>JANBXA010000734.1:60342500-60942500 GCA_030556225.1 Cricetiscus sungorus | reverse complement strand
ATCCCCATTGCACACAGACACACACACACATACACACACACACACACACACACACACACACACACTACACATATATACACACACAATAATAGCTAAAAGTTGTTGAACCCTAATTCTGGGGTCCTGATGGACTGGTGAGATAGCCCCGTGACACAAACACCAAAACCAGGAGATGCAACAAGCAAGAGGTGTTTATTGAATGAGTGCACTCGGGTGACAGCAATGTTGGGGAAAGCTGCACACCCCCCAAAGGGTTCAGGCTCCTTTTTATAGAGGCAAACCACAAATCAGCATACATGCACGGGGCACAAGGTGATTGATTACAAAGTATGATCTCATGTTTGAGAGACCACCCAGGTATGACCTGTTCTTATTCAAAGGATAAACCATAGAATGACTTGGAAAGTCCCCAAACTGTCCATTGGCCAGGAGTGACCCAAACAGTGCTGGTCATCTGGAATCATTTGTTCCAGGGTTGGGGACCTATTTCCTTGTTGTGGGCCAAGACCTGTGAGAACCTTTTTCCATACTCTGGCTTTCTCTTGGCTGTAACTAGCCCTATTTAACAAGATCAGTCTAGCATAACCACTAGCCTCATCACCATAGTAACTTTCTTGTTCTCATATCTGTTCTTTCCTCCCATGTCAATGTCCATTCTTTATGATTTTCTATATTCTGCTTGTAAGAACTATTCTCAAGCCCCTTTCTCACATCCTTGCTCTGCAAACTAAAATCTTTCAAGTGTAATAGGGATGCTTTTCAAAATGACTAAAATGAAAAGGAAGGATAATAGCAAATACTGGTGAAATGTTAGACACTCAAGCTCACTAAATGTGGGAACCAATTCCATTCTTGAAAGTACCTATGTTGTGTGTGGGGCGGAGAGGACTTAAACACATATCCATGGCACCATTATTTATAGCAGCCCCAAGCAGAAAACAACTCAAATGCTCATCAAAAGTAATACAGATTAATACATGGTACTGCAAACTTTAATACATATGGCTATACAATACTCTATGAGGAAGAATGAAACAGTGTGGCCCACAGTGACTTCAACGAATCTCACAAACTGTGCTGAAATTAAGAAGGGAAAGCTTTAAAAGTACATTCTTCATGAGCACTGTGTACATAGTTTTAAACAGACAAAACTGAGCTATCGATGGCCCAAGAAATAAAGTGCTCATCTTGCAACTGTGAGGACAGGTGTTTGGATCCCCAGAACTTACATAAATGTACTGTAGGTGTGGCAGACCACCTGTAATTATTCCAGCCCTTAGAAGGCAGAGACAGGGGATCCCCAGTGCAAGCAGGCTAGACTAGCAATATTTATGAGCTCTAGGCTCCTGACATCAACCTCAGGTCTCCACATGAATGGGCACACATGTGTACACATACCTGTACACACATAAATATTCATTAAAAAAAAGAACATAGTCAACTAAGGAGTTCTGAGAGCTAGAGAAATAGTCTTCCCCAGGGAAGAGCCCATCAGTTGGTTATTCAATACCAATTGGTCAGCCCTGTAAAACATACCTGCAGCCAGGCATCGGTGGCACACACCTTTAATCCCAGCACTTGGGAGGCAGAGGCAGGCAGATCTCTGTGAGTTCGAGGCCAGCCTGATCTACAGAGCTAGCTCCAGGACAGGCTCCAAAGCAATACAGAGAAACCCTGTCTCGAAAAACAACAAAAACAAAAACAAAAACAAACAAACAAACAAACAAACAAATACCTACAAGTATGCAAGCAACATTGTACAGACTGAGCAGCCTATATTTAGGAATATATATGCATGTACATGTACATGTATTCAAATAATAATAATTAATGAAAAAAGGCCATGAATTTGAAAGAGAGCAAGGAAGAGTGTAGAAGAGGGTTTGGAAGAGAAAAAGAGAAAAACAAAACAACAACAACAACAAAAATCAGACAAGACTAATCTTCAGACTGGAAGTCAGGATTGTGGTATCTCCTAGAGGTAAGAGTAGAGATCCTGCGCTTTAGTTCTTTGTCATAAAATTCAAAGTTTCACTTTATAAGGCTACTTAGAGTTGCACTTTCACCTCTTTGTGTGCTCATGTGTGTGAAATACATGTTTGTGCATGTGCGCATGTGTGTTGGTGTGAATGCACATGTACATGTGTGTGGAGGCCAGAGTGCAAGCCAGCTGTCATTCCTAAGATGCAGCCCGTCTTTATTTTGAGACAAGATCTCTCACTGGCCTAGAATTAGGTAAACAAGAGAGGCTGTCTGGCCAGTGAGCCCCAGGGATCTGCCTGTCTCTGCCTCCCCAGCGCTGAAATTGCAAGAGCACAACACCACACCTGGCTTTTTTTACGTGGGTTCTCAGGATTGAACTCAGGTACTGTCACCTGCAACGCAAACACTTCACCAACTGATCTATCTCCCCAGCTGAGTTTCACTTTTATGCAATGATATGTATATTCTTTGAAGTATGTGTACTTGAATTCTAGCTCTTAATTTTATATGCTAAGCAGTCTTAGTAAAAGAGGAGTTGAGATCTTCTAACAAAATTTAAGCAGCATGGGGCTTGGTAGGCAGTCTGGTCTTGTCTGAATTGGGGTTAGCTTCTGTTTTGCTTTGTTCCCCTGAAGAATCCTGGAGTAGTACAAGCCAGGGAAGGAATAAGAGCCTGCCTAGTTCATGTTTAAATATTTGTAACTCAGTCAAAGACATTGTCATGCCACTGGCTCAAAGATTTCTTCTCAAACTCTCAGACACCAGAGCTAACCTGCTGGTCATGTCTGTGATATACTCTCCCTTGGAGTATGGTTCACAAAGAATTCCCTCCAGAACAGATGAGGCTAATAGCAGTCTAGGGTTCATCATTAGGTGACCTTGGGCCTTAAGAATGTTCAGCACTGGGTTGCATAGATGTGTCGGTAGTTAAGAGCTCTTGCTGCTCTTCCAAATGACCTGAGTTGGATTCCCAAAACCCACGCAGGGTGGCTCACAATGAACAATAACTCCAGTTCTAGAGAATCTGACATTCTCTTCTATTATTCATGGGTACCTATACACACACACACACACACACACACACACACACACACACACACACACACACACACACAATTTTTAAAGTTTAAATTAAAAATAAACAAATCTTTAAAAAATGATTACCACTTACTGTAGTTTTTAAAAAATAGCCAGAGGTGGAGTTGCTTGGAAGTCTAAGGGGGTGGTTGGTTCCATATCTGTTGTGGAGCCCCTCAATTAATATACTTTTGATATTGTAAACTTGGGTAACACAGCAAGGAAAGGAATAATTCTCCCACAGCTCAGGTTTTATTCAGGAAAAGATACAGTGGGCAGGGAACCTCTAGATGCAGCAGAGCCCTCTCCCTGCTTACAGGCTGGGGTAGCTATAGTGAAGAAAGGGAACAGGGTATTGAAAAGTTTCCATTTGGGGCCAGTGGCTGACCATTATGAGGGGTCACCAGTGAGTAGTTGGTTAAGAATGTCAGGCCTGCATGAACATCACTTGAGAGACATGACTTGAGGTCAATTAGAGTGAGAAGACAAAAATCTAGAAAAACTAGTCACCTACATTCTGGAAATTATGTCATTTTCAGCAATTATCATAGTTTAACCCAAATGGAGAAAGTTTACAAAATGGTGTCACCATGGCTAACACATAGGTCAAAAGCATTCCCATTCTTCCTTAAAAGGTCAAATAAATAAACTTCTAGTCAGTATGGTGTTTGAACAACCATTAGAGCTCCAGATGTGCTAGAAAATACTGGCTGGGAGCTTATATGTGTGCTACACCAGAATAAAGGCTGGGTGCCTGAGGTGAAGCTCAAATTTTATTAAGCTGCTATTCTCCACGGCTCTTCGACCACATGAATCAGCAAGGATGGAGATGAGAGAGCACCCATCTTCATGTAGATGGCCTTTCAGAAGTACAATAGAGAATGATCCAATAATTGGATGAAAAGATGACCATCACCCCATTACAGCCCACATAGACTTCTGTGAAATATTTGTGAGGAAGGACCACACGATAGCGTCAGGCATCTAGTCAATAGATGTATTGATGTATTGAATAAAAAGTGCAATCATAGTGGAAAGCATCAGATGTGGTATAAGTTCCCGGAGGACTGAGCTGCCAGTGTAAAGGGACACTGAGAAGGGCTAGGAAGCATCTGGCTGGCCACTACAGTGATGACCCCATTGTGTAAGTGTCTGCCTGCCCTCCCTGAATCTGAAGTTGGGGGGTTTCTTTCAGGAGACCCCAGTGAATTACGTGGTAACCAACTAGGCTACTAAATGTATGAAGTCTCTCAGATCACTGTGTGCCCATTCCCAGATAAATAAATGCAAGGTTCTGGTCTGCATCTCTTGTAACAGACATCTCCTAAAATCTCAAGTCCATGTTCACGAACAGATCAACTATTTTTGTTTAAATTAGTAAAAACAATTGCCGGTAATATTATTTAATCAGCTCTTCAATCATTTGTTCTTTTCTGAAGACAGGGTCTCTCTACGTTGCCCAAGTTGGCATTGAACTTGTGATCTTCCAGATTCAGCATCCCAACTAGTTGGGATTTACAGACCAGCATGCCTGAGCTGATGAGCATGCTTCTCGTGCTCTTGTTTGTATATCTAACCACAAGAGCTGGCTCCAAATATCCCATATTAGGAGCTCTCTGAGGTACACTGATCTGCCTATTGGGGACATCATAACACCTGCACCTTCTGAGGACTAGGCTCAGAAAGCAGGAGTTTTGTTTAATCTTAATTGTCTACTTGGCTAGATTCCGAATACCATAGAACCGTACCTATGAATGTGTCTATGTGAGGTTTAACAGAAGAGGGAAGACCCACCCTGGATATGGGTGCTACTTTCATGGACTAGAACCTCAGAATGAATAAAAGAAATTGACAAATTTCTGTTTCATAACTGTGGCCCTATTGTGACCAGCCAGCTCATGCTCCAGCCATCATGCCTTCTTCCTTCAAACCATCAGTCAGAACAGCCTCTTCCATTCTGAAGGTGCTTTCACTATGCATTTTATTGCAGCAACAAGGAAGGTCACTAATGCAGCAAGGCCTCTCATATTATTGAGAAGGTAAAATGCTCAAGGCCTCCGACTACAATCAGAGCATCTGCAGTGTGTAGAACATAAGAGCTATGGCTTAGGGTGATGCCCAAAAAGAAAAATTAAAACCTTGCAGCTAACTTCTGCAGCACTTCGGACACATGGCATCTTCCCACAAACACTTTCACATGAAAGTCAGCTGCAAGCCTACTCAGAAGAATTGGCATCAAATTGACAGAAAGGTAGCTGCAATGCAAGTTAGTGGTGCACACCAGTTCAAAACTGGATCTTTGTGAAAAGTGAGGGATGGTCACAGAGATAGGCCCCTGTGTCTCCACAAAAGCCAGCAAGCACACTGTGGGGTGGGGATGAGGGGATAGGTGTAGTATCTTTCCTCACCTATTGTTAAGGGTCATGGTTAATACGCTTACAACTAAAGGCAGGTCAACAAGAGAAAAGCTTAACAAAAGTAATCAAATTTTTCAATGGGACAAGAGCCTTTAACAATGAAGACTCAAAGACCCAAAGGACTCAGCCTGTTTTGATATTCTTGTTTGATGAAGAGTGGTCAGATTTGTAAAATATAATTTTACAAAAAGGCATGATCTAATGATAATGGCTTTAAGGTGCAAAGACACTCTAGTAAAGTCGATCTATCTAGATTCTTCTTGACCCCTCTGACCTCTTGGCAGAGCTATTTTGCCCTCTGGGACACGGATCTTTCTGGGACACAGATTTACCCTAGAGACTGATCCTGAGCAAAACACCCACAGCTGTTTGGTCTTAGCTTTGGCATCCTGCCCATTCCAAGCTGACTCATAACCCCTTTCTCCTTCCTAGTTCTTTTTTTTCTTCCAGTATGTACATAGCAGCTCTTAGGACACACTGTGCTGTGTAAGCAGGGTGGGGAGGAATGGTCACATCATGTTCTATTCAGATTCACTAAGTACTGGCTTTGAGGAACATTGGGGTGTATTCAATTCAAAATAAACAGCCAGAATAAATTCAGGAAACATTTTCTAATTTAATAGTAGTGACTACTAGTAAGTCTTATAAAAGATCTAAGTATTTTTATTCAAGTTTCTTTAAAGTATTAGGTTTTTAAATCTAGGCTTTCTCTGTTCTCATAAAGAAGCCATCTATTTCACAGAGCTGTGTTCGATAACTGGTTTAGATTTGGTCAAGATGGTTGTCCAGCTCCCAAGACTCATGTCCACTGGCCCTTAGCCCTTGGTTTATGGTAACAACTAGACAAACAGATGTGGATTGAACACTGAAGCCTAATACAGCTGCATTCTATCAGGAAAAGGAAACCACCCATAGCAAAATCCACACCAAGGTTATGTTACAAAGCTCATTCCTATTTAGAGTGCATATATTCAAACTAGTAACATAAGAAAGTATGGAATTATCCTAGAATAGTCAACCACCCAAGGAAATTAAAACTACTACAAGAAGCTGGGTGTGGTGGTACACATCTTTACACAGTACTCAGGAGGCAGAGACAGACAGATCTCTGAGAGTTCAGGCTAGCCTGAGCTACATAGCAAATTCCAGCCAAGGTTACATTGTGAGACTCCCTCTCAATCAGTCAAAAAACAAACAACGATTACTACTTTTCAGGACCCAGGGAGACAGATTAGTCATAAAGGGCTCACTATGGAAACTGTAGTTCAATCTCCAGCTTCCATCTACGTATGGTCACAAGTGTTGGGGAGGTGGAGACAGGAAGATATTTAAAACTTGCTGATCAGACTGTCTAACCGAAATGGTATACTCCAGGTCCTATGAAGAGATTCTGCAAATAAATAAATTAAAATAAGGTAGATGGCTCCTGGGGAATGACATTCAAAGTTACTTTTTCCTTCCACATGTATTCATATACATATGAATGCACATGAACACACACATACACACACATACACCACATACAAAACCAACAATCTAACAAACAAAAATACTAGTCAAGCGTTGGTGGCACACACCTTTCATCCCAACACTCAGGAGGCAGAGGCAGGTGGATCTCTGTGAGTTTGAGGCCAGCCTGGTCTACAGAGTGAGTGCCACAACAGGCTCCAAAGCTACACAGAGAAACCCTGCTTAAAAAAAAAACAAAAAAACAAAAAAAAAAAAAAAAAACAAGGAAACAAACAAAATATACAAATACATTTTAAAATTCTAAGCTGAATACAGGTACTTAATTGTTGTTATTTATACTCATCTAAAATCGCACTTTCAAACTTTTGCAATTGCAGTCCTCATATAAGCAGAATCTGGGGCTATGCCACTACAAGAATGCTGTTTTAAAAAGCAGAGCATGGCAGTGTATGCCTTAATCCTAACACTCAGGAGGCAGAGGCAGGAGGCTCTCTGAGTTGTAGACCAGCCTGGGCTACAGAGTAAATTTCAGGACAACCAGGGCTGTTACACAGAAACCCTGTCTGGGGGCGGGTGGGCAGGGGGGAAGAAGAATGTTTTTAACCTTAAAAAGAGGAATGAGGGCACAATCATCCTGGCAAGACTGAAAATGTTGTGCAAACAGACACTTGTGTCTCTCCCTTGGTCTACCAGGTTATTAAAAAGATGGATAGTAATAAATTGGAAGCCCCACCACCATGCCTTATGCTGGGAAAAGGAAAAGGACAGAGCTCCAATGTTCCCACAAAGGAGTCTGCCTCCCCACTCCCCCAGAAAGAGATTTCACACAGTTCCAACAACTTGTCAGACCACCTTGTAGGAGACACTGGAACCCAGAAAATAATGAGTTAACAATGGGCAGCCCACATAATGACTGGGACCACTTACCTATTCATATCTCTTACCCTATGGCTAATCCTCACAATAGGACCTCAAAGAGGAGGCAGAAGACACGAGGCAGAGACTGGATGTATCTTCCTCTGTCCTTTTATTTGTCTCTTTAATTGGTTTATTGAAAATGGCAGGGCTGCCAGGGCTCACTCTCCAACCCAACAATCTGGTAACAAGGGGAGGAAAGAGAATAGAAATAAGATATGCCTTCCTTTACTTCTTTGCATGGGAACTGATGCTACTGCATGTATGTCACTGTAACCTACTTTGGGGTTGTGGGGAGGGAGCTGCAGGGAAGTGAGTGAGTAAATGACTGATAAGGCCCCCATCATTCATTCACTTCAGGATAGTTAATCTCTTCCACTCAGTAAATGAACTGTGAATTACAAGCGTCTCTCAGATCAGAAACAGAACTCAGTGAAGGATCCCAGAGGGAACAAGGACTCAGGAAAAGGAAAAAGACACATTGCTCTGCAAGCTGCAACAGGGCAGGTGTGTGGCAGACAGTCTCCAGGGGCCTGCTGAAGCTTCTGCACCCCAGGGGACAGCCATCTTAGAAACCAATTAGCCAAAGTGCTGAGTGTCAGTCAACCTATGCAGCCAGAAGCCCGGGGGAGAAGAGGCAAGGCTCTGGATGTGTGGGAGACACCCTTCAGAATGTGTGTATTCATGTTTTGACCAAGAAAGGCCCTAGATAGACAGGAGTGGTTAGGACTAAGAGTGAGCTGAGATGGTTTAAGGAGTAGATTCTTATGGTCATTTTTCAGCAGGAGATGTGCTCAGAGCATGTCAGAGTGACAGGTAAGCAGGAAGCAGCAGTCCCTCCCTTCCTGGCTGACTGTAATACCAGCTTGTCTCAGAATTTCAAGAATCAGAAAGTTACAAACAGTCTGCTATTTGACTAAGCCCATGAACAGAAGTGGGAGGCAGTTTCAAAAGCCACATTATTCATTAGATAAGGTTTTGTGTCTTAAACCAATGAGATGGGGGAATTTAAAATGGTGGGGAAGAGTCCCACTGGCCTATGAGAGAACTCTCCATCCAGGACTTTAAAACAACAACTGTCTTATGTCAAATCAGCACACAGACCAGGTTTGCTTTTTCTCTGTGCTGATGTCCTTCTCTGTAGAATGGAATGTTAAAAATAGCTTTGAATGGTATGTTAAAAATGGCTTAATTGGCTGGGCAGTGGTGGTGCATGCCTTATGCCAGCACTGGGAAGGCAGGCAGGCAGGCAGGCAGATCTACAGAGTCCAATCAGCCAGGTCTGCAGAGCAAGTTCCAGAACAGGCTCCAACGCAAACGAGAAACCCTGTCTCAAAAAAAAAAAAAAAAAAAAAAAAAAAAAAAAAAAAGGCTGCATTTTCACTGGCCTTTTGGACTTATTGTCTTGTTCTCAGCAATGCATCCAAATACTTACCTCCATCACTGCAGATTTTACCTTCTCATTTGAGAACACCAAGAAGTTTTTCTCAACTACATAATGTGTAAATGTCTTTTAAGAGACTATTAGCGCTGGGATTGGTGGTCAACACTGTAGCAGGAATTCTAGTTGGTAAAAATAATAAAACTCAGAAACAGATGTTGGGGTTAAAACTGAAGATCAGAGAAACAAAGCAATTAGTCACTAGATAGTTCTCACCTCTACTAATGCTCAGACGGAAGGGGCGATCCTGTCCTCAGACTGCATCTTCAGACTGCATCTGTCTGCACTGAACCTCAGCCTGCACTACACTCCAGTCTCCTCCCAGTTTATATTCCTCAGTAGTGCTGGGAATAAAGGTATGGGATCCCAAGTGCTGAAGTCACCTTTGTGTGAGCTCTGTTTCTCTTTTAGATTGGATTATTTTTGTGCAGCTCAGGGTGGTCTTGACCTAGGAGAGATCTGTCTGTCTCTGTCTCCCAAGTGCTGGGATTAAAGGAGTGTACCAACACTGCCTGGCCTCTATGGCTAACTAGTGTGGCTAGCTTTGCACTCTGATCTTCAGCCAAACTTTATTTGTTGGATCGTAAACAAAGTATCACCACACAACACCAGTAATACTGGTACTTGAGCTCAAAATACTGGTACTTGTCTCAAAACCCTGAGACAAGAGGGTTTTGAGTTTGTCTGAAAAGCCCATTTTGTGTACATGCAAGGGAATGGTACTCTTGATCTCCTGAGGTCAGCCTTCTGTGAGACAAAATGCTGGGAATGGAGTGGGAACATTAGATTTAGATGAGCCCTCTTGGATGAATGGTTTAACATCTGTAAGTCTCACTTTCAGTGCTTGAAAATAGAGCTTAAAAATAACAATCTTGTTTTTGATGCTGGAGACTAACCCCAGGTCCTCACACATGCTAACCATGTTTAACTTTTATCTTAGGGACAGAAATACCTGACAAAATAACACAAAAGAAAAACATCTAAAGGAAGAGTACTTTTATTTTGTCTGATGGGTTCTCAGTCCATGCTTGCTCGGTCCCATGTGCTTGGGCAGGATGTCTTAGCTGTAGGAGAATGGAGCAGAGACCATTGGTTTCTTGGTAGACAAGAAGCAGAGATGTGAGCACTGGGCATTGGTGGCTCACGCCTTTAATCCAAGCACTCAGGAGACAGAGGCAGGTGTATTTCTGTGAGTTCCAGGCCAACCTGGTCTACAGAGCAAGTTCCAGCACTGCTTCCAAAGCAACAGAGAAACTCTGTCTCTCACTCCATGCCCTACGAATCTTATCTCAGTCCATTATGAAAATTAAGTACTATGCCAATTTTGTATATTTTGGCAAGGCATAAAATTTAATAAGATAATAAATTGTCTTTAAAATTCACTCCTAGGCAGGGTGGTGATGGTGCATGCCTTTAATCCCACTACTCAGCAGCAGGAACTAGGGGGATATCTAAGTTCTAAACCAGCCAGGTCTACAGAATGAGTTCCAGGACAACCAGGGCTACACAGAGAAACCTGTGTCAATCCCCCTCACCCCCAAAAAAGGTTTAAAATAAAATAAAAATCACTCCTAGAAGGTTGTAGAAGATGAGTAGCAGAATTGGCTCCACAGGGGCAGAAACAAAAGAGGAAGTGTATTAGCCCATGGAGGTGTTTCCTTGTTTCTATACCTAAAATATCTTTGCCAACCAGAGCTGGAATTCTGATGTGCAGTAAGTCTCAGACAACTTCGTACATCCCAGTGCGCCCGGCATCGATCACAGGCAGCTTTCGGGATTGCATCACAGCTTCAGCTCATCTATCAGTTGCATATCAATTAACCCATTGGGTTAACTGTGAGCAAATGCGAAGAGGAGGCTTTCTGTACACCGCGAGAAAGGACACCTTCACTCTGGTCCTGTTTGTGTCTGCTGTGTGCCGTGATCTGACCCTAGCACTGCGGATCCTGGACACTAAATTGTTCAAAGCTCCATGGTCTTCCCAGAGGAACAGCTTTGTGAGACTCAACACAGAATCTACATTCTTCCTGCACTCTTCTCAGCCTTAACCCTCTGCAGAATCTGGTTATGCTGTTTAGGTTTATGAAGTACAAATTAGCATAATCCGATTAGATTAGCCAGTGAGGGGGGTCTTTGGTTTGAAAAGCAGAGAGAAGAAAAGTGTCTCACAAAGAGGGGAGCCTGGAGGATAGGAAGGGAGAGGCGGCCACAGCCCTCTGTGCTGCTGGCAGCCTGAATGCTTGCACCTGCACAAGCCCTCTTATAAATAAGGACTCTCAGATGGTATTAGACAGGGAAACAGGGGACGGAGGGGCCCGGGTGTGGGGCCAAATGAGTATTTGGACCGGGTGGGAGGGGAGCATAGGGAGGAGAAAGGCAAGACTGCATGCAGCTCTGCATCCTATTAATTGATTTATCTGGATTGCTAGAGCAAGGGCTGCTGACAGAGGAAATGACTGGCTCACTTCTACTCAGCACTGAGAGTGTGAGCCTCCTAATCTGGCCTATGGAGATAACATCTGAGAATCTCTGCCAGAGACTGATAAGGGCTTGACTCTATTGGATAAGGGAATAAAGTTCAGTGGGTGTTTGATTTTAGTCATTTCTGAATTTGGATGTCTGCATCCTCCCTTTGCTTAAGGAAAAGAAAAAAAAAAGGAAACGAAGAAAAAAAGCTGTGTGGTGGTGCAGATGGTGGCAGTCACCTTTCGACTGTTGGGTGACTTGCATTTAAAACCAAATAGACAGACTGAACTATCCAATGTTTGTGAACAGTCAGGGAAATTGACTGATACTTCATTTCTCTACAATTAAGGCATATGATCAAGTTTTTCAATTTTTTTTCTTTTGAAATATAAAAAAGGACTCCATGTTCACATTAATAAATGTTGAGTCTCAATCAAGTGATCTCTGTATGTGTGTGTGTGTGTGTGTGTGTGTCTGACTATACCCATGTGTGCCTGTTGAGACCAGATGTCAATGCTGAGTGTCTTCAGCTAGCTACCACATTATTTGTTGATTTGTTCTGTATTTAAAAACAGCTTCTGTTACTGATTGGCTGTACTACGACCATCAGCCTGTAAGCTCCAGGGATTTGCTCATGTCTGCTTTCCTCCACCAGTACAGATGCATGCTGACACACCGTTTCCTCTGTGGGTGCTGGGGATCTGAACTCAGGGCCTCGAGCTTATGGGGCAGGCATTCTACTGACTGAACTTGTCTCTCTGGCTCCAGCATCCACATAAAAAGCAAATGAGGCAGCTCACATCTTAGTGCTAGGGGAACAGATCCCTATAGTTCACTGGCCAGCCTGGTTAGGGGTTCTCTTGTTTTTTATTTTGTGTGTACATGGTTCATGAATGAGTGTGTGTGTGTGTGTGTGTGTGTGTGTGTGTGTGTGTGTGTGTGTGTGGTGGTGCACCCTGGGATTGAGTGTGGAATTGGAAAACAATTTTGTGGCGTTTGTGGGTTCTGAGGATTGAGCCCAAGTGCCTCGGCTTACTTGACAAGCACCTTAACCTAGAGACAGGAGAGAAGTCCTAATCCCTACTTCAAACGACTTGACAGATTTATATGACCCAACCTGGATAGCATAGCCCTACAAGTGAAATGGGGGTGGAGGGATGGGAGGGGAGGGTGCCCAAGGTGCAAGTCACAGGGGAAAGAGGGTAAAAGGGAGGGAAGGAGGGAGGGAGAAAAAGAGGGAGGGGGAGAAAGGGAGAAAGGGAGAGGAAACTGGGATCCACATGTAAAATTTTTAAATTATATCATTAATTAAAAAAAAAAAGGAAAAAAAAAACCTCAAAGGCAGGGCCCTGCAAGATTTTATCATGAATCCAAAAGAACAAAGGCCTTGGAACACAGTAGAGCTCTCTATGATTTAAAATATGGAACCATAAATCCATTTTAACCTTAAAATCAAAATCTTTTTTATTTTTTTTATCCTTTTATTTCTTGAGACAGGATTTACTCTGTGTAGCTCTGGATGTCCTAGAACTTGATCTGTAAATCAGGCTGGCCTCAAACTCACAGATCCACGTGTCTCTGCCTCTGCCTCCCAAGTGCTGGAATTTAAGGAGTGTCCCACCACTGCTTGCCTATAATCAAATTTTTATTTATGATAAACAAACACTAAAAACAAAACTGTAACATGAATGAAATATTGGGGGAGATATTTATCACTTGCACTATAGAAAAAGGGTTAACTTCTTTCATATGCAAATATCTTTCAAAAATTGGGAAGAAAAAGATGAACAAAGCAATAGAAAAGAAGGCAGCTAAATAGAACAGCTAGAACATTTTGCAGAAACAAACAAAAAATGACCTATAGACACATGATGTCACTTCACTCCTGATAAGAAAATGCAAATGGAACCATGCTGAGAAAACATTTTGCAATTACCAATACAGTCTGCAGGTGACATTGTGTGAAAATGAAAACACTTGTGTTGTTGCTAAGACTTAATTATCCTACAGATGCAATGAACCTGCAAACTAGGAAACAAAAGTGTGTTAATGGTGTTCATTGCACAATTGTTCATAGCAGTAAAACAGGAGACAGACACCCCAGTATCCCTCAGTGAAGGACAGGCTAACTGGAACATCTGCACAATGTTATGTATGCAGATGTTAAAAAGAACATGAAAGTGCTGTGTGACTTGCGAGACTGCAGGACACAGTATTAAGAGATTAGGAAGGAGGAGGACAAAAGATTACACCATTTTATTTGCATATACCTACTGACCTAACTGAGTAGAAGAAGGATGGATGGATAAGGTAAGTGGAATGGCTGTTCCACAAGTGTCATATTCAATAGAATGTGTTTGTTTGTTTGTTTTAGGAGATAGGAATTGAACCCAGGACTTAGAGCATGAATCCTGTGCTCTACCATTGAGCTACCTCCCAGTCTTGGTATAATTTTGTACCTTGTGAGTGAATTAGATCCTCAAAAATATTTTCAAAGGCCCTGTATGATCGCCATGGATTTAGCTAGAGTGTTAAATGGAATCTAACCTTCTCCAGCTACTCTCTGGTGCCAACGAAAATAGAAAGGAGAGTGCTGCCAGCTTTCACTGACACCCTACCACCTCAGCATCATTTAGGCACTACACCACTCAGGTAACAGATATCTCACCCTTCCAGGGATTTTCCCCGGCACCTAGTCTCATTGCTGCCAACTCTCAAAATCCACCCACTGTGATCCCAAGATGGAATCCGAGGGTATCCACACATCCCAGTTACTGGGTTAATTGTACTCTTGCAGATAGATGCACTGCATGCAGGGATAAAACATCACAAGGTCACATAGACAACATATATACACCTGCATGTAACATATATACACCTAAGGTAGAATTAAATTGTGATTTATTTAGTGAAATGTTTAAAAATACATTTAAGTTATTATCTGATTTCTGGAGTAGATGCAAGTTATTTCAACATGGCACTCCATGCTGCGGGATGTCTTTTGTATGCTGTGAATATGTTTTATTGACATTGGTTAATAAAGAAGCTGATTTGACCAAGGCAGAATAGAGCCAGGAGGGAAATCTAAGCAGAGATACCGGAAGAAGAAGGGCAGAGTCAGGAAGATGCAGAGCCAGGTGCAGAGGAAGCAAGACAGGTAACAAGCCACAAACCACATGGCAAAGCATAGATAAAAACTATGGGTTAATCTAAATGTAAGAGCTTGCTGATAATAAGCCCAAGACATTGGCCATGCATTTATAAATAATATTAAGCCTCTGAACAGTTATTCAGGAACTGGTTGGCAGGAGAAAAACCTCCATTTACAACTCCATTTATCCCAAAGTAGAATCTAGTCACAATGGTCATGTGACTGTATAAAAGGGTTTTGTTGAACCTAAGAAGTCTAATTCTATGCTCTCTCTTGGTCATTTTTTGACAAAAGGAAATATTTTATTTTATATGTGTGAGTGGTGCCTGCATATACGAATGTATACTACATGCAAGCCTGGTGCCCACAGAGACCAGGCAGGGAACTAGAGTTATAGATGGCTATGAGCTGCCCTGTGGGTGATAGGAACTGAACCTGAGTCCTCTGTAATACCCAGCAAGTGGTCTTAACCACTGGGCTATCTCTTCCACCCTTTTCTTCCACCCTTTCGGACCTAACACATGTCCATAATTCACTAACACAATTCAATACAAAGATTTACAGAGAGCAAGAATGTATCTTATATGTATCTTGTGTAAGGACTTAAGTTCTCCTTTCTGTCTAACTCCCAAGAGCTAAGACCAAGAGAGTAGGAGAGATGGAGGGACCAGGGTAGGGAAGGGGAAATATAATAAGTGTTTGAAGTGTCCTGATCTGGCCTGCTTGCTCTTATAGCAAGATGGAAGATGAGGTAGAACAGGTCTGTTGTCAGGGACTGGGAAAAACCAGTACACTGCCTCATGCTGGTGCCCTACAGGTGCACACCATGGAACCACCTGTGGTACTGAAGACATCAATTGCAGTTGGTACAGCTGTCTTCCAGGGGTCCGTTGGTGTTAACCACTGCCTGGTGCTTTTGAGACATGGAGCTCCCTCTTCCTAGGGATCTTTGGTGTTTATTTACCTAACAATGTGCAGGGCCATGAGGTTTCATGGATGTGGTTAGAGTCAAAAAGAATAGAAGACTCAGATATAAATAAAAGAGCATGAAAAGTTACCCTGGCTTTACATGACGCAACTCTTCCATGTAGACACAGCACACAGTAGGTTCTGATTCAGCAGTGTGAACCCGCAGTCATATTTTTAGATATTTTGTGAAATGGCAACAATAATATTGATATAGTAGGTGCATGTAATCAGGACTGGAGATGTAGCTCAGTAGCAGAGTGCTTGTCAAACATGCCCGAGGTCACAGGTTACTCCCCGGAACCACAAAAAAAGTACATATAATTATTAGAATACAGTTAATGCTGTATTAGCAAATATATTATTATTATGAAAATTAGGTAAGTCAATATACTAGAAGTTCTTGGGTTCAGTGCCTGATAGTGAAAACTTTGTCAGTCTTATTCTTAACATTATACTCATATGTTCCTTACATATGATTCTGAAACATTCATATCTGTAATTCTTTGAAAAAGAATTTTCCCCAGAGACAATGTCCCATTATGCTGCACACGTTGTAAATTCTGGAACTGAAGAAATCCTTTTGTCTTACCTGTGGCATAGCCAGAACTACAGGAGTGTAACTATACTGAGTTCATGCACATATTTCTTTGATCAGAATTCTGATTATTTCTTTCTATGATTACTTAGGTCAAAATATGGGATTATACTCACTATAGTCAACATTTTCAAAACTTCTCTAGTAATGACTGTTAATAGTCCCCTTCATTAGTATATCAAGGAAATTTCTCTAGTGGACATTTTTAAATTCTAATAAATGTTACTTGGTAAATTATGAACCTAACTGAAGCGTATGTATAAATGGGATGTCTTTAGAACCATTAGCAAAGATAAGATAGGAAAATGAAGCCATGTGTGTCTGTTTTCAGTAAGCTGCAAGTGGGAACACAAGAAGACACCAGGCTGGGGATATTTTGCCACCCTTGGCCTCCTGAGATCCTGGAGGACATTCTAGCCTTCAAATTCCTTTCTAAACACCTGCTGCAAATCCCTCACTTTGCATTGCTATTGGACTTTCAGATCCTTACATAGCATTGACCTTTCTAGCTAAGGATGTGACTTTTGACTAACCTTTGGCCTGGGTCAGCAGTTAAGCTGACCATTATCCCCAACCCCTTTCATCCTTTGCCTTTTTATGGACAATGCTAGATGTGCATAACTTAATACTTATTTTGGCCATTTCAAGCCATTCTTAGGTGATAAAATTCACAAGGCAGGTGCTGTAAGGGGTATTCGTGGATGATAAATATGGGGGGCTTTAAAGAGAACATTAGACAGGGTGTGTCAGTGAAAAAAAGGAGAAAAAAAAAACAGTCTGTGCAGCTTCATTTTAATGTCTTGTCGTTCCCCTCCCCCAATCCACCCAGGGGAAGCCAACACGTATTCTTGACATGGATAGTCTCGGAATCATTTTCATGTTTTAGAAGTAGGGGCCAGTTGCAGGGCTATGGTGAAGAGGAAACATCAGAACCCATCCCTGTACTCAAGCGGATTTTAGCTTTTCAGAGAGAACAGGATATATACAGGTGTCTATAATACAAGGCAAAGGGAAAGAGGGTTGTGAGTCAGATGAGGGAGATGAGGAAACAGCAAATGGATGGAATAGAACTCTAGGACTCTATGTAAGAGTAGGCAACTAGGGGCCTGGTCGCTCTAGCCTGCAATCTCAGCCCTAGGGAGGCTGAAGATGGAGGATGGCCAGGAGGTTGAGGTCAGCCTGAACTACAGAGGGAGACTCTGTCTCAAAAAGGGCTGAGGGCAACGAATGGAAGGTGGGAGGGGGTTACACACTGAGACCAACTGGGAAGGATTTAGTGTCTGAGATTTGAAACAGACGGAGAGCCAAGTAGAAGGAATGAGAATGGAATGAGTATTTGAAATCACAAGACTAAAGGAAGGAGGAGGAGAAATGGGTCATTTGAGTGAAGCCATTTTATTGGCCGGTGCAACACCAGTAGGATTTGTGCAAGGAAGAAAAGGTATGATGGGCCAGGTATGCGGGTGGCCCTGCTTGTGCGTGCAGTGTTTGTTTGTATAGTAGATGATACACTGAGGGTTTGGTAGCAGGGAAGCGATCTGACCACAGCTGCTATTTGAAGACAATTAGGAAGCCATACAAAGAGTCAGGTGATGTGGCACCTGCCTGTAGTCCCAGCATAAGAGAGGCTGACACAGAAGGAGCATAAGCTCAAGAGCACCAGGCTCTTATGTGGTAAAACGGTCTACAAAGGGGGAAAAAGAAAAGAAAAGAGAGGAGAAAGAAGAAAGCACTCTGCTGTGAGGACATGGGGAGAGGGGAGAGACATCGGGTGATGCTAATTTTTTTTCTAAACTAAGGACAATGAGTGTGGCAAGGGTTTTGTTCCATGTCAGGACAGTGACCATGAAAGTGGAGAGATGGGATGGATATACTTAATAAGTTTATGAAATTACACCTAAAAATAAAAGGACAATTATTTTTTTAAAATAATTTATTTGTAATAAGTTAACAGTTAAATAGCAAGTTATGATCAATGGGTAAGAACTCACAAAACACATCAACAGATAAAATCTTTGGTTGACACAGCTACTCACATTCTACAGAACATAATAGTTTCATATCACAAGAAAGCATATGAAGATCACTAAATGTTTTTGGGAAAAGGTTAACAAAATGATAAGGCGCTCATTCATTTTCAATGCTAAATACATGATCAGTGCTATGGAAGGGCTAGAGAGAGGGCCAGGGGACTGGCATCTGTGTCCTAGGTTTATGCTGATGACCTGTCTCTGTGACAAGGAGTAACACAAGTCTATACAAAGCAAAGTCCTGCCTGACTGTGGTTTCTAAACATTTCCATTACTATCCAAAGCAGACCAAATGCTCATTTGAGTTCAAAGGACAGGGAAACATAGTTAGAAAATTTGGTTTAACTCTCTGTTAGACTCAAATGGCCCCTAAACAGATGTAACATTCAGTGGATTGTAACACATTTAAACTATGAAGTCTTATTGCTAGGACCACCAAAGAAAACCATACAAGGAGTTTTCAATTAGCTTCCAGTCTAACACATATCATGACTACTAGGTTTGGGACCACACGTGATTACAGTTGTTTATTGTTTGTGTTTTGACAGTCCTGCTTATTATTTAATTCAGCTTGATACAGCATATTAAAGCTAAAAAGAAAAACAAACAAAACAAAAAGCAAAACAAAAGGCAGGCGTTGGTGGCACAAGCCTTTTATCCCAGCACTCGGGAGGCAGAGGCTTAATGATGTAGTTACTTATAAATAGAATACCTTCTACAGAGATAAGCTGTTTAAATTCCTGCATTGTGTAGATACTGGAAATTCAGAACCACAATCCATAGATTTCCCACCTGTGATTCAGGAGATCATAAAGCCAAAAGAACTCTGGGAAATAAGATGTCCCCCAAGATAGACACCTGCATTTGGGATTCATCTTTGAATCCAAGTCCACAAGGACCAGAATGGTGTGTGGTGGTGACTGTGGAGCATCCAGACTGCTCTGCTGATTTACTGGGTGTTGTCCTGCCCATTGCTTACCACCTGGCTAAGCTCCCTGGGAGGCAGGAAGGTGGAGTTAAATGCACTAGCTCATTACTGTCTGTCTGGTCCTTTACTTCTATTGTTTGCTCTCAACAAAATATGAAAGGGTAACATTGGGGTTTTCACGATTATTGAATTGTATACGACCTATGTCATCAGGAGCTTGGGCTGAATTAAAAGTTTTAGGGCCCAGTGTGTTAAACTAGGTAGTTTGCTTACTCATTTTAGCTAATTTTTATAAGAAAACTATGAAGTCTAGCTCCTAAATCATCAAGATTTTTCTTCGAATGAATGAATTCCACTGTTTGATTTCAGAGGCTCAACTGAATAGCATGATTCTGTAGAAGCCTAAGGACATGGAACCTTCCCGTATACAGAATCCTCCCAGTTCTGCTCAAAAGGGACATTGCTCCAGAGATGGCCCCACACCTCTGTCAGGCTAGTTTGCACAGAGGCCACCTTTTCATTTATATGTTTTAAGATTTCTTGTATTTACCCTCAATCAAACATGCCTCCTTTTTCAAAGCAAACTTTTAAATATTTTCAGAGTGCAATAGCTTTTGCTCATCCATCTGAGATCCAGTATAAGGAAATCCTCATTACTGAAGCAAGACAGCAGTTTTAAACGTACTTTTTTTTGTTTCTTTTTGCAGTGGATTCCTGCAGATAGCAGCAAGCCCGTTCTGCCGGAAGTTCTGCGGTAATGAGGCCAGAGCAATATTGCTCTAGTCTCCTTGCAGCTCTCAGCTTCTGTCCCAATCACTTCCTGCGTCATACCTCTCTACAGCATGAAACCACAGGACTCTTCGTCATCTAATACTACCCTGGGTGCTGACAGTCACAGTCACCTTAGGGAGCCTCGTGGCTTGGGCCAGGGGAAGAAACTCCATAGTCATTGAGTAGAGTCCTTTCATCCACATCTGGCAGGTGGGGGGGCCCTTGGGGAAAGAGCCCCAGAATGTTTCCCTGAGCAGCTACTCCTGTTTGCTGTAGACTTTGCTCTCCTAAGACCTTGACCAAGAAGTTGATATACCTCATTGCCAAGCGGAGTGTTTCATTTTTGCTCAGCTTCTTGTCTGGAGGGTGAGTAGGGATGAGCTTCCTCAGCTTGGCAAAGGCGCTGTTGACACTCTGCTGCCTCCAGCGCTCCCTGGTATTGGTGAAGATCTTTCTGGTCATGTCTGGGTTCCTGAGATGGGAGAGAAAAGGGGCTGTGGTGGCCAAGACCTTGTAAGAGTCCCAGTTACAATCACATGCTCTGCCAAAAGCCTGCAGTGTTAGATGTTCTCAGCTCAGACTTTCGGAAAATCTGTCTTGAGTTTTTTAGAAATGCCTTTATTAAGAAGAAAAAGGATGGCGGAAGAAAGTACAAAAGAACAGCCCTAGTAGCCTTTTCTCCCCAATTGTTCTGAAGGCACTGTTATGAAACTGCATTTTGTCCCTCCTCCCCTGCTGCCCCCACCTCCCCTTTTGAGGCTGGATCTCATATATTCCAGGCTGGCCTCAAATTCATTATGCAGCCAAGGATGACCTTGAACTTCTGATCCTCTTACCTCCACCTCCTGAATGCTAGGATTACAGGCTTGTGCCACCATTTTTGGTTTAAGCATACTGAGAATTGAACCCAGGGTTTTATGCTTGCCATGTAGCACTGACTAAGTGACATCTCTAACCCCACTACTTCCCTTATAACCTATCCTTCCCAGTTGATCAAAATCACCTGCAGTATGGTCTTGAGCACATATGTGAATAAAGCACGTATTTATTTAGCCCAGGAAGTGTTGGGTGTGAATGTGCAGTGTGTCATGAACTTCTAAGAGAGAAAAATGCTGCACCCCCAGTTTTCATGGACAAAATGGCATTTGAATTGGAGAAAATGGAATAGCTTTCCTTGTTTTAGCTGACCTTAGCTGGAGGATTGGGCTCTAGTCTCCAATAGCTAGAATGTTCACACAGTAGCTCATTTGGAAGTCTGTGAGCAGGGTGACAAAGGGCTGTGACACCCAGATTTAGGAAAACAGACATGGGGGTGGTATTTAGCCTGGTAAGAATGAAAAGAACCCGGGCAGGTGCTCTGTGGCTTGGACCCACAGCAGATACCCAGACTTCCTGGCATTCCCGTAGCTCGCCTTTTCCACATTAGCAAAGCTGTCATGAAATACTGAGAAATCTCATTTTGTCATCTTTAACTCTCAGAGGCACGATCCCCCATTTTTCCCAGGTGGTCTGGATTAGTGCATTTTAATGGGAACCTTCATGATACATTGGCAAATAAGCAAAAGCCCAGCCCTAGGCAGCCTAGTGTTCACAGCTCACTGCTGTCTCTTGCTGCTTGCTCCAGCCTCAGCTTCCCAGGGCGTTTAGCCCCTCTGCCTCCTCCAAAGAGTGATGCCTATTGCTAACTCACTCTACCTTTTCTTTCCTGCTGTTTCCTCTGTCTTGAATCCCCTCCTCACATTCTCTCTGTATTACTTCACATTCCTTCAAAAGCTGCTCTAAGCCATGCCTGGTAATGCAGGTCTGCATTCCTTACTGCTTAGGAGGCTGAAGCAAGCCAAGTTCAAGGCCTCTTGAGCAACAGACTGAGTTCATCCCTCCTGGGCAAGAACACTTGCCTAGCATGCATGAAGGAGGCCTGGGGTTTAATCTCTAGTACTGGGGGAGGCGTCAACTCTACCCAGCTTCCTCCTAACCCTGACTATATGAGTCTTCATAGCATAGCATAATACTCTCTGGAGACCCTGGGATCAACCACAGCTGCCTATCAGCTGCACCATCAGGGGAGTAAGATGCAGCTCAAAGTACTGTGTTGCCAGTGTTTCCTGGCTTGAGGTATTCAATGACTTACACGTGATGTTTCCTACTTTCTTATAGAATAGACTTTGCATTGATAATTTTGCCCAACTGCAGGCGAACATAAGTGTTCTGAGCATTCTTAAGGTATCTTGGTGTAAACCTTCTATAGGTTATGTGTGTCAAATACATTTTCAATGTGTATTTTCAACTTATGGCAGACTGTTGAAGGATTCAGAGTCAGGGCATGGCTTTATTTTACTGCTTCTGGGCCCTTAGGAGCAAGCCACCTTTTGTTTACCTGAGGGAGGAAAATAGATTCTGCACAAGCAGAGAAACAACACACCTATATGCTAGAGCAAACTTCCAAGAAGGCCACACCTCCCTCTAAAGCAGCTAGGTGGACTAGGTCTCTTCCTGTTTAGAAATATATACTTCTCCATTATCTTGTATCTTGTGTGAGTCATTTCTGAATATTTTGGCCTTTGATTCTACAACAGACGCATGTTGCCAGCACTTTACCCCAACTACACCTGAAACAGGCAACTATACCTGAACCCACATCAAGCAGATTTGAAGACAGAAAGAAAGCTGTCAGATTTTGTTCACAGTGGAGCTGGCCAAGACGAAGACACAAAGTTGTCTTATCAAGAGAGGGTTTAGCTCACAGCCAAGTCAAGTCTAGTCCCGTGGGCGGTGGGGGTCCTTTTCAAGCTGGGAGCAAAGAAGATTAGGCAGGGTAAACTGGTTGTGGTGTTCTTTTCTAAGACGTCTGGAGCCTATTGTATTAAACAGACAGAAGGACTGGTTAGAAAGAAAGAAAAGAAAGAAAGAAAGAAAGAAAGAAAGAAAGAAAGAAAGAAAGAGGGAGGGAGAAAGGGAGGGAGGGATGGAGAGAGGGAGGGAGGAAGGGAGGAAGAAAGAAAGAAAGAGGAAAGAAAAGACTTCTAAATGTAGCCTGCCATCTGAGGGATGTTTGGTAATTACTTGTTGATTTAGCCTTGAGTGTTTTACTCTCCTTCTCCATGGGGGAAATAGAAATCAGTAACTTAACAAGCTTAACAAGCTGGAAAAGCTCAAAATAGAGGCCACTGGAAAATTGCTGCACTATACTTTTTAAATCAAAGGAAAATTGCATTTACTGTTTCTCCAGTTGCAAGGACTGATTGCCACTAATCTTGATTTCAGAGCAAAATAAGAGAGGAAAAATTCCACACAAGACGCCATGGATAGATGGTGAAGGGCAAAGTATCAATGTCTCAACCGAGGACTCCCACTAGGTTAGGGTTCATTAACTTTTTTTTGCTTCATGAATCTTTTTGTGGTCTAAGGAAGCCTGGGTTTACATCCTCTCAGAACAATGATTTTAAATATATATTGGTTCCAATGTCAAAATTTTAAATGCAGAGGTTAAAATACAGCAAAACAGAAAATAATGAGTTCTACTTATTGATTATTAAAATACTAAAATTATAAATGCAATATGGTAATATATTTGCTTAATTTTTAACACATTAAAAACTACACATATTACCACAATTTCTAAGAAATGACATTTTTTTGTTTTGTTTTTTTGTTTTTGTTTTTTTTTTTTTCAAAAGATCCACAACATTTGGGACGTGAGATGCCAAGTACCTGGGACTTCCACTGGTGACAAATTCACCACTACTGTCTTCTCTTAGGATAAGTCTTTGCTACTATATTATATTTGAAATCATAGTATCTAAGCAGCCACTAAATGTAACTATTTCCTGTGTCTATGTACTTAATGCATTTAAAATCATTACTCTGAAAAGGGAATAAAAATGGTTTACTTTATTTAAAACCATGTTGATATTATGCACTCTATCACCTATATTTATAAAAAAAAGGAAATGCTACATTTAGAATAAGTATTAATACAAAATAAAGATGTGATATCTTCCTATTCAAGTTCATAGAACCTCTGAGTTCTAGTCACATCCCTGGGTAGGTAGGGGTTATAGAATCAAGTTAAGAAAGAATTATAAGGACTGGAGAGATGGACCAGTGGTTACAACCAGTGACTGTTCATCCAGAGGACCTGGCTTCCAATCCCACTACCCACATAGCAGTTCATAATTGTTTGTAACTCATGTTCCAGAAGATCCAACCCCTTCTTCTGGGAACCAGGTATGTGAGTTTTACACACACACACACACACACACACACACACACACACACACACACACACATTAATTTTAAAAAGTTTTAAGTTCAAGGCCTGCCTGCACAATTTATCTCACTAGGTGCTTAAATACACCACAAAGAGAGAGTGCACAACCTCAACCTCTTTATATTGTCACCAGTGAAGGCAACAACACATTACTGAAGAAAATGACTTATGCTCTTAGACAAGGTGTTCACTGTTGCTAATAGATGCTGCTGCTCTTTGATACCCACAGCTTCTGGACACAAACCCCAGGTTAACTAGAGAGGCACAAAAGTCCGGAGCTCACCTTGCTACAGGGTTAGCCTCGGGCCTGCAGGCTCACACAGGTCTTTTGTTACTAATGTTGCCAGTTTCTCTCCTGCAACTCTGTTCTGTGTGTTTGTCTCCTCTTACAATAGTCTCTCGGAAGTGCAGATGCCCTATAGGAACAAGCTGGATAGCAGTTTGCATAGCTAGATTGGGGATGGGGTCTAACAGTCAACACTAGGCACAGCTCTGCTCTGTTAAGAAAAAAATACCAAGCAAAACTTACAGGGGAAGGCTACAAGGTGGGTGAGTGGGTGGGGGTAGTGAGGGTGGCAGGCAGTGGAGTGGGGAATGAGGGGAGGAAATAATTAAATCACAGTTTATTTGAAAATGTTACAATGTTATCGAACACCTTTTATGTTCATTTTAAAAAGTTATTCTATGCCAGTTCAAAAAAAAAAAAAAAAAAAAAAGTAAACGATACAGGGAAGATTTCCGACCTATCTGCTTAACTAATTTCATTCCCCAGTCACTGCGAGCTTGAGGTGTACACATTAGCACTCACTATACATACTGTCCCGCTTTTGAGCAACCCCGCGTTGTTAAGAGTATCCAGTTGCGGTATCCAGTAGAGTGTACTGGATAGCACTGTGTTGGGAGTGGACTAAGACGGTCCCCTTTCGTGTGTCCAGGAGCCACCCCGACCGAGGCGCACATTGACTTCTCTGTTCTTTCTGTTCAATCGGCTACTTGTGTGTGAATCCTCTTCATTTCCCAGCTACTCTTTCCCCACGCATTAAAAAGTAATGATAATTAAGTTATCTCACCTCACTGTAGCAAACCTGCCCGGTACGTTATTTTGGGAGTCTGGGGAGGCATCTAGAGGCTGAAATTTCACATCTGCAAAGTGTAGGAGGGTCGAGATCTGGTGGCTGTGTAAATACCCTCCCCCCCGCTCCCCCGCCCAGGAATGCTCTGGGGTGGAGGGGACTGTCCCTGCCTTCCAGCTAAAGCGTCTGGAGGAGCCACGTCGGCTTCTCAGTACCGCGCCACTGCCACTGCCCCGCTTAAAGTTCACGGGTCACCCAAAGAGTTTTTCCTCAGTGGCTGCTACCGAGTGACCACATCTCTCTGTGTTCTCTGCGGCCTGCCCGGTGGCTCCCTTGTTCCTGCCCACTCTCGCTCCCTTAAGTCAACGCACCTTCTGGCCAGGAGCTGGGAGCCCGCGCTGTCACTGTGGCAGTCGCTGCGGCTGTCGGCTGTCCGTGTGCGCCCTCGCCTGGACGCAGAGCCTCTGCCACAGCCTTTATAGGACACCGCCCTTTGTCTGGCGGCAGGAGGGGGGCTTTCCTCCAAGGATACCCGCCAGTCCCTCCCCGTTTTGACCCAGCAGCCCTCTCTTGAGTAGCAGTCAAGGAGCAAGGGAGGAAGGAGGACCCCTCTTTGTCCGAGGCTTTAAGGGGGCGGGAGTGCTGTTTCCAACCTCCTCTTATAGACAAGCATCCAAAAGCTTCGAACTCATGCTAACTCACTGGGTGCTCCTTTCAGATCCCAATGCAGGTGTAGTCTGATCCCAATGCCCTGCTCCAGACCCTCTAAATCTGGGGCTGTGGCCTTTAACCTGCAATTTTACCAAATACCCCCAGGAAATGAAGATACAAAACCAAGTTTAAAAGCACCACACTGGACAGACTGATGGATTTATGGGTCTGGTCTAGTTTTTTTCTGTTGGTCAACAAACACATGGCATACTTGTTTTAGGCACTCTGCCCTTGCCTCCTTCCTCTGTCCTGGGTCTCCCAGGAGGAGCTGAGAAAACAAAAGTCAGACCTCTGTCACTTCTTAGATCTAAACTCGCCAGTGCTTTGCCATTTCATTCAAAGTTAAGCATTCGCCTGTGTGGTGGGATACTTCTGTAATCCCAATGCAAGAGGATGGGACACCTAAGGCCACCCTGGTCTATGTAGTGAGAAATACCTTGTGTGTCTGAACAGCAGAGAAAAACAAACAAACAAGCAGACAGAAACAAAGCAAACAAACAAAAAACACAGAAAGAAAATGAGCTGCAGTCTGTAATTGGCCCTTGAGATCTCTTTATCTCTTTAATCTGGCCCTTCCTTCCCTGGGGTTCACTCCACTCCAGAGACTCTGGTTTCTCCTTTCAGGAGCACACCAGACATCCTCCTGCCTCCTAGCCTTTGCACAGTTCCCTCTGCTTCTCACAGGCTGTCCATAGGAGCCCTCCCTTCCCTTCCCTTCCTTAGCTGTGCATCAGGGCCCTATTGGAAGTTCAGGCCCTCCCTGCTCAGGTGCTGTTCTGGTGTGGAGAGTATAACTCCAAACACAACCAGACACAACCCCCGGCCGCAAAGGCACTGCCAATCTTTAGTCTTTACCCAGGAGCCACCTTCCCCTGAAGAGCTTTAAATGTTTAAAACTTATCCTTACACATGCATTGCCTTGAGTGCAGCAAGGTGAATGTGTAGAGGTCAGAGAACAAGTTGAGGAGGAAGTTCTTTCCTTCCACCTCTGCCTTTCAGGGATCACATTCAGGTCTTCAGATTTGGCAGCGAGTGTCCTTCCCCACAGAGCTGTCTCATCAGGTCCATCACCTGCAAGCTTACTAGCATACTAGGATTCCCCCCCCCACACACACACATCCTACATTCACAGGCACAAGCCTGCACACACCTCATCCTTTGCTGTGTTCTGAGTGCTTCGCCCCACTTAGTAATATCTCCTTATTTATCTTGCCTTATATCTCTTCTATTCCCTCATTACCACATTGGATAGATGTCCATCAAATGTTGCTTGATTAGCATATGATTAAACAATCAGTCTCTTCGTATTTCTCTCTGAAGGTCCCAGGATTGGAGATAACAAATTCATAAATGCATTGCACCTTCCTGAACAAGAGCCAATGACTCTGGGGTTGTAATCACCCAGACTGACATTTCTTGTCTATTCCCTTGTATGATGCCAGGCAAATTACTAAACGTCTCTCTGCTTCAGTTTTCTTATTTGTAAAATGGGTGCAACGCTGGGGCTGTGGGAGTCAAATTAGAAGAAAAAGCAGGTAAGGAATTTAAGATCAGAAGCAGCACATAGTAGAGTATTAACAGATTTTTGTTGTGGTTGATTATGTTATTGTTACAACTGGAATCTAGTTCCCTTTTCTGTGAGAGGATTCCATAAACCCTTCCACTGTCCTGTGACCAGCAGCTCTGTATAGGTGGAGAGAATATACTTCCCGGTCTCAGTGCCAGGTTTGCATCAGCCAAGGGAATATGGACAGATATGACACAGATCATGGAGCAGAAGCTCTATAGGTTGAAGCAGCGACGAGAAAGTTGTTGGAGGTTGTTCCTGTAGCCAGGGTACCAGGCAGCAAACCCCAAACCAAACACAGCCCTAATGCAGCAGGAGAGAGATCAGTGTTCTGAGACCTCAGGCTGCTTGTCACACCTAGGACTCCCTACCCTACACCCATGTAAAAATCATCATTTTATTACAAATAGAGAAGATACTGCCTCAACTACAAAGCTCAGGTATGTGGGTAGAGCCAGAAAAGTGAAAAGGAAATGACAAGCAGACTAAATACAAGATTGACAGTCCTGAGTAGAAGAGAACATAAAGTCTAGTTATGACAAGAGGTAAAAGATTCTGGCTAGATGACCAGCCATTACTTGTGGAAGGGATGGTATTTAAACAAGGCCTTGAAGCAAGGCTCCCACTGGCAACTGAGGAACTTAAGGGAAAAATGGAGACTCCTAATTCCTTCCTCTCTATTTTCTTCTTACCTGCAATTCCACTTATGTCAGCCAAGGGCCTTGTGTATTATGTAGACTGTAGGTCCACATGGACTTGAAAAGAACCAATTCTGAAAATGGGCTCAGGACCTATTGTAAAGAAATCCAGGGTTCCCAAATGCCCAGACTGTTGTCTAGAAGGTGGAAAATGGGTACAGGGTAGGCAACAGAGGAGGCCAGGAGCAGCGCTTCTGAAGTGCAATGCCTAGGACAGGGCTCTGGGTGCCTGGACTCTTGGTGGAGAGGGTAGAGGACAGAAAGAGAAGAGTGTGCTGCAAAGATGGGGACAGTAACAGCTGGGGGCTCCAAGTCTCACTCTGGCTGTAGCTTGAGGATGCAATGGAGGAAGAATAAGAAGAGCTGGCCGACTTGTACACAGAGATACAACCTAGTATTTGCAGGAAACACCTGTGGCCTGCTCCTCTTTCTGCGCCCTTGCTCTGTGCTGTGGGAGAGAAATTGTTCCTATGGTGCCCATGCTTTTCCAACATTGTGATTATATTACAATGCTGACAGGCCACGCAAAAGCTTATTATCCTTCACCTTAGCCCCAAACCGTGAGGTGCTATATTTTCTCCATGGCCTGTTTTTCATTTGGGAAAAAGAATTGTAGCAACTGGATGGCAAGATCCGATGGCTGATGCCAAGTGAAAGAGGCTATAAAATAAACTCTGTGCCAGTGGACAAGGAGCTCAGACAAAGGACAAAGACTCAGAGCATAAGTGTGTTAGTACACTGGAAGAGGGTTGGCTTTTGTTCTTGAACCTTCTTAAATGTTACTGTTGGCTTTATGCTTTTGGAAGCAGTTTGGGTACATGGGTTTTCTTGCAGTGGCTCTTCAGAGTGATGGGTCGGCTCCCATCCCATTCTCCCATTTAGAGGCTAGGTCCTGCAGTGGAAGAGGTTGGAGTAGGAATTTACATAATCCGATTACTGGGGGATTAGGTTTAGGCAGCTAAACGCCACTATGTGCTTGAGCTAAAATGCTTACTATTCATGGCTCTCACTGCCCCCTGGAGAGACTGCACCTGCAGAGGTCCTGGGCAGGGCCTGGGGGGATGGGCAGGTCCCTAGGACAGCCTGGTGCTGTCAGCCTCCCTGGTCCTGCTGCTCTAATTGATCTGTCTTCTAGTCTCCTATGCAGGGTTGTTAGTTCCAGGAAAAAAGAGATTTTTGGACCAGGTGGGTATGGGTGGACAAAGTAATTTTGCTAGAGTTAAGCATCAGCCTTAACCAGTCTTAACTGTTTCTACCCAACCTCCCATGCTAAACCCCTCTCTCAAGCCTTAATTCTTGGTTTCCAGGCATCAGTGTGCCATACTTCTCTGCATCCAGTCTGTTATTCAGCCCTGTTCCCAACCACACATTGTGCATGTATCCCCACTTTATTTGTCATATGGATTGGCTGCTTCTTGATCTGTAACAGAATTTACAAGCAGATCCTGCTAAGCATATATTTTTCCTTTATGTATCCTATCTCTTAAATAAAATTTTGACCTAGGATTCATCAATAGGGTTAAGTCTTTATTTGATTCTAATTTTTTGAGGAAAGGTCTTGCTATGATGACCAGGCAGGTGACCATCTTGTTTCTGTCATAGATGTGTGCAATGACATCTGGCTCCTATTAGCTTTTAAAGTTTGTTTGGTTTTCCTTTTCTCTCTCTTTTAGAAAGTGCTTTCTTTCTTTCTTCCTTCCTTCCTTCCTTCCTTTCTTTTTTTTTTTTTAAAGCATATTGTATTATTATTAGCAATGGCTTGCTATTAGTTTCTAATGTTGTTGTGGTGTACTCAAAGATGGACATAGTAATTTTTTTTTTTTTTTTTTTTGCTCTGATAAAGTTTTGTGAAACTTTTCATTTTGGAACAACTGTATGTATGTACACACACACACACACACACACACACACACACACTTCATAATCACTATGAGACACATTCCTAGTTTAAAAGTTAACACATTTTTATATACATCCATTAGGTCAATGCTGTGTATTCTTGGAAGGTTTAACCTAGCAGATCTGTGAAAACTTCTCTGTCTTGTGTTTGTAGGAGTGTTGCTTTTGTTTTTTCAGAAGAGCCTTGATAGCTATCCCTGGCTGGGAAGTCACTATGTAGACCACCAGACTGGCCTCTCAACCTGTCATTTCTCCCAAGTTCAACTTGCTTGAGGTTTTTAGGTCTTTTGATGAACTCTTTCTTTCTTTCTTTCTTCCTTTCTTTCTTTTTCTTTCTTTCTTTCTTTCTTTATTTCTTTTTCTTTTTCTTTTTTTTTTTTTAGACAGGGTTTCTCTGTGTAACAGTCCTAGAACTAGCTTTGTAAACCAGGCTGGTCTCGAACTCACAGAGATCTGCCTGCCTCTGCCTCCCAAGTGTGGGATTAAAGGCACATATTACCCAACTTGATGAACTTCTTTTAGGGTTCAATGATGCATAGGAGTTCAGATGATTTAGAAAAATGTACCTGCATCCATAAACGATGACCCTCTTTGTCAAGCTTTCTTTTACAAATTATATTTGGTTTTATATTAAGGTTATAACTCTTGTGATTTAAGTTTTTATTTCCAAATTAAACCATGTCTTTTAAATTTAAAAAAATTCATGTGTATTTGGGTGGTGTGCATGTGTGTATATGCATGTTTGTGCACACGTGTGGATGGGTGCACCATACATGTATATTTGCCTGTGGAGGTGAGGTGGGCATTAGGTGTTACCCTCAATCATTCTCCATTGTATGCAATGAGTCAGGGTTTTTTCACTGAGCCCAGAGAATGATCACGAGGCTAGTCCCCTAGCCAGCTTGCTCTGATGACCCCGTAACTACCCTCAAACTGTTGGGAGTATAGGCAGCAGACAGATCTGAAGTTCTGTCCTAATGCTTTACTCACTCAGTCATCTCCCAGGCCCTGTGTGCATTCTTATATAGTTAATTTGTTGGGCTGGAATGACTCTTGGCCATGGGAACTTTTTTTGGTAAATTTAAACTCCTTGTACGCCTCTTACAAATGAGCCCCCATGTCCATGCTGAGCTCTGCACAATAAATTTCATTTTCTGTTACCTGCTACTAGGTGAACTTCAGGAAAGCCCATTACTAACTCCCCCATACATAACCCTAAGCATCAATGTCACTCCAGGCCTTTCACTCAAGTTCTCTCATTAGTATGTACTCTCACAGTTGAATACATACATACATACATACATACATACATACATTTATCTATATGAGTGTGTGTATATATGGTATGTATATATACAACATGTATGCACATTTATAACATGTTTATATGTGTGTGTGTACAAGTTACCAGACAAGTTATAATTGTAGACAAAACAAAATATTATTCCTAAGCAAGTTAAATTCCAAAACCTTATACTCAAAGAAACAAAACTTGGGCATAGAGCCAACTCAGTTGAGTCTGCAGAGGCTGCAGACCCTCATTAGTGTGAACTGCACCCCAGAACTCTGATTGATTAGCTCTTATCTTCAGAGCTCTCTCTGATTCCTCACCAAAACACCCCCCCCAAATAAGAAGGTAGCTACGGATGCAAACAGGTGCGACAGCCAACCAAGCCATATAGAAGGGAAAATACATTGACCTGGCCCCCATTTCTGCCAGAGTGTGGGAGTAGAGGCAGAGGGTTGAGAGCTTTGGTCTGCTCTCTCCATGGAAGGGGGTTAGTTGCTACCTTTAGACATCTCTGAGTTAGAACAGAAAAGAGACACTAGAATCTTCAAACCATACCTAACACACAAAGTCTGTTCTAAATGGGTGTCCGCATTCACAGTGGACAGGCAGAAGTACCCTCCAAAGATGTCCCCTATAAAATGGGGGTAATAAATATTCATTGCTTTAGGATACTTAGAAATGGCACATGTGAGATGGCTTCTGTGGTAGCTAAGGGAAGACTATAGCTTTGGCTTTAGAGGCAGACCAACTGATACCTGTACCACTAATGCTCACACCAGTGGGCAGAATGCTTACTCTCCTAGCCTCAGATTTCTTTTTCTTTCTTTTTTTTTCTTTTTTTCTTTTTATTAATAATATAATTTAAAAATTTTACATGTGGATCCCAGTTTCCTTTCCCTCTCTCCTGCCCTCCTTCCCTCCCTCTCTCTCTCCCTCTTTCCCCTGTGACATGCACCCTGGCCACCCTCCCCTCCCATCCCTCCACCCCCATTCCACTTGTAAAGCTATGCTATCCAGGTTGGGTCATATAAATCTGTCAAGTCATTTGAAGTAGGGACTAGGACTTCCCTCCTGTCTCTAGGTTATGGGAGTATCCCTCCATGGGGGATGTGTCCGCAAGGTCCTTTTGTGCACCAGGAATAGATCCTGTTTCTACTGTCTGAGGTCTCCCAGACTGCTCAGTCCTTCTAGCTGAGACCCATATTCAGGGGGTCTGAGTCAGTCCATGCTGGGTTCCCAGCTTTCAGTCTGGGGGTGGGGGGAGGCAGATTTCTTAATTACAAATGTAAATACCATCTTCCTGAGTTTTCCTGAAGACACAGTGGGCTATTATGTGTTAAGTGTGTGAAGTAAATGGCACAAGGGTTGAGGACGTAGCTCAGCTGTAGAATGCTTGCCTAGCCAGCCCTACCTTCCAACTCCACACTGACAAACTTGATGTGGTGCTATAGGCCTGTAATCCCAATACTAACAGGGTGAAGACAGGAGCATCCAAAGTTCAAATGGATCCTTGGCTACACAGGCAGTCTGGAACCAAATGAGGTTACATGAGACTGTCAAACAAACAAACAAAACTACACTCAAATACATGGCTCTAATTTTCTGCAAAGGGCATTCAACGTGTCTCCTTTGACCTGTGCAGCCCAGGGTTCTGCCCTGTCTTCCTGTCTTCCCCTTTGAGTGACCTGGAGCCCTGCTGCCATGAAGCAGTGTGAGGAAGAGCCAGGGGAGGGAGATGCCAGAAATGAAGCAAAGCTCTCTCGAGCATGAGGCCTTTCATCAGTTATTTTTACTCTCAGGACCCAGGCTGACACTCCTCCATAACACCTGTGCTTCTGTACATACATACGTACGTACGTACATACATACATACATACATACACACATACATACATATCTTCTATGACATACAATGTGGAGGTGTGGAGGCCTGCGGGGTGTTTCTGTCCAGAACAAATGTTGACCACTGAAGCATAAAATGGACACATAACAGCCTCAAGTGAGTGTGTGTTTTCCCCCATTGTTACCAATTAGAGGGTGTGCCCAGCTGCCTGCCAGCCTCTCAAGAAAAGCCTGGCTTGGCCTCGACTCCATAGGCCTGGAGCTATGAATGCTTCTATTTTTCAAGCAATAAACCCCAAAGCAGGGATGAAATGAAGGGAGATGGGGTGAGGGGGGCAGGTCAGGTACTAGAGGGAAGAAAGGTGTGGGTGGGATGTTTCCCCTCTTTATTCCATGGCCTTTGTATAAGAACATGACTCATCAACTGCCTCCCTAGACAGGATTTAGATGCTCTGTGGGCAGCAGATAAGAGGGCAGCTTACTTGTACAAAGTAAATACATTGACTGTTCCCCATAAAGTCAACAGTGCCAGGCTTATCAGCTGTCCTCATTCCCCACTCAGTCCCCAGGGGACCAGATTTGAAATAAAGGCCACAGTTCCAGGGGCAAAGAGTGGAGGTACCCTGTTGAGTTGGGAGGGGCTCTGTTCCCCCTGGGCTGTATTTTAGGCAGGTGGGGGAAAGCTGCCAGGCTCAAGCTGCTCAGAGCCCCGGGCTTTCCAGACTGACAAATCCCAAACCAAACACACACACCAGGCCATGAAAGCCTCACTTCCTGATCCCTCCAATCCAGCCGAGGTTTCCAGGAAGCATCTTAGGAAAATGAGAGGATGTCACTTTAAATCCGATCAGTGAAGACCCACAAAGAAAACAGATCAACAAAGAAACCTTGATTTCTCACCAGGGTTCTCCCCTCTGCCTTTAGTAACAGATATTAAAGCCTCCTTCTGCCCTACTCAAGAGCATATCTGTCTTTCCTAACCAGTGAAGATTTGACATCTTTGCAAATGATGGGAGATAAATGCTAGCAGCTGCTGTTTCAGACCCATTTTGAAGATTCACACTGACAGAAGCTGTCTGCCTTGAGCGGTCTCAGCTTCCACTCACTGTTTCTATGCTTTTGCAGGGAGTCTACGCTGACCCAGTGTCATTCACTTGTCATAAGTATTTGAGTTCTTTCTGGTTGGGGCAGCAGAGTCTCCAGCTGGAGGGGAATGGGCAGGAATAAAAACAAGATGGACATATTCCACCTGATTTACTAGGGTCCAAATAGAGCAGAAGTGAGGTCAACCGTTAGCTTCAAGTACCCCAACCTCCAGTACAACTAGAGGAATTCGTTACCCTTATGAGCCTGGGGTTTCAGGAGGGGAGAATAAGGACTGAGACCCAGAGTTTAAAGGTTCTCCTGGGCCTTCTCTGTATAGTCCGTCCCTGCCCAGTCTCCAGCTGAAAACAGCAGGTGCAGACAGGCTGCTGCCTCCTCTTGGCACTCCCCGAACTGTAGTGTGCAGGCCCAGCATGAACTACAGGACTTCCTTGTTACTCTACTCTTATATTCCAAAAAATGCCTTTCTCAAAAACCCAGAATCCTGCTGGCAGCTTTCATGCCCCAATTCAACTAACTTCTACAATACTTTTCAAAGGCCTGTGCTAATTCCCAGAAACCTTCTGGATAAAGCCGTGCATCTATGCTTTTGAGCAAGACCACCATCCAAGTCTTCCTGCTCACTCTAGCCATGAGTCAATTTGACATTGGAACCCTGCTTGTGGCTAGGACTAGTGACATATTCCTAGGAGTGGCCTTAACTGGGCCATCAGTGCTCACCTGGCTAAGCACCACTTGGGATTCCAGTCTAGGATCTCAGCAACAGATGCTTTGGAGCTGCTCTGTGGGTGCTGAAAATGGAACCTGGTTCCTCTGCAAGAGCAACAAGTGTTCTTAACCGCTGAGCCAACTCTCCAGCCCCCTATGGTTCTCTGAGACATTTTGAAGGGACCCGACCCTCACCCAGCCCCCTGTTTTAGCAGCCATTACAGGCTGCAGAAAAGACCTAGCAAAGACAAAGACCCCTGACTCAGCACATGTGCTTAGTTTCTGGCTTTCTGACCTCGCAGGAGCTGCCCTAAGTCAGATACCTTCCAGAAGTTAGCTGGACAAGCTTCTGGGGCTGGGTTGGGGGGGGGTGCTTTAAGATTAAAGTGGAGTAACAGTAACTGGTGTGCAGAGCATAGCAACTGCCCTGAGGGAACCTATAGGCCATAACAAGCTGTTGACCAATCAACACAGGACAGGTCGCCCAAGCCCTACCTTCTCTCCCCTCCCCCCCTCCCCCGCCCCCAATACTCCTCTGCCTGACCTCACCGTCCCTTGGGATCCTTCTCAAGCCAGCCACCATATTGGATGGATGAAGGACCTGAATTAATGCAGTTAACTACTTAATAATAATAATAAAAAATTGCCTTTGTATCAGAATGGGTCTCTGATGAGGCTGACTGATGAGGCTGGCTGGCCCACCAAGTTCCTAGGATCCAACTCTCTCTGCTCCCAACTCCCAGTGCTAGCCTTTCTCAGTTCCATGCTGGTACTTGGATCCAAACTCCAGCTCTCATCCTTACGCACAAGCAGTTTACACACTGAGCACTGAGCTATTGCTTTAGCTCTGACTGGTTTTTTCCGCATCAATGATTTATACTGTATTTTTAATAATCTTTCAAAAGTTTTTTAATATTGTCATTTTGTTGTTGTTGTTTTCCCTCCTTACTGGAGATTGGGCCCAGGACCTCATGCATGCTCTGTGTGTGTGTGTGTGTGTGTGTGTGTGTGTGTGTGTGTGCCCGCGTGCGCACACACATGCGCGTGCGTTCGCGCGTGCGTTCACATGTGCTGTAGTTGTCTTGAATTACATTTATTAGAATAACTCTCTAGCAGCTAGTCTTATTGTTGCTAGCCTTCCTTCACTTGATAGCAGTAGCATATTCATGTGGGTACTTTTGCTTTGTTCCCATTATCAGTGTCCATCCTTTGCCAACACTAATGTCTCGATTAGAGCATTAGATTGTGAAGACCTTGATAAAGGTCCACACTGACTGTGTGACTTAAACAGTAGATTCTTCGATCTGGAGCTAGAAATCCAAAGCAAGGTGTTGGCAAGTTAGTTCCTTCTGTAGGCTTCTCTTCCAGGTTTGCAGATGGATACCTTCTTCCTGTCTATACAGGGTGCTCTCCTTATGAGTCATATTTGTCCCATTCTCTCTTACAATGACACAGTCACCACTGGGTTAGGATTTGGACATACACAACCTCCATTTTATCTGAATTGTCTACTAAAAGGTCCTGTGTCCACATCCCATAATATTGTGCATACTGAAAGTTAAGTTGGGATTTAAATATCTGAATTTTAAGGGTGCTCACAATTATATAGTATAAATTAAATACCTTATATCCATTTACATTTTTTCTTTTGATCTTTTTTCATTCTTACTATACTTACTTATAATTTTATACATAAAACTTAATATTGGGCAGAATAACAAACTGTAAGAAGTTATGTGAGAATTGGGATTGAGGATGGGGTGTATGAGGTCTCACTCAGAGCAGAGGTGAGAGAAACCCAGGGGTTGAGAACTGTATTATTTCTCCTTTCTTTGGTTCTATTCCCACCCCCACCCCACCCCCAAAACACAGCAAGGTGGTCATTTATCCCAGAAGCCTGGATGCTGAGATTGATTCTCTGGCCTGCATGCTGGATGGTCTGGACATGGGTGGCGGTCATGTTCTTCCCATCCTGACCTTATACCACCCATCCCACCCCAGGCATACCATGCAAGATCTCTGATACCCAGTGGAGGTGCTATTCCATCTCTATAGCGAACTACTTGGGCCTTCCATCACCAGCATTGTACTGGTCCTGCTTTATCTATATAAGTCAAGGTGGCTCTGAGAGCCTGCAGACAGCCCAGATGGGGGGTCGTCTCCCAGGCCCTGATGAAGTTGAGCTACCACGAGCCAGGACCATAAGGTAAGGAGAAAGCTGCTGGGTGCACAGTACTGTAGGAGGAAGAAGGGCAGTTAGGGTATGTGCCCCAAGTCCTCATGAGCAAGTGTAGCTGGCGACTACACTGGGTGTTCAGGATCCCAGTGTAGCAATGAGCTTTTCCTCAGGGTGAGCTTTTAAGCACAAAAAAACATATTCTGGGTTGACATCAGTTAACAAGAACAGTTTTCCAGAAGTGGAACTATAGACACTAAAAAGCAAGTTTAGTGTATTTAGAGACTTTCCCATAAATGTGGACTTCGATGGGTTAGGTCTTTGTTTTCATTTTGTCAGATGGTACTGTCTACATGCTGAGTTTTATGGCCTGAATGATACTTAATTTATGGAGTCAGTTGTGCTAAGGTTTGGAGCCCTGTGACATAAGCTTTCTCTATGAACTACAGGATCTGGTTTAGGGTGGGTTCAGAACATGCAAACTTCTCCAGGGTGGCCACAAAGTAGCTTTCACAATAGGCTGGCCTGGCTCTAACAGGAATGATAGATAGCCTGAGAGTTTGGCCCATCAAGTAGAACACACAAAGCCACCAATATGGAAGGCAGCGTCTAGGGCCACAACGCCAGCTCCATCACCAGCCATATCTTCTCTGCAGCCACCACACAGACCAGAGTGGGGGTGGTGTATCATCATAGCCCTGATGAAGTCCCCTTCATAGTGGACACAATCATCCAGATTTACTGCTCTGAGGACTTGTATTGGAAATCTGCCCCACAATGCCCATGGTGTGGTGGACCATGATGCTGGAACCAGGAGGGAGGGGATGGTGAGAATTGCTGATGTGGCTAGTTTTTACATTGGCCTTACAAATGTGAGGAATGTGGGCTACTGCTGTACTCAGAGGGCAAGTGTCAAGGCTGCACCAGCACCTGCTGAGATCTCAGCACCCCCCCCCCCCAATCATTGCTCTGACATCTACCTTTACAGTTTGTCACCAAATGCCTCTTCCGCTTTCATAAAACAATCTCTGTAGTTTTTTTTTTTTTTTTTTTTTTACTTATTTTTAATTCAAGTTGGATTCACTTCTTGTTCAAGAAAACATCAAATGGGTGATGCCCATGAAGCCATAGTTCCCAGAGGACAGAGGTTCATGCGTGGAAGGATTCTGAAGCTTTCATAGAGGCCACAGTGGTCAAGAAAGGGATCACAGCTGTGGGGCACTAGAAGCAGAGCCAGAGACAAGAAGACACCAACTTATGTCCCTTGGTCAAGGACATTAAGATCAAGCCTCTGAAGATCCACCTGCTCTCTCTCTGTTCATCTAAGAACATAAGATTATTGACATTTTTCCTTGGGGAGTCCCATGATGAGGCTTTGAAGGTCAGGTCAGGGCTGAAGTGGACATGTGTTGGCCAACTTTGTAGCCATTGTGGTCTACAATAGTTATGTTGGCCTGAGTGTTAAGAGTTCTGAGGAGGTAGCTGCTGGCATCTATGGGGCCAAGATTTCCATTGTCCCAGAGATGCTACAGCTACTGGTGGAGTAAGAATGGTAAACTCCACACTGAACCATGTGAGGTGACAGGCTCTCTGTTGGTGTGCCTCATCCCTGCCCTGAGCTCAGGCACCATGTCTATTCTTGTATTCATGCTGATGCTACTGGTCAGTACAGAGGACTAGGGCTGCACTGACTCAATGAGCAACTTCACCAAGGCCACCTTTAATGCCTTCTCTAAGACCCTTGACTTCTAAAAAGAGGCTGTATTCATCATTTTGTGAAAACCCACAACAGTCTCCTTGCAAAAGACTCTGGCACCAACTATTGCTACCACATAAAATGTTTATATCTCTCTCACACACACCCATACACATACACCCACACATAAATATATTTGCTTGTTGGAAAAAATGTTAGATTCAAGTTATAATTAAAAAAATATTTTACAGGTCAGTAGTAATAAGAATAGGCAGAAATTGTAGACAGCAGATTTCAAATGAGAAGACAAGGGTTTAAGATCTGTCATCTCTACAGAGAAACTTCACTGTAAAAATTGGGGTCACCATTTCCCTTATAAAATCACAGACCTGTTAAAATGAGAGGAGACTTGCATTTCTTTGTTTCAGAAGTTTTTAAAAAAATGTGTGCCTGTTTTGCCTGCATGTATGTATGTGCACCGTGTGTATGCCTAGTGCCCATAGATAGAAAAGAGTGTTAGGTCCCCTGGAGCAGGAGTTAAGTACAATGTGAGCCACCATGTGGGTGCTGGGATCCAAAGCCAGGACCTCTGGAAGAGTTCTTAATGCTGGAACCATCTCTCCTGCACTCTTTTTTCTATTCTTTTTTGTCAAACTTTTTTTTTTTTTTTTTTTTTTTTTGTCAAGATGGATTGAGCTCCTCAATTTTAGAATAAGGCTTTTAGGAAAACACGTCTGGACTCATCACAGGAGTTGCATACCAAATCTATACATTAATTTTGGCAAGTTTTGCATCTTTTGAGTTTTCTAATGTTCAAAACAGTATATCCACTTATGTAGGCCTTCTTTGGTTTCTTTCTATACTCTCTCTCTCTCTCTCTCTCTCTCTCTCTCTCTCTCTCTCTCTCTCTCTCTCTCACACACACACACACACACACCTCCTTTTTATAGATTTCTGAGTTTGCATAAACTAGGACTTGTCACTCTATGCCCCACGATATTTCCTTTCAATTTCGACTTTAGTTCACATACTATAAAAGACCATTCTAGAGCTCTTTGAGTGTGTCATGGCTCTCCACAGTAGGTGTTTTCCCTAGCTACCATGAGTGGCTGAGCCAAACTCTGCATGATTAGAGAGGTAATGTGGCAGACTTTGTCACTGAGAAATTTTGGATCCCAGTGTATGTGTATAGAACTCCAGGGTTTCCATCTTGAATTTTAAAAATATTGTTATTGTGGCAAGATTACTACTTTACGAGTTTTGAAAGCTAGTGGCTTTTATTTCTAGTTCAAGTTTCAAAAACAAACACAAAAAGCACAAGATATTAAAAAATTTTATTAATCATCCCAAAGTAGATTATATATTACAAATTCAAATCAGAGTAGTAATATTAAAACTATTTTCAGTAGTACCATAAACTATACCCGAAGACAAAAACCAAGTAGTAAACTTGTATGCATACATGGGAATCTCATGTTTAAAACATTACTTTGTCTAGAAAATTCACATACATGTTTCATAGTCATATACATATTGACAGAGCTACATGTGGTTTGCATTTACCAAACTCATGAACTACTTTTCATGCTTTGAATAAACTGTCAGGCTGTAAGAGCTTACCGTTTTTAAAGTATACAACAGAATGCTTTATATGACAAAGCTTTCTATAGGCTCCCTTTTGTAAAAGCTACTCAGAAGTAGAGGTTTGGATGATTACATGGGCCCTCAGAGAAATTCTATTAGGTTGGGTCCAGGAATTACAGGGGCAAATTCTAGACTAGATGTTCAGAGGGTACAGAAACAAATTTCTCAGAAAGTTTGTATGTGCTTATGGGTCCTATATACAAGGTCTTAACACTGGAGTGGTCTGTTTGCCTACAGTTAACTATAATCAGTGTTTAATCTCATGTGAAGTGACTTAAAGCAGTATTACATACCCTGCGATTCCTGCCTATTAGAAGACAACAGTTTGGTCAACTGAATGGAAACACACTCTGTATACAGGTGGAGGTGATACGGCAATGGCTCTCACTTCATGAACTACATAATCTGACCTGTAGTGTGTACACACAACGAGGTTGTTTTATTACACTTATTGTGCATGTGTGCATGTGTGCTAGGGAGGAGATATAAGGACTTCACACACAGCCTGCATGTAAGGGTCACAGATAATTTGTGGAAATCAGTTCTCTCCTTGCACTATATGGGTGGGTCCTTGGGATCAAACTCAAGTTGTTAGCTTTGGTGACAAATGCTTTTACTCAACAAACCACTGCATCAGTGCCCCACCCCCAATTTTATTCCTAAGCAACTTCTGTCATGCAACCATCTGAATAAGGCAGTGTATCCTCCTCACCTACAATTGATATATCCTATTTAAATGATTACCAAGGAAACAGGAACTAGGAAGTAGCATATTTCATAGAACTTACTTAACCCTAGGCCTGAATCGAAGCACCTATGTTTCTTAATCCTTTAAAACATTTTAAGAGTCAGCCAGGCAGTGGTGGCGCACACCTTTAGTCCCAGCCCTCTGGAGGCAGAGGCAGGTGGATCTCTGTGAGTTCGAGGACAGCCTGGACTAAAGAGCTAGTTCCAAGACAGGCTCCAAAGCAATACAGAGAAACTTGTTCTGAAACCTCCACCCCCAAACAAACAAACAAACAAAAAACAAAAAACAAAAACCCTCACATTTCAAGAGTCAGGAACCACAGGCTGATGTCTTCAGACATAAACTGTTCTATCTTTTGAATAAGGCATTTTTTTTTTTTTTCAGATAAGGTAAGAAAGTAGCCTAAGACTTTTGGACAAGAAAGAAACATTCTTCCTTAGTGTGTTTGTCACCTCAGGCCTTCAGTGTCACTGAGACTGAAATGAAGTGTCCTGGAGGCCACAGTAAGAACTGATCTCATGTCTGCAGACAGCAGCAGACTTAAATCACAGAATGCTTGGGTCTCAGCCTCAGCTGTTTTGCTCAGCTCAGTCCTTCCTGGGACTACTCACTGGCTGAGAAAAAGAGGGCTAGAATAAATGATTCACTAAGTACACAGCTGCCACATTTCAGGGTCTGTAGCTAGGGAATCTGGGAAGCCTGCTCTCTAACTGTTCAGCTATTCTTAGGGATGTCCAATGTGATTACTATCATTTTATCTCAGCGACCAGATGTCAATAACTGCAGCCATGAGCAGGCCATGTGCTTCATGCTTGGAGAAGCGGCTGGCTGCTGCAAAGAGAGAAAGCACTTGCTTTTCAGGGTCTCTCTGGAGACATCCTTTGTTACATAACTATCAAGTTACTACAAGTAGTATCTTCAAGCAAGCCAGGCAATGGGACCAGAAAGCAGTCATATAGGAGGGCAGGCACGTTAAAGGAGCAAAGAAAAGTGATCTGAGAAGGTACAGGGTATGGGTACACCTAACCCACAGCAGAGTTCAAAGGTTAAGGAGCATAGGCTTCACTGGGATCAATTTCAGAGGCAGGCCTCACCTTCAAATTCTGGGGAAAGGCTTTCATTTTCTGCAAGGTAGGATGGAACCTCAACCCTAAAGCCAAACCAGAGGTCCTGGTGGGCCTAAAGAGGCCTGGGCATGAGGCCTAGTGGAACTCCCTGAGCATGGCTAAAGTTTGGCAACTTGTCTTTGGCCTGTAACCTCCACGTGGGAGTGACTCAGCAAGACTAACCGCTAGCTTGGTGGGATATTATTGGCCCTTTCTCTTCACATGGCCTTATCCCATCCCAAGATTCCCACCCCCTACCCCAATCCTATATAAGTTCCTGCTTGATGCAGTCCTGCCCCTGACCAGGCCCCCTGTCGAGTCTGATTGTCCTTGTGGTGGGCCTAGGTCCGCCTCCTAATGAAATAGTATCCCTCCATAGGGAATGGGCTTCCAAAGTCCATTTGTGTACTAGGGATAAATACTGGTTCCACTGTTAGAGGGTGGACTTATTTTCTAGGAAAGAACTGCTTACATTCTGTAATTTGGGGACAAGTTTGATAATAACAATTCCTGAAAATCTGATTTTGATGGTATGATGAGACTCAGTATTCCTACATGGAGGATGCATCCTCACAAATTGCTGCTTACCATCCAACAAAGAGTTGTTTTCATGTTGATTTTAAAGTTTGGAAGTGGGTGGCTTAAGGTGACTTCTCCCCAAGGTATCTTTGTTTTTAAATTTCTGCCAGACCATTCCCTTAGAGATTCTGGTTTCCATTTGAATAACTATAGTTTCAAAGGGAAATCCACAAGGCTGCCATGGGACACATCCCTAAGCAGCAGAGAATAGAGAGCATCCTCTACCAGGCAGCATTTACTGCACCAGACTCCCTTACATATCTCACCTAGAGTACATCACTTAGGTACAGGTAAAAAGATAGGTGCAGCTAACCCAATGCATTCATGAGTGTATTTGGAGAAGAAAAGGGAGGTCAAGGGATCCAGCAGGTGTAGTATTTGGGAGGAGGGACGTCTTAGTCCTTGTACTATTACACTCAGCAGAAGGAAAATCTAGAGATGGACATGGGTTATAAAAACAGTGATTTGGAATGACAAAGAGTTAGCAGGTTCACATTATGCCTCCATTTTGGAAACCTGGATAGAAGAACAGTCATATCTTTATGCTAAATAAATTAGTATGTAAGTTATAAATTAAAGAAACAGAGCTATGTTTGATAAATAAATAAAGGGTATATTTAGAAAACTCAGGTATATCTATTAGTATTTAGTGTCAATATTAAAATTAAGGACAGAAGATTTATAAGTTCAGAAAATATGAAAATATCCATGAATACATCCACTCTTTTAAATCTAGGAGTGATTGAGAATGAAATAAGGAGAGCAAGCTTTGCAAAATCACAACTTTCAGATAGCATGACTGAATGACTTATCAACAAGTGCTAATGCAGGTCAGTGAAGATATTCCTATGGTGTCGGAAACTTACGCATCACATAGGCACCAACTTCCCAGTTCAAATATGAACATAGTGTTATGTCTTGACAAGACTTGAAATTAGCTCTCATCTTCCTTTATAAATCACACTGTGCTTTAGCCAACTGTGGATCACATTGCTTGCAAAATGAGTCTGCCACCATCTTTCTCTATGTTACACAAAGTCTAAACCACTCACTGAAGTACTAACTCTTATTCCTCAACCTTAAGAGTGGCACTAACACAGCAGCTTCAATCTCAAGGGCAGGCAGGAATGAATCATTCCTTACTAACGTACCCTTCCTTGGCGCTGTCTGATGAGCTCACTTTCCAGTATACACATTATTTAACAGTTTAAGATTCATTATGGAATACATCATAGAGTAGTACATCAGCTCTTCAGAGGGCGGGGAGACTCCCTTAAAAGCAAACGGGAGTGCTTACAGATATGACAAGAGAAGCAGGCATTTGCTCATCCATCTCTGCCTCTCCACTAGAATCACCTAGCATTTTACCTGGTGAATAAACTCCTCAATAAATGCTGAATGGCAGAGCTAATTAGATGGCCCATGAGTTAGAACATTTTTGTCTTTAAACTTGTCATTTATCTTCTTTGGCTCTCATGTGAGGCAAAAAGACAGCCGCACTTTAAACAGTTACCCATCTTCTTTTTGGGAAATGTCCCTCCTTAACTTTGTATTCTCAGTACAACTGGATAACCTCATCCCACTCAGAAATAGGCCAGATCCCGTTGGGCTGCACATTTGGAGGTGAGCTCTTCCAGTCCCACATCTGGACAGGAATCTTCCAGGTCTTACCATAGTTGGCTTCAATGTAGTCAACAGTTTCACAGGGCACATGGACTTTCATGTCTACAAACTCAGTCCAACACAGTGTGAACTTTGGAAACAGGTACCTGCAGTAAAACCAGGGCAAGCAGGGAGCATTAGGCCAAGTAACCCAACCCTTGGGGAGGGACAGCCCTTTCCTAGTAAGCAGATTTGGGGAGAGAGTTGGCATTTATTTTTTAGCTACTCAGCACCCCTTTCTTCTTTCAGGGCTTACACCCTGGTCTTCCTGTCCTATTCTGTGTTCATTGAAGGGGAGCTAGTCCCATCTATAAGCCCCAGAGATGAGAAAAATTACAAAGCAAACCAATTGAAACCTAACCCAGGCCTGGTTAGTAAGTTACAGTGATTGCTTCAGAGATGAGAACACACCAAAATTAGGCAAATCAAAGTCAGCCCTGGGACTTTGTTGGGAAACCTTGGGAAAGAGATGTCACAATGTTTCCACAAGATGGAGGAAGTGGTCATTTTCTTTTCTTGTACAATCTGGTGTTCCAAGGGATATGAATTGATTCCAACAGTGTCCTCTAGGTTTTTCCTCCACTCTGTGGACAATAAACTGTACTTTCTACCTCTCTTTCCTCTTAAATTCTAAAGAACATCTCTAAGCCTCTTGGGAGGGGAAGGAATGAGGATCAGGAGTTCAAGTCCAGCTTCAGTCATATAGTGAGTTCTATGGCAGCCTGAGCTACATAAAACCCTGTCTCAAGGGTGCCTGTACTGGCCTTTCCCTGTAATAAGATTGATGACTATCTGAATTATTCATCATAGAACCATAGCAGAGATCCATAGCTAAGCACTGGGCCCAGTTCCCAGAGTCTAGTTGAAGAGAGGCAGGAGTGATAATATGAGCAAAAGGGTTAAGGCCATTTTGGGGATACCCACAGAAACAGCTGACCTGGGCTACTGGGAGTTCACTGACTCAGGACTGACAGCAGGGTAACCAACATAGGACCAAACTAGGACCTCTGAATGTGGGTGACAGTTGTGTGGCTTGTTCAGTCTGTGGGGTTACTGGCAGTGGGACCAGGATTTGACCCTAGTGCTTGAACTGGCTTTTTGGAGCCCATTCTCTTTGGAGGGATACCTTGCTCAGCATAGATACAGAGGAGAGGGCCTTGGTCCTGCCTCAAAGTGATGTGCCAGACTTCATTGACTCCACATGGGAGGAGTGGATGGGAGAAAGGGGGTAGAGCAAGAGGAGGGGAGGGAGTGGAAACTGGGATTGGTATGAAAAATGAGAAAAGATTGTTTTAAAATAAAAGTAAAATAAAATAAAATGGAACAGCCATAGAAACCAGCAATCCCATATCTGACAGCACCTAAAGCAGAATATTCAGGACATGTTTGTACATTCATATTCAACCCAGCATTACTTTCAATAACAGCGAGGGAGAAACAGTCAACCTACCTATAGATAGGTGAATGGATTGTTAAAATACAGCAGTGTTTACATGAGAATGTTACAGTCCAAAGCAAAGGAGGAAAACCTGTCACCTTCTACAGCATGGAAGAGTCTTGAGATTGTAATTCTAAGTACAGTAAGTCAGTCACAAAAGGTCAAATTCCATGTAATTCCACTTATATGAGATAAAATAGGTTTTCAAAAATCATAGAAATAGAAAGCAGAATGGGGGCTACCTGGAGCTAAGGATGTGGAGCAGGAATTCATGCCACCAGCTCCAGGTTTGCAAGATTGTAGAGTTCTGAGCACCATGAACTGAATACACTTCCACTGTGGACTTCACACATCAAAATTATTTAAATGAGAAATTTGATGGTATACAATATTACTGCAGTAGGAGAAGATATTCTATTTGATGTTACACTGACAATATCATCTGTATAAAAATCCACCCCTTCTTTGTATTCACACATACTTTCTTTTCTCAAAACTTTTTGTGAAAGATACAAAATATATCCTTTATGCCTTTTGACACCTTAATAAATATGTCATAATTGACCATCATATTTCTTAATACCAATATGACCATATGTTCATTACTTTCTGTAGAACAGCCTGTATTTTCACTACCATACATTCAATTTCAACATTTTTTTCCCCTTAAATATAGTGATGAGACCACTACCCCTTATACTCAGGCTTTTTTCTAAAAATTGAATGCAAAGCTGTGCTAGTTTTCCATTTCTGAGGTTCATGTATTACTTAATTTTCTTGTCAAAACAAAGAAAAGTATTGAGAAAATTCCTTTAAAAAGAGACACTGTCTCAAAAAAATATTTAAATAGATCCTTTGGGTTAAATAAATTTTATCTGATATATTACAAAAGAAAGTTAAAAGCAGCAGGCCTATTTTAAGTTACATAGCTCTGTATTCTGTGTTGGATTTTCAATAAGGATTTTTTTCCTTTATAAGTCATGAAGAACTTTCAGTAATTAATCTCAAAATGGCAATAATAGGAATCAGAAGTTTAATATACCAGAGAATTAAGGAAAGAGTTGAGAACTGGAGAAAGGGATCTGACTATATTTGATTATCATGTTTTACCACCAAGCAAATCCCAAGAATGGATTCTGCTTTTGAATACCTTGCTTTACCACTAAGCTAATATAAAGCCATACATCAAAGTGAGTCTGAAGAAATTCTAAAAAAAGTAACAAGTCCACTACAAAAGCCAGCAGGTACTGCAGTTAGTGAACAGTCCCAGCTGACATCTATGAAAAGACAGCCACAGAAAATCTCATAGCTGAGACAGAAACCAGATACTGCTTAGACCCACCATCTGCTGGTCCCAGTTTTACCCTGCACACTCATGTCCGCGGAATGACTTAATTTGTCATGAGACATATCCATCCATCATCAGCCTCCAACCCCCACAATCACTTGCTGGTCAGCAGAATGTCCACCTGCCCCATCCTGTTGGGTTGACACAATGAACCTGAATTGAGGCAGACATGATCTACCTAGTAACAGCAAGCAGGAAGCTTCTCTCTTAAATGTTAGCCTTTAGTCTCATCAAAGAGCTGAGAGAGATAAACAACAGCTTTAGGATACACATGGAAGAATACTACAGACTATAAAAGCCATGCCTGGAACAGTGAAGAAGAATCTAAGAGCAAATCCCAAACACTTAAAGTATAGAAACAATGTGAAAATGACACGAAAACAATTCAACTCTAATGTTACCTTTTGTTCCTAAACAAATCCCTAGACTCTCTGTGATTCATGTCTCCTCTCATTTTCAATCTATTCAACAAGAGTATCCTGGCATCCCAGGAGAATAGGAAAGACAAACAATCCATAAAATGTGGTAAGCAATTGTAAAGCGAGACCATGGAGAGGAAGGGGGCAGTGAGTCACACAGAATAGCACATGCGTGGGCTTTGCCTGGGTTACCAGTAAATAATGACTGGTACTAAATCTCTTAGTGTTACCTAGGATTTAAAAGCCATGCTTGAATCTGGCAGAACAGTCTGTACTTTAAAGCCTTAGGAAGAGATCCAAAACTGGAACAGATTTAAATTTAGACTAGGGCACCCTGAATTAGGATACAAATGTAAGAGATCTTACTATCTCAAAAAATCCTCCCATCTGTTTTCTAACTCATACCACTTCACTTCATTCTACTTTTGCCTAAAACAGCAGTTAGAACAGTTGCTAGATTGAAGAGTAGGATATTTCTATTTTCTTCCCCAAATTTTAAAACCAATAAAGCCACTTTGTGGTGGTTAGAATAATCTTGTCAGCTTAATTGTACAATTTTTGAATACAATTGCTAAATGAGAAGGAAGTGTTCCTATCACCATAGAAAAGTGTGTTTACTGGCGCTAGAGGCTAAGCGAGACAGAAGCCATTGAATACAACTGACCTGACCATTTGTGTGACTACACATTGCAGCCTCAAGAGCTCAGCCACAATTCCCCCCCAACTGAATTTCTCTCAAAGCGCAGTTTATTCCCATTAGCATCTTATATTGGCTTAACCTCCCAATTTATCTGCTATTCCAGGGCCTAAACACTGGGGTGCTGTTTTAATAGGAGCAGTAAACACACACTGCTTCTTCTAGTTGTAACAGAAAAGCCTCTGAAGTTTCACCATTAAACATGAACCTCATTCTAGATTTTCATTATCTTCCCTTCATCAAACCAAGGAAATCCTGTATCCCCTTTAATTCAAATTCTCTTTTAAAAGGTCTTTGGTTAATGATGGGAATTTCTGTTTTTCATGTCACCAATTCAATCACCCCCTCCCCACCCTTGTGGCAGTGCTGGAGATGCAAAACGAGGCCTTGTGCACAGGCAAGTGCTCGCTTCAATCCTGAACATGCACTGGGAAACTATATGAAACTACTCTTGGCACGTTGTCACAGTGCCATTTCCCTTCTTAAAAATACTCTGGGGCAGTCAGTGTGCAGGCTTGCTGAGTCTCGTGCATTTACTGGCTAAGCTGCTCTCTTCCTGGGTTTGGAAATAGGCTCTGTTCCCTGCAGGAAACTTATGTGTGAAAACATGATGGACAGTTTACTCTCTGTAAAACCACGAAAGTCTTGGTATCTTCTGCAAGGGAAAAGAAAGGGAAAGACTTTCTGGTTATTATTTCAGTTTCTTGACTGGTATAGGCTATTAGTGTCTTTTTGAGTTGATTCTTGTCAGCGTTTTCCTGAACATTTTTGCCACGTTCACATTCTACCGCAGTTGCTACATTGGTTGTTCTAAGGTCACCCACAGTATTTATTTTTATCATCAGTACAACACAGTGAGAAGTATAAAGGGTCAGACATTTGGGGTTTGGGGCATAAATATTGTTCTTATTTATTCTGTTTCTCCTCTCCACCTTGTCAATCATGCTAAAGGTCTATTAGTTGTACAAATTTTAAAATTAATTTTTATATTTACTTATTTATTTTGTTTTTTCAGGATAGGGTTTCTTTATGTAGTCCTGGCTATCCTGGAACTAGCTCTGAGGATCAGCCTGGCCTAGATAAAATTAATTTTTAAACAAATCAGAATAAAGAATTGATCTTTTATACTGTTTATTGTTTTACTAATTTCTTTTGACTTGCTTCATTCATTTTCCTCAGGCAACCTCACTGATCATTTATACGCATCTTCATGTGAATCCTTCAGTTGTACAAGTATTTAAAAATGTTTATCTTTACATGTATGTGTCTATATGGATGAATATTGTGTGTGTGTGTGTGTGTGTGTGTGTGTGTGTGTGTGTGTGCGCGTGCGCGTGCGTGTGCCCACAGCATCTAGAAGGGGTTAAATTCCTTTAGGTTGAAGTCACAGGTGGTTGTGAGCCACACATCGGGTACTTGGAACTGAACTCATGTCTCCTTTGGAAGAGCAACAAGTGCTCTTCAACATTAGACATCTCTCCAACCTTCAGTTTTACAAGTATTTTTCTCAAGGCTATAAACTTATATTTATTCTGGGACCTCCTGAAACTGAGAAGCTTCTGTAAAGCAAAGAACACAGTCAACAAGACAAAATGGCTCTCTACAGAATGGGAAAAGATCTTCACCACCCCACATCTGACAGAGGGCTGATCTCTGAAAAATACAAAGAACGCAAGAAACTAGAAATCAAACTACCAAATAATCCAATTCGAAAATGGGGTACAGATCTAAATAGAGAATTTTCAACAGAACAATCTCAAAAGGTAGAAAGACACTTAAGGAAATGCTCGACATTCTTAATCATCAGGGACATGCAAATCAAAACAACTCTGAGATTCCATCTTACACCGAGCAGAACAACTAAAATAAAAGACACCAATGGCAGCTTATGCTGGAGAGGATATGGAGAAAGGGGAACACTCCTCTATTGCTGGCGGGAGTACAAACTTGTACAGCTGCTATGGAAATCATTATGATGATTTCTCAGAAAATTAGGGATCAACCTATCCTAAGATCCTGCAATACCACTGTTGGGCATATACCCAAAGGAGGCACATTCACACCACAAGGACATTTGCTCAACTATGTTCATATCAACATTATCTATAATAACCAGATCGTGGACACAGCCTAGATGCCCCTCAACTGAAGAATGGATAAAGAAAATGTGGTATATTTACACAATGGAGTACTACTCAGCATTAAGAAACAATGACATCCTAAAATTTGCAAGCAAATGGACAGAACTAGAAAAATACATCCTAACTGAGGTAACCCAAAACCAGAAGGACAAATATAGTATTACTCACTCATAAGTGGATACAGGACATAAAGCAAAAGATACCCAGCCTACAATCCATAACCCCAGCGAAGCTTGAACCCTCTCCCAGAAACAGATGGAAGGAGATGCAGAAATCCACAACTAACCAATGGGTCAAGTTCCTGGAGTACAATTGATGTGAGGGAGGAGCAAAAATAAAACAAAAGAGTCAAGACCATGATGGGGAAACCCACAGAATCAGCTGACCCGAGCTAGTAAGAGATCACTGACTCAGGTCTGACAAATGGGGAACCTGCATAAGACTGAACTAGACTCCCTTAATATAGGTGACAGTAGTGTGACTGGGACAATATATGAGGCCACTGGCAGTGGTTCAAGACCTAACAGGAATGCACAAACTGACTTAGTGGAGCCCATTTTATATGGTGAGATACCTTGCCCAACCTAGACACAGGGGTGTGGGGGTGGGGAGGTGTCTTGGTCCTGCCTCAACTAGATGATGGGAAAGACTTAGTAGACTTCCTAGAGGAGACCTTATCCTCTCCAAGGAGCAGATGGGAGGTGGGGGAAATGAAGAGAGTGGGAGGAAATGAGGGAGGGGTAACTGGGATTAGAATGTAAAAAATAAATTAATAAAAAAAGAAACCAAACTAAACAAACAAAACGTCTATTTACTCCTTTATATTCTATAAGTTTAGTATCCTATGACATTCATCCTCATCAATCCCTCCCCCCTTTAGTTTTTTGAGACAGGATTTCTCTTTGTAATAGCCCTACCTGCCTGGAACTCACTCTGTAGACCAAGTTAGCCTTAAACTCAGAGATCTGGCTGCTTCTGCCTCCTGAGTGTTGAGATTAATGGCATGCGCCACCACTGCCCAGCTTACATTCATTATCTCAGTGCAAAGTACATTTTCTATTATAATTTCCTTTTTCATTCATTTTAATAGAGAATATTTAAATCTTTCCACAGATTAAAAAAAAAAACTTTAAATTGGATACTTTTTTTGTCTTTTTCCTCTTCTTGATTGCATGGTAAATGCCTTAACCACTGGACCACCTCCCCAATGTTCCTTCTGGCTTCTTTAACATGTCTCTGTGAATAGATCTGTGAGGCTTAAACTGCCTTAGCCTTTCTGTATTTATAAATGTTATTATTTTCAACTCACACTTGAGCATGACTTAATTATATTTAACATTAAAAGTTGATAGGTTTTAGAGAACTCTAGTGTGTCATCTTCTGGCCTGTATTACACATGATGCTCTTTTGATAGGATGTAGACTTTCAATCTTCCTGACTTAGCCTCCTGAGTGCTAGGATTATAGACAGGATCCTTTTTGCAGGTTTCATATTTCATTTTCATATTAACATACATTAATATATATAATAGGGTTCATTAAGACATTTTATACTTTCCATTGTCAAATTGGTTATGTTTAACAATCTTGCCCCTACACACTCATCTAAGAATTAGACTCAACTCTTGAAAAATCAAAGTTACAGTATACTGCCATGTATCTTTTTAAAAAATTGTCAGCTGGGTAGTTGTGGCATACAACTTTAATCCCAGCACTTGGGAAGCAGAGGCAGGTGAATCTTCAGGTTCGAGGATACATAGTGAGTCTACATAATGAGTTCCAGGACAGTTAAGACTACATAGAGAAATCCTGTCTCAAAAAATTAAAACAAACAAACAAACCAATCCAAAACAAACTGTTAACACCTGAACATAAGACTTACAGTGGACACATCTCTACATCTCTTAAGATACTAACAAGTTTAACAGAATTATGTTTAAATAACAAAATATATAAGTTTAAAAAATGCAATTTTTATTTCACATAAAAGTTTTATAGTAAAACCTACTCTTTAGAAACCAAAGCTCACCTAAGAAGAAGCTGCCTCTTCAAGTTCCCCCTCAGTCTCTCATCTTACACCTAATCCTCACTAGCTGTCTGGAGATTCAATTAGGGAGACCTATGATATATAATCGGAATGTTGCAAAATATGAAGGTATAAATAGAGCAGGGAATGAGATCATTTTAGAAAAGTCAATGCTTTAGCTATACTCATTTAAAGAAATGATTCATATCTGCCTGCTAGCTTTGCAGCTGTAAGTACTGCAGAGACAGATGTGTTTCCTGAGAGCTGTAACCACAGGAGTGTGGCATCAGCCTCTGGATCTGGGAGTCCACAAAGGACAACTCTATCCAAAACTCTAACTTCGTGAGAAGCAGAATGACTGAAAGTAACCAGGATAATTCAAGTCTATTGCTTAAATTGTCCAAAGATGCCAGACTGGATCAAACCATTATCCAAGTGTCACCTGTATAAGGTCTCAGTCAGCCTAATAGTTTATCAAGACTGACTTAGGACAGATAATTAGCAAAGAACTCTAAAAACCATGAAGGCAAGAGCTCAGGGAGGGGAGATCATTGGAAACTTGGAAGGAAGGGCAGTCATTTATACAGAGATACTGAATTTCACAGTGAACTCAAATTTGACTCAGCAGGGCTGGAACACGTAATGATGGACTGTAACCTGGAAACACAGTGTGATTTTTAGAATCTTGAACTAAAATCCAGGATCAAAAGTCAGGGAGTCTAAATGTAATGTGGTACACTGGATTGGCTCTTGCAACAAAAAGCACCAGCAAAATAAATAAATAAAACAACAATAACAACAACAACAAAACCCTCTAATATGTATAAATAAAGTGTGGAGTTTAAGCTTAATCTTTACTTTCTGTTACTTAGAAAACAATAAAGGGTCTAAAAGACAATCTAGATTACCTCAAAATAGGAAAATATTTTGTAAAAAGAACACCAAAGGTACTGAACATAAAGACTGATAGGCAAAATTACATTAAAACTAAGAACTTTCAGTGAGCAAGCTATTAGGAGGGCAAGAACAAAATACAAATTGGAAGATGTTTCCAGTACATATATAGAAGCTACAGTTAGTGAGAAAGGGACTGACAACTCAAACAGAGGAAAAACAAAAAGATATTTAATAGGTTTCTCACAAAACAGAACATCTAAATGGTCAAAAATATGAAAAGTAGAAATGAAATCTACAGTATGGTTGAAAATTAAAGAGACTATCAAGTGCTGACCAGAATGAGCAGCAAATGGGAAGTCTTATAACACAGTGATGGCCGTGTACAGTACCATGGAGAGCAACCTCTAAGCAGGATCCTTAAGGTGAAATATACATATCCCATGACTACACAACCCCATTTTATGCATATATACACAAAAGTAAATCAGTGCTGTATGCCTGCAGCTTAACACCAAGACCTTGGTATCACCTCCGTACTAAATTAGTTTTCTTTCTTATGGTCAACTCCAAGGTAATTTACTAACAGTTTCCCACTCAACAGCATCCATTTAAATTGTGCTAGCTCAACTCTTACTCAGCACTCCCCCTATTCTCTATATGTCTACAATCCATCCCTCTCTTGGTGTGTATTATAAATCCGCATTTCTTCTTGTAACATCTGGTAGACTTTAATACACTGACAATATTTCCCCCTAATTGCTACACGATACTGAACCTTCCTAATCAGCGTTCTAGGAATTAAAAAGAGTTGAAACCCATTCTGTCCTAAGTCCTAAACCAGATGACTATGCAGTATGTAATCTAAGCAGTAGTACATGCTGAGAAGGACACAGTGTTATTTTCTTCTCATAGAGGAGAAATCTAAAGCTCAGAAACTTAAGGTGCACAAAATACAGATTTTAGTCTTAATCCAGAGGTAACAGATTTCCTGGGGCTACTATTCTAAAATCATACTCATATGAAGTTTACATATAGAGCAGTGGTTCTCAACCTTTTTAATGCCGTGACCCTTTAATACAGTTCTTTATGTTTTAGTGACCCCCCAACCATACAATTATTTCATTGCTATGTCACAACTGTAATTTTGCTCCTGTTATGAATCATAATGTAAATATCTGATATGCTTGATGATCAGAGAGAACCCCTGTGAAAGCACAGTTCTACCTCCACGGCAGTTGCCACTCAGTTTGAGAACCACTGATATAGAAGTTTCACATAGTGCTTAACTGACCATTAAAATGGTATAATCTAAAGCACTGTAATATTTCATTTTGAAGTGTAAACTAAATGTAGGGGGAAATGTGTGTCTGTAGGACTAAAGAACCTATGGTTTTTGGAATAGTTAGTTAATAACTCTGGAAACTTCTCACCAATAGCTGATCCCATTTTATGATAGACATCTAACATTAATGAGGAGACATGGGGAGAAAAGACTCAAAGGAATCAGTTTAACAATGACCATAATTACAATGTGAAATTCAGTAATAAAACGGTATTATTTACTGCTGGTTAACTATTAAAACATTTAATACTTTTTTGGAAAGACAATCTGGCAATATATATCACAACCATCTTATTTCTCCATCCGTATTCATTAATAGAAATGGTGCTCAGTATGGGGATATTACATAATAAACGTAACAGAATTGCTTAATGAATATTATATTTCTTTGTAATGATATGTAACGTAACCTTATTTTTTTTGCTTTGTGTTTTCACTAATACATGTTAATTAATGTACATATTAACACAGTCCATGCATATAGCATGCTTTAGCCAAATTTAGGCTCCCTTTCTCACCTACTGTAATCACTATTCCACATTCCTGACACCTTTTTTTTAAAGAATGTTACTTATTCATTAATTTAGAGTATTATCTAAAAGTTTGAGAGTTTGCTTCAGCTCAAATTACATTAGGGTTAGTTCTACTGCTACATAACTTAGTTACAAGTAGATGCAAACAAATCTGCTTTTGTGACAAAAAGCACAACAGTATTGTTTTTAAAGAAATTAATTGCAGCATAGTAGGTGGTTTGGGCTCACAGGGAACCAGCAGCTTAAAAAAATAATGGAAACAGGATTGTCCAATGCCAATAGTCAGCAGAGTATTTAAAGGTCAGAAGTCATCCTCATACATATTATTTCTATAGTATCACTTAAGTCAGTACTTGTAGTGACTTGAAAAACAAATAATCCTTGTTTATAATCCTTGAATATGAACTATCATATACTAGGCAATGTCAAAAACTAAGTGGATAAACGTGCAAAATTTTGCTTATTAATTATTTTCTTATTAGATGTAAGCTATTGTATATTTTGCTTATTAAATAAATCATTATATTTTGCTAGTCAGTAAAATGGAGAAATAGGCAAAGAATAGCTGTCTAGAAGGTTAAGTTAGAAAACTTTAAAATTAAAAATACATTGGAATAATCAGAGCAGAGAAGCAATGAAATAAATCTATCATTAGACTGTCTCCATATTCCTCCAAAGTCTACCTAACCAACTTCTCTATTTTAAGCCAGGCTTCCTTGTTGGTTTTTGACAAGAACCTCAATGGTATATTGTACATAGTTCTGGAGTATAGTCTACAAAGGATGAGTCAAAATTCTTTGAAGATCTAGCCAAAGAACAAACATAAGACATTATAAGGACCCACCACAACTAATCAAATAAATAAAGATCACACTGTGAACTTCAAATTTGCATTAATTAAATAGAACCTCCGGCCAAGAGATGGAGCCAGCAACTAGTTGACAGGAAGTAGCCATAGAGAGTTAGAGGAAGTCTGGAAAATGGATAGAGAAAGGCACAGGAAGTAGTAGGGAGGGACTTCTGGTATTCTTTTGGTTTGGGATGGCAGAAGGGAGGCTCTCTTGTGGAGTGGCTGGCCAAGAAGGAAGGTCAGCTGGCTGCTGATTGGATTCTCTGAGGTATCAGGTTTTCACCCCAGGATCTGACTCCCAGTCTTTATTGGTGAAATAAAATAAGACACTTGTTAAAAACTACATTTGGCCAAAGTGGCAGAGTTGGGCCCAGTGGGATGCAGAAGTCCCACTGGCCCTCAGCCTGAGTAGTGGGGCAGTGATGGCGGAGCCACAGTTAGTAGCAGGCACAGCTGCTGTGCTGACCAATAAAACAATTCCCTGTTGGGGAGATAGCAGTAACTGTATTATCTCAACACTGTTTTCACATATGGAGCATTTACAATATGAGAGTGAGTTTGCTATACTAACCATATAGAGAAAAAAAAGTGGGCTTTGATGGAAAGTAGTGAGAAGGTTTATGAGATGCTATTTTCTAAGGACCACACAGTTATGGCAATTGTGAGCTGACAGCAGCTGTGCCTACTGGTACTGGCTATATAGGTCAGCCAGCTATGAACAGCTATGAACATGGGGCCTATACTTATGGCTGAACTACTGGCAACAATGATTCTGGGAGAGAGGGAGACATAGTATGCACTGCATAGTATGCAGTTGAGTTCAGCAGGTTCTCCATGATAGTTCTGAATGCATGGCCACACAGAAGGCCATAGGCTCTTGGTAAATCTGTGGGATACTCAACAACAAAAATAGTCATGAATATGGGAAAGTCACTTGTACGGAAGGGGGGTTGACAGCCAGTGGTAGAAGAGTAATCAGAGAGCATTAAGCTGAGAGAAAATAACCCGAATGCATTATATACAATATGAAATGGTCAAAGAACAAGATTTATTTTAAAAGGAGTGGTTCTCCATATTTCCATTGTGACATTCCACCAACAGTGCAGCAGGGTTCCCTTTCCCCTGCATCCATCCCAGAATTCTTTGTTTCCCCAATGATAGCCACTCTGAGTGGGGTGAGATAAAATACCAGTGATGTTTTAATTTACAATTTTGATATCTCAGTTATTTGTACTTCAACTTTTGAGACCTGTCTTCTTATTTCGTTAGCCCATTTACTGACTGAGTTGTTAGGGTTTTGGTATTTAGTTATTGAATTCTTTATATATTGTAGATATTCTGTCACATGGACAGAAGCAATGTTTTTGTTTGTTTGTTTGTTTCTTTTTCCTGTTCTATAGGCTGTTATTCAACTGTTTCTTTATTCAACTCAAAGCTTGGAGTTTCATGCAGAACCATTGTTGTCAAGTCTTGGGTCTCCTGAGTGGCTTCTATATGACCCTACTTCTGGATATATACTCAAAGCACTTTAAGTCAATCATGCTGCACAAATATGTGCACATTGTGTTCACTGCAGTATTCATCTCAATAGCCAAGCTATGGCATCAGCCTAGGTGTCTGATAACAGTTGACTAGATAAAGAATTGTGGTATTTACACACATTATGGAGTTTTATTCAGTCATAAAGAAGTATGAAATTGTGTACTTTTCTGGAAAATGGCCAAGTGGAGATCAACATATGAAGTGGAATTAACTAGACTCATGAATGTGGTGATACATGAAGACAAATATCACTTATTAACCCTCATTTGTGGATCCCAGATTTTACATGGGCACATAAAATTATATGTGTGTAGTAGTTAGAATGTACTTGGCTCCCATAATCTCATAGGGAGTGGTGCTATTAGGAGGTATGGCTTTGTTGAAATGGGTATGGCTTTGTTGGAAGTATGTCATTATAAGGGGAAACTTTGAGGTTTCCTATGCTCAGGATACTGCCCAGTATCTCAACTGACTTCCTGTTGCCTACAAGATATAGGACTATTAGTTACTTCTTCAACACTGCGTCTGATTGGATGCTTCCATGTTCCCTACCATGATAATCGGCTGAATCTTTGAAACTGTAAATGTGTCACCCAATGAAATGTTTTATTTTGTTGTTGTTTTTTTTTTTTTAATAAGAGTTGCTATTGTTATGGTGTCTCTTCACAGCAATATAAAACCTAAAACAGAAGTTGGTACCAGAAGTGGAGTATTGCTATGATATGCCTGACCATGTTTTTGTTTGGAGGAATTTGGATGTGGGTATTTTGGGATGTTTTAAGTGCTGCTTAATGGGCTATACTAGTAGGAGCAGGAAGACAGTAGTGCTGGATGTGATTTGATGAACTGTGGAGATCAAGAGACTTCAGAGAAGAAGAATTTTAGTATGTTGCCTAGAGATCATTCTTACAATATTTTGGTTAAGAAAAGCAGCTGCCTTTTGTCCTTGTCTGCCTGAGGCTGAAGTGAAGAGTTATGAACTAATTCCATTGGCAGAGGAAATCTCAAAACAGTCTAGTATAGACTTTGTTATGTGGTTATTAGTAGTAACTCCAATAGAGATTCATAATGAAAAGGAACAAGTTGAACAGGGTATATTACAAATTATAAATTTTGAGGACAAAAAGAGCACCAAGAAGTGGAATGAATCTAAATCCCGTGTTCATTAAGAAATGGAATACAGGGAGTGGTGACCTCAGGGCAAGATTCTACCCAGATAAGTTTCCAACTTTCCAAAGGAACTAATGAAAATCTTGGGCTGGGTGTGGTGGTGTATATCTTTAATCCCAGCACTAGGAAGGCAGAGGCTAGCAGATTTCTGAATTTGAGGCCAGCCTGGTCTACAGAACAAGTGTCAGGACAGTTAAGCTTAGGCAGTGAAGAACAGAAATCTGGTAAAGATGTAACTGAATGAGGGGCCATTTTCCAGCCCCAGAAAGCAGCAGAAGTTGGCTGTATGGTTCTGGCTTTAGAGTTAAGGATAAAAAAAACAAATAAAACAACAACAACAAAATACCAGGTTATGGAATTTGCTTCTGCTCCTAAAGAAAGCCTCTGAGGTCAGGCATGCAACAGGGGTGCCCCTGAATGAGACCTAGAGAGAACATTGTGTGAAGCTGTGAAGTTGAGGCCTGGATTGCCTTGGAGATCCCCAGATGTTAGAGATGCCAGAGTGGTGGGAAACATGCCAAGGAGAGCTGTTAACATGGGGAGTGGAACCAGCCCAAGAGAATGAAGTGTGTTGCAGCCAACAGAGCTGAATGGAGGTGGAGATCTGAAGAGCATTTGACACCAAACATGGAGATGCAGAGGTCAGAGTTTACCCAGCTGGTTTTTGGTCTTTCTTTGGTCCAGTATTTCCTCACTATGCTCCCTTCCTTATGTTTTGGCAAGGTAATGTATACTCTGAACTTTTGATTTTAAACATTGTTGATTATGTGTACTTTTGAAATTGGCTAAATGAATTTTGCATTATTATACTGTAACAAACTTATGGGGGCCAGGGAGTGGAATGTGGTGGTTTGACTGTAATTGGCCCCCATAATTTCATAGGGAGTGGCACTATTAGAAGGTGTGGTTTTGTTGGAGTGGGTATGGCCTGGCTGGAGGAAGTGTGACACTGTAGAGGCAGGCTTTGAGGTTTTCTTTGCTCAGCATACCACCCAGGGTGTCTCAGTCAAATACATGTTGCCTGTAAGATATAGGACTACTTAATTAGCCCTGTGTCTGCTCGCATGCCTCCATGCTCCCTGCCATGATAATGGACTGAATCTCTGAAACTGCAAGCGAGCCACCTCAATTAAATATTTTCTTTATAAGAGCTTTATGGGGCATACCAAAGTACACAACATGTTTAAAACAAAATGCCTTTATGAAACCTATTACTATGTACAATAAATGTATGCCAATAAAATTTTAAAAAGAAAAATCTTCCCAGATGAACTTTGGGCTAAGGCAGCTTTACCTCTACATTCCACTGAATATATTAAAAAGCAATAAAGCTTATTAGGTACAAAAAAATTAAACAGATTATCCCCTCCCTTCTACCACCCCTCAAAAAAACCCTTTACTAGTCATCACTCAATTGGTGATCTGGACTCTATAGATGAAAAGCAAATATGAAAAACTCAGACAACCTCTGAAAATGAAACAGTTATAGAACATACATATTTATAAGACTAATGGGAACTAAAGAAGGAAAAGACAGAATGATACATGGGAAGAACATGCTCACCCAATGGGTAAGTAATCACACCAGCATGTGTGAAAGGAGCTGTGCCCTGTGCCAGTCTGGTCCCCCATGACTAATAGTAGCAGTAGTGATCATCTACAAGTGGTAATAGAAGCAGGATTTAATACTGACAGTGCCAGGCACTGTTCTAAATACTTCACATGGATCAACTCACTTAGGCTATTAACTTATGTATTCAGACCAGAGTCAAACAAGTCTGAGTTTAAGTTGTGGCACTGTCACTAATGGCTCATGGCCTTAGACCAAGCTGCTTCACATCACTGTGCTTTAGCTTCCTCAGGCCTAAGATGGAAGTAAGGATACTTAATCCAGAGCATAATACAGGGTTATCTAAAGCTATATTCACAGGAGTGTACCTAGCAGGCATGCTAGTCACTATCTCTTTACAGCTGCTGTTAACAGTAAAATTATTAGTAAATCTTAGAATCCAAGGTATCGGTCAGAGAAAGCATCAGTGGGAAGAGAAGCATTTCCATGGAGTTTCCCTCCTTTAAAAAAAAAAAAAATTAAGCATTCTGTAGTTTTAGGCTTTTTTCAGCATGAACACCACAAGGGTTTACAAAAACAAACAAACAAACAGTATTATAAAATTTTAAGAACCCTCACACTAGTTTTAACTTTCAGGACCTCCCCTTCAGAAATGAGTGATAAATCCTGTATTTCTTTAAAGTAAATAGTGCTGACAATGGCATATGGCTGAGGAAGTCTTCCAGAGAAATGGCTCCACACAGCCTTCCCCTGTTCTTTTCTCTGCCTTTTAAGGTCACAGTAACATGGTAGGAAATCTGGGACGAATACCATCTGTCCAGACAGCTCTCTCGCTGCTCATTTCTCCCGTTAGTCAGAGAACTTCACACCTCCCAAACACTGCTACTATAAAGAGCAGTGGGAGTGAAAGAAAGTTGTCTCTACTCAAAACTGTGGCGCCTGAAATGAACACTTCTCTTGAGGATTATGTTTTCAGATCACACCAATGAGAAGAAAAAAAATCACTCTTGTTAGAAATTTAAGACAAAAGACTGACATGTTTACATGAAATCTCAAAACACAGGTATAGCAACTTCATACTGAGCTGATTAGATAGCATCTAATCTAAATCTTACAAGAATATTAAAGGGGTCATCCCCCCCACACACACACACTATTACTGTAGTGGTATTAACACTAGCTAATAGCATCCAGGACATCTTGACACCCTTAATTTTTTTTTTTTGTTTTTGTTTTTGTTTCTCAAGGTAGGGTTTCTGTGTGGAGCCTGTCCTGGAACTAGTCCTTGTAGACCAGGCTAGTCTCAAACTCACAGAGATCCCACTGCCTCTGCCTTCCAAGTGCTGAGACTAAAGGCATGTGCCACCACTGCCTGGCTTCTTAAAATATATTTTATACAATGATATTTTTAATCCTTAAAATAAGGCTGTATGACAATGTCTAATATTTGTCATATTATGAAGCCGAGAAACCTTATGTAGAGAAGTTAAATAAAAAATTGCTGAAGGAGGATGTCCGGTGACCTGCTCGGGGCCTCCTGAGGACTGGGGACTGTGCACAGGGTAACCTGTCCCAGTGGACCAGCCCTTCCAAAGTCTGCTAGTGCCCTAGTCCCACCTCCACCCATTGGACAAGGAGAGCCATAGGAGCATTGGACCTGCTTGCACCAATCGGAAGGGAACCTTGGTCCAGTACTCACCAGGAGGAGAGTCCCCATCGGTGTGCACTAGAAGAAGGGATGGGTAGACAACAGTCTAAGAACACAGTCAACAGCAGAAAGATTAATATGACACCCCAAGAGTCTAGGAACTCCACACCAGCAGGACTTGAACATTCCAACACAGATGAAGCAGAAGAGAGTGACCCTAAAAAACAACTTCATGAAGATGATAGAGACCCTAAAAGAGAAAATAAAAAAAATTCTTTAACAGAAATAGATGGAAAACAAACCAAAAAATGCAAGAAATCAACAAATTTCTTAAAGAAAGCAAGGAAAGTCAAGGGGGAAAAAAAAAAATCAAACTGGATCAACGATCAGGAACTATAGATACAAGCATAACCAACCAAATACAAGAGATGAAAGAGAATCTCAGATGTTGAATATACACTGGGAGAAATAAATTCATTGACCAAAGAAAATCTTAAGTCCAACAAATCTCCAACATAAAATATCCAGGAAATATAGGACACTGTGAAAAAGGGAAAACCTAAGAATAATAGGTATAGAAGAAGGAGAAGAAACCCAACACAAAAGTGCAGAAAATATATTTAACAAAATCATAGAAGAAAACTTTCCTAACCTAAAAAAAGACATGCCAATGAAAGTACAAGAAGCTTACAGGACACCAAATAGAATGGACCACAAAAGAAAGTCCCCTCGCCACATAATAATCAAAACACCAAACATACAGAATAAAGAAAGAATATTAAGAGCAGCAAAGGAGAAAGGGCAAAGTAACATATAAAGGCAAACCTATCAGAATTACATCTGACTTCTCCATGGAAAACTCTTAATGGCCAGAAGGTCCTGGACAGATATTCTACCAACACTAAGAGACCATGGATGCCAACCCAGACTACCATATCCAGAAAAGCTTTCAATCACTATAGATGGAGAAACCAAGCTATTCAATGACAAATCCAGATTTAAACAATACTTATCAACTAATCCAGCCCTACAGAAAGTTCTAGAAGAAAAACTTCAACCCAAGGAAGTCAACTACACCCACAAAAACATAGGCAACAGATAATCCCACTTTATCAACAGCCAAAAGAAAAATAGGGTGGGGGGGATCCACACATAATACCACCATCACCACCAAATCCAAAACAAACAAGAATTAACAATCAATGGCCATTAATATCCCTCAATATTAATGGTCTTAATTTGCCCATAAAAAGATACAGGCTAACAGAGCATGGGGAAAGGGGAGAGGGAGTAAGGGAGAAGAGGAGGAGTGAGGTGGACATGAGGGAGTAGGAAGATTGAGTCAGGGAAAGAATAGAGGACAGCAAGAAATAGAGGGAGCCATTATAGTTTTTAAGAGAAATTTGGCACTACAAAAATGTTCAGAGATTTACAAGGATGACCCCAACTAACAATCTAAGCAATAGTGGAGAGGCTACCTTAAATGCTCTTCCTTGATAATGAGATTGATGACTACCTTATACGCCATCCTAGAGCCTTCATCCAGTAGCTGATGGAAACAGAAACAGATATCCACAGCTAAATACTGAGCTGAACTCTTGGAGTCCATTGCAGACAGGGAGGAATGGTCAGCAAAGGGATCAAGACCAGGCTAGAGAAATTCACAGAAACTGCTGACCTGAACTAGGCGGAGATTATGGACTCCAGTCTGATAGCTGGGAAACCAGCATAGGACCAACCCAGATTCCCTGGATGTGGTGTTAGTTGGGAGGACTGGGCAGTCTATGGGGCCTCTGGTAGTGAATCAGTATTTATCCCTAGTATATGAATGGATTTTGGGAGCCCTTTCCACATAGAGGGATACTTTCTCAGCCTCGATACATGGGGGAGGGCCTGGGCCCTGCTCCAAATGGTATGACAGACTTTGAAGACTCCCCATGGAAGACCTCACCCTCCCTGGGATGAGATGGGGATTGATAGGGGGGAAAGGTCAGGAGGTGTGGGAACTGAGGTTGATATGTAAAACAAGTTTGTTTCAAATTTAAATAAAAAAATTATATAATAAATTGCTGAAGGCAACAGCTTTTGTAACAAGGACAGTGGGATTTAAAAGCTGGCTCTATGATCTGAATTTCTACGGTACTCTGACTTATAAGGAAAAAACTCATTTTATGCTAATTTTGGAATTCCTACCATATTTTAAATAAATAAGCTGTAAACATTTCCAACACCCTCATTCACTTAACTATAACTGTTACTTATTGTGCTGGATGGTTTTATGTTAACTTGATTCAAAGCTAAAGTCATCTGAGAGCAGGGAACCTCAATTAAAAAAGTTCCTTCATAAGATCAGGCTGTAGCCAAACCTGTAGGGCATTTAGGGCATTTTCTTAATTAGTGATAACAAGGGAGGCCCCGGCCCATCCTGGGTGAGGTCATCACTGGGCATGAGGTTCTGCATTCTGTAAGAAATCAGGCTGACTTTGTTATGCTTGGGTATTTCCCTACTATCCCTGATGTCTTCAATATTTTTATTATGAAGAGGTGCTGGATTTCTTAAAGGCTTTTTCAGCATCTAATGAGATGATCACGAGATTTTCTTTTTTTTTTTTTTCTTTCACTTTGTTTACATGGTAGATTACATTGACAGATATGTTGAACCTTCCTTACATCTCTGGTAGATGATCCTTTTGATGCCCATTCTTGGATTCATTTGTGACTATTTTATTGAGTATTTTTTGCATCAATGTTCATAAAAGATATTGGTCTGTCATTCTCTTTCTTTGCTGCATCTGCGTGTGGATACACTGAACCTGATACAAGAAAAAGTGGGGAACAGTCTTGAATGTATTGCCACAGGAGACAACTTCCTGAGCAGAACACCAAATAGAACAGGCACTATGACCAACACTTAATAAATGGGACCTCATGAAACTGAAAAGCTTCAGTAAAGGACACCGTTAATAGGACAAAATGGCAACCCATAGAATTTGAAAAAGTTTTCACCAACCCCACATCTGATAGAGGACAAGTATCCAAAATATATAAAGAACTCAAGAAACTAGACATCAACAAGGCAAATAATTAAAAAATAGGGTAGAAATCTAAACAGAATTCTCAACAGAGGAATCTCCAATGGCTGAGAAACAGTTTTAAGGAAAGGTTCAACATCCTTAGCCATCACAGAAATATATATACCTGTCAGAATGGCTAAGATCAAAAATATAAGTAACAGCTCATGTTGGAGAGGATGTGGAGAAAGGAGCACTCTCCCATTGCTGATGGTAGTACAAACTTGTACAGCCACTTTGGAAGTCAATACTGTGGTTTCTCAGAAAATTGAGACTTATCTATCTCAAGACCTAGCTACACCACTCCTGAGAATATACTCAAAGGATGTTCCACCATACTACAAGGACACTTGCTCAACTATGTTCGTAGCAGTTCTATTCATAGTAGCCAGAAACTAGAGATGTCCCTCAAACAAAGAATGAATAAAGAAAATGTGGTACATTTACACAATGGAGTATTACTCAGCTATTAAAAACAACGACGTCAGGAAATTTTCAGGCAAATGGATGGAACTAGAAAAAAATCATGAGTGAAAGATTACAGATCCAGAAAGACAAACATGATACGTACTCATTTATAAGTAGGTATTAGCTATAAAGTAAAAGACAATCATGCTATAATCCACAGATTCAGAGAGGCTAATAACAAGGAGGGCCTAAGGGGGAAAGGAAGAATCTCCCCTGGGAAGGGAAAATAGAAGAGATTTTTGCAGGTGGACTGGGGGTTGGGAAGGTTAGGAGGGTTGGGAACAGGAGGGATTAGGTGTTGTGGGGACAGAGGGAGAAAACACTGAGTGAACGACTGAGTATACTGAAAGGGGGCATACTATGGGCAAGGTAGAAACCTAGTACAATGGAAACTCTATGGAATCTATGAGAGTGACCCAATCCAAGAAAGACTCCTAGTAATGGGAGGCACAGACTGAAGCAGCCATCTTCTGTAACCAGGAAAAGCCTCAAGTAGAGGGATTGGAATACCAATCCAGATGCAAAACCTTCAACCTACAGTCTGCCTGCCTGCAGAGTGTTCTGGGACCACAGCCTAGCAGAATCCTCATCAAAGAGACCAGAGAGACTTCATCCAGAAACTGATAAGAGCAGATGCAGAGTCCAAAGGCAAACATTAGGTAGAGGTCCTGGAGTCCTGGGGAGGAGGGAGAGGAAGGATCAGAGGAACCAGAGGGGTCAGGGACACTATGAGAACATGATTCTGCATGGCCCACAGAATCAATGGACTGGGAGCTTGCTGAGATCATGGAACCTGTAGGGTCTGATTTAGGCCCTCTGCATATATGTCATGGCTGAGTAGCTTGGTGTTCGTGTGGGATTCCTAACAGTGGGACTTGTGTCTGACTCTTTTGCCTGCTTGTGGGACCCTTTTCATCCTACTGGGTCATCTTGTCCACCCTTGATGTGATGGTATGTGCCTGGTCTTATTGTGGCTTGTTATGTCCTGTTTGGCTGATGTCCCTGGGAGGCCTACTCTGTTCTGAGGGGAGATGAAATGGGGGTGGACCTACGGGGAAGGGGGGGCGGGGCATCCCTTTCTCCTTTCTGAAATGACTTTCATTTCCCCTTTTAATAAGTACTTATCTGGTTCATACTTAAACTTTTTTCCTGATTTGGCCTGAGTGCCTCCATTCCACATATGGTCAGTCTCTTCATAGAAGAAAAAAATGTCAAGTTTTACATCATCTTTTCCCTGAAAGGATAGTTCCAAGCTGTCTTCTACCTATAAGGAAAATGAAAACCTTCATAGACAGAAACAACAACAATACATTTTCATATTTTAAATAAAGAAAAAGGGTTTATGTAGTAAGCCTGTATGCATGTTTTTAAACTTAAATCCCTGTGAAAGTGGGATACTATATTAGCTTTTCTTAAATACATATAAAATAATGTTTCTTAAATTGATGACATTTCATGGGTAAATGTCTCATGATAACTTGCCTGCAGGGAAAATTGAAGTACCATATTCCAGAGCCCCCTTCTAACTAAAGGAGGAAAGAAAAGGGAACTTATTCCAAAAGTAAAGTTCACATGGGACTTGGTGCATGTGACTTCAAAAGCATCACATAGTAATTTTTGTGACCCTCAAGGGGACGAGCACTAACGTATCCATCTGTATGTTCCACTGCAAAGCACAGTGCCAAACAATAGTATTTAGCAAGTATCTACTGAATGACTAAACCTTCTGCTTTGACCTCGGAAAATATTAAATTAAAAAAATAAATTAGAATTATTACTTCTGATGGGAAAAATAATTTTTCAGGAATGAAAAAAAATTAGATTTGCTTTTCAGGATACTACTTTCCTGGGAACAAATTAAGAGAAGGATTATCACAAAGGATCTTGGGCTTTTGGAAGAGCAATTAACTGTCCAGAGTTCATCTCAGCCACAGTGCCCTCCCTTGCCCACGTTAGCCTCTGAGGAAATTACTCCCCTTAGCCCAGGTGAGCCAAACAAGAAACTCAAGAATTTGTTAAACATGGCTCCATATTCCTTAGCAATCAATTGGATATCTGTGTTGATTTTTATGACATCTAATATTAAGTGAGCATTTTGTTAGAAGACTCAGAAAAAAAATGAAACTTCAAGCAGAGCAGGAGGGATTCTACCTTTCTATTAACTTTATACCACACTGTGGCATAAGAGAACGGCAATACATTTACTTACGGAAGCCCAAGTCCGTCTTTCATCATTATTAATAAATATAAGACCATATTTTTGAGCTTTTCCTTAAGTAGTATAGAAATGTTAAGGGATAATAAGCGCTGGGTGATAAAAATTATGTTTGCCACACCTTTAATTATGTATAAGTTAGTTAAGGTAAACTTTAAAACTGAGACACGTTATTTATGAAATTAAGTTGATTGTCACCAACCTTTCCAAACTTGTGTTTGAGTGGAAGTCCTGCATTCTGAAATGCCAAAATAATATCAGGTTTGTAATCTTGTATAAAAATTCCTAGGTCGACATCTTTGCTATACGGAATGATACTACACTGTCGATACCATCCTAAAAGGTGGGGGGGATAAAAAAAATTTTAGATTATATTTGGAAAATTAGTTATTATCATGAACAAACTTTACAGTAATAGCTATCATTTCATAAGGTTAAAGCTGGGGTGATTTATCAAAGTTATTTTTTAAAAGTTAAACCCCAAGCTCAACAACTTGGTTATATTAGAGACTTTGAAGAATCAATCTCCCTCCTCTTTTTTCCCCCTCCCCTGTTTCCCTGGTCTGAGTGCTCAGCTCCCTCAAAAGCTTTAAGGAAGTCAGCCATGGTGGCTGACACCTTTAGGCTAATCTGACTGTTCTACATAGTGAGTTTCAGAACAGCCAAGGCTACATAGTGAGATCCTATGTTTAAAAAAAAAAGTTTTCAGGATACATAATAATTTCTGAATAGATCATTAGCTTTAACAATATGTTAATTGGGCCATCTACTTAAACAATTGCTGTTCAGAGTGTTTAATCATTAATGTTTAATGTTTGAGACTGCTTTACGATGTGCTAAGAATATTTAATTCTCTCAATATGCTTTTCTGAGTCTATAATCTATAGCACTTAACAGCTCCCACAACTCATACCTGATGGGCCACATAATGGTCTGGTTAAGATGTGATATTCAGTTTACACCAATGCCATTTCTCAGTGTTTCCCATGTATCTACGTCTTGTTTAAGTGTCTCAGAAAGATTCTAAAAAAGCTTACTCCCTAACCTTAGTAACTCCTGAGTCTTCCCAACCAGCTTCCCTGCAGTGTATCCTTTCATGCTTTTACTATTTTGTTGTTGAGACAGGGTCTCCTGAATTCCAGACTGGCTTTGAATTTGCTACATCATTATGGCCTTGAACTTCTGAGCCTCTTGCCTCTCTCTCCTATACTAGATTAAAGATGTGTGCCTCACCCAGTCTAAGCATGTCATCTTTCATATAGCCCAATATATAGGATCGCCACCAATCCCAGGCTACACCTGTTACCCTGCATAATTATTTAAGGCAATTTCTTTCAGTCACACAGTATCCTAAGTTGGAAAATAAAATCTACTGTAACTTTTTAAAAGCTGAACTGAAATTAACTTTTATTTAAATATAGCCACAATAAAACAAACAAACAAACCACTATAATTATAATCAACTGTAGAAATAATTGAGAAGGAACAGAAAAAAACCCAACAATTTTAAGGATCTACATAATCCTGAAGGTCAAGAAGCTGGTGTATCAATAAATCTTTATCAGATTCTAACAGCCACTGCTTAAAACTACAAAAAGTATCTTTCCCCACCTCAGATGAACAGTGATGTCTAACCAGTGACAATTTCAATGACCTGGAAAAGTTACAGAGGACCTTAAAGCATGCCTGTCAAGTTTCCTCTCACTAGAAGTGTTCCCTGAAAATTTTAGTTTAAAGCAATAATAACCTTTGAGACAGAAGTAGTAAAAGGCTAATTTAAGTATTAACTAAAAATCAACCATAATCTACATGTCTGATGTAAATCTGTACCCATTATAACTTCTAGTAAATACAAGTGGCTTTATGATTCTATTTTATAGGACTGGAGAGATGGCTCAGATGTTAATAGCACCGGCTGTTCTTCCAGAGGTCCTACCTAGTTCAATTCCCAGCATATACATGGCGGCTCATAACCATTTATAATGGGATCTGATGCCCTCTTCTGGCCTGTAGCTGTACATGACATATAAATAGAGCACGCATACGCATAAAATACGTAAATAAATACATCTTAAAAAGATTCTATCTTATATTTCATCAATTATTTTTAAAGGAGTCAATACATCTTTGCTTCATACATTAATGTTTATTCTGCTTACAAATACTACACTTCCAATATTACTGATGCCCGGTCACCTCAGACACTCCTAAAGCCAAAAGGATGGGATAGAGATTACGTGTAAAGCACTTTTACCTAGACAAGTTCCACTGCTCAACCAGAAGGGCACTCCCAGTTCCTTTAATGTTTTTGCTGCTAGCTGCAGTAATTCCTTTGCCCTCTTCCGAAAGGCCATAGCGTCCACAGTATTATCGTCAAGGTACTGCTGCAAAGTTTAATAAACAGTTATCTACTATAACAATCCCTAAACTGCTAGGGACATTTCTATGCTATCTGAATTGAACTTCAGAATTAACACTATCTTTTTTCTATTGTACAAAATTCAAATTTAGGGGGCTTGGATGGCTCAGTGGGTCAAGTGTTTGCTATATGATTCTCAACACCCAAATAAAAGCTTGGAGCGTTGATGGATCTGTGAGCCCTGTGATGTCAGGGTGGGAGAGGACAGAGACAAAGAGATCCAGGAGCTCCTTGGCCAGCTAGTTTAGCGAACCCATCAGTTCCAGGTTAAGTGAGAGACCCATCTCAAAAAATAAGGTGAAGCAGTTTTGGGCTGCTGCTGACTTGCCCAAGCCCTGGTGAACAGTCCCACAACCATATGCACATAAGAAGCACTAATTGGATACTGTGGGTTATAAAACACAAGAAGATATGAAAATGACAAGGGGGTGTATTGGGCAGGAGTACAGGGTACAGTGGAGATAATGAAGGTGTAATAGAGGAAGACACCTAGTTCCAACCTCTGTTCTCACAGACATAAGTGCACAAAGGTGCCCACATATCTACACACAAGCACACATGCATATACCCCGTAAGCCCAGAAATCAAAGTATATAGTTACTTCTTAGCCACACATTAAAATAATTTAACTACATTCTATGAGAAGCCAGTTTAAGGGGAAGACATATGAATCACTAGGATTCCCCAACGATGAGACTATAAGTGTTATCAGTTTCCTCTGTACATCAGACTTCAGTAGGCTGGGCAGTTGGAGGAAAAAAAGAACTAATTTTAGAACTAGAAACATCATTTAAACAAAATAGATTAAATGATGTTTTAGATGCACAGTTATTTACTTGTCTTTAGAGTTTGTGTAATTAAGCAAAAAGACACATTTTGAATCAGACCATGTGAGTTAGACTCTAGATCCATTTCCTTTCAGATGGGTATATTATTTTACAAGAGTGTAAGCTCTAAGAGGAGAGGATGTTTGTTTGGGGTATTGAATCAAATACCCCAGTGTCTAGAACAGTATCTTTACATCTGACAAATGAACAAAAGAATGGAAGAAACAAATTTCACTGTAGTTAATTTCCTCATTTATAACTTACAGATAATAACCATGCTTTATAGAACTACTTTACAGATCAGAATGAAAGCCCTTTTGTAAAGTATAAGGATTTGTACTGTTATCTTTTACTTAGTCATTTTACTTTTCTGATTTACTACATTTTATTCTGTAGCACAAGAAAACAACATGAAGTCTGTTAGTATTCAGGCATTTGTACTGGCCTGTCATTGGGGTTCTGACAGGATATACCCTCAGCTGCAGCCACTAAGAGCACCACCTGTGCACATTCACCATGTTCCCTTCTAAAAGGGCCCTGCCCACCTCCCATCCTCTTCTCTCTCTCTCTCTCTCTCTCTCTCTCTCTCTCTCTCTCTCTCTCTCTCTGTCTGTCTCTCTCTCTCTGTCTGTCTCTCTCTGACTCCCTGACCCTCTTTCTTCTCTCCTGCTGCTCCTGTCCTTGGAGGTCAGTCTCCCCCCTCTCCTTTCACCTTTCTATGACATTTTCCCCTTAATAAAAAACCCGTGTTTGAACCCTGTTCAAACATGCTCTCTCTCTCTCTCTCTCTCTCTCTCTCTCTCTCTCTCTCTCTCTCTCTCTCTCTCTCTCTCCTTCTCCATTTCCCTGCTTTTCTTAAATTACAATGTCTTCAATAGTATTTCACTATTAAACAAAATATAAACTTGGCTTAGGAGACCAGGGACACAGGTCTCTGGCTACTGGACTAGCCTCATCACTAGCCTCTTTTTACATGTAATGTTACAGTAATAAAATGTAACTTCTCCAATATGCCACAATCTTTCTAGCCTGTGTGACCTTATATGCCATTTTCTTTTTCAGTATGCCTCTGAGTAACAAAACCATGTTTCAGCTCCAAGCTATGAGAAATATCCTGATTTCCCTAAAAACACAGATGAGTGTATTTCTGTTCAACATTTGCTAATACAAAACGCCAAGCAAAACAGCTCCTCCATGAACTTACAACAGCTACCACTTACACAGACTTTCAAAATCTTTAATTTTTTCATTATTTTATGTATATGGGTACTTTGCCTATAAACATGTCTGTTCACTATGTACATGCCTGGTAGCTCTGGCAGGAAGAAAAGGACATCAGATCTCTTGGGAATGGAGTTATAGATGATTGTAAACTACCACATGGGTGTGGGGAATCAAACCTAGGTCCTCTGAAGAGCAGCCAGAGCTCTCACCACTGAGCAATCTCTCCAGCTCTTTTTCTATTTAGTTGTAACTGTTGGTTTTGTTTCAGTTTCCCCAGTGAGGCTGTAACCATGTGAGAGCAGGTGCCACATTTCTCCCTCACTAATCTACAGCTGTGGAATGTCACCTGGTACATAGTAGATAAGCAACAGATACTATTGAGTGGCTAAATGAAGAAGTGACTAATTCTGACAGTATCCTAGAATATCATGTGATTTCTTTTACAATAAAGCAGAAGAGAATATAGTTCATAGAGACATGTCCCTGGGACGATAAGGAATAGCATTGCTATGTGGTTCTTGAGGGAAGAGTGTCCTATGAAAGAAAGTTCCCTGCAGGAAAGCTGTTTCTATGGATTAAACAAACTATACGGGATATTTTTTCCTCAGTCATTACTTTCAGAACATAATGAGAGGTACATATTCTTATGCTTGTAAGAGAGAATGCCTAGCTAAACATTTAGAGACCTAGCTACCACTTAGATGAAATGCTAAGCCAGTCATGACTGTCAATGTCAAAAGGCATCTTAAAGCTACAACTTTTCTCTCTGTTAAAGAACACTTGCCTTATGGGAAATCTCCCTTCAAGCCATTTCAGAGGAGTCCAAGAAACTCCCAAAACAATGTAAGTTATCCTTGGTTGTGTTCCAGAACATGAAGGTAAGACCTTATTGCTGAAGACACTACACTATTCAGACACAGCGCTTGGAGGACTCAAGCTAGAAATGAACAACTGATCATGGAGTGCCCAACTCTACTTAATACATCTACAACACAATCTTCATATCTAAGACTCAGGATGTCTACTATGAGATAGTATTCTCTATAGATAACAGGGATGTGTACCTACAAATCTTAGCAATATGGTCATCTAAACAAGAACTGTACAATGACAGCACTAGCTGACATTACAGTGTGGATGGGGGAAATTCCAGGCCTCAACCTCTAGATGAAAAGTTACAGGCAATTAATGCCCGCTAAGAAAGGGACAATCCATTTTCTCTAGTAATGGGGCCCCTGATAACTTATCCATTGTTGTTTGGTTGGATCTTACAACTTAATTGAGCTGCAGATAATGATTTGAATTTATAGATTATAATAAACAGATTTAGAAATAAATATATACAGACATATGCATAATGTCCCTGTTAAGTGAAAGGGTCTATGACTTAGAGAAATAGCTGAACCTAGGGTGGGCCAGGAAAATCACAAGAGGAACTTAGAATATGTTTTGTTAAAAATGAAGAAGATGGAGATGAGACAGAAGACGCATGAGCTATGGTGAATATTCTTCTACCAGCCAACTATGTAACAATCTGAAGATTAAAATAAATGATGAAAGTAAGGGTCTAGAACTCATTAAAACAGAAAACCATGAGTTTCTTATTAAATATTAATATTTAAATAGTTGCAAAGTAACTTGCAAACAAATACTTCTAATTACAAAGGGAAATATGCAAAGTCACAAAAGCATTTAAGACTTGAACTGAGTGAATGATGTGAACATCAACAGCCCTTCTTTTGAATTTGAACATTCCCACCAAAGGGACAAGGGAGGCCATAAGACTCAGGGGGAAAATGATACCTAGAAGTTGCAGGAAATTCCCAAAGCTGCAAGATTCACAGGCTTCACCCCAAAGTTATAAAGGCTTCAACAACATCTAGGGTGGTGAGACTCCTGGGAAGCTGTTAAGGAGCTGTAGGGTATGCAGCTCTTCTGAGTGTCACTTACACAGAGGTGAGCTTCTTGGTGATGCTTAAAATTGGTCTTGCCTTGAACTTTTGGAACCCCCTTGCCTTGGCCTCCCAAGTGTGGAAATTACAGGCATGTGCTACCACAGTTAAATTGACATTAAAAGCAATGTGTGTTAATTCTTGATTTTTGTATTCAGATATAGAGAATGTTCTAGTTTTTAGAAAATACTAAGTTATTGGAGGCTTCAGGACACTGGTTTATAGCTCACTCTCAAATGCGCCACAAAACAAAACAAAAAACCTCAAAATCCAAAAAACGTGTTATTTGTATTGCACTTGCAGCTGTTATGTAAGTCTGATACCGCTTTTAAATAAATGAGAAAGCTAGGGGACTGCTTTACAAGTTGCTTTTTTTTTTTTTAAATCGTATTAATTCATTGATATAACCACACTGTGCATTTCATTTAATTTAAGACTGTTTGGCGCCATCAAGTGTTCAAATGGGTGTAAGTTAATTTTATTTTATCCTCCCGGTATTTAACTTATCTTGGTTCTAACATAACAAAGAATGAAACACATAAGAGGATAAAGATTAAAAAACATTACCAAGCCTTTTAGCAATTCCATATCAGTAATATCAACACAATGACAGGAGGGGAAACATAATTAGGCAGCACAAATGGCATGGCAGCCATGAATAAAATAAGGTGCCTGGTAACATGTTTACAGAATTCAGAGATAAGAGATGCAGTGCACTGTGGTTACTGCTATGGCATAGATAGGCAGTCCCCTCAGGGCAAGAAGCACCAAGCTCTATCACTTCTATCTCTTATTACTATGTGCTGGAGGCAAAGCTGCTCACCCATGAAGCTCTATAATAATAAATTCAAAACACAGGCCAGCAAGAGCTAGAAGGACCTTGGGCTGTCAGGCCTCCTCAGTCTTGGGTATCAGCATACAGTATCTGAGAAACTTGGTATATGAGTCTTGGATACTGATCAACAACAAAAAATTTGACAGTTTCTCATTCTATTTGCTTTCTATTGCTGTGACAAACACTATGATCAAAAAAACAACTTGGGGGAGAAAAGGGTTTAATTCCTCTTACAAATCCTACTCACAATCCATCCCTGAGGGAAGTCAGGGAAGGCTTGTGCCATCGCAAGCCTTTAATCCTGGCACTCAGGAGGCAGAGGTAGGCAGGTCAATGAGTTCAAGGCCAGCCTGATCTACACAGTGAGTTCCAGGACAGCCAGGGCTACACGAGAAACCCTGTCTTGAAAAACAAAAACAAAAAAACTCCAAGAAACAAAACAAAGCAAAAAGACACCCCTGCCCCTCAAAAGAACTGGAGCAGAGACCATGCAGGAATGCCATGTACTGGCTTGCTCAGCTGTAAATCTTATACAACCCAGAATCATTTGCACATTTGCATTGGTGTGGCCCTGCCCCCAGTGGGCTGGACCCTCCCACATCAATCACTGATGAAGAAAATGCCCCCATAGATTTTCCTACAGACCAGTCTTTGGCCAGGAAACCCCAGAAAACATAAGGCAAGTAGAAGAATTAGGGAACCAAATCCCAGTCAAACTGTTTTCACTGTATCTCTGGTTTCATACAATTGTTACAGTTGGAAGTTTAGACACATCAAAATCTTTTGTGTATCACTATAGTCAAAAGCCAAAGGGGTGGAACAGCATTGGGAAAAAGCTGAAATTCAGCTGGCTGTGTATAGTACTTGTTTAACATCTTGCCAAATACACTCACTTACTCATATTCAGTCCAAATGTCTCACAAAATTCCCTACTTTCATTATACCTTTCTAGATCCACATGGTGGATTCAGTGGCTATATTCTAAGTCAACTTGGACTTCTTTAAAAAAAAAAAAAAAGCCCTTTTAAAATGAAGCTGTGAGCTATTGTGACTGTGGGATGAAGCCAGTGTTAATTCTATCAGAGTCTAATAAAACAAAGCAATAAATACATGCCCATATTCAGGTAAGAAAAGATCGTGTGGGTGCATGATGCCCAGGGATGCTTTTTAATTGGGATCCTCTGCCTTAGCTGGCCAGGTGCTGGGGTTACAGACTTGCCATAACAGTCAGTATGTTTTCCTAGTTGAGACAGGGACTTGTTGGCACAGGCTGCCTCTGACCTCGCTATATAGTGGAGCATCACATCACCTTCAACCCTCTGCCTCTATCTTCCTTCCAAGTGCTGGGATTGCAGGCACCTGCTACCACGCCTGATCTATGTGGTGGTGGAAAGGAAACTGAGGCCCTGTGCATGTCTAAAGTGAGATAGATCTCTGTAAGTCTGGCACTCACAACACATGTCAGACAAGCACTCAACCAATTATGCTACAGCCCCAGCCGTTAGGGGCAAAAATTAAGTTTTTAACTTTAAATGAAAAGAAAATAAGTAGGATGAAAAATGATCAACTCAGGAGGCAGAGGCAGGTGGATCTCTGTGAGTTTCAGGCCAGCCAGGTCTACAAGAGCAAGTTCCAGGACAGGCTCCAAAGCCATACAGAGAAACCATGTTACAAAAAAACAAACAAACAAACAAACAAAAAAACCCATTTTAACCTATTTTGCATAAGCTATCTTCACTTCCTCTTAAAAAATAAATGAGGCATAATATTCTCATTAATTTAATTTAGAAGTACATTATCTGGTTGTCTCTAACCTGAAGGAATGCCCGAGCTTCTTTATACCTGCATTCGATAAATCTGGAGTGTGGTATTTCTTCTAGAAAGTGTCCTGGGTCTTTTGGAATAAGTACATCTAGTCCATCAATAGTAACTTGCTGTAACTCTGGCCTGAAAATAAAAGTTAAGTTTTACTATGAAGATTTAATCCAGAACACAGGCAGCCTTTTAAAATAGTAAACATTATCTAAGGAGCTAAACATCAAGTGAATTTTCTTCAAATACTTGAGGCATCAATCAGCAACTTTTCTTAGAGCCTTGAAAATCTGATATCCAATAGCAACAGAGTTTTGGTTTTATGTATTTTCATTAATGCAGATAAATTTGGGGGTGAGGAGGGAATGGTACTATGAGTTGAAGCTAGGGCTTTCTACATGCTACCACTAAGCTACACCCCATCCCTCTTTTTTCTTTTTTGCTTTTGCTTCAGCCTCCCATATAGCTGGGATTGCAGGCCTGTGCTGTTAGGACTGGCTAAGTGCATCTAAAATAGTTTTACTTTGGCATTTTAAGCAGAAATGGAAGTTAAATGACATCTTTTTCAGTTATCAAGTTGGTTTTAGAGAAGTAAATTGTTCTTACACTTCAGAAATACTGAGTAAATCACAGTAACATAGGAGCCTCACTAACTGGAAAGATACCTGGAACCCACCTTCTATGAATATTCTTGAGAACTTTCTATTCCTCTATGTAAAACTATAAAATATACAGATGACTTTATCGGCACACATACTTACAACATATTTCTTAGTTGGTTATTTTAGATTTAACTAAATTATTAACTAAACTTTGATATAAACTTTTAAAACCATAAAGAACTAATTGACTTCCAAAAAAAGAAAAATCTGTTTTAAATACAAAATAAGAAAAAAGTGCATAAATGTGAATAGTGGCCAAGATTTTGACAAAAATAAAGGATGCAATATTGAAACAAACTGTTTCTTACAACCCACTAATCACTTTTGGTCATTTATATTCCTGGCTTATCCAGGTCTGAACACCCTTTCACCCATGCAGCTGCATGACATTAAACACTAATAAGAAAACAAAAATAAACAAGAGCTTACAGTGCTAAAGCATGACAGTAAGCAGGGTTTCTTTGAAAGTGGTCTCACGAGGTTTCTGATATAAAAACTTTTATAAGCATGGTAAACTTTAAGGCAAAGGACAAGCGTTCACGGATCTATTTACATCAAGTTCCAGTATTTCAGACAGATTATGACATCATTATTAATGACTCCTGAGGACTCTGGGTTAGTAACTGACATTCATAGTCTGGGTTCACATGAGTCTCCTCAAGTGCCTGTTCCTTGTCAACAGTGTTTATTATTGTGATAGTTATGGACAGAGTTCTACACATAGTATCACTTTTATTCCTATGATTTGTCTTAGTTTCCTGAGGCAGGGTTTCATGACTACAGCCAGGCTGGCCTGCAACTTGTTAGTTAAGCCAGCCTCACCTGCAGCTTGTAACTCTCCTGCTTCTGCTTCCTGAGTGCTAGGATTTACAGGTGTGAGTAATTATCTCAGGATACAGGGAAAATAAAATCTCTCTCTCTCTCTCTCTCTCTCTCTCTCTCTCTCTCTCTCTCTCTCTCTCTCTAAACACACACACACACACACACACACACACACACACGTGCATGTAAGATATAAAGGCACAAAACAATGAGTTACAAGGACTTGCATTTTCATCTTCATCACAAACACTGAATCTTGTCAGCTTCCAGGAGGTCTCTGTGTACCCCACTCACTAACTCTCTCTCTACCCTTCCCTATCCAGGGATACAGTCTATCTTGTTTGGGGAGGGGTAACTTTTCCTAACTCGCATTAGTACCTTCATTCTATTTTAATTATACCCATGAACACAGTATAGCTGTATACTAGTATTCTTTTCTGCCTTGTTTGAGACACTCAGCATTGTAGGACCTCCCCATGCTGTTGCGGAATTACAGCAGGTGTCCCAGAGGTATAATACTTCAATGTATGAGCATATATTGCTCATACACATAAATATAAACGTGCAATATTATGGATTTATTATTATTTATTGTTATAGACTTACCTATCAAAAGCTCCAGCATAACGACCAAACTGTAACTTTCGAAAAGGAACAAACTTTCTGTCCATGTGCCCCTTGAGTCGTAGGTGACCATGCCAGAGGTAGTTGCCACTTCTCTCATGAAACACCACCAAGTGGATGGCATGAGTGGCCAGCTTACAGACATAGTGCAGTGGGATTTCAGTTCCAGAAAGTGAGTCTATTCCATCTAGCCGAGGATCTTTGCTTTCAATCTTTAAGCACTGAAATCCCATATTCTCAGCTATCCGAAACCAGCCGTCCTAGCATAAGACAAAGACCAAGCCTCAATATTTAAAACCAAATACTAGTAATAAAACTAAAGCAACTGTTACACCATTAATTAAGTCATATTTTTGTCTTAATTTGCTGTTTTTGCCAGAACATTTTTAAAAATGAGCGTGGTTAACAGAAGGTAGTATTGAAAGAATAAAGAGGCAAAAAAGAGTATGGAGAATGGATAATATGTCTAAGGCCTCTGAAATTAACATACATTTCACCCATAGATTAATAATGTTCATTTAGTGTCCTCTCATCAGTCATTATGAAGGAGATATTATTAGTAGAAACAGAAAAGCAAACTTAACAATTCTTATCTCTTAACACTTTAAAAATGCTATAACAAAACCCCCACCACAGTGCAAGCATCAGGAAACAGATTACAACATACTGTAAGACAATGGATGTTTTCAAAATTATTAGAATTTAAGTATCATTTATCAAGGTTATCCTATATGTAGAATTTACATGATTAAATATTATTATGAGTATCTACTGTCTACATTACAACTCAAGCATCTATATTCAGGGAACATTGCAGAAGAGGGTCCAAAAGATGGTAAGAGCTAGAATACCAGGAAGCCTGCTGCAAAAGTCTCTCCTTGAAATGGCTGATGCAATTGCTCCAATTAAAAAAACATTAAAAAAAAAACCCAAAAAACAAAAGGGTATCTGCTGGGTACAGTGTCCTATGCACTGCAGAAAGCCTGTAGATTTGAGGCCAGTTTCAATTATAGTGAATGCCTGAGTCTTAAAAACTCTTGTATTTCACTAGGAATTTATAATCTTCAAACAACTTTTACTTATATGCTTATATTTACATTTGAACATGATGATCACCCTATAAAGAAGTAGCAAAAGTATTACAGGTAAGAAAACATACTTAAAGTCAACTTTCAAACATAGCTGATAATATACAAAGCCACTTAGTGTGTACAAAGTGCAAGCACACTGATACCTCCTTTACTACCCACAGAAACTAAGTACGGCCAGCAAGGAAGGTGTTACTTACGGCTAACCTATAGACACAGAACATAAAGCTTTAAGAAAGTGTGTCTCACTGGCCACAGAATTCAGGAACAAATATTGAGGATCAAACCCATACTGTGAGGCTTGGTGGCAAGCTCACCTGCTGCGCCATCTCACCAATCCGTAGTGGACCTTTTGTGTCTTGCATGACTCTGGTCATATGTATTAGTCTTGCCAACTGTGCATATCCCTTTCTTCTAAAGTAGCAAGAGCACTGCGCTCAAGAGACACTTTGTAAATGGGAAGGAATATGTCTTACCATAACAATAAACTGGTATTTAGAGGCCGAGGCCAGAATTGGTGTTGTGAGTGACTATCCCGAGCCAAGCAATCACCATCTTGGGAAATCCAGCTGTGCCCTCTTGCAAAATGTCATCCACTTGGGATTGCTGACTGCTTATACCCCCTTGTGGAGAGATAAGGAGGGTCTCAAGAGCCACACCTAGGTATCCAGCAGCTCCAACACTTACTGTATGCAATTCTGCTTCAACTGCACCAGGTGACACCTCCGGAGAGGAGTACAGAGGCCAGGGAAAACTAGGAGAAGAAGGCTCCATATATGTGACTATGGAGAAGACCACTGTTAGGAAAAGACTTTCCAAGTGAGGTCACTTATTTTAAAACCATAAAGCAAGACTGAAATATAAGTTCAAGGGGCTGGAGAGATGGCTCAGTGGTTAAGAAATTTAAGTTCAAGTTTGTGGACACATCAAAAAAAATACTTCATATGAGTAGCAAACTAATACTGTATGCAGACAAAATAGAAGAACAGTGCTATAGATAAAATCCTATGTTGAGGCCCTCTGAGCTTCCCTACACTAATGGAGATGCTGAACACTCATGTTGACCTCTTCAAGGGCAATGATTATAGCCAAGACAGTGATATAGGAACAACAATTTACTAGAAACTTCTGAGAAAATTTGTCCTTCAAAAGATACATGTCCCATTCCTTCCTTTCATTCTCCCACCATGAACATAGATGTGCTGTTCCTATGGCACCAAGAGAGCTATGATGATGATGATGATGATGATGGAAATGGACCAAGAACTTCAGCCCTGGTATCAGTGGGAAGGCAAACTAACATCAATAGCCACCATTATTTCAGCCTTACTGGAAAAGAATAAATGCCTTACTTGCTCTAGGCGTTGTATACACTTATTTAGAGCTGAAAATATTCCCAATACAACTTACACGAAGGACCTGAGGCATCCTGCATTTTAAGTGGTGGAGCTATCCATCTCCATCATCTGAAGTGGCTGACTCACCTCATTCTTCCACAGGTGATACTGCAATGCGAATGCAGTAAAGTCTCTTGGAGCACACAAAAATCTGCAGTCTGAAGCTGAGTCTTGAGAAGCATTTTTCACTTGCTCAAAGTTTTTATTAACCAATTCCAGAATCCAAGGGTCAATAAGGAACACTGGCACATTTTGGCTGGATGTCAGCATAATAAATTTCTTAACTGCACGCTGTTTGAGAGGAAAAAAAATCTCTTTGAAATCACAAAACCAATAGAATTTCTTCCCTAGTACTGGGAAACTGAATCCAAGATGTCACATATGCTGGGAAAGTGCTCTGTCACTGAGCTCTCTCCCCAGTCCCTTTTGGATTTTTCATTTTGAGAGAGAATCTTATTAAGCCACCCAGGTTAGCCTTAGACTCACTATGAAACCCAGACAGGTTTTGACCTTGCATTCCTCTTGCCGAAGGAAGACTCCTTAGTAGGTGTGATTAAAAGGCCTGGGCAACTTGGCCTAGCTCATCACAACTCATTTTGTTAAACTTTTGTTCATTTAATTTTCTAAGAACTTAAGAGAGTGTCTACCCAATAGATACCATGCTTATCACTGCACTAGGGATAAGAAAATGAGTAACATCTATGGTTCTGTCCTCAAGAAGTGCATAGTCTACTGAGAAAGATAACAAGTCACTATAGTTCAAAGTAAAATATGCTACAACAAAATGTAAACAACCTAGTACAAAAGGAGGAAGCCAAAAATGGCCAGATGTGGTGATAAATGCCTGTAAATTCAGCACTCCAAAGGCAGAGCTTGGAGACTACCACAAAGTTTGAGGCAAGTCAGGGTATGTATAGAAAGTACCAGGCCAACCAGGGATATACCAGTGAGACCCTGTCTCAAAATAACAACATAAACAAACCAAAATCAAGTTAAAAAAAAAAAGAAAAATCAAAGTACTCACAAGGACTAGCTGCTCATTTCCCACAACATAGGCTATCCTGTATCATGGCTGTAATTTTTTTTTTATTACTGAGCAAGTTCTAGCTTTTAATTTTTAAAACAGTTGTTGACACAGGGTCTCAAGTAGGCAGGCTGGCCTTGAACAGTGTCTGTAGCTGAGGACGACCTTGAGCTCCTAGTCCCTCGCTTCCTCCCATGTCTGGTTCCCACAGTGCTGGAGGTTGAATCCAGGGCCCTCTGCATGCTACGGAAATACTACCAACTGAGTTACATCTCAGCTCTGCCTTCTCAGCCTTGTTTTTCACTTTTAATTAGGTAGGTAAAAGGCAAGAAAGTGCATTTTTAAAATATGGAACTTTACAAAACAAAAAAAATCTAATGTATATATTACATTATCTGTTCTCACCTTACAAAGGAAGCACTGAGATTTTTATTACTGATTATTAATTTCCCTTTATATTCATAGCTCAATTCCAGTTCATATTTGGGGAAGAGTTATAGTCCAGTAGACAAGAATTCTAGAAATGGAAAGCTAAATTCTGGATTTAGATGTTTACTAACCAACTTAACCTTAATCTCCCTGACTAGCTAAACTGAGAGCAACATTCATATTGACTTTTTAGGGTTTCTATAAGGACAAAATGAGATATTCCATGTAAAGCACTGGATATAGAATCTATACATGTCCAAGGTTGTTACTGTCATTGCTATCATTCAGCAAATACTTGAGGAATATATCAATGAATGAACTAAAGACAACACAAACATTGTAACTGAGATATCTTGTCTATAGTACATACCCACTGTGTACTATCAAATCCAATCCGGTTTCCCTTAGATTTTGATGAACCAGTTCCATTCTGGAAGGGAGCAAAAGAATATTTTGGTAAATTCATAGCCCAACACACAATATCCAAATGTTTATTTCATACTCCGAAGCAAAACATAATTTACAATATAATAACTCAAGATGTAAAACACTGACAGAATACAGTAAGTTACTGAAATTATTCAATGGCATTGCCAGCATTTCTGAACCAATTAATGCCCATCAAATAGCATCTGCATCCACACTCTTATGTCTACCTGTCTCCCTTCCCAACCCTCCTTCCTCCTCTCCCTCTATCCCTCCCTCTGTCCTGCCCTGGTCTCCCAAGACAACTTCATCTCCATATACTGAATTAGTAATGAGATGGAAAGCGAACTTTAAAAAAGTATAATATTGAGCTGATTTCAAGTGCCAGATTCTATCTGATACTTTCAAATGAACAAAATAGCACCCCTCATATACTCCCTCATAACTACACTGCAAAGTCATTATTTCTAGTTGAGAGATGGCCCTAATACCCACACTTTTTGTTATGTATACTATTATTTCAAATGTTCTTATACATTAATAGTACTTTTTAAGTGTCCAAGTCCTGAGAGTCAGAAAGAAGAAAGGAATATTATCAATATTTGTATGATAACCCCCCAAATAGTTTGAAACTAAATAGGAGAAAGAATGTTGGATGGTCTAGAAATAAAAAGAATGTTTCAAGCTCAAACAAGTTTGATAGCTCCTTGTGCTGTCAATACTTTTCTAGTTATAAAGTATAAATAACTGAGGGTGCTGACGGCAATTAGAATCACCTCATCCTACAAACACAATGTGTTCAACATCTGTAAAAAGAAGGCTAGTCTTCTCATTAAATGGCACACTCAAGGACAGGTGACAATGTCGAGCTGTCTTCATCTTATTATGTCTGGCCTAGTGTTTGGTTAAATAAATGTTAGAGTTTGTTAATTGGAGGTGAAAAGGGAGGAAGAGTAATAGGGGTAGACTCAGATTCAGTCTCAAAAGATCTGTAATTTAGACAATAACAGTTTAATATGGACAGAGGTAACTTGGTAATCTTCAGTCCTGACGATGGAGACTCTAGATAGTAATTTTGTTTTCACTACAACCTTACATTAGGAGAGGAGGCTGAATTTTTAAGCTGCTGAATTGGCTGAGTTTAGAAGAAGTACATTTCTAGAGATCCAGTAGATTGTGTTACAGTACTTCTAGAGATCCAGTAGATTGTTTTACAGCAGCCTTATTGGAATTAAAATCATATATCATAAATTCTACACTTTCAAAGTGTACAGTTAACTATAACTGTATGTATGTTGGAACAGAGTCTAAAAATAGAGTCATGAGAGGAATTCTAAGTGCTTGTTAGAATATTCCAAGAAGACCTCACTTTTTTCAAAACACAGAATTGTTCTTGGAATGTGTTTTCCTGCTCATCCTAGGTGTAGCAGATAGGAGCGAGTTTACTTCAGCTTGTTATTCATGTGCCTCTATGGGAAAAGATGTTTTTGCCATGTATGGCTTGTCCTTGAGATTATACACTTTACTGAGGTGATTGTACAACTTCTACGCTCAGAGTATAAATTGTCTGATGCTCTGAATAAAGTTGGCTATTGAATAAGAGTTCAGTCTGCCTCATTTTTAGGCCTGCTCTCCTAGGTTCCCACCTCCAACTAAAGCAGTAAACATATAGTTACAGTAGTGCTACTATTACCTCTACCTAGAATTTTCCACCATGTCAAAATTACATTCTCTCCAGTTTTCTTCCGCTGTGCCACCATTATGAGCAACGCTATCACAAACATCATGTCTTGTAAGCCATGTCCTTCTACACGGTCTATTTTGCTTGCTTAGCCAAAAAATCCCAACCAAACCAAACCAACTAAACAAACAAAACCCACAAACAGTACACATTCACAGCTGGACATGGTGGAAAATACTTAAAATACTAGTATGTGGAAGGCTGAGGCCAGAAGATCATTAGTGGACTCTAGGCCATCCTGGACTACCCAGAGAGACTTTTCATCAAAAAACAAAACAAAACTCTCATTTCTCGCTCCTCTACAGCCACATTCTTATCCTATTGTTCCAGAAACTTTTCTACCTGAAGATTTTTGTACCTTATTTCCTTTGGTTTCTACACAGGACTCTCCTCCTATGGACATCTACATAACTCATTCTGTTAGAATAGACTTTTCTGATTTATAATGACCTTCTACATTCTTCGTGTTTATCTGGAAAACTACTCTGCCATAAGACCAACTTAAAATATCATGCTGCCCCCCCAAAAGTACCCAGTAATCCAGCCTTCCAAATATGTTATTCTTCATTTCTTTTTTTTTTTCCCTTAAGAACTTAGCTTGAAGACTCAAGGATAACAACACTGAAACATCTAGTTTTATAATGCTTAAAGATCACACAACATCATATCCTCTTATAAGAAGAGGAATGCAAAGGTACATTTTGCAAATGTTACAAAAACATGTAGTTTTGTAAATATACCTATGGACCTATAAAGTAAAGTGTCCTAGCATTTAAATTTCATTATCTGAATAGTTGCTCAATCTATGGGAACAGCTACCCAGTGGCTACAACTATAAATGAATAAGAAGAATGCAGTCACTGCCAGCCAATGACCATACAAATAGAGGACCAAGAAAATAAATAACCTGACCTCTTTGTCTTCCTAGTCTCCAATATCCAGCTGATGCTTCCCATTGGCTGAACCCAACTGGAAACCAAAGGGCAAGGGAGCTCAGCTAATGCAGTCCACAGAGGCCAGCCTCCCAAGGCATAGAGAATAGTGAAGAGAGATCTGGAGAGGCAAACAGAGAATATCCTGCATACTATGCTATGGAGCTTAGGTTTGATTCTATAGGTATGCTATGCAAATAATATGATCAGATCTCTAATTATAAAAGAATTTGTGTACAGTAATAAGGATTAGAGTCTAAAAAGTAGGGGACAGAGAATTCTTAAGTAGTAGAGTATTCAGAATGGAGTTTGAAAAATAAGTATTAAATTATCTGTTTATCTATTTCCTTATATGTCTCTTAATCTTTAATTCCAAAGCTCCTCACATTGTGAGTTTCTAGAAACATGGAACTTCATTTATCATTCTGTTTTATAGCCTATTGCTATGGTTGGCTTAAATAGTTTAAAAAAAAAAAAACCAAGGGATTTTTAAAAAACACCTAAAGATATTTCAAAATATTTCCTATTGGATAGTTGTATGAAAACTTGATGGCCATAAATAAGTGGACAGGCAGAACCAGATCCTAAAAGGGACTAGCAGAAAAATAATGGTGGCTACTAAACTCCACTGACTCAATTATGATAACCATTAAATAACAGGCATCCCAAAAACAGGATGTCAAGATTTAAAGAAAAATATTATCATTCCTGATGCTAGTATTCAATAATCAAGTTCTTACAGGAACTCCAAATCCAAATTCTTAATTTGTACTTAAACATGCCAATAGGATCAAATGGTTAATTCTTTGTTAAAAACAATGTAAGATCTTCAATACCAGATTTTTTTCTTCAATTGTTTATAAACCTACACACCTAAAGCTGAGAGACCCTAACTTTGGTGACTCCCCAACTATCTGAATACTGTCCTCTTCTGCATCTCAGGGCTGTTCCTTAAAGTAGAAATGCCACTCTCAAGTCCTCCATGGACTGGATTCCTAAATGTTACAAGCCAGCAAGGGGAAGAAAGCTATGCGTATTAATAAGCTATCTGGTTTGAAAACCTATGGTCTACAACCTGGAAATATATGAGAGAATAAAAATAACATGCTTTAACTGAAATAGAAGAAATTCACATTTTCCCCCCTAGACAATGGAAAAATGGAGATATGGAAGAATAAGGGGAGTGATATTTATCAAAATTTGCCATATTACACCAGATGTTAAAAATATAGTTTCCCTCCAGGAATAGCCTGTATGTTTTCTTTCAGAGCAAAACAAAGCAAGCCCAAAGTCAAAGACCAAATGAAAATCTCACAATTTTAGCAAGGGACCAACTTAAAACTACTCTATTGCTGTTTATGTGCTACATGGCTATAAGGTTAATTCTCATTCCTAATGATGGCACATGAATTTGTTCACTGTGAATAACTGCCATTCTTCTTTCAAATTCCCCCCTCTTAAGGAAAACAAATTACTGAACATAATGGGAAGCTAGCCCAGAATAACACCCTGTGAATGGCCTTCTACGTACTAAGAACAACCAATTGTTGAAGGGACAGGTATGGTGTGTCTGATAGAAAGCACAATAGAAGGCTCGCTCCAGTCACTGTTTTGGCTTTTACTTAGTTATAAATCCCCATATTTTTATTTGTCCTACAGCATTCTGAAAGCCATTTCATCTCATATCTTCCAATCTGAACATGTTCTGTTTAGATAGTTTTACTTATCCACAAGTATTAGATCCTGAATGTATTGATCATGAGCAAGAAACAATCAAGATCCCTGTTAACTCATTCATAAAACAGTGAGACATAGGCTCACAGGGACTCTATAATAATTATTTCAACCTTATTTTTATTTGTTTGTTTGTTTGTTTATTAAGGGGTGGGTGGGAGAAGGTGTACCACGGCACAAGTGTGGAGGTCAGATGATAACTTTCAGGAGTTAGTTCTCTTCTTGTATAATGTGGGTTCCAGGATATGAACTTGGATTGCCCAGTTTGTAGGCAAGTGACCTTACCAGTGAGCCATCTCACTAGCCTCTCAACTTTATTTTTAAAACAATAATGGTAGGAAACACAAGCTACTAGAAGCTATCATCTTTAAGCACAGACATGTAGAAAACACTAAGTGAGATGCATCACATCAACTAGACTAACTGAGCTCAGTTGGCAACATTGCTAAGAGTTCCAATCAAAGAAATTAAAGCTCAAAGAAGTGACTCTCTGAAGGCCAGATGACTGAACTAAGACTTCAACTCAGAATCCATAGTCAAGAATTATTACTACTGCCAGGCGGTAGTGGTACACACCTTTAATCCCAGCACTCAGGAGGCAGAGGCAGGAGGATCTCTGAGTTTGAGAACAGCTTAGTCTACAAGACAGACAGGGCTACACAGAGGACCCCCCCCACACACACACAAAAGGATTACTACTACTGCTACAACTATCAAATTGAGAGTAAGACCTTTGCCCTGCTAATCTCAGTTTGACTGCTATATACCCTGTGTCTTAACAAGTAATCAGTAAACACAAATTAGACAAGCACACTGAATTAAAACCACACTAACCTATTAGGTGTAACGAGAAGAAAATCCCTAGAGACACATCTTCTCCTTTTCGGTGTAAACTGTAAGTTGATTATGAATGGATCCCAGCTTATGATGGGTAGACTCACAATGTTTTCAGTTTACAATGATGTGAAAGTATTATATACTGCATAGAGCTGATATCTTTTCCTGAGCAAGTGACAGGCTATTCAATACTCATGGTGCTATGGAGCTATCAGTCACAAGGCGATGAAGGTACTCATATTATGCCAAGCTATGGTGTTCAGCAGGTGAAGCATATTATTTTTTACTTATAATATTTTTATCCTATAATGAGTTTAGTTGAAGAATATCTGCACTTGGAAATTAGACTTCATAAAATGCTCACACAGCTATCATTGTACTAGAGTTTGTATTTCAGGATATGAGGGGATCCCACTGCAGTATGTTATTCCTGATTGCTAGGGTTAATTTGGCTGTCCAGGCAGGTGTCCCCTTCTTCCCTTACTGTTCCATGTTTTTTCCCCTTGAAGCTGAACATTCAGTCAGCCAAAGAGGACAATCTATGCCCCCAAAGGAGGATTGCTCTTGGGTCAAGGATATATGAGAAGCTGTGCTCCCTGATTGAACATCCAAACTGTTTGTTTGCATTTCTTTTCTTTTCTTTTTTTTTCTCTTTTTTCAAGACAGGGTTTCTCTGTATTTTTTTCGAGCCTGTCCTGGCACTCACTCTGTAGACCAGGCTGGTCTCGAACTCACAGAGATCTGCCTGCCTCTGCCTCCCTAGTACTGGGATTAAAGGCTCACATTTCAACAACCTGAACTACTGTCCTGGATTTGAAAAGTCAAGTCTATCTCTCTATGAAATATAGTATATTTTTTTACCTTTAAGTATTATATAATTGGATTGATTTTATTTGTAGATCACAAAAAACATAAACCCATCTAATTAAGTGACTAGGGCCAAGACGACAACTACACGAAAACATAAACAGAAGTTGGCTTTCTTTACTCTGAGATAGCAACTAGTCCCTTTCCCTAGACAACAACCGACTTAGAGTAATCTCTGCTAAGATCCTGGGAAGCTGTGTAGTCACCTCAACATGGTGCCAAATGCATTTGCTACCATGAGAAGCTATTGGACTCCAAACTCTACCTCTACTTTTTCAGTCCTACAAACAGCAACAAAGGTTAGTTAAACTACAGTTCTTCTGGTAGATTCTGAATTAAAATACATACCAGGAGAAAGAATAATTTTGATGTTATCAAAATTACCTCTCAGTGACTTTATTCAACTGATACTATTTTGTGGATTACTCATTCTTATTAATCAGAAAATGTGAATAGATTAAATGTTATTGAAACATTACTTTTGATTTAATTGTATAATTACAAAAACATTTCATTGTAATTTTTTAACTGCCTGCTACATCCTACAGAGTTGAGAATCTCAGTGAGAAATGTTTCTGTAAGAAAAAGTTATACATTATTAGTTCTATATACTGCAATTTAAATGTTAAGAAAACACACAGCCACAATGACGTCTAATAAGAAAAAAACAGAATTACCCTTGCTGACAAATAGTGCTTGTAGTAGTACAGCTGAAACAGCAGAAATGCAGAGCTTGTCAATGTCAAAAGGGCCAAGAGCACGTTCTTATTGATTCTACTCATTGGTCTGTAGTGTTCTCTTGGATGTTTTTTAACAGTAACCCAGTTGTTTTCATCTTCTTCATTAATCAGGAAGATAAGCTTGTTTTCTATGAACGAAGAGATACTTCTGCAAAGAAAAAAAGGAAGAAATTAGCTTCAATAATCATTGATATAGCACACATACATAAAAGTTATTTAGCCAAGCATGGTAGTACATGGTTATAATACTAACATTTGATAGGCTAAGGCAGGGAGATAGCAAGTACAAGGCCAGCCTAGGCTACACAGTGAGGTCGAGACCAGCTTGAGCTACATAGAAAGACCCTTTCTCCAACATACACAAAAAGCAAAACTGGAAAAGATAAAGGATAAGAAAAGGTTCTACAGGACACTTTGGCCAAGAAGGGATGCAGGGGAGGGGCTTCTCCAATATTTCTGATTCAACAGACCTGGCCTGGGACCTTTGGATCTCAGACTGCATGTCTGACAATTCAAAGGTGATACTACTTCTGATCATACTGAGAACTACTTCCACAAGAAAAAAGTGAAAAAGTTTTTAGCCAGGGAGCATAGTATCTAGCTGTTCATTTTGTGAAGTGTGTGTGTGTGTGTGTGTGTGTGTGTGTGTGTGTGTGTGTGTTATGCATGCACACACGCAAAATAGAGGATGTTCATAAATGGCCTCGGTATTTGCAAAGGTAAGGAATTCTTTGGTAAACATTGTGCTCTTTCATCCTGGGTATCTCCTCCAATTATTTCTTTACATTAAGAAATTTAGTGTGTATATACTTCCTACTTCCTCTCCAATACATGATTTTAGTTAAATATTTTTAAATGTCCTCTAGTGTTTTGGTTTATTTCTTCAAGAATACTAATACTTCTTTTACTCAATAATCAAAGTTTTCTGCCTTATGTTTTCTAGTTATAACTAGAAATTGGCAAACTATGCTACCTTCTGTCTTCTTCCCTTTTCCTATGTATTTCTACTTAGTTATTTTATTTTATGTTATTTTACTCTTATTTTCAGTGTCCCATAGTAACCCTTAAACACGCTCCACCACTCAGCTTCTCTGAAGCTTATGAAAAAGAACATGAAGGTATTTCTTACTCTCAGAGTTTGCACCTCCTTAAAACCAGATGTCAGTGGAGTTCAGCTGAGAGGTCACAATTCAGTTCCCTCGATAAGTTACAGGATTTGTATCATTGCCCTGTAATGCTAAGTATTCTCTTGCTGGCATTCAATTCCACAGCTCCCCTACAGGCAATCTGGTCTGTTTCAATGGGGTGCACAATGGAAGCACACATATTTCTTACCTTGTTGTCCTAGACTATGTAATTATAGTGATGACTATATGTTCATTTCCTTTGGTCTTTGTGTGTTCTTTCAACTAATAAAAATTTATTTGTAGAAAACTTTTTGATAAATCGTTTGTACACTTTCAACATTGGATTCTCTATTTCCAGAATTACAGGAAGTATATCTCCTTTCACTCCTATTTCAGTTTGTTCAACTTCCAAAGCCTGTCATCAAGCTAACTCGCTGAAGCTTCACTGTTGACTTTCTTTTTCAACATAGTTATTTTTTCTCCTTGTCTGTCTTTCCTTCTGAGCTCTGCCAGACTGCTCTCTTATAATTAACTCCTAACTCTTGAGCCAATGAACATTGCTTTTATTTTTCACAGGACTGCTTACCCAAGACTTCTATCTAGGACTGGCAAGCAAACTATCATGAGATACAGCCAACAGTGTCATTTTAAAAGTTTTTAAAAAATGATTTTAAATATAAGTAGATGTGTGGGTATGTTCACATGTGTGCAAGTAAAGGACAGAGGTGTCTAAGCCCCCTGAAACTGGAGTGACAGGTGGTTATTGTGAGTAACCTAACATAGGAACATAGGTACTAGGAAGCAAACTCAGGTCGCTGGGAAGAGCAGAATATGTCTAAACCACTGAGCCTTCTGCCTTACATTTTAAAGGTGTAACTGTTACATAAATTTTCCTCCTTAGGCCTGTATAATTTCATCATGGGTTGTCACTTGTTTTCTAGTTATTTTTTTTCTTCTTGTTGTATCATTTCCTTTTAATTACTTACATTTTCATGGTCTGAACTCCCCAAGATCAGTTATTCATAGGAATACTGGGTAAGGAGGGGCAGCATTATATTCTAGACTAGATGGAAGTTTTTTTCTGACAGAACAGTTTATACATGTGTGTATGTCAGGACAATGGAGAATACACATTAGATGTTAGGAAAAGTTAAAACACTACTCCTTCAAGATGTCAGAAACAGGTACCAAAACTCTCCGGCAATCTCTCCCTCCATTTGCTGCAGTAAGGATAGCGCATTTGTGTAGATCTTATTTGCTTTTCTTCTTGCTAGTTCATGCTGCCAAACCTCCATGGATGCTCCCACACCTTCCTGACCTACTGTGAACATAAGAACCATATCTCTGATCTGTCGGTTCTGGAATCTCCATCTTCCTAACAGATGCCAACCATTGTTCAAATATTTCAGTTTGGGGTTACAGCAATATTTATCTCAGGGAAGTGACATTAACACCTGTCTCCCACTTTCCATGCTATTTCAGGGTAATTTCAGTCAGAATAGAGCACAAATATTTTTTACTCTCCAACTTATAGAGCTGAAGCCACATAAAACAAGCACTGTAAGAAATCACAGAAGAGCAACTACTCAAGAGAAGTACTATAGAGAGCAGAGTTACCTGCCTATCTGCAGACAGTGCATCAAGGTAATGGGATAAATCATGACTTTCTTTACTAAACTGTAAAAATAGTAACATCCATCAGCACTGATGGTAGCCCTAGTGTCTGCTGTCAGCTAAAACTTGTTACAATGGTTTCATCAGGGCAGGTCATGGATAACAAGGTTATTTCTCACTCTCCAGATTTAGCTTCCCCCCATACACATATTAAATAGCACACCCGTGTAATGCACACTGCTTCCTGGTGAAATTTTAGCTGGCATTCAGACTGTACCATTGTTAAGCCTCTCTAAGCTCAGCTATTCTTAAGTCCAAATTAATATACTTTTGTTTTTTGGGACCTCTACTTTAGAACTAATACAAAATTAATTAGTTAATAATATAGTAACCACTTAAATTAAGCAATGGGACAGTTTTAAAAAGAGGTATTTCAGGGCAACATCACAAGCGTGGCATCTTGAATGGCACAGGTCCTAAATCAAGGTAATATTGGTGTACATAGTTCTTATTTGTGACATTTCAGCCATCATTGTAAAAACAGTAAGAATGCATTTCTTACTTTACATGTATGTAAAGAAAATATTGTATTATGGGAAATATTACAGAGCTAATAAAATGAGCAGAGAAAAGGGCAAATATCTGTAGAAAAAATAAAATGGAGACTCTCACAGAAGAGGTCTAAGCAGTCCAAGTACCTTGAAGTTCTAATATAAATAAGAGGCTGGTTAAACTACGATATATCAGAGTAAAATTATTCTGAAATGACATGACAACAGGACAAAGGTAGTGCACGAACTGAGATCTAGCAATGGAGAAGGACACAGCACAGAAGTGGTTCTGGGCACCAGCACTATCAGTCCTCTTGTCTCTGGCCCTAATTGGCTAGAGCCTAGACTCATCTTTAGGGAACAGTGCTGGGAGTCTTTATCAAATTTATTACAGAAGTAGCAATTAATATTCTAGGTATCAACACCAGAACATTTGTTATTACAAATTTGGCTGTATACAGAATATATATTGGGTGCTTTGTATTCTCAAATAGGCCCCAGAGAAAGGAATGCCTTCGCTGCAGCCTCAGGATCTCACACTACATAGCCTCAATTTTTCCCTTTGATGTAGCCCCTTTAATTGGCTAACAGCACATTATACAAATCCCATCCCACCTGAGACTTAAGTTTTGCAAATCACCTCTAGGGGGTAGATATGAGACACCTGCTCTTCTCAAGATTTTATCTACTTTCCTGGCTCTGAGAGATATGCATGCCCTACTGTCAGAGAGTTGTTAAATGTGCCTTGGATATAACAACTAGAAACCTTGTGGGATGGGGGGAACCTTAAGAGAATTTTTAGGAGGAACTTTTAGAGACTTTTTAGAAGGAAACTTTAGAGATTTTAAAAAGGAACTTGTAGAGAACTTTTAGAAATAACTTTAAGAGAATTTTTAGAAAGAACTCTAGAAGAATTTTTAAGGAGAACTTTTGGGAAGAGCATTTCTTGAAGAATAAAGAGCTATGAGAAGAATGTTATGTGTATGAACTCATTCATTGGTCCTCAGACTTTCTACCCTGGCCCACCTGTGGTAAGTCTCCTGCCTGAACCTGCAATAGAACACAATGCACATTCTTTTAGGTTTCATTTCATCTTTTATTATCAATTTTACTACACATCACTACAGGAGCAAGTTTTTTTTTTTTAAAAAAAAAAAAGGTGGTAAGAGCCAAACACTTGTGATGGAATGTGTGCAAAGTAAAGTCAAGAATGTTTTCACATTCTTTCTGTAGCCAAGAGCATTACATAGTTTGCAGTATCACAGCTGACATTCAAATATGCGCCAATTGGGGCTAGGGAGATGGCTCAGCCATTAAGAGTACTGGCTGTTCTTCCAGAGGATCCAGGTTCAATCCCCAACACCTAAACAACAGCTCACGACTGTCTAACTCCAGTTCCAGGGGATCTGACATCCTCATACAAACATATATGCAGGCAAAAACACAAATGCATATCAAAAAAAAAAAATGTTCCAAACTACAAAGCAAATAGGGAGTCAAACTACAAAGGAAAGAGAATAATGCAGTTCAGTAAATATGGTTAGGGGATTAGGTAGCAGAATGGGAAGCATAAAAAGAAAATGAAACTAAAAATGCACTCAGAAGTTAACACTGAATATTTTTAAACTGTAAGAGATCAAGAAATCTAGTTAGTGTTACCAATGCTAGTGTTTATCCTCCACAACTTGACAGTAAGACCTTAATGCTGAAGACACCGTATATTTATGTCACTGAACACAGAGAAATCCAGCTCATGATCAACTAGAAGCTTTGTCCCAGGTGACTGGAGTCGATAGTGCTGGAAGGTATGACACACACTACTGGAGGAGAAAAGTAATCATCAATCTCACCTAGCTGTGAACCCTGTGAGCTATAAAAGCAACCTATCTGTAAGATATACCCACTGACTACAATAGTGGCACAAATGTTATGAGAGTAACCAAATACCTTTTACGTGGATTTAAGGCCAGCTCTGTGAGATGGAACCTATACCTGACACATTAGTGAGGCCAAGGACCAGGAACTAGATAGGTCATAGACCCCAAGGGAACTCTGCTATAATTATTCTGCCAAATGAACATGGAAATAAAATGATATATTGTTGTAACCCATAGAGTATCACATTGCTTAACACTCATCAGAAAATAGACTTCTTGCAGTAGATAATAATTAACATGGACACCCACAACTGAACAACATTCAGAGAGAGACTTTGGAACACTTATTCCTAAAGGGGAAGCCCTTTAAAGCCTCCTATCGAGGCTCAGTGATATATGTACAAGAGAAAGTGGAAAGACTGTAAAAGCCAACTGCGATGAACAACACCAAGGAAACAGCATTTTCCAGACACAGCAGGGATGATGCACATTTGAATTCAGAGACTGAGAGCATGCACAAGACTTGTAGTAGTTCAAGCCAGACAAAAATCCCAGCACAGAGAAGAGGAAGTGGGCACAAAGTCCCACCTCTAACCAAAAGCTATGTGCAACCACTAACTTCTGGGAAGGGGAAAACCAGTTTTCTTCAGTGCAGTGAAAGAGGTTGCATAAAAAGGGAAGATAGGTGAGGCTGAATTTCAGAGGGAGAAAATGGAGATTCTTTTTACTTAATGTTTTTCTTATTTGAACATAATTTTATAAAGAAAAAAATTAAAAATTCTACTCTCAACCATGTATGGTGATGTAAGCCTTTAATGCCAGCACTTGGGAAGCAGAAGCAGGTAGATAATGAAAACCTGTCTCAAACAAAACAAAAACCCCACCACCAATAACTTCATGTTGCTAATGTGTGCTCATTGCTAGAATAGAACGATACTAAAACAGCTGTTACTGTGTGTTCATTGCCAGAACAGAACGATACTAAAACAGCTGTTACTGCACACGGAGGGGATAAGTACAAAGCAGTGCATGCAAGTATGTGGATGTAAGGTTACCTCTAGTGTCATTCTTTAGGTACCATCAACCTTTGCATGGCTGTGTAAGGAGCTATGTGCACTTGTATGTTGCAGGTATGAAGACTTGTATGTGTTGGGGGCATGTGCACTTTTGTGGACAGGAGCAAGCAGGCCAGAAGATGTTGAGTATTTTGTTATTTCATACTGTTCCTTGTTCCCTCAAGACAGCCTCTTACTGACTTTGAAGCCAGGCTGGTGGACAGCAATACTTATTTTTGCCCCCCCCCAATGTGGTATATATGTGTGTGTGTGTGTGTGTGTGTGTGTGTGTGTGTGTGTGTGTGTGTGTGTGACCAACAAGTACACAGCCATGCTTGGCTTTCTACATGAGTGCTAATATCTGATTTCAGGTCCTCATCTCATGCTTGCTCTTTGTCACCGAACCATCTGCCCACTCCCTACACCCTAGAGACAAAGTCTCTCACTAGCCTGTAATTCACTAAGCAGGCTAGGGTGGCTGGCCAGGGATCCCCAGAAATCCTTCTGTCTCCATCTCCCCAGCTCTGAGATTATACCTGCAGGTTACCATGCTCTGCTTCTTAAAGTACCTGCTGGGAATGGCAGTCAGATCACCATGCTTGTAATGACAAGCACTCTAGTGGCTGAATTACCTTCCCAGCTCAAATCAAGTTATTTGACTTACATTTCACATTATTTTTAAGTGAGTATGCTGGCTAATTTTAGGTCAACTCTAGAGTCCTATGAGAGGAGGGAACCGCAACTGAGAAAATGCCTCTGTGAGACAGGGCTATAGGCAAGCCTGTATTTTCTTAATTAACGATTGTCGTGGGAGGGCCCAGCCCAGCCCAAGGTGCGTGGTTCACCATCCCTGGGCTGCTGGTTCTCGAGCTCTACAAGAAACAGGATGCGGAAACCATGGGAGCAAACCAAGTGTTTCCCAGGAAACCAAGGGAGCAACCCTTCTCCTTGGCCTCTACACCAGCTCCTGCCTCCAGGTTCCTGACCTCTGCTTTTGATGATGAACTGTTACATGGAACAGTAAGGGAATTAAGCCCTTTCTTCCCCAAGTCACTTTTAATCATGATGTTTCATCACAGCAATATTAATTCTAAGACAGCGAGTAGAGCCTTACACTCAAGAGGCAAGCGATTAATTGCTTGGTTGAGGGCATTTACCCCAGGCTGGCCTGGAGCTCATTATTCGGCGATTCTCCTGTCTCCACCTCCTAAGAGTTGATATTCAGGTGTGAATATCTATATTCTTTATAGCCGAGAAAGCTTGAGGCACACAGGAAAAGTCGCTTGCCCCGTGTGCTACCTGAGAAACTGACGATAGTGGAGAAATCTGAATTCAGTTCTCTGGAATCTTATATAAAGCTTAACTACCCTGCCCCAGTGATATCCAACCTTTCCTGATATCCCCAACTAATGCTGTAAGTGAAGACAGAAAAGCTACATGCAATTACCTGGCATGGCTAACGGCGTCCACCTTATCGTCACCTACTGTTATTTTTAAGCACAGTGAACACTCCTTCAAACGAACTAAGGACGAACACTGGGGAGTCTCAGAAGACAGGAAAAGAGACTGGTTAAGTCGACTACCCCCTCACTTCGTGGCGGTTGCAGCCGGGCCCCGCACACAGAACTTCTCCAGACCTCCCCGCGGCATCCGACTCCTCCCGAGGTGGAACCCTCCCGGGTTAGCTGCCCTGCCACTCTCCCTTCCCGGTGAGTTCACGCCTCCAGATGCTCACAGAGCGGCGGGCTGCAGCGGTTCCTCCCCCGTGGAGGGAAGCACCTCGGCCTCCTCCTACCGCCGTGGGGCGGGTACCCCGAATGTGGCCGGCCGCCGGTCCGGGTACCGGGCGACCAGCGAAGACGCCCGCCGAGGCCCAGCGACCCAGCCCCGGTGCCAGCATCTTACCTCTCTCTACTACAGCGGCGGAGGCCTCGCTTTACGGCAGTCACGGCAGCTGTCGCAAAGGGGCCGTCAAGCGCGCAGCCGCGCACGCTGGCCCGGGTAGTGTCTGGGTGGCCCGGGACTGTTCACGTCTTCTGCGAATTCACGGTCCCAAGTTCCCTGAGCCCTGCTGTTTACCTGGCCTTTAGAAAGCCGCAGGCAGCCATCCCTTCAGCAGCGCACCGAGGCTGCCTGAGAGTTTAGGAAAAGCTTCAGCGAACAATGCAAAACTGTGTCCCCTAGTGTGCTGGTTCACCGGACTGCAGAATGCCGGGTACATGCAAACTTCAGATGGATTACTACTTCCTTCCTTCCTTCCTTCCTTCCTTCCTTCCTTCCTTCCTTCCTTCCTTCCTTCCTTCCTTCCTTCCTTCCTTCTTTCCTTCCTAACGTCCTAACTTCCTTCCTTTTTCCTTCCCTTTTTTCCCTCCCTCTTTCCTCCCCTCCCCCTTCTGTTTGCACTAAGCAAACAGATTTAGAATAACTTTTTGAATTCTGCTTTGGATACCATTACTTGCGATCTACTGGAGTAGAATAGAAAGATCGCTATGTAGTGGTGTATAAGCTCACAAGGTTGTTACCTAAATGACATCCGGGTGTAGAAGATACTGTCTTCCAGTTTAGGACTCGAAATACACAGTTGTGGGGCTGGCATCTTTAGCTTTTAATGATGTAGTTTAAAGAGTTATTGTTAAGGGTCAGATGTGGATTTTGATAGGAATTTTTGAAAATAAAAAAGCACTAAACAAATTATTGTTTTAAGTTCTCTCTACAAAAACTTAAGAGCCCATAGAAAAAGATGAGATAATTTACTCTCCACATCCAGTTCTGTATTGTGTAACTCAAGCTGATCGTAAAGTCTCCATGTAGCCCAGGTGGCCGCCAACGGATCCTAATGCTTCTACATCTAAAGTGGTGGGATCACATGTTTGCACTACCATGGTTGGCTTAAAACAGGATTTTTCTAAAAACTGTGAGGGAACGGGAATGTTTCCAAAAGTCAATATTAAGACGGGCGTGCCTATGATTCAAGCATTCAGATATCAAGCAGGAGGGCCAGGAGTCAGTCTTTGTCTTTTAAGAAAAAAAAGTTAAAATTGATGCATACTGGAGTGTTGAGAGGTGATATCCAGAAAGGCACTGTTTATTATGCTAAACAGTATATGGAAATTTTAAGTAGGAAGAACTCTCAGGTTTTTATAAGTGAATGCTTTTCAAGTGCATAGCTGTAAGGTTGCAGCTCTGAAGGGAAAGGCTTCCCTAATGCATTTAAGCTCTGCTCCAGCACTGTAGGGACAAGTTTCCAGAGCAGAAGTGTTGCAGCTCTGCTCTTGCTCTAAGAGGTGTCCTGGCAGTCAGAATACCACAGTCTCACACTATAACAAACCTCACATAGAGGTTTATTGGGAGGAAAAAAATTGGAAGGTAGCTGCAGTGACCGGATAAGTTGTATTTACCTTATTATTTTCCAATTTCCAGTGGTAGACGGGGCTTTTACTTTTCATGTGCTTTTACTATTAAGCTTGGGTTGGGCAGAATAAAGTTACTTGCAAGTGTGGGGGGGGAGTTTAGAGGTAAATTGCCAAAAATGTTGCTGGCAAGTTATGTCTAAGGTAACCAAATGAAAAGGACTGCCAATTTTCTGCGAGGGGCTCCAAATTCTTTGGCATATATCTTTAAATTCTGGTCCATTTTACAGTAACAGAAACTTGAAGATATAGATGACAAATTATGACTGTGCTTATGTAGGAAAAGCAATGAGATCAATACTTAAGTTTAAATCTGAAAACTGGCTAGTCCTCTGCTTCTTTTTAGGGTTTATGCAGGATATGATTTGCTATTGTAGGGTAAAAGGGCCCTGACCCTGACTTGACCCCAAGACCAGGGCCAAGAAAAAAAGTCCCACCAATCCCTCAGCTTGTCCCAAGATCAGGCCACAGAATCCTATCAATCCTTGAGCACAAAATCTCACCAATCCCTGAGCTTGCCAAAGGTCAGTACACAGAATCCCACCAATCTCAAACCACCCCAGAGAGCTCCCTGTCTACCTATTCAATAAACCCTATATAACACTGCATTCTGCAGTTAACTTCCTATTTTTTCCCTCCCAATAAACCTTGAGGGAGATGTTCATATAACATCCAGAACCAAAAGAGATCAAAGAATTGATATGTGAGAGTGTTGTTAGCCCTCTCCTCTTTAGTCTAAGACCCAGCTGGTGAGGTCTGCTCACCTCAATTAATTCAAATAAGGAAGCCCTCCCTGCCCCGCACAGGCATGTCCAAAGACTGACTAATTGAGACAATCCCTTACTGAGACTCCCTTCTCATGTGATTCTATATTGACTTAGGTCATGTAGACAAACCACTCATCAGACACCCTTAGGGAGTTCCACTAGGTGGAGCTAGGTGAAGCTGGGAGCTCATTTCTACCATGGAGTTTCAGGATGAGTCAAAATGAAGCAGTTGGGTTACCTAGGCATTATACATACATGCATGCATACATACATACATACATACATACATACATACATACATTCACACACATACATATCTCAGAGAGAGGAGCTCCTTTCCCTACCCAATGCCCTTAATTTTCCATTTTTATCTTGAGTCAAGTAGATGAATATGGAAGCAAAATCACAATCCCTGGATCTGTCCAGGGATTTCTTCCAATTTTTATTGTATGAAGAGAGGTTCAGTGGAGACAATGTCAGGACCCATAACCAAAGTGTCTGGTGCATGTAGATGTTTTTTTTTCTAGACAGGGTTTCTCTGTGTAACAGGTCCCTTAATTTGTAGACCAGGCTGGCCTTGCACTCACAGAGATCCACCTGTCGCTGCCTCCCAAGTACTGGGATTAAAGGCTTATGCCACTACTACCACCTCACCTGCATGCAGACGTTCTTGTATCATACTGTATATTCTACTGGACAGATCTATTTAGACTATGAATACCCTTAATACCATATATTTTATCACATCCATTACATGGAAGCACAGTAATAAAATCAATTCCTTTGCTGTTGACCATGAGCAAAGTATGTATAAGCAACTAGGACCATGCAATGTAAATGCAAAACTGAGTTTAATACAGAAAAACTTCAACAGAAGAGTGCACATGATTTACTAAGGAAAAGACCCAAATTTTGAGGACACCAATTGCTGTAAGGTTTATGTTATGGCTGGAATGTGGAAAGCCCTTCCAGGCTCTTATGTTCAATAGTGGTATTGCTTTGGAGTTTGTGGAACCTACTGTTGCTGGGAGTGCGTTGTTTGTGGGCAGGTCTTAAAGGTTACAGCCTGTCTGCAACCTGGATCAGTCTCTTTCCCTAATCTGCCAAGAACTGAGAAAGTAGTTTCTTTCATATGCCTGTCACTACCAGTACACTGGTCCAGACACCATACCTTCCCATACATGACAGATTTATATCCCCTCAAAATACATATTTCCTCGTCAGATATTTGGTCATAGTGACAAAACTAACAGTCTACATACTTATGGTATCAACTGTATGGGATATTAAGAATGTATGTGATGATATAATACTTATGATTTATTAAAACTTGCCTGAGGATTCAGAAAGCTAACTCAGCCTCAAGTTATAGAGATCAGGCAGTGGTGGTACACAGTTTTAATCCCAGGACTCAGGATTATTTCAAGGCCACCATGGCCTACACAAGAATGAAGAGTAACAGAGCTCATACCTTGGGGTCCCATACCTTTAATCCCAGCAGTAGGGAGGTATAAAAAGCAAGAGGTCTCATGTGGCGATTTAGTCTCTAGCCACATTGAGGAGAGCATAGCAGTCTGAGTGAATCTGAGGATCAGTGAAGTTGGGAACAGTCTGAAGGTTGCCCCTTTGGTCTGAGCTGAGGTAAGCTAGTGGCTGGCTGCTTTGCTTTTCTGATCTTCACCTTGAAGCTTGACCCTCCAGTATCAGTGTCTGAGTCTTTTATTTTTTATGCTACAAATGTATATAGACCATCATATACAAATACTTGCTTGTAGTTCCAAATTAGAAGGGAACCTTCAACATTCTAACAGCCTGTTTACTGAAGTAACTTTGAACTGTGGATGTCAGTTCTTAGACTAGCAACCAAAAAAAAAAAAAAAAAAAAAGATAAGGATGGATGATCCATGTTTGCTTCTGTTTTAATATGCTACAGTGAATACAATTTTATCTGTGCATATATATATATATGTATATATATATATATATATATATGCAAGAGAAATCACTGGAAAAACCTAACTTTTCAAGGGTGAGTGCATTTAAAAATTTTGATTCCATGAAACTGTTAAGTTAGACTCATCCATAGACCTTCTACACCAGAGTACTACCCCCTCAAAATCTGTCACACACTTCTTATAATGCAATGTTTTCCTTTTTATCTTTCTCTTGGTGACAGACTTTAAATAAAAGAACTACAGCTTAAATATTGTCATCTTATCATTGTTAAGTTAGTTTCCCCTTCATTTATTTCATGTTAGAGTACATATTGCAAACAGGACTGAGTTCTGAGTCTGCCTCTTAGTGATCTCTCCCAAAATGTACCCTAGGATGTGATGTGATTAACTACTGCATCTTTGATGTATAAAACAACAGCTACTAGTGGTATATATTCATGTTTAAATTAATACAAATTAAAAATTCAGTTGGCTAGTACATTATTCACAGTGGCTACTCATGACTTGTGGCCACTGAACAAATACAATATTTTTCATCATTACACAAAACTATTAAATGGCATTGTCTAACATTTTAAGGCAATGACACTATGGCTTTTAAAATATTCTCATTTTCAATAAACAATTATGGATATTTAAAAATTGATAAAAGTCAAACACTGACACAAAAGAAAGCAAAGAAAAAGTTTAATTTTTAGAAGGATAATACAGGGGCTTTTGTAAAAACCTCAAGTGAAACATTATAATAGAACCTACAATCATTTCAACATACAAGTTACTGAACTTTACACCCCATTTTGAAGTTTAAAAACAGCATTTAAAGGCTTTGTCTTGTTTCTAAGTAAAATGAGGCAGTGTGCTCATTTCAAACACTCTTATAGCACTGAATATCTCACATGTAGTTTATTAATGGTCTTCATTCATAACTTAAAGGTTAAACCTGAGGAACTGCAATTTTTATTATCACAACTGCATAGCAAAATCATGTCCAGATAACAGACATACCAAAATCCTGTAGAGTAGGATAACTTGTAAACCATGTACTATGTCAATTTAGAGCAACACAAATATGTCCAAGTAATAACTGATATAGGTTAGTAAACAAGGTTTTAAAAATGTTTTTCAATAAAGCTGATGAATATCTGTCAATTGCAATCAACAGTTGAGCCATCTGGTTGTTGGGAAAAAGTTATTTCAGCCAACTTCACTCTGCATGGGGTACCAGGGTGTCCTTAATGGACAGTGTAAATCACTGATGGAGAAGGAGCTAAAGTAATTTGCTTATTTAAGCTTCCACTCTACACACGGATGCTATGGAGGAAGTTATGTAGGTGATGAGAAAATATACAAAGACTCAGTCATGCACAGAGCAAATTAATAGTAAAGGACATTTTAATAGGAAGTATTTTTAAAAAATCATTTAAAAATCACTGGTAATACCAATTTATGAGCATGCTTTTTTCAAAATAAACAGCATTTACAAGTATCCACACACAGCCATTATTAATGAAAAGCACCCCTTTTACAGAGGACTCCATTTCATTGTACTCCTCACAACAGCCCTGTGAGGTAGGCTAAACAATGTACAATATTTTAAGTAAGGCAATATAGACCCAAAGGTGGTGAGTGACTTACAAAGAGGTCATAGATTACTGCATGGGAGAGCTATAATGATTCATTTTAAACACTTACAAGAATGCCAAAAATCTTAAAGACTAGCAGCTTTTACTGATGTTATCCCCCAACTTTTGCTACTATATTTTAATAGAATCAGTTATGAATTAGATTTTATAGAGACTCCATCAAAAGATCAATTAGACTAAGTGCTTTGGTACCTCAGAGATACTGGAAATGTTCAAAGACAATTTTCTCATAGTCCTGTGCTCTCCAAAAAGTTCCAATATTATTAAAACATCTTTTACTAAGCTCTACCAATCTGGTTTATTTCATAATTTCAAACCAAGCAAATACATTCACTGACCTCTGCCATACATACTGCAAATCCTCTACATACTTTTTCCTAAGCACCAACTGAAGTTAACTGAGTATTATTAAGAAATATATAACTTTAAACAAATATAACTTCAATGATGATGTATCAAAGTCAGTGTATTATATTAACCCAGGAACAAGTACTCTTAATATGGTTGGGTAGTCAAGGTAAAAGTTCTATGGTAATTTCTGGCACTTATTACCTGGCCAATATTATTAATATTCATATGGCATGGATAATCTTTTAATTCAAACTACAGCAGCAAACAATCCACTTAAATTCTAACTGGTGCAGAGTTCCTGTGGTATTCAGGTTAATCATGCCTTACAGGTAACACAATACTGACATGAGAATCACAAATGTGAACACTGTTAAGATACAGATAAAACTAAAAATACCAAACACGAGGTAATGTTGCTGTGATGATTTTTATATAAGAAAAGCTTTATTACCTACTGTAGTTCTGAGTGCTGGAGTTATGAAAGGTATATCTGGTTGAAAATGACAACTTGATGTGACCTGGATACTAAGGAAATTCATGCTTACCTTTGAAAGACTTCATATAGTGTAAAAATAAAACCAGGAAAGAAACTTTTCTAGACTTTTGGTTACAATATAAAAGTATAGTGTTACTATGTGTAGTTAATTTGATAGTTTTTTTTTTTAACAAGCTACAACAAATCTAAATTTTTTAAAGTTATACTGTGTGCGTGTGCGTGCGTGTGCGTGTGCGTGTGCGTGTGTGTGTGTGTGTTTGTGTGTGTAGGTTAGGGGACAACTTGCAGGAATTGCTTCTCCCCTTCCATCTGCATCCCAGGGAACAAACTGAGTCATCTTGGCAGCAAGCTCTTTTCTGGTGATCCATCTCTCCAGCCCATGCATGGACTTTTTTTTTTTTTTTTTTTTTTTAGAAGTTTAATGACATATTAACAAAACATTATTTTTAGATCAAGACTATAAAGTCAAAAGGAGCAGAAGGCGGTATTATGGTGAATTCAACTCTACTAACTTTGGAAACTTGGGTAAAAAGTAATAAAACTGATGCTGTATCATAGAAACTCAAGTATTGTCATATTAATTATATGCTGATCTAACAAAGGTGCTAAAAGTCTATGACTAAAACAGTTAAATTTTTAGCCTAGAGTAATATGAGACTGACACACTACTACTGTACGTAGGTACCTTAGCCTAGAGTAATATATTTCATGGTAAGAAGTCTATACTGTCTTCTTTTAAGATTAATATTCTTTGGAGTAATCACTTCCCATATATAGCCCTTTCCAATTGTTTAAAATTGTTTTTTTTGAAAGAAACATCTGCAAATACATAAGTAGCTATAATTTCATGGAAAAGATATATAGAGAAAAACTAATCATTCTAGGTAAGTCAGGAAATAGAATATCCTGACCTAATTAAAATATTTCATCATAAATATTTTTTTTATTATTTATACCAACGACCAATCATGGAAGTTCAGATTACACATAATATTGTTATTGGTTTGATTCCACAGATAAGACAATGACTGTAAGTTGGTGTCTCACTTTAGACTACTCAGAACAGCATTTTCAGAGCAGAGTGAGAAGGTCACACCTGTCTGTCTAGCAGTTTCCTGTCACATGCCAGAGGTGCTACCAATTAAACCCACAGACAGACAAACTCTTATTACTTTTTTTAAAAACCTATACCCGGAACATTTAAAGGATTACTATATATTAAATTTCTATGTGCATTAGTCATTAAATTCTTGGTATATTACATATTTAACAAAATTTAAAAGACATGACACAATCAGCTGAGACAAGTGAATTGTTGCAGAATTCTTTTTCTAAAGTGCTTAAGGCAGCTCCTTCCTGTCTATTTCCAGCTAAATAAAACTGGGTTGGAATTCTACTGCTAAAGGGAAATACAATACTTAGTACATGTTTTATGAAACAGTTTTTTACACCAGTGGTATATCCATTACAGTCAACCTCGCCTTCATTTCCTCCTTCAACCTCGCCTTCATTTCCTCCTTGGCAAGCCGTGGTGCTTGAAGTGGGCGAGCAGACACAGGGACACTGAACAATGCTGGGGAGGCTTGCCAGCTTTCCATAGCAGACTAGGCTGAGCAAAGCAGCACAGTATTTTTAACTATGCTAATGCGGATGTTAAATATTATGATCAAGTTAATAGTTACCTTGTTTTGAAATGATTTAAGTAGGCAGTATATTCAATTATTTTTAATTTAAAAACAAGGGTAACAAACTTCTATTTAACTCAATAAACTTAGGTTTTTTAAAACTAAAATACCATTTTTTTTAAAAATTAAGAGGCAATAAGAACCAAACAGAAGAAATAACTGATGCTTATTTTAAAGTAATGAAGGAATAATTAGTACCAAATATCACGTGATAAAATCTTGGCGTCTTAATTTTCCCAGTCAAAGTCAAGCACTTTTCCAACGAATGTGTCAAATTTTATATGAAGGTCTCAAATGATGGGACCAGGACAAGGAAGACCCACACGTCCTGCTCTAGCCCTGAGCAGAAAGCCCTCACCACTACAGTACAATGCTGCCTGGCTTAAATTCAGTTGACAATGAATATGTGTAGAAGAAAAAGGCACTATATAAACGAGAAGACACAACTATGTAAGATATAATCATAATGAAAAATTCTATATAAGAACAACTGGCATTTTCATATCATTTTTGACAAATTATACTGAGTAGCCACACAGAGCAACTCTAACTGCTTTCAGATATAAGTTTATAAAAAGGAGCAAATCTTTTTCCTTAGGTCAGGAAATAACAGTAGAACTCTGAAAAGTGTCCTTCCAACTATGAGAAAGGAAAAGTAAAATACTGCTTTGGGGAACCAAAAGAATGTTGACATACTTCATTCTGTAAACCACTTTAGTCTTAGAAACTACCAATGTGTCATCAGATGATAGTGTAGGTAGTTGTTATATGGAAAAAATAATAGCCTAGGTCAAATTCATTTCATCAACAAAACAAATACAATCATGCCAGTAGGAAGTACATTTTAAGAACAAATACTTATCACTATCATACAAACTACACATAGAAAGCAACAATGGACACTTCTCCAGGGAAGTTTGCCAAAGCCTAAGATACTTAAGTCTCAAAAATTAATCAAAAGCCAAATTTTAATTTCTTTAAAGTTCTGAAAGCAGTTTTATAATTTCAGCTTTTACTTTGGTTCAAAAACTTGAGTTAAAAGTTTTAACCAACTTTGTAATAGAAGGTTTTTCTATTATTAACCACAGCTTTACTCACTGTTTCACACCTTCCTTTGGAAATGTGTGGGCTTTGGAAAGACATCTGTGTTCGTTTTTGGAAGAATCATAAACAGTGAATAAGTGGAACAAAATACACACACACACACACACACACACACACACACACACACACACACAAAACCCCCAAAAACTTCAAATGATTGTTAAAAAACATACATACCAATTAAGTCAGACACGTGTAGTAGCTTTTTTTTTCAAAACAGCTAGTTAAACCATTCCATATCTTTGTAAAAAGAACATATAAATTATCCCAGAAAAGAATCAAAATATTTCTTTATAATCTTTCATAGACAAAAAATTGGTAACGTACAGCTTTTTTCCCTTTATAGGACTTAACAAACTTTCATTCTTACTAGTAAGGGTAAAAATAAGCAATTATCATCAGTGCCAAATTTAGGAGGAAGTTTTATCAATAGTAGTTTTTAAGAGGTGGGGTTAAAGAGAACAAAATCAGAAAGCCGGCTTTTCACACAGTACCCAGGAGCCAGGGAGGAGCAGAAGGGATACTCAACAGAAGCACACTCCCTTCGCTATGTCTAAATTATTCCTATCTGCTCGATATTGAGTTCTAAGAACAATATCACTGTTTTAGGAGAAAACTTCATGAATTTAGTCAACAAATAAGTTATGTATCAAAAGTTCAGCGTATTATAAAAGGGTGAAATAAGCCACTGTAAGAAAATTTCTCTGTCATCCCTAGGCAATAATTTGAATTTCTAGGAAACCTTAGGGGACCTTGTGTTTTTAAAGCTTCAGTGTAAGGAATTAATGACTGCTAGTGGGGAGAAAGAAACAAGAACAAAGTGAGGAAGAAAGGCAAGCTTTGCAGCTCAGGCCCTGGGTCACCATATAGAATTACACCTACTAGATGAGCCACAGTAGCAACAAGGAACAGAAAAATGGATTTCTATGTAAATACTCAGTACCACCCTTTTCCTACTTACTACTCCAATACTTGCTTCTGTGACACTGAGCACTGTCCTGTGGCTGCCTTCTATTTGGTGCTCAGTCTAGCGGATTCCAGGCTTTAAACCCATTTCCAGCACTCAGAAACGTCTGTGCTAGAAGCTGCGTGGAAAGGCCACCCAATCCAAGAGGAAGGGTGAACACAGTCTGTGTGCCACTACTGAGTGACATGTTGAGGCTACTCTGGGTGCCACTACTGAGTGACATTGTTGAGGCTGCTCGCTGAACCAGTCATTCCATTTTCACTTTTCTGAAGTGTTCTCACAGCACTTGGAACCTGCATCCCAGTACTCAGAGAGAGTCCACCACACCAGACCTAAGTAAGACAAACCCTCAGTTAGACTCAAATCAAATTGAACTCCAGGAACCCTTAATTTTCCATTACAAAAGCAAATGTCACATGTATGAACATCAACAAATTTCAAACTGTTTCATGTTTGAGCTGAGGAAAACAGAAAGGCTCATAGTGGCCAAAGAGAGTCTTCAGTAGAAGCCACTGAAACTGCACCAAAGAAAGGGAACTTGAGGATGCAGAAACTCAAGAGACCAAACTGGAATAATCTCAGCAGACAATGTTGACTGCTGGTACTCCCCTAACACATGGGACAGTGAGATGGCTTCGCAAGTAAAGGCACTGTTTATGCAAGCCAGACAACCTGAGTTCCATCCTTTGAACTCATAGTCAAAGCCAAGGAACCAACTCCTCCTGAAAGGTAATTTCCACATGCACACTGTGGTCCATAATCTCTCTCTCTCTCTCTCTCTCTCTCTCTCTCTCTCTCTCTCTCTCTCTAGATACACACACACTGACATAAAGTTTAAAAAATAACAAATGGGCTTATGAAAGATAAAGCTGTTTTTTCTTGTGAAACACAGCCTTATTCTTCAATAAACCTAAAAGACAGATTGAACAGTCAAGAGAAAAATACAGACCATTTAAATTTTCAGCTACCATGTATGTAGCAAACATGGGCTACATACATGGCCAAGGAAAATTCTAGAAATTAAGTATTTCTACTTTCAAATGTGCCCTGAAGTGCTTACTACTAACTAGAATATTACACCAAAGACCCTATTGAGTGACATGATTAATTACATAGCTAACATTTAACATTTTTAAAACTAGCATGCTTGATAATAACAAATTCCCCAAATGTAAAAAAATTCCTTAGAAATAGATGTACTAAGTTAATTGTTTTAACTATTTAAATGATTCAGGAAGACTATTTACTTAAATATCTAGCAGAAGAGGGCTGGCCATATGGCTGAGCAATCAAGAGTACTGATTGTTTTCAAAGAGCTGGGGTAGGTTCACAGTACCTACATGGTAGCTTACAACCATCTGTAACTCCAATTCCAGAGGGTCTGGTGCCCTCTTCGGCACCAGGAATGAATGAGATGGACATACAATCACTGCTTACTTAGGGTTTCTATTGCTGTGATAAAACACTATGAACAAAAGCAACCTGGGAAAGAAGTTTTTCTTATACTCTGTATCACAGTCCATTATCAAAAGAAGTCAGGGCAGGAACTCAAGGCAGGAAACTAAAGCAGATGTCATGGAGAAACTGCTTACTGATTTATTTCTTATAATGTGTTTAGCTTGCTTTCTTACAGAACCCAGGACCACCTGCCCAGGGATGGCAGCACCAGCAGTGGGTAGGGGCTCTCCCACATCAATCAAGAAGATACTACAGACTTGCTCACAGCCCAATGTGATAAATGCATTCTCTTAACTGAGGTTTCCTTTTCCCAGATAACACTGGCATGTGTCAAGGTGAGAGAAAACGAAACAACACAACCAAAATATACATGTAGGCAAAACCCTCATGCACATAAAATAGTTTTTAAATTTAAGTTTGAGAGCAAAATCTAGCAGAAAATTATAAAAGGAAAACAATAGAGAACAGTTTTTTTAAAAAAAATAAGCAGTATTAGGGGAAGTGTATATCCACGTGCAAAGAAGAAAAAGGAAAACCAAAAAGAATCTTGAGCCAAAAGTCAACTCAAAATAGATCCATCACAGACTTAAATGGAAAACTTAAAAATACAAAGAAGAAACAAGAGAGAAAATCTCTGTGATCAACATCAATAATAAAATGGCAATACAAATAATGGCAAAGGTATGACAAACTTTTACAGTTGCTTGTAACTATGCAAATATGTCACAGCCACTGTGGAGTACATTTTGATAGCTCCTTACAAAATTAAACATATTTTTTTTGAGATAGCACTGGCTATTCTTGAACTCACTCTGTAGATCAGGCTGGCCTCAAATTCAGAGATCTACCTGCCTCTGTCTCCCAGGTGCTGGTTAAAGGTGTGCACCATGTATAAAATTTCAATGTGATTAAACAACCCTGTTACCCAAAGGAAAGGAAACCATATGACCACACAAAAAAAATGCCTATGTGAATGTGTACAGTGGCTTTATTTATTTGTTGTCCAATCTAGCAAAAAAAAAAAAAAAAAAACACACACAAATGTCCTTGACTTGGTAAACAAACAAATCCATTGTGGTACAAGCCAAGCATGATGGCTCATACCTGTAAGCCAAGCATTTGGGAGATGGCCAGGAGGATTTCAGGCCAACCTAGTCTCCAAATAGATCTTGTCTCAAAATAATTTGGGGAAGGGACATAGGCTAGTGGTAGAGTGTTCCCTCAACTTGTGCAGGGCCTTGGCTTCATTCCATGCACAGTGAAACCGCCTAGCACCCACATCAACTACAGACATAGAACAGTAACACTAACAGTCACATGTGTTCTGTTATAGCATCAAAAGGCTATATATCATACAACTACATCTATATGACAGTCTCAAAAAGCCAAAACTACAGAACTGAAAATGGTTTACTTATTGTTTAGGTGGGCTGTGATGGGAAAGGCTTGCTACACAGGAGCATGCCAGATTTCCTACAATGCCAACTGTTCCAAATCCTGATTTATGGTAGTGGCTACATGACTGTAGGCATCTGGCAAAACTCAGAAGTGTACAATACTATATGTAAATTATTCCTTAATAAACCTAATTTTAAAAATTAACCTTATGTGCAAACAATATCCATAACTAAATTAATAAAACTAGGCTTCCAAGGAAAGGAAATAAAGAGGTTTAGTAAGTTTAATACCATTTCTTCAGGTTATCTATCTATATTATTATGTAATTATACTTATTCTTAATAAAAAATAATGGATAAAATCAATAAATATCTATGTAAAATGCATTCATATTTAAAATGAATTATAATAGTATAGCTAAAAATTAGGTAACATGGCCTCTGAGTTATATATGGTAAACAATTTGATTTTGACTGATTCAATGCAAAAAACAGCCAAAAATACATATTACATTAGAGGTTTGTGCCAAAGTTCACAAAGTGAAAAAGAATTTTTCCAATATATTTTTAAGAATTTTCCATGAGCTAGCAGTGGTGGCACATGTCTTTAATCCCAGCACTTGGAAGGCTGAGGCAGGTGGATCTCTGAGTTTAAGGCCAGTCTGGTCTACAAAGCAAGTTCCAGGACAGCCAGGGCTACAAAGACAAACAAACAAAAAAAAATTTCCATGAGCAACAATTTTGTTCATTAATCACCATTATATTTTAGTGGGAAACAGACTGCATTGGTTATTAGGATTATTAGGATTGTGAGATTTAAAAGAAAATACACATTTTAAATCTGCATATACAAGAACACTGCTCAAACAGAGTGTTAACACCTGCAGTAAGGATGGTAGCGCACACATGTAACAACCAATGAAGAGGCACTTGAAATGCGTTACACCAACTGGACAAGTAGCCCCCAAATTAGAAAAGTTTTATTCAAACCAATGGAGCCTTTCATGGATCCCAGAACTCCCCACAGTAACCCAATTTTACCAGCGAAAAGCAGACAGCCACATCATTAGAAGCAGATATAGCATTTCATTAAAAAAAAAATTAAAGACATGTTTCATTTTGTGTGGAGAAATATGATTGTTCTCCACAAATCAGCCTTCAGTAATTCAATAGGCCTTAAATCATGCGTCATTTCCTCCAAATGAAAACACCCAAATAAAGTACTCCACCTGTATCAGAATGGGCAGACTATGACACAGTCACACACTGAAAGATGATGTAGTTCTAAGAACAAGTGAACAAACTAAAATCATGGGGACATGGACAAATATTACAGACACAAAGTTGAGCCAAAATGACACCATATAGTTCCATAAAGCTGAAGAGAAGGCTAAATGAATTGGGAGGTTAGAGTCAAGACAGTGGCTGGCTCTTCCAGAAGAGCCTCTGGGGTAATGGAGGCACGCACAGGATACCACAGGCTGCACTGATGCTTGGGTATTAGTACAATGGTTGAGTACAGTCATGTAAATATTCATGCTTGTGATTTTTTGCCTTTGTATGTTAGTACTGACTTTAAGAAAACATTCTGAAAATATACAGAAATTGGGAAGGGTGGGGATGGGGAAAAGGAGAAAAATAAAAAGGGAGCACGATAACTCTGCTTCCTCAAATAATACAACATATACTATTGTCAAAATTGCCAAGCCAAATAATACTAACCATGAAACCAGGCAGTACTGGCTGAGTAAATTTCGTCTTGAAGGAATATAGCAACTGCTTTGAGTGTGCATTATAGAATGAAAGCTGACCTAAAAGGATAAAAGAAAGCCTAATTTTATTTTCTAAAGTTATAACATCTGGGTTTAACATGTGATCATGTCAGAAGCTTTATTTTAAATATTATTTTTTGTTACAAATTGTATGAACCATACTTAACAATTCTCATAAAAAAAATCTAAAAAAAAAAAAAAAGTAGGGGAAAAAAAAAAGAATCTAAGCCAGTTGGTGGTGGCCCATGCCTTAAATTCCATCACTCAGGAGGCAGAGATAGGAAGATCTCTGTGAGTTCTAGGCTAATCTGGTCTACAAAGCTAGTTCCAGGACAGCTGGGGTTGTTACACAGAGAAACCCTTCTTGAAAAACCAAAACACAAAAGTAAAAATCTATATCGATTTTTCTCCTGATCTTCAAGACTTTAGTCATATCCACAATCTTTTAAGCTGGTGCACAAGTGTGGGTTTTGTACTGTTGTAATTTGCCATCACTGACATATTTAAGAATTCCATACAATTCTCAAATAATTATGGTTATATTATGTATCACTTTACTGCACATTTCTTTTTGTTTCTTGCTACTGACATTATTTGCTGTTTTATATTTATTTTATACTATGGAAATGTTAGACAAAGCACAGTTTTCTCACATATATTCAAAACTGGTCGTAAAGCAGCACATACAGCCCACATCATCAGCAATGCGTCTGGTAGAGGTATGCTAGTGAATGTGCACTACAGTGGTGGTAGGAACCCTAGTGAACGTGCTCTGCAGTGGTGGTAGGAACCCTAGTGAATGTGCACTACAGTGGTGGTAGGAACCCTAGTGAACGTGCTCTGCAGTGGTGGTAGGAACCCTAGTGAATGTGCACTACAGTGGTGGTAGGAACCCTAGTGAACGTGCTCTGCAGTGGTGGTAGGAACCCTAGTGAACGTGCTCTGCAGTGGTGGTAGGAACCCTAGTGAACGTGCTCTGCAGTGGTGGTAGGAACCCTAGTGAATGTGCACTACAGTGGTGGTAGGAACCCTAGTGAATGTGCACTACAGTGGTGGGGTAATAAGCTTTGTAGAAGAAAGGGCCTTGAAGACGAGGAACACAGTGGTCAGCCTTCTCAAAATGGCAATGGCCTTCTTACAATCAATTACATAAGAAATTGCCAAGCAACTCAACAGGAACTATTCGATGGTGGTCTGTTTTTGAAGCAAATGGGAAGGTGAAAAGACTGGATAAGTGGATGGATGCCTCTAAAACTGACCTAAAATGAAAACGTTTTCAACTGTTGTCCTCTCTTATTCTGTGCAAAAAACCATATGTGATTGTGACATGTAAGGAAAAGTAGAATGTATATGACATTCTATGATTAGCTCAGTGGTCAAGCCAAGAAATTTCAAAACACTTCCTAAGGGCTCAAGTGTGTTCATGCATGGTCCTCTCTCTGCTCTCTCCCTCCCTTTCTCCCTCTCAAAAAGTCATGGTTATTGCCTGGCACTCTGCTGCTGGTCTGTCTGATTAGTCTGTCAAAATCAACCCACCTGAGAATTATGCTTAGGAAACCCATGAGATGCATCAAAAACTGCAATGCCTACAGCTGGCCCTGGTAATCCTCCACAAAGGGCCTGACCTTAACATTAAACAACCAATGCTTCAAATAAAGGGCAAATGGGACTACCAAGTTTTGTTCATCACATCCACAACAACACATAGCAGCTTATTCAAGAACCTAGAAAACATTTTAATTAAAAAAAATGTGGAATTAGCAGAATACAGAAATTAGTCAAGTCCCTGAAGTGGAGATTTTTATAGTACTTGAATAAACAAGCATTTCTGATTGACAAAAGTTGCTGATCTTCATGGTTCCTAGTCTGATTAGTAAAAATGTATTGATGCCTAGCTGTAATGATTTAAAATTTATAGAGCAGCACCCACCCAATAACATTATTCTACTTATTCCACACCAAATGTCTATCTTATCACCAACAAAAGGGTTTAACTACCTCACTACATGCTAAGATCTCTTCCTTCCATAGACTGTGCCAAATTCTCTCAGCTTTTAAGCTTCACTCCATTGGTCTGCAAACCACTTTACTGACAGACACACTCCATTCTATTCACAGCCAGTCAGTCTATCTGCTAACTACTAAGTCACATGCACACTCCATTCGCAGTCTGTCAGTCTGTCTGATAACTACTTAAGTCACAGGCACACTGCACCCCCCTTAAAGCCCCTCTTTCAGCAGCATCTTACCCTGACTTCCTACATGTATGACCTCACACTTGCTCTCTCATCTGGAGGTTCCCTTTGATGGCTCTCCCCTTGATCTGTATCCTAACCAGGTTCCTTCTTGTCTCTTTTTCCATCTATTCTAAATATAGTTGTTTTGTCCAGTTTCTCATTTTCTCTGTAAGCTGTTCCTAAAAAATTAATTGCCACCAAACAAGAACAGAAAAAAAGCAATATTTCTATGTACTTTCACAGAAGTAAAACACTTTATGTACACTATTTTGTATGTATAAAATATATTCAAATACAAGCAAGTATGGGGAAATGACTTCAGTAAAATGAGTACACTTACCCCCATCAAAGTCACAAAACACACCTATTTTCTCAGGAACAGGAACATCCAAAGCTTTGACCTTATTATTATGCTTGGCAGCAAATGTGTTCTGTAACCAGCTGTTGACATGGATGCACCAACTGGTATTTGTCTTTCCTAACTGGTCAAATTTCCCCAAAGTTTTGTATGCTATACCCACACTATAGGATTTACAATCCTTCTGGGCCTTTACTTCCCAATAATGTTGTCCACTTTCAATAGCAGTGTCTCCTATAAAAGATCAGAAAAAAAAAGTTTTGATGCTTAGTTGTCCTTAAGAACCACAGATTTTTTTTTACTTATTGCATATTCTACAGCAACAATTTCTTTTTTAGAGCAAATCTTAAAAATGTAACTCAACCTAGCCACAAGCTCATGATCCTTCTACCTCAGCCTCCCAAATACTGGATTACAGGCTTATGCCATCTTACCCACTAAACTTAACTACTCTTTTTCCATGAAAATCATCATGTCAACAAAGATACTAAATGCAGAGATGTGCTATAAATTTACATGTTTTACTTATGTCTCTGTGCATATAATATACTTCAAAGCCTTCCTTGTTAAAACCCCTTTCAGGATCATATATTCACAAGGCATTCTATGTGAACTGGAGATTTGAAATATCAGTAGATCAATCTGAATATGTAAGCACTTGTAACTCTTGAATTATTTGTGCATCAATAAAGAAACTCCTATAAAGAGACTCATTCACCATACAGGCAGGCTTTCTAGATGTGAGGAGAAAGCCTACAGCATACTATGTGGCCTTAAATCTGAGAACATTATTCTTTATCTTACCTAGCACTGTGTATGACTCCCCAGTAAAACGGTCTCTGCTGCCTCTTACTGCTGGTGGCCTAGAGCCTACAGATGTCCGTTTGGGGGATGGTGTACCACTTCTAAAAAAAGAATAAGGAACAAAAAGAGTATTTTATGTTGAAAATGGCTCATATATTAAAATTACAAATCACAGCAAAGTCTCTGAAAATACTTCTCAATATGTTGCAATATTTTATTTGATATGAATTATTATAGTTACCAATTATAAACACTCAAATGTAAGAAGCCATCAACACAAAGCAGGATGAAAATGTCATGCAGACTGAGCAAGGCTTTTACAAAGAACACACAGCTGAAATAAGAAACAATGCCAAAATGAGACAAGACTTGCTGATGGGAAAAAATTAAGAAAGATCTTTATAGTTTATGAGTATTTTGCATCTGAATTTAAATAAAAGCAAAGGCAAATCTAGGTTTCTTATAGAACCACAACTAATTATTTTTTAGGAGTATTTTTGTTCTTCTTAAAAAGAACAAAATCTATGTACTAGAAATTTCAACTCTCAAAGCATGTCCACTATTATAATGGATAAGATCCAACATGATCTCTTTTCATATCAAATTATATGACAAGCAAACTGGACATTATTAGACTCTTCAACAATGCTCAAAAACTTCAAATAGTTTACATCTCCAAAGTGTTTTTCTTCTACAGACCAGGGCAATGCCCTCAAGTTCCATAGTGCACTTTTTGCAATCTCGGTTCCTTGTAGCTTGTCCCTCAAGATGTTTTTAAGGTATGTTTTAATTACACTGAATTTGTACTTTAAAAACATTTGCATCCTAAAGTTAGGCTGCAGAAATAGCTCAAATGGTGAAGTGCTTCATGTGCAAGCATAAAGATTGGTTTCCAACCCCTAGAATGCACATAAAAAAGTCAGGAATGGTGATTTGCATGTATGACCCCAGAACTGGACAAGCAGAGTCAGGTGGATCCACAGGGCTCACTGGTCAGCTAACCTATTTCACTAGAGTCCTAGGAAATAAGAGATCCAGCCTCAAAGTACAAGGTGGACAGCCCTGAGGAATACTGCCTACCCATCAACCTACAGTCAAGCATGCACACATTGAAGGAGGGTAGATTTTGAGAGATCACTCTGAGGTTATTTAGGAAAAATGGAAATGTTTTATTATCATTACTATTTAGAAATTTTCCAATATAGTTGGACTAGAAGTTTTCTTTCAAAAAAAAAAAAAAACAGTAGAAAATAAATACCAAATAAAATTAGCATACAAATCCCTTCTAAACACAAAACAAGAATGAAGATATTTAAAGTCATTTCATATGATCCAGTGACTTTGGTTTTCATTGTTTAAAGAACAGACTTATTAGATGGTCAAATTAACCTGGACTGCTTCAAGGATCTATTTTGTAGTGAGTGCTATTAACTAGCATGATTACAACAAAACCTGCATGGTTTAGTTTAACCTTTCCTAAAGGAGATCAAAAGTCCTTTATTTTTATACAATTTAAAAAAAATACGTTAAAAATGAAAATTTTCCAGGCAGTGGTGGCACACACCTTTAATTCCAGCACTTGGGAGGCAGAGGCAGATAGATCTCTGTGAGTTTAAGGCCAGCCTGATCTACAGAGTGAGTTCCAGGACATCCAGGACTGCTCTACAGAGAAACCCTGTCTTAAAAAGCCAAACCCACAAACAAACAAACAAACAAAAAACAAAAAAAAAGTTTAAAAATGAAAAATTCATAAGCACAATACTACTGTAAATAAAACTGGAAGTATATGTAAGAGACTATTAACAGTGATAATTTGACATGTTAGAATACTATCATTTTCCTTAAAAGTAATCTCTTATAAATTATACATTACACTCAGACAGCATGAACAGGGACGAATGAGGACTGGCAAATGAAAACTCTAAAACTTGCTGGGGCAGGAAGTGGGGGTGGAAACAGCAAAAAGGAACTGAGTGGGAGGAAAAAAAAACCCTATGAAAATGCTGGAGGGAAAGTAAAAATAGAGAAAAATATTATTTTGAACAAATGTATTCTTTAACTTCTTCAAGAAGATTAAAAAATTTAGTAGATAATGAATTATCAAATATAATTAGGATACAAATTAATATACAAAAAAATTTGGCCTGACCAAATTTACTAAGCTGATACTTACGATGCAATGATGTTAATTACTAAAAATATAAAATCTGTAAACACTGTCAATTAGTGATATATCAAAAAAAGAAAGATTCCACATCACACTCTCCTTTTTTATTATTTTTATATAAACTGCTGGGGAAAGTTAGAATCCTGATTATAAACACTCTATGTTTTCAAGTATTGTATCTTGAACTAAAGGGAAAGACAACACTTGTCTTTCTGAAATTGAAAAAAAAAAAGTGGATAGACAGACAGACAGACAGACAGATATCCCCCTTCCCACTGTCCTGTGGTGCGGGGGACAAATTTGCTTGAGGCTGTAGTTTTAAAGACATGTCCTGAACTCAAGGGAACCTACAATGCCAGAGGCTCTGGGGTGAAACCAACAATACTTCTCTTTTTAGATTAGCTTCTGGGCCTATTTCATTTGAGGAAGCCATTCTGTTACTTTAGAAGTATAGAAAGCACTCATTTAGGTGCAATGTTATGGAAGTCTGAAAAGGAACAGAGTTAAAAATAAAAATAAAACTGGCCTAACATCGCTCATAAATTATCACATCTTTAAAGCTTCTATGCAATACTCTCTGTGATTCACAAGTACTTGGTGAATATTCATTTGAAGCTGGTATCTGAAACAAGCTTCTCCAGTAGGAAAAAATGACTGGGCATTCAAGATAGCTCACCAAAGATTACCTTATGCAGCCGCAAAAATCACTGGACATTAATCTTCCTCTTTGCAAGTTACTTTAGTTTCATATATTGATAGTTACATACAATAAACATAATTTTAACTAATAAGTGTACTTGTAGAAACTACATTTGGAAACTAGAGAAGGCTTGGACTCTGCTTTGGAACAGCAGTCTTCACTTACATCCAGCTGCATTCTGAGCCCCAGTCCTCTTGGGGAGGCAAGCATGCCACAGTCATGAGTGTGATTGCTTCTCAGTTGAGAAATGGAGAAAGTACAAAAAATCTTGCTGTGAGTAGCCAAGCAATGATCAATAAAAGATGTTGAGAAAGAAGTCACAGTAAATGTGTACTTAAGGGTGAGCAAGAATTAAAAGCAGCAAGCCAGGATGCTGTAACAACTGGCCAGTGTTTGTTTTCTTCCTGTTCTGGATCAGGGATGTGCACATGTTACAGAAGCACTCTGCATACCCCAGGACCATTTGAAGAACTCTTAAAATGCAAATTATCACAGTGGTGCAGAAGGGCAGGGAAAGACGTCATTGAAGAAGTAAGAAAAAAATTCTTCCCTTAACAACAGGCATGGATTAAAAAATGATAACAAAAAGACAATGCATATACAACCTAATATGGGTGCCTTCAATACATGGTTGCTATGGTAACTGAAGTAGCTTAGAGAAACACACCTCAGCACACAGGAGACAGGCAGTATATTTACTAAAATATATTTGTATTATTGGTGAAAGGCCAGCTATTGCTCTTTCAGCCTTAAAACTGGAAAAAATATGTGTCTTTAGAATGTTTTTATAACACAACATTGAGTACACTTGAGAAAGCAGAAGAGAATCAGAATCAACCAGGACATCTTTCCAAAGAACCCAAAATCTATTTACCCCTCCACTGTTGGGTCCAACTGTCTTCTGAAACTCATTTTGGAAACTATTTTTCAGATACAATAATAAACATTTGGAGGATAGTAACAGTAGAAAGAAGAAGAAACATTTTACTGAGTCTGGCTTCAAAATATATTAAGAGCTCATCTAAAAATCCAAAGAAACAAAATTAAAATCAATGTGACTTACCAGTAGTAATGAGATACAAGGAAGCATGAAAAACAGAATGAGAAATAACTGCTGAGGTGACAGTTTAGCTTCAGAATTAGGTTAAATAAAGAAAATGTTTCCATTATAATGTCCTAGCCCCCCAACTCTGCAGTACATTCTTTCAAGGACAACAGCCATCTCCTGGTGTAGAAAACAGTGTCCTCTGTCCATCTTAAAAGTACCAACACTACTTAACTAGATTAAGTACTTAAGGAACCCCTAGGGCAAATTGTTTTACCTGTTTTCCAAATGACTGGCCACCCAATTCAGCTTGTTCACTACTATAAGATAAACAGAATGGGTTCCCCTACTTTAAAATAATCACTTTTCATATTGTCTCTAATATATATATTGTAGGCTCATGCTTTGGTTCCAATCTGCCTTTTAAGCCTTGTCACTCTTAGAGTCCTATACAACTAAATGTGTCACCCAAAGTGTTAACTTTTAGATTACATTTCTCTATTGTATTTCTTGCTTCCTTCACTGCAAGATGAAACACCACACATCCTTCCACTTCTGGAAGAATCAGTCCAATTATCACTTCTTTGAATAAAGTTTCTTCCAGACCCTCCTATGCTAATTTTATAGGTCTAGATCCTGACCAAAACCCTATTGTGAAATTTTACACAGAATCATAGACAACTACAAAGACTATACTAGGCAGGCTTCCAGGAGGCTTGAGTAAGGAGCTTTGGTGTTAAACAGCAGAGTGGGCAGCCCTGCTCATACCAAATGTGGAGAATACCAAGGTTCACAGCAGTTTCTCTGGAGACACATATCCCTTAGCTAAAACAATACTCAGAGACCAATGAGTAATCTCAGCCTACTCAGCTTCATTTAGAGACCTGTTCTTATGGAAAAAGAGCCCACTTTTTAAAGTGTGTGTGTATGGGGGAGCTAGTTTTTGTCCTTTATCCCTTATTTCATTAATACTCTACTCCATAACCAACACAAACCTTTTTTCAGAACTTTCTGCCACTGACAAGATCCCACCTATAACCTGTGTTAAGTCACTTAACCTTCCCTGGGTGCCATTCAACTAGGGAAAACAGCACACAGGGTGAGTGAGCTCTCTTTACTTAGCTGCCTTTCTTACACTATCATAGCAAGTCAGTAAAGACTTGCCAGTTGTAACTATTCGGCACAGAGTTCTAACTGACCACCCAAACATCTGGCAGCTCTGAACATCTTTCTTCTAGTTCATCACTATATACCCTGACTACTTTGTTTCATGTATATATCTTATCTATATGACTTAGACTAAGACAGTGTTTACCCCTATAAACTCCATAATATCTATCATATGTTCTACAACAAACAAGTATCTATGAAAAAGATAAATATATACATATTGAGCAGCCCTAACCCCAAACCTGAAATATTTCAATACTGAAAACTGAGCAGTAATATAATGCCATGAGTAGGAAATGCCATACCTACCCTGTAGCAAGCTACAGGCAAACACCATTACACTAAAATGTGTATAAATTACTTTCAGGCTATGGATATAAGGTGCACATGAAACAAAATTTGAATTCAGAATTGGGGCCCAACCTATATGATAGCTCATTTGTGTGTACAAATATTTCAAAATCTAAAATAGTTTAAATCTCAAATATTTCAGATAAGGGACACTCAAAGAACATTCCATAAACAGCCAACATATATAATACCCTTAATAGGAAAAAAGAAGGAAGATGTAACACAGTCCAAAATGCTAAATACAGTCCACAATTTTCCTAGCTGCTAAATAAAAAGTTATGCAGTCTATCAAATTCAACAGCATTTTATAACACAAATGCAGTAACTTTCACCAGTGTAGAGCACACAGAGAAAAAGAAGAGATAACTGAGAAGAGAGTACATCTGTGGAAGATACATGATATCTTCACAAAAGCATCTTCTTCTTTCTACAACCTGAAATGATCCCTATTTTTGGCATTGTCTTAATCGTTTTATAAATGATGTTTATTGTTTTTAATTGGATACTTTTGAAATTATATAATTAGTGTAGAACAATCCAAGCCGGTCTCATATCAAATATATAAAAAAGTAATCAATAATGTTATTGAATATAGTGAAAAGAGAAAGATGGCAAGTATAAGTGAAAGCAGGGTAAAAATCAAAGGAGAAACGTCTATTAGAGCAGAGCATAAATTGTTATCATATACAGTATAACTCAAAGAATTCAGTACACTACAATGCTGCAAATTCAAAATGCAAGCTACCAATAAAGACACTCTACACAAAGCAGCATTTTAATGTATGAAGGCTGCTGCAATAGCATCTGCTTATTGGTTAAAAGAAATTACTCAGCCAAGCTAGATACTAAGTCCTAGAACTAGACAGACACAGATCATCACCTTGTGTGTTTCTTCAGAGAAGTAACATGGGCACTGTCAGATAAAAATAGGCAACTGTTAAGACACTACAACTTAAATTTAACATCTTACAATAAAGTGGAATGCTTGCTGCTCAGTTTTTGATTCATTGTTCTAATGCACAGACATTAACCATCAGTCTGAGCAAACCTTTACAATTAAAAACATGGTTTCCATGTTCTGATTCATCTAGGAAAGTATATATATGTATGTATATATATATATATATTTTTTTCTAGTATATATATATATTCATCTAGGAAAGTATATATATATGTATGTATATATATTTTTTCTTATATATATATATTCATATTCTTAAGCCTGCCTTCTGAGTTCAGTGGGTTGATCTCAGCAGCAAAGCTTGGGGTAAAAATACTCAAAGCTGTCATTTTGTATACTCAAAGCTGTCATTTGGTCTTTCAAGTAAGACAGATGACCTATAAGCCTAGACAGAGGTCAAGAAACTTCTCTTTTAACTAGTTCAGATTGGTGTATCTATAACATTAAAAACAGACTGCTGAAATAAAAATGTATGATGCAATTATGAAGAAAATTAAGAAGGTATAAAAATGTTAATCACAAATTCAAGTTTTGATAGCATATTCTTTACCTTTGAGTTACTAATATAAATCATTAACATGCATTACTATGCAGAATAAACATTACAATTATGGGGTACTGTCAAATAAGAATCAACATACAAACACCTTGTCCATAAAATAAGAAATTCAGTATCAGTTATGGCCAGAGGTGAATCAATGTTTAAGCATTTATCCAAATAACAGATTCAATGAACTGACTTACCTGCCCTTATTCTCTTTTCCTTTAATTTTACTTTCTTGGCCTTTTCCTCCAGTAGGATCCCACTCTACACAGGAATCTTCAACTTTCAAGTTCAAATGGGATGATGAATTATCTAAACTGAAGTTAAGTGCTGCCCAAGACAATATTTAACAAATGTAAGATGTCTCCAATGTCTGGAACACACCTGCCATATTATTTTTTACTCAACTGAACCAACTCTGTGTCCAAAGAAAAAAGTTCTAACCCCTAACCATCACACAAAAAACTGTCAATGCTTAGGCTGTAGTTTATAACTCCCACCCATTTCCAACTATTTTTCTGCATATCCTAGATACTAACCCAGTATAGTGTGCTTGCATTGCTAATGGTATCTCTGCTTCTATAGAACTCTCCCTCAGCACACAATAACCAGAATTTTATGTTGTTAGAATTATCAGCTGGTTTTCAGTGGACTGTTTTGACAAAATGAAAAGGAGAATTCATACAAGTATGGAGGAATAAAAGGCAATTCAGTATATAAAATCATAATTAAAAACAGCAAAATATTCTCTGAAGCTTTAATATATTAGCAACTTTACACTTAAAATCTCATTGGGTACAAACTGAGATAAGCATGGATATATTAGGGTCACAGTGACATAAGCAAAGGAACATAGACAGATGTCTTATTTGACAGAGTAGAAGAAAAAAGCACCCACTTAGTGAACACAAGGCAAACAAACTATGCTTTTCAGATTATTTGATGTTTTAGGGAACTATATGTACTATTCAAAGTCCTTGGAAGTGCTTATTGAGGAAATTGGTGAAACATGTTATTAGCTTTCCTTTCTAGAAACTTAGGAAAAAAATCATTAAAATGAGTGATTCAACAGCTATGCAATGCTGTTCCTTCTATTTTGTGATGCAATTCCCAAGCTATCTTAGAAGGTATCACCTACATTGTTACAAATGAACCTGCTTCTGGTATATATCCTGCCAAAAGTTCAAATTTTTGGTAATTATAGATTAAAGAAATGTTCTTTTATGACACAACATTCACTTACAAATATTAGTTGAAATTGACTAAGGCTTTTTGTAGAATATGCATCACCAAACAAGATAAGCACAGAGCCCAGTGAATACCCAGTGGATGAAGCATCCTTTCATTCCTGACTCTGGCAAAAGAAATTCAGTTCCAGCATGCATCATAGTCATTGTTCATTGTTTCACTTATGAAACATCTGAATAAAAATCTATTGACTGCACAGCTCTACTAATTGTCATACTACACAAGGAAGTCAATCACTTTGAAAAGTTGTATCTAAGCAGAAGTAAACAGGAAGAATAATGCAGCTTTTCAGTAAAAAGAAAACATAATTCTTTAATAGGTAGATACACTGAGACATTTCCAAAGTCAACTGCTTTATGGAATCACAAATACAGGGAAGGTTGCATTTCAATCTAGGCTAATCTTAGGACGTTCCTTCCATGAAACCCTTGAGGCCAGACACTGCTAAAGGAGCAGCCATCAGACTCCCAGGAAACTGTAAATCAATTGTTTTCCAACTCAATTTTTATAGAATTTACAGCTCAACACACTTAGGTTCAAGCTTGTTCTCCAACTATAAAGAGACAAAGAAAAGGAACATCAACAAGCCCAAAGATCTGATGCTCCTTAGGGTAAATAATTACAGCAATAAAATCTTTCTTGTCAAGGCCAAAAGTAGCTCAAGTCACATGGAAAAGATTATCTGCCTGGAAATTTGACAAAGCTTCAAAACATAGAAACCTTTTGAAAAACAGTAATATCTTGGTTTGATAATAATTCAAAGCAATTACATTTCTTCACTAAGATACATCTAATTCTCAAGTAAAATTATTTGCTAATTCAAGTGACTTCAAATAAGAATTTTTCTAGGTCTTTATGCCACAAACATTACTGAGTTTGTATAATCAAACACATACAGGCCTTGAAGAATCAAGCACCTGCCTACCATGCACAGGGCCTGGGGTCAAGTTATAGCACTTAGTTTTATTGTGATACATGTTTATCATCTAGATTATAGCAAATTTCCAGCATGCATAGCTATTCAAACACACCATAGTCAGTGGGATGCTCTAAGTCTCAAGTATTGATTACAATGTAGTCTAATTCAGGAAGTAAACTCAGGCAATCATTACCTAATAAGTAGGAGAGCTCTAGAAGAATAGTTTTCAAATTGGCAAATATCTAAACATTTTTCTGTGTTACAAAAGGGGGCATTCATAAATCTCTGCTTCTCTGAGAGAACAAAACTTGGATTAGAAGCCTATAATAAAGAATGAACCCAGAATAGATTCTTATACCCATCTGGGGCAGATCTAGGGACTATAGTAGATATTACATATTTCAACTTTTCTTCATTTGCACTATGGATATCAGAAATATTTAGTAGCGATCTCTCAAGATGATCTTAATGACAATATGAATACTTTGTCATTATTGTGACATAACTGTATGTGTTATGTAATTATTAATGAACTGTAGAGATGGTAATAACTACAAGAAAATGTGGGGGAAATAGAGGGAACTTCTTTGTTGCTAGTTCATAATTCATTCTGTGAAAATCACAGACAACTTCAGCAATGCTTTATGTATTTACATTAAGCCAAAGTGTGAACTAAACACCCAGAGGCAAATATAATAGCATCACCTCAAGACACTGTGATAGGCAAAGGCATCTGCTATCAAGCCACCAACATGAGTTTGATCTCTGGGACCCACATAGTGGAGAGCAGTGACTCCAACAGTTTTCCTTTCACCTATGCATGCATGCATGTACACATATACACACAAAATAAATAAAAATGTAATTTAAAGCTAGAAAGAAACCAAATAAAGAAAAGTAAATTGAATGAAAGTAATTAAAAAAAATACTATCATCTCAGTCTATTTTACCCACATGAATATAATAAGGGAAGAAATCTAATAAAAACCTCTATTACTATACTCCTATTTCCCCTGCTGTGTAATTTGTACATTGGAAAAGCCAGAGGTAGGTGGCAGGAAGGAATTCAACCACATGTAAAATGACCCTGACAAAGTCTCGAATATCCTCTGACAGTTAAGTTCTGTCTGCGTCTGTGCAATGGATACCAGCCTTACCTTTGGTCTCCAGGGTCACTGGATCAGAGTATTCTCCAGCCACAGCCTTGTTGCAAGCTCGCACTCTGAAATTCATATACTTTGAATCAAATTTTAAGCCTAAAAAAGGAAAGTTTTTAAGTCATAAAAAGTAAAGAATTACTTTCCAAAACTGTGAATATGTATCATCATGTTTTTCTCCTTAGGAATCTCTTTACTTGAGAATATAGATTTCTGTTAAACAGATGATATCTGAATAAAACATTACCTAAGAATAATACCTTATCTAATATTTTCTTCAAAATAGATAAATTATACAATTAACAATGTTTCAACATAGTGATAACTAAAACAGGACCTTTCAGACTCAATCCAGGTGTAGAGAGGAAGAAGTGATGAGCAAAGGGGTCAAGATCATGCTGGGAAAACCCATAGAAACAGCTGACCTGAGCAAGTGGGAGCTCATAGACTTCAGACTGACAGCTGGGGAACCAGCATAATACTGAACCAGGCCTCCTGAACATGGGTCTCAGTTAGGAGGCCTGGGCAGTGCATGGGGCCTCTTGCAGTGGAACCCTAGTATTCATCCCTAGTGCACAAATGAGCTTTGGGAGCCCATTCCCTATGAGGGATACTCTCTCAGACTAGATACATGGGGGAGAGCCTAGGCCCTGTCCCAAATGATGTGACAAACTTTGATGATTCCTCATGGAAGGCCTCACCCTCCCTGGGGAGTGAATGGTGGATGGGATGGGAAGGCAAGGGAATGGGAGGATGGGAGGAAGAGGGAACAGGGATTGGTATGTAAAACAGGATTGTTTTTCATTTAAATAAAAATCAATTAAAAAAAAAAGAAGAAAAAGAAGGAGAAGAAGAAGAAGAAGTGGCATTGTGCTGGTGTGGTGGCACACACCTGAATACCAGCACTTAGAAAGGCAACACAGAACCATTTGTTCCAGTTTAACAAGGACTACAAAGCAAAAGCCCATCTCCAAAGGATGAAAGAAAATCACAACAAACCAATGACAAGGACAGCAAGAGCAGGAGCAGCAACAAAAAGCCTATAGTACTTCATGCAAGGAGAGATGTCACAATTTACAACAGTACATTCATCAATTCTTTGGAAATGAGGAATTCTTATATTTATATGAAATATTTGTTTTTGCATGAACAATTAAAGGAAGAAAAACAGATTAACATGACCTGCGTAGTTAAACCTAGACTAAAATCTGAGTCCCAATAGTACTAACTATAAGACCTTTCACAACGTGGCTGATCTCTGTTTGCTAAAGTAAAAATTTCAAAAACCGCTCACAACCATTCAGGTGTGCTGATTAACTGTGGCATGCTGTGTGTTTATGTCTCCTGCACAGAACGCCAGCTCCTGGGAAGGTGCTAGTACTCAATAGGACAGCTCCTAGTGCATCCCACTTTGCACGGATGCACCGAAAAGCTCAGCTAATATTTTCTCATTTAAAGCATCAAAAGTCCTCACTATACTAAGATATCCTTTAAAAGGAATTAAAGAGGCCAACAAAAAAATCTTAACTGAGTCCCAATTCTATGTGAACATGTAGGTAATCAATTCTGTGGCAATAAAAATAATGGTATTTACAGTATTCCTAAAATGCAGGTTTAAGTAAAATAAGTAATTTCTTTACTTAGTCAAAAAATTTAAAATTAAAATTAAAGATCAGCTGGGCATGTGTCACACGTCCTAATCCTATAACTCAGGGGTCACAGTTCAAGATTGGCCTGGTATATAGTGAGGACCAGGCCAGCTAGTGCTACACAGTGAGTTTATCTAAAAAACAAAAAACAAAAAGGGAAAACTAGATTACTTTAAAATACTGTTTCCAGAACATTCTTTTATATTTGCTTTGCATACACTATTTTAGCAGGTTGCAGATATTAAGTAATAAAAAGTTTTACTGATACTTTAACAAAAATTCATTCATATAATAAATGTTTAAAAAACAAGTTTGGCTAATAGTACTTAATTTTATTATTTATTTATATTAAAGTAAAATATTCTTCTTAATTCTACTTATTTTCTAAGGATCAGATTCACAAGATGCTGTCAGGTTACCTGATAATGTATATTCACTACCCTTAATGTTATCAATCATTTCCCAGCATCGCTCATCCTTCACTCGGGGAAGTCCATCAAAATTTGTTTTCCTGTATTCCATTATGAAGTGGTCAATCTTATTATCTTCTTCAGGCATTCTCCAAGCTACAGTTACAGAGTTGTCCGCCACCAAACACTCTACTGGATCTATTTCTGGAGCTTTTGGTACTGCAGAGAAGAAAAAAGGGGTGGGGAATATGAGTCCTCACATATTATAATACTAATCAAGTATTTATGCTGGGTATTCAACCTTTGCTATTTCTTTTTTAATATTCAAATGTGACTCAGACTAACAGAAATGGTAATCTACAAGTTCAAAATAATTATTTTCAAAGCCTCTTTCATTGCCAGACTATAAAAGTCTGCATCCCAAAGTCTTCCCATACACTCTAGGTTTATTAAAATCTTAAATGGCAACAGGTAAATTTCAAACATTCATGTTAAAAATAATAGAGAATGACTTGTTACTTCTAAACATATTTTAAATCTATTATTTTAAATGTTGTTTTATACAAATTAAATAAGTATTGACAAGCTTTCGATGTAATATGATTGAATTAATTAAAAAGTCTGTTCCATTGTATTTTTAAGATCTTGTTTACAGGGAGTGGGCAGATAGAGAACTGTTGGTTATCAGGTATGAATAAATATATTAAGTTACCTTGCAGGAATGTATTCTGATATTCCAAAGCAGAGGGATATGATTATAGTTGAATAGCTGACAATAATTTGTCATATAATTTTAAATAGTTATGTTTTTAATGCTCCCAACACAAACGTTTGAGGTAAAGATGTGATCATGAATTATTTGATTATGGATTTTGTGTTGATTATATATCAAAATGTTATACTATGCTCCATAAATACATGTAATTGATATATGTCCATCAAATTTCAAAAACCTTAAAAAATAATTTAACATACTAAACAAAACTGAATTCTTCATTCCTCAAAAATACTTACAAGTTTTCAACTGTTTCTCTAGAGAGTTTTATGATATATTAAAAGATAAATGGACTCAATGAGCTACAATTAACATGTATGACTGTAAATCAATTTATTTTCCATAAAAGAGATTTCATAGTTTTGCAACACTGGCTAAGTGACACAGATGTATCTTAATTGTATGAAACCCTGCATGTACTATATAGATATCATATGTAAAATTATGTTGATTAAAAAGAGAATTTATAAATAATTTTTCCTCTTGATCATGGTGGTACATGCCTTTAGTCCCAGCACTTGGGGGGCAGAGACAGCAAGCTCTCTATGAATTAAGAGTTCAGCCTGGACTACACAGTGAGTTCTAGGAGCAGATAAGGCTAGACAATAAGTCCCTATTTCAAAAACAGATTAACATCTGAAACTGATAAATATATTCAGTAACATTAGTAAAGATATAATCATAAGAATAAATGAAAATTATAATGGCAATATGCAACATTCATGACAAGAACTTTTAATAAATTAGGAACAATTTAGAAACTTTACTAAAAAAAGAGTATTTTGGGGGAGTTGGAGAGATGGCTCTGTGGTTAAGACTGCTATTGCCCTTGAAGATGTCCTAGGTTCTATTTCCAGGCCCCAAATGGCTGCTCTCAACTGTCTGTTAACTCCAATCCCAGGGAATCTCTCTTCTGGCCTCTGAGGATACCAGACACACACACACATAGTGTACATACATATGTACAGGCAAAAGACTCATACACATAAAATTAAAAATGATTTTCAAGTTGTTCACAATGGTATATACCTGTAACCCCAGCTCTTGGGAGGCTGAGGATAGAGGATTCTCAAAAGCAGGCAAGCAAACTACAACAAAAGGGGTAAAAAGGAATGTCTTCAAAAAAGCCTAGAGTTAACATCATATTCAATGGTGAGAAACACAATACCTTACCCCTAGACTGCAAAACCAGGGTGAAAATCTTCCCTTCTCATTATCACAAGTCAACATTTTACTGTAAGTTCTATCTAAACTCAGTAAGACAAAAAAATAAAATGAAACAGACAAACTAAACAAGACCAAAATTTTCTTTGCAGAAGAAATATCCAAAGGGGGTAAAAACCTAAACCAAACAAAACCAGGAAGTGTCAAAGAAGCCAGAATCCCTGTGGGATATAAGCGATGGGTGAGTGGAGCAAATGAGAACTTAACAACGTGAACTTATTCCTTGTGGAAATTCTGCTTGATAATATAACAACACATAACTCCCACCAAAGCCCAGAGAACTGTGCAGTATCAGCAGTGAACCCCTATAGAAACTACAGATGTCAGTTAAGAATGAACTGTCATGCCAGGCATGGCGGCACACCTTTAGTCCCAGCATGCAGGAGGCAAAGGCATCCAAATCTCTTGAGGTAGAGGCCAGCCTGCTCTACAAAGCTCCTTGTACAACAGCCAGAGCTACACAGTGAGTCCCTGACACAAAATAACAACAACGGCAAAAACAAAAAGACCTTCTCCTCTCTCTCTCTCTCTCTCTCTCTCTCTCTCTCCTCCCCCCCCCCCCTCTCTCTCTCTCTCACACACACACACACACACACACAAATCAGCATTGGTCCATAAATTGTTTCAAATGTATCTTATTCATTCAAGATGGCAATTATGGGGGAAACTGTGAAAGAAGAAATAGATTTCAAAACACTAACTCTGCTATTTGCCTAACTTTCCATAAATCTAAATCTATTATAAAAACAAAGTACACTTTTTATAATTACAGCAGTGCTGAGGAAGATATCTGATGTACAAATGCCAGGCACTGTACTAGTACACTTGCATACTCAGCCCTGGGGAAGAAGGAAGTGAATCCTTGGAGCTTGATGGCTAACTCGCCTATTTTAATCAATTAGGTCCAGGCTTGTGTTGCAGAATATTTATTTACACTACAAGTGTTGTCTCTGCCTAAGACACCTTCTGATTGGTTTAATAAAGAGCTAAATAGCCAGTAGGCTAGGAAGGAGAGATCAGGTGGGACTTTGGGGTGAGAGAGGACACTGGGAAGAAGAGATACCAGCAAGATGCAGAACAAGTCGGACATACTGTACAAAAAAGAGGTAACTGAACCACGTGGCAAAATGTAGATTAATAAAAGCAGGTTAATTAAATTGTAAGCGCTAATTGGGAATAAGCCTAATCCAAGGCTATGCTTTCATAATTAACAGTAAGTCTTTGTGTCATTATTTGCAGGTTGGTGATCTAAAAATGTTTGATGAAAAAGTATTACTAAACTGGTTAGAGATCCTATCTTAAGAAACATGGTGGTTAAGGCCTGAATAATAATACCTGAAGTTGGATCCTGATATGTACACCTGCACATCATACCTGTCTCTGTATACACAATAACATGCACACACACATGTACATACATACACATGTTCACAAAAAGGTAACAGAGGCATGTATACAAGTTAATATACAAAGCAACTGAGATCTACCAAAGCAAGTACCTCAGTAAAATAACACTTAGCTAAAAGGAGAGGGTGACCAAGTTCTAATGAATATGAGATCGTCCCAAAATTCAAGTTTTCTGTGTAAATAACTGTATGAACAATGCTTAAAATATAATACAACATAAAAAGCAAATTTAACATGTCACTACCGTCAACTTCCTTAAGGCTTACAGGCTTTGTCCTATGATATGTAACACTGTTAGTCTCTATTGTTGTGAATGCTGTAGACTATCCATTGTCAAGAGAATAGAGCATAGGTACCCATGACACCCTACAACCTACATTTCAGATCAGCTGACATTTCACCAAGTGTATTAGCAAGAAGATCCTTCTATCTTCTGAAACTGCTAAAAACTGAGGGGAAAAAGGAAAATAATTAGTGATACTTGGGAGGAAAAGGGTTATAAGTGGTCTAAGAGTGATCTAGTGAACTAACACTTATCTCTTCACTCGCTTATGTGCATCCAGGACTCTACAGTGAGTTTCTTACAAACAGCATATAATTGGGTCTTTGCTCTTAATCCTTTTGGGCATTCTGTTTTATTTAAGAGTTTAATTCCTTCACATTTAATAATTTGAAGATTTATTTTATTTTATGTATATGAGTATTTTGCCAGTGTGTATGTAGATACCCCATGTGCATATCTCCATTGATCAGAGGGAACATTGGATTCCCTGGACTACAATGAGCTATTACCATTGGATACCTGAAATCAAATCCAATCCTCCAAGAAATAAAGTACTTTTTACTGTTGAGCTGTTTTTTCAGTCCCTACATTTAATTATTGATAGGGAAGAATTTACTATTGCCAATTTACCAACTGCTTTCTCTTTGTTTGCTGTTCTTTGGTTCTTGTCGTCTTCCCTTCTCCATTTTAAAAAGCCATTTGAACAGGTTTCATTTCCTTTTTCTTTACTTCTACTATTGCAAGGATTGCAGGGGAGTGTGTTTACCAAGTCATTTACATAAAATACCGTGTAATGCTATGACTGTTTTTTCACTCATTATTACTGATTCATAAACACTTCATCAAAACAAGTTACAGAATCTCAGAAAATAGGTAATAATCCCTTTCTAGTCCAGAGAGGTCCCAAAGGAAGCAATGCTAAACAATCTAAAGAGGGAGGCTCTTGTGGAGTTCCCTCACCAACTCCACTGGTAATCGTATGTACGCAACGAAGACTCCACAAAGACCAAAATGACTAGGTTCAGAGAACTTATGGGAAGGTGAATATGCTACAGTGAGGAGAAAGATGAGTAAGAACTCAGCCACGCAAAATCCCACAAGGAAAAAACCTCCTGCACCTAGGCTCCTTCTAGATTTCATCCTACTATCTCTTCACTGAGCTATTTATACCTTTTAATATAGCCTTTGTAGTAAACTGAGTTTTGTGAGCCGCTGTAGAAAGTCAATGAAACCTGAGGAGGGGTTGGGAATCTCAATTTTACTATTATTTTTATTTTTTAATTAAAATATAATCACATTATTTTTCCTTTTCCCTTTTCTCCCTCTAATCCTTTCCATGTACCCCACCCTCCCTTGCTTACTCTCAACATCAAGGCCTCTTTCTTATTGTTACACACACACACACACACACACACACACACAGACACACACACACACACACACACACCTAACCTAAATATACAAATACTACTGATTCAGCCCATCTATTGTTACTCAAATGCGTATGATATAAAGGCTGATCACTTGATACTGGATAACCAATTAGGAGGCTCACCCTTTGGGGAAGATTGATTCTCCCTCACTCAGCAGGAACCTCAATTCTCTTATCAGCAAACAGGTTCTAGAGGCTTCAGATTTGTAACTTAGAACCTGTGGATCTTGTACTTACTACCTTCTAACAGTGAAGGAAGTGAATTTGGTAAAAGAAAACTCTATGTGTGTCTGTCACAGAAATGACTGTTCACTTGACTGCAGAGAGAAATACACATATCTGCAAGCAGCAGTTAAAAGACAGAATAAATCACAAGAGAGCCATTCCATATGTTGTATACAGAAACTCACCTTACAGCCTAGGAAAAGATGCACATGACTGACCTTAATGAAGGGGAAATCAGTCTAGCTACATTAGTTTTGGACACATTGGACATTAGAGCAGGGGACTTTTCAAGGATAAGAAGGTGTGTTGCACTGATTCCACAAGAAAGACACAAAAGTCTGATCAGTCAAAACGAACAAGTCTGCCAAGAGATATGCATGGATCTAGGCCAGTCAGAGACTTCACAAGTTTTCCCAGGAACAGACAGATCCAGCAGGCAGAACAGCACAGATACTGCGGACTCACCAGCTCCATCAATACACTGCATTCGTTTGACATCTATGGCCTGCTGCATGCAGCACCAGAAAAAACACTCACTTGAAATGCCTATGCAGTACAGCAAAACAGACCACATTCTGGCCCACATGACACAGTTAACAAATTTACAAGTGTAGAAAACATACATCTGCTTTTAATCCACAATCCAATTGGAAAATACTAATACTCTGAGATATTAAACAACACATTTTAAGTAACAATGGGTCAAAGACAATATCTCAAGGAAAGCTTTTAAATATTTTAAACTAAATGAAAATAAAAATACAGCTTATGGAAAATCGTAAGACATAAGACAGTGCTTATAAAGAAGAATAATAATACTAAATGAGACCATTTAGAAAATCTAAAAATCAATAATCTAAGCACCCATTTTAGATAACAAATACATATATATATATAAATATATAAGAGCAAATGAAATCCAAAATTAGGAAAAGAAATAATAAATGATGAAAATCAGAACAGGAGGAGGAGAAAAAGTATTTATAAAGAAATACTATGGCTGGAGTGGTGGTGGTACAGGCCTTTAATCCCAGCACTCAGGCAGGCAAATCTCTAGTTTGAGGTCAGGCTGGTCAACAGAGTGAGTTCTAGGACAGCCAGCACTACACAGAGAAACACTATCTCAAAAAACAAACAAAAAAAGAAATACTAAGAACAAACTCTAAATTTACAATTTTGATGATATAAATGAACAGATAAACTCTACAATTCCATGATAAATACTATACACAAGAAAAGAACACATAAGAAAAAAAATAATCTGTACAGGTCTAAATCTATAAAAGAAATTGAACCAATAGTTAGTGACCTTCCAAAAGTAAAGTGTCATACCTAGATGGGTTCATTGGTGAATTCTACCAACCAAGGAAAAACTTAAACCAATTCTATACCATTTTTTTGAAAAAAAGAGAAGCTGGTGGAATATTTCCTAACTCTTTTTGTGAGGCCAGCAACCTACAATACATAAACTATACACAAACATATGAAAACTACAGACTACTATCTCTATTCATAAACAAATGCAAAATGATTCAACAAAATATTAACAGCAAATCTAACAATATAAAACAAGAATTTGTGTTAATCAAATGGGACTTTTTCCATGTGCAACGTAGAATTTTCAACATTGAAAATCAACAAATGTAACCCACATTTATCATCAGGCTAAAACAAACAAACAAACAAAAAACCCACCACATGATTACCAATATATCCATTCTTAAGATGCTGGGTCTTCTTTCCTACTTGGTCTAAGCATTCACTATCACCCCAATGTAAAGTCCATCAGGTTATTTTGTTTATTTCAACAAATTCTACATGGAGAAGCAAACAGTGTGAAAGAGCCAACACAATACTGAAGGACAGCAGTGGAGAACAAAGTCTCCTGACTTACACCTTTAAAGTCACAGAATTCAGGGTACAATGTTGATGGAAGAAAAAAACTGACAGGTTAATGGAAGAGACCCAGAAAAAGATTTGACTGATCTTTTACAATGGCAATAAACTGGACAACAGTATTTTCAACAAATGTTGAATGCTCTGCCACAAATGTTGCAGTGATTGGACATGAAGAAGAAAGAAGAAAGAAGGAGGAGGAGGACACAGACTTTATATTCTTTCAAAAAAAAAGGGCTCAACGTGGATCATAGACCTAATGGAAAATAGTGAAAGCATAAAACTCCTAGAAGACATCACAGGAGAACAGCTAGATGACCTGAGTTTGGTGACTGTTTTTTTAAAGATACAACACTAAAGTAAAGATAATTAAAGAAATGTGTTAAGCTACAATTGCTAAATTAAACACTCTTGCACCTAGTATGGTAATTCATTTGTATAATTCCAGTACTAAGAAGGCCAAGGCAGGAGTATCTTAAGTTAAAAGCAAGAACAACATAGTGAGACCCTGTATCCAAAACCACAAACACTCAATTAAAAAATAAAGAGGTCAAAGACCTTTATTTAACAGATAATTCACCAAACAATACAGATTGAGTATGTGAATGGCTATGCCACTTTGCATGTGACACAAATTACAACTGTCATGAAATGACACCACAATACCAATGGTGGCAAAAATGTGGGCCAATAGAAACCTATTCATTGCTGGTGGGGGGATGCAAAATCATAGACTCTTCAGAAGACACTCAGGAGGATTTCTGCAAAAATAAATACAATCTCACCACACTATCCAAAAACTGCCTAAAGGAGCTGAAAACCTTCTCTCTGCACAGATGCATGTTTATATTCATTACTGCCAAAAAGAAATCCAGTCCTCCTTCAGTAGGCAACTATTAAGTAAACTATGGTACATCAGGACTATGGATCTTAATTCAGTGCTAAAACATAAGTCATCAAGCCATGAAAAGAAACATTACTAGATGAAGGAAGCTGATCTCTAAACACCATCAGTGAAAAGATTCCAACTCTGTACCTTCCAGAAAAGGCAAGCTATACACAGCATGAGAGGTCAATGTAAACTACAGAGCTTGGATGATAATGACATATAATTGTAGTCTATCACTTATAACATGAGTACCATTCTGTTGTGAGATATTGATAATGGGGAAGAACTTTGTGTCTTGCATTTTTTTTTCTTTTAGAAAGTTCCACACATCCTACTTAGTTTTGCTAGGAACCTAAAACTGGTCTCCAAAATACACCTATTTTCAAAACATAATAAACAAAATGTAAGCTGGGCATGTTAGCACATGACTTTAATCCTAGTACTCAGGATGCAGAGATAGTTGAATCTCTATGAGTTCAAGGCCAGATTGACCTACATGGCATGTTCCATGTAGGACAGAAAGTAAACTGTAAGAAAGTGTATATACTTATTATCCTTGCAATGGTGAATCTTAGTAAGATCTGTTAAAAACATAACAGACACAAAGGAAATGAGTGATGTATATAATTGATTGCATAAAAAATAAATTTTCCTTAGGCAATAAAAATGACCATAAACTGATTTCATAGAAAAGCTAAGGTGTCAAAGGAATATGCCACATATAAGACAAAGGCCAACTATTTCTAGTTGTCTTCTAACATACATGCAATGCTCTACCATAAGTAAAAATATAAAACTTCAGACTATAAGGCTATTAGTGAAACTGAAGTGATCAACAAGAAGCTCCCACATACTGTTAAGTGCCAAGGCAGAAGTATCTAACAGCATATGTATACACCCATTTCTTACAAGGAGTGGAATAACATTGGGCTTAATAAAAACAGTCATTTTAGGAAGGGAAAATGTTCTAATACTGTCAATTACATGACCGTGTTTATGACATGTGTCTGGGCACTTCCTGTTCACGATGCAGAGCAGTAGTATGGCAGCTCCCAAAGAAAGCTGCTGTGCTGTGAGGGTGAGCTGCTCATCAGCACACTCCATGCCACTCTGCCTTTTCCTGGGCAGGACAATAACTGACTAGTGGCGAGACTGAGTAGGACAGCTCTTTTCGACAGGTTACTACCATTTCCTTTTCTTTTCTGTGGGGTGGCAATTATTTTATCAATGCTTTACATGTTATATGAAATGGTTACATGAAAATGGTTAAATTCATACTGGTGGCAAATAGAGACACAGTGGGAATGTGACACCAATTTTTTTTTAATTTTCTTTCTAATAAGTGTTTTTAGAAAATATTGTTTTTAAAAAATCCTGAGATCTATTTCCCAGCCTGAAATTTAAGTCCCTCTACCACTCCCTACTTGTGAACATTTGGATTTTTTTCTGTCTTTGGCAATGCTGTATTATACACACTAGGCAGTTTTAGCACCAAGCAACATCTCAAGCTCACAACTTAACCTTTGAGTAGCATAACTTTAAATTTCAGTTAACTAGTAATCAGCAGAACTTTGATGCTAGAACTCAAATTTTCAAAACTAAATTAAATCCAGTCTCTTACCAAGGAAATTCTAAGTGTCAGATTAAGTTGATCAAACCATTTAAAGTATCTGGTATTATAAAACCATAAAAAATGTTATTTGCCTATTGCTATCAGCTGCACACCAGGTGAGTACAGTTCTTCGATTTGCAGTGGTGTTACATCACATTAGGGCAATTGTAACTTGAAAATATCTTATGGGAAGATTCATCTCGTAAGCCTACAGTGGATCCCAGCTTAGCCACACAAGAAGGCTGCACTGCACACAAGTGGCTCTTTACTAGGCTCACTGGCAACTGTGGCTTCCTGCTGCTACCCTCCATTGCGAAAGCATATTGTCAACCTAGGAAAAGACCCAAACTCAAAATATAGTCTCTGCTGAATGTATATCAGTTTGCACCATTATAATGTGGAAAACTACAAGACAAATCAGTGTCGTCAGGGAGCATCTGTAATTCTGGAAAGCCAACATCCAGGTAGCCTCCCACTGACCAGTGTTCCTTCTTCCACGAAGCCCCACTCCTTTCTTCCACCTTCCCTTCTGCATGCTCCTCCACAGCTTGTCATTTCTGCAAGTTAGTTCTTCACCTATCTTACCCTCACCAAGTTCTCTTACAGCATTATAATTATTAACCTAGCCCTTCTAACATGTATTCAGAGAAGGAATGGTTTTGTGCAATTAGTGTTTCCTATCCACAATGTTCAGGTGTGATGCGAAGATTTGTGCTCAGTTTTATTGTATTTTGTTAGGCTGTGTTCAGTGGATATCCCTGGAAGGTCTTTTTTTTTTTTTTAAAAGGGAAACAGAGGAGGGATTGATCTAGGGGACAGAGAAGGTGTGAGGTGTGGGGAGAGACTGGAAGGAGTGGAGGGAAGAGAAAGTGTGGTCAGGATGTAATGTATGAGACAAGAATGAAAGTTAAAACAATAACAACAACATAATGAAATGTATTAAAAAACCTCCCCAAGTCACCATTTTCCTAACAATTTTATATAGTAACGAACAGTATTATACAGCGATGGAAATACTACTTAGCATTAAAAATAGAAAAATAGAATTAAAACAATACTAACAAAATATTTCATCACAGAAAAATCTTGTAATTTTTTATTTGAAAGTTCTCATGTAATAATGTATTTACCTGGCAAAAACTTTAAAGTTTGCAGCATCTGTCTTTCCTGAGAGAAATCCACCATTAAATGTGTCATGTTGTCACTGACTTTTGGTTTCAAAGACAGGCGAAAGGCTGAAGCCATTGTGACTCTATGATAAACACAGATAAACTTTTTAAAATAAATGAATGCAAAGTAACAAATTTTACATAATTTATAAAATTAAGACAAAAACTATCTCACTTAGAGACTGTAGAAACTGTAACAAAGGCAGTCCAAAAGAAAATTTCTTTGTCTTGAAAACTGAATCAAAAGCAGATTCGTTTTAAAAAGAGTTCACAGATAGATGGATATCACAATAAGCAATATCTAATATAAGTACTGCTTACAAGATCCCATTACCTGAACCTCTATATACAGTCTCATGGACTTCCTAATGCTAGCCTCATTCATTTTCACCAAACAATGAACCTATTACAAACACTCTCCCAGCTACTGCTACACCATGTGCTCTTACAACAGTACAGGCAGAAGGACCTGCTATTATATACTGCAATACCTGCTAATGACAGACCATGAATGTCAAAGGAGAGAACCAAGATCATTAACAGTGAGTTACAAACCACCAAGACATCATTCTCATCTCTCTACATCAACTACATGGAAAGACACTGTGAGAAGCTGCCTAGTGGATCCATAGGTCATTGAATAAGAGGTGTTCAATAAACGCTCAGATAAATGTGAAGTAAAATACAAAATTAAGAATCAAGCCAAATCAGATCTTGCAGTATAAAAGTATAAGGGAAAGTTCTTAGGTAAAACTGAAATTTTAAAGCAACTCATATGCTGATGCGGAAAAGGAAAGCCACTTAATTATTCCTGTTTGTATCTGCTTCTCTTCAGCTATCAAATGAGTGAATTCTTTTTTCCATGCACAAAAAGAAAAGAAACCCTTATTCAATAAACTCGTGACTCAATCATAAATTTCATTATTTTCACGTTAAAGTAAACTTCACAAATAGCACAGTCAGTCCTATAATATCCTTGGAGAGAAAAAAAAGAAACATACAGAAGTACTATTCACTAATGTTCTCTTCCTAGTACACAGTTTGAGAGGATAATAAACAGAGCTACAGGAACAAAGGAAACACCAGGCCTAGTCAATTGGATCTGCCATCAAGAAACCAACAGGATGAAAGATGGCAAACTTGATGATGTCAAGCTGTTGCTAAAATCGGTTATTTTACTTCATTAAAAAACAAAGTCATCACTGTAATATAACAATGAAAATGCAGCAGTTATTTAGTTCATCAATAAAAAAGTACAATATTGTAATTCAGTTCATGAGGAAGGCAACTCCCACTGTCTGAATGCTTCAGACACCAAATGCACACTGATCCTGCACACGCTCAGCACTAAGCTGCTGACTCTCAAAGAATATTTTGATTTCACTGTAAGTCAAGATGAGGGCTCAGCCATACCCGTGCTGCTGTGTACAGCCCCGAGTAACACTGATGAGTCCTAAAGCATGACACTGAGCTGCAATAGCTCATAGATGCTCAATCAGTGAATGGGTTTAAACTTGGGTGCATTCTTCTAAACCCAATTAATTGCTTAATAAGAAATGCTGAAATCTATAACATCTACAAAACCTTGACATAATCAACAATGAACACAAAGAAAAAGAATGCCCCCCAAAATGCAGTACAAATGTCACTTGCAATAAAAAAAGAAAAAAAAAGTCTAGTCAAAATGAAATCTTAAACACTTATATGAATTGTCAGACAGTGGTGACACACACCTTTAACCCCAGCACTTGGGAGGTAGAGGCAGGTGGATCTCTGTGAGTTAAAAGCCAGCCTGGTCTACATAGTGAATTCCAGGATAGCCAAGGCTACACTGAGCAACCCTGTCTCAGAAAAACAAAAACAAATAAACAAAAAACAAACTAAAAAATCTTATTGTGAATCAATTCAGAGGTACAACAATAATAAAAATTATTTTTAAATTGAACATATTTAGACAAGTTAGCCTTAAGGTCCAAACTAAAAGTCTAAAATTGGTAAGACATTCTCAAACCATGCTGTTTGGTATGTTTTAATTCAGCTTGACTTTCTTAGATTATTTCTGATAGGAGCAGCTGAAGTAAAAGATTCTTTCTTCCCAGTGTTATTACTGTCCCAAGAAAATAATTACAAAACAGATGAGCACACTTAATCAATTTTATAAAATAGGCCAAGACCTAGAAATACTCTCCAGACATGGGGCAGATGCTCCATGGATAGCCAAACAAAGAAAACAGTGTAGGCTTTAAACAAAGCAGAAGAAACAAGGACTCCGATTCCTGTGATGCCCGGATACTGATATGATCACATTGAGGGGCTGATTGAGAAAGGCAAAGATGAGACAGAGGATTAAGGGAGGAGAGAAGACATAAAAGCTGGCATTGACATTAAATTTAAACAAACCTGAACAGAGGTCATTAGGAGTGAAGATGAGAGCTGAGGAAGCACAGAAACAAAACCCTGAAATAAAGGAGACTTGACAAAGTTTCTCAAGATTCTTGGCACAACCCTAAACCTTGTTAGGAATTGATTTCTAAACCAGAAAAATCAGGAACCACAGTGAGATGTAATGGAATAATAGTAAGGAGTAATAATCTAGGCTGGGTGTAAGAGGCTTGTTTCGGGCTAATCTCAGTAGACGAATTTACCTTATCACAGGCTTTGCTCTCACCCATTCCTCACACAGCACTCCCTGAGCACACAGCATGGACCTACAGTCCCGACTACTTGAGACCTGAGGCAGGAAGCATGCTTGAACCCAGAGTTCAAGGCCAGCCTAGAAAACAGTGAGAACCATCTCTTAGAGTACCAACAAACCCTAGTGATGTCCCTATATCCAGCACTTAGAATAATGACCACATCATCAGTCACTTCATAATATAGAATCTACAGAAATGGACATTAGTATTCATGCTAAGAATGCTTTGACATTATCTTGTCCCCTCTCCCATATCATCCAATAACCACAAAAGAAACACAATAGAGAATTTCTCCAAATGAACAATGGATGCTGGTTCTCACACAATACAGAGTATTTCTGTGAATTACCTGATGAACAACGAACTGATCTAGACTTGAAGAGGCTGAAGAGTTGTGCCTCTCAGAGACTCTCATGATCATGAGATAAAACCCTTAAGTTACAAACTACACACAATGCTCGGTGACTAGGCAGGCAGGTCAATGACACTCCCAATGTTACCTCAGCTCCTTGAACACTCACACACTGTTCCAGTAAGTGCTAAATGTTCTGTATATTCCCAGCACTACCAATGAGACACACTGTCTAAGCCAAGGTACTTAACAGTTTTTCTGAGGATTTTCCCCCCTACAGTATAAAAACAAGACAGTGGTGGCATTAGAAGTAGAAAGTGGTGGCACCAGAACAGGACAGAGAGAACACAGAGGTGTTAACCAGGACAGCAGTGAAAAGCCTCAGCTCCTACAGATGCTTGGTAGCAACTGGGCTTCTCTGAAAACAAGATCTACTTACATTTAAGAACAGCAGCGAAAACTGCATCACAGCAAGATGTACTTTAAGTTATTTAAAATTGATCAATCTTCAACACTAAACTAATTAAAAACTATTCTAAAACTAAAGCTAACTATATTATTAAACCAGAAATGAAATTCTCTTAGAAATAAGTAATTTTCACAACTTAAAATGTGACCTTAAAAAGTATATGGATTATTCTATGATATACAGAGCATATTTTCTTTACTTTGTACTTAACTATTACATATAGTTATTTTCATCAACAGTATTCTAAGAAAAATGGTTTCAGAATTTCATTTCTGACTTCAATATTGACACTTAAATAAAAAAATAAATATAGGTTTTATACCATACCTATCCTTGATCTGTCTGGCAGCCTTGGAGCCAATCAGGGAGAAGAGAAAGAAGGTAGTTAGTGCATTTCATGCAAGTTCAATGGCAGTGACATGCAAGAAAAGTTAGCATAAACCCTGCAACAGATTAGTTCATAATTCATCAAAAAATTAAATGTCAGGAAATCTATATAGTTCATGTAAGCTTGATAAAGTGATGTTAGGATCACAGTAGAATTGAGACCCACCCTACACCAACCACCATAAAAGGAGGAAATTGTAACATTTCAACTAATTTCATGGAACTATAATTGTGTGTTTTTTTTTAAACATAAGATTATCGAAATATACCTTTACTTGTGTTTGGTTTGATATTCTTCAACTGAAACAATTTCATTCATAGATACATATTCCTACACATTCCAATAGTTTTTGTGTATATAAAACTTCTCTGCTGGCATACAAAACTAGACTATAATTCTAGCCTTTGCACCCAAGAAATGAGTTCTAATAGCAGAGATTCAGACAAGCAGAGATGAGAGAAACATCTCTTACAAGTGGGTTGTTCCTTCAGAAAAGCTCCCAGAAGCTAGCAACTTGCAACTACTGTATGTATCCTGTGTTTTCGTTTTTAGAAAATGGAAACACAAGTTTAGGAAGGGTTTGTAGTCACTATCCAGTTCTATACAGTCAGAGAGCAACAATGAAGTCACACAAAACCATTGCCTCTTTATATGTGAACAAAACACAATATATCCAACAAAAGATTTTCTTCTATGCAAACAAGCATAGTTTAACAATTACAGCTGAAAAAGATGGCTGTTTTGTTAGCATACAGCCTCATACACAGTAATACTTAATAATTGAGTACAGTTGGATGTAAATTAGATGTGTAAAGTACTGCTTCTGTTTCTCCTATCCTTCAGTCCTAACATTGTTTCTACTTGCTATAGGCCATTTTTATACCCAGACTCAACTATTTTGGCCTGAGTACCATTCTAAACAAAAGAACTGAGGTTCAATATAGATCACAACATACTACAGCTCCAGCATTACCAGTAATCAACTCTGTGGCCTTGTATATTAATAATTTTATTTCTCTACTAGGGAATTTTGGTTTTTAATGTTTTTAAAAAACAAAACATCCTTTCCAAGGTCCACAAACTTCACCCAACTCAATGTGGTAGCTCTCCAATCTCCTTAAGTCAGGAGCCTAGTTTGGCACAGTCCCTTTTGTAAGGGTACTTCTACATTAGTCAACTATTATATTGGTTTTTAAAAGTACTGTCACAGCAGCTGGAATTAATGATTTTCATATAGGTGTTACAAGAGAGAAAAGAGACTCCCCTCTGCATGCAACACTTCTTTACATACAGAGGAAGTGCCACTGTCCTTACCCTTCTTCATCTAACACTGACAGCAGATGATGAGTTTAAATGCACTCACTTGCACCTCTTACTTTCCTTGGAAGTTTGCTTGTCCACAGAGAATATGTGTTGTGTTCATCTTCCTCTGTTCTGTCAGAGTCACTGAAAGAGCCCTTCCCACCCCCAGTGACCTGAGGAAGTCTCTACTGAGCACTGCTTGGTAGGTAAGTTAATTCTGGACTTAGGCAGTTAGCCTATTAATGTTAACAATACTCTCTAATATTAGAGCAGTACTTGGTTCTTCTGGGATTTTCTGTTTTATTCATTTACTGATGAATTTTGAACTTGGTTGAAAGAATATTGTCTCCCAGTTTCCCCACATGACCATTATTGATTCTGTTTTGAATCTAATATGGATCATTTTTGTACACATGTACATACACATGCACACAAGGCTTCTGTGGCATCATTTCACATACTATGCTGTTTCTGGGGGTGGGAGCAACAGAAAAGGAACAAATGAGAAACCACATAACCTAGGAGAAACTGTTGTCCAGTGTATTTACATATGGTACACAATGAAAATTCTGCAGCTCAGAATTCACAATTCAGGTTCACAATTTATTTTAAATGCATCTGTAAGCACAGAAGATGAGAAGTCACCTCTACAATAAGAAGTCTCAAATTCTAGAGCTGATTATCTAAAATGGCCCAATTTCAAGAAATATCTTTAAATAGAGAACAAATTATTTTTTTCTAGGAAATGTTCTCCCAAAGAAAGCCATCTAAAGTTTTTTTTCCTATATACTTTCATTCCTCTGTTTTAATTCCTTTTTCCTTCCTTCCTTCCTTCCTTCCTTCCTTCCTTCCTTCCTTTCTTTCTTTCTTTCTTCCTTTCTTGTTTGTTTGTTTGTTTGTTTTTGGAGACAGGATTTCTTTGTGTAGCCCTGCCTGTCCTGGAATTCCCTCTGTAGGCCAGGCTGTGCTGGAGCTCACAGAGATCTGCCTTCCTCTGTCTCCCAAGTGTAAATTCTGGGATTAAAGGCAGGACCCACCCATCACCTCCAAGCTCCTCTGTTTTACTTTCAAAGTGATGATTTTATAACTTTAACTCTGAACTACTAAGACTACAATTTTCCAGCACATTGCTGCTACACTTTACACTCCACTCACCAATCAGAGGTGTACCTGGGTGAGAGCGTGGCTTTCTCTGGAGTCTTACAGGTCTCTCCTCTCTATCTCATTTTGTCTTTGCTTTATCATTTAACTTTGTTTTGTTTTCTGAGACACAGTTTCATACTGTAGACCAGTCTGGCCTCAAACTCACAGCAATCCTCCTGTTTCAACTTCTTAAAGGCTCAGATCACAAGCCTGAGCTAACACACCTAGTCTCTGCTTTTTAAATTAATAATTACAATCCTTTATCAGTTTTAGGAACCTTTCACCCTAGGCCAAGGCTACTAAAATAGAACTGCAAAGGAGTAAAGGACTTAGAACAAATAATTGTTCAAAATTACCAACTAAGTTGAAACAAACGAAAACAGATCTTTGCTGAGCCTTGTTCTTAATCTACAAGGAAAAGATAAAGAAACTAATGTTTTCTGTGAATTTTCCAGGCATTTTGAGTACTTTCTTGTTTCTACACTTTAAACACCTGGGGGCTATGGATGTTGCTCAGTTGAGAAGTGCTTGCCTAGCATGCATACTGCCCTAAGTCTGATCTCCAGCAATATAAACTTGGGCATGGTGGTGTGTGCCTCAATCCCAGAACTCAGGGTCAGCTTGGGATACACATAAACCCTGTCTCAAAACAAGCAAACAAATAAGCAATAGCAAGTCTAGGCTGTCTTCATCATAAGAATTTACAGAACAGATGTTTTGCTGTCTGGGATCAATGTCAGGCTGTGTGGCAGCATTCAGAAGCATCAACAGTAATGGTGGATTTCCTGACTGGTCTGTGGTTGTATAAAACCACTGTCAAACCACTAAGATTACATTATACATGCTTCATTTTCAGGACCCTTAAGTAACCTGGGATATTATTTCCCCAAATAACCTTGCTTCCTGTGACACAAGGCCCACATCACACCCACTTTAATGGCAGTACCATTGCTAACTACACCAGAGTTATCTGTAGTGGGGAGAAGTGATGCTTTTCACAGCGAACTGGAAAACAAAGGGTGGCTCTCAGCTCGGGTGCTGATGTGGCCTTCTTGCAAGCCCAGCCTCTTCCACACCTTGCTTTTCTCTTGCCAGTTCAAATAACTTTTAATCCTGCTTGTCCCTGAGCATGGGCTGTGAGCACATGGACGTCCTTGTCTCACCTTCTCTCTTCCTCTTTTTCTCCTGATGAAAAGCGTGTTTGCTTCCACCAGTCCCTCTGTCCAGCAGAGAGGCAGCACTACTCACCGCAGAGGCTTCCCATGCTTTCCGTTGCTGCTCCTCTTTGCACATATCTTGGGAGTCTTTCCCATTTGTATTTTCCAGTAAGGTTGCTCAGTCTTCAGATGAACATTTTTAATTCTTCAAATGTTCATGAATCCGAAGTTTCTTTCTTTCTTTTTTAAATGTAACTCCAAAAGGTAAGCATACCTTTTATGGTGTTATTAAAAATATTCATTTGTGGCATGTGACACCATAGGCCACAGGTGCAGACTCCAGGGTGTGAAAAAGATCCTAATGTTTGAATCTCAGGAACCTACTGACTCTGCCAAAGAAAGTGTATTTCTTCCTAACAATGTTTTTTTCTTCTTTTTATATAAAGAAAAAGAGAGAGAAAGACAGAGAGATATCTCAAAATGTTCTTTTTTCCTTTAGGCAAAAATGTTAACTTTACCACGAAAGGAGGCAGAAGCAAGTGAATCTCTGTGAACTTTAGCTCTAAGCCATCCTGGTCTACATTATCAAGTCCCAGGTCAGCCAGGTCTATGAAGGGAAACTTGTCTTTTCTTTTTTTCTTTTTAAGACCTTTGGAAAAGGTTGCATACCCATTGATTCTATACACTAAAGGATTTGTGTGTGTGTGTGTGTGTGTGTGTGTGTGTGTGTGTGTGTGTGTGTGTGTGTGTGTTGTGTGTCTATGTGTGTGTGTTTAACTTGTGAGAATGAATATATATATATAACATATATATTCGTGTGTGTGTGTGTATCTTTTTCATAAATGTGCTATTTTTCAAAACATATGACCAGGGCTGGAAGAGATGGCAAGGCTTAGTGGTAAAGAGCACTTGCTGCTTTTGCAGAGGACCTAAGTTGAATCCCCAGCATCCACAGGGTGTTTTACAACCCCCTGTAACTCCAGTCCAGAGGTCTAATGTCCCTCTTCTAGTCTCTGAGGGTACAATACATATACATGGTACACATACATACACGCAAGCAAAACACTAATACACTGCAAACAAACAACAAATGCATACATGCTCACTTAAAAGTAAACAGTCTGAAACTAAGGTATGTACAGTACTGCTCACACCTTCTTTATAGCCAGCACACCTCTACAGTAGTCTACATTTCTGTAAGACACCAAAACTCACAAATAAAAGGTAAGGTTCTATTTTACAATGTTTAGGAAATATTGCAAAGCTAAAGCACACTTTAGTTAAAGGTTCTTCTCTGTCCTTAGCATTGCTGAACAGCTTAAAGGACCCTCTCAACCCTCCCTGCAGAGTACAACTGAGCTCCATTGGTCTGCTCTGCTCAAGAGACTGACACGCCCTGAGCAGTATTCCAGGAGTGAGTTATTGCGAGTGAGAAAAGGAAATAAGCCCATTTTCTTTCATCATCTGTGATCAAATGCAGAAGACACTGTTCCCCTTTCACAGCACCTTGTAGCTGTCATTCCACAGCAGGTATTCATGGACAGGAAATCATTCTTTCCTTTTTAATCTGACAATGGTTGGAAGGAGGTAGACAATTATATACTGACTTGGAGATTGTTCTGGTCAGTTCTTTTCATTGGAAGAGTTCAAGGTTGAATTCAAGATGAAAATAGGAATGTTAATTTTTTTTGACAAAGAATCCAAGCACTGTTTTGCAAGCGAGGTACTAGTGACAGGAGAAACCAGAGTCTGTGGAGTCTGAACTTTTTGCACAGATTTACTATCAACCAAACTTCTAATATTAAAAAAATAGTGTGAAGTATGTTCTAACATCCTATCATATTTGTACCATTCTTACTTGTTAACTTTCAGATCATAAATGGAGGCCCTTCAGATCCAGATCTCATTTTAGGAACAGGAACATGACAATTTAAACAGCAGAACTTGAAGATAAAGAAGTATGAGAAGAATCATTTGTGGGTTTTAGCCAAGGCTATTTTGCTGTTGTTTCCAATTATATTAGCCCAACATAAACACTTTAATATGGGATATTTAAAAACAGTGTGACTGAAAGAATTGGTTTTCTCAGCTTTATAATAATTTCACCACTTGTCTACTAACCTTTACAACAAATGACCACTAGGGATATGACTGAGAAAAGAAAACATGGCTCATTTAAATTGGAGAAAGAGAGAGAGAGAGAGACAGAGACAGAGACAAGACATAGAGAACTAAGATAATTAATTTCTGATCCTAAAGATACATCGCTTTAAAAAAAAAATGCTTTGAAATAAGTGAATACCTTGTACTTTATTTAGCAAAATCCCCAAGACCTTTTCAGTATCAGAAACAACAAAAGTTTTCTTTAAATACTCCTTCAGTACACTAGGATAGGATTTTTTTTATTTCTGTTTATTTCTCTTTGTTTTGTTTACCTTTGAGAATTCTTCAGGTTCCTTTATATCTAATGACCTGGTTGCAAATTCTAGGAGTTCTTCCGAGTTTTCCAGGGCATTGCTACATTGGCTAAGCTGACTCTAGGGGGAAAACACAATACCCAAATCATTAAAATGAACTTTCCTACTGCCAAGGTCAAATAATGCTATAATACATTTAAGGAGATTTTAATAGCAATAATTGAATATATATACTTACATCACAGAGCAACTGAAGAAGGATAATTACCATCAGTTATATATGTGACAAAATTGCTTTTTTTCCTATAATGTATCCCAAACTGCCTAACTAGAGCTGGCAAGATGGCTTGGTGAATAGAAGCATTTGTGGTCCAAGTCTGACAACATGAGCTTGTCCCACAGTGGAAGGTAAAAACTGACTTGAAAAAGTTGCCATTGGACCCACAGGCACGGACTGCCCATACTCTCAGACATGAGTATTTTTAAAAACTTAGCTACATGCAAATAAAAATATTGAGTACATAATTTGAAACAAAAAACAAATAATGCAATTATAAATAAGATGAAATTAACTTAAAATTTCTTAGAGTAGTCAAAAACTATATAATATATCAGAATAATCCACCTGCAGAAAGCAACCTGTGTAATGAATACTGAATTTCTTGATAATGTTTAACTATTTAAGTTAGCAAGTCTGGGCCCACTTATATATTATTTAAGTATTAAAAACTATTTTGAACTGTAATTTATACTTATAGAACAATGAAAAGAACCTACAGTAAAAGGCAAAATATTGAGTATGAAAAAATATTTCCAAATCATATCCGACAAGGATTATCATCCAGCGCTCCAGGGCTCGGTGAGCAGGTAAGCAGGTAAGCAGAACCTGTGCCTAACACATACACAACACTGGCCAGATTAAAAACCCCAGTACAGCCATGCTGAAAACAAAGTTAAAAAATAAAAAATATAGAAGAATGCACAAAGAAAGTCTGTGACTTTAAAAGAACAAATAAGTTACCAAGTAAACAGAAAAAAATGAAAGAAAATCTCTTTAAGCAAAATATATAGACATTAACAAGCATATAAAGACTGTTCACTTTCTCCAATCATTAGAGAAATGGAAATCAAAACCATAACAAAAATACTGATTCACAGCTAGGCATAACAGTGTATGCCTTTAATAACAGTACTCAGGAGGCAAAGGTAGATGGATCTCTGTGAGTCTGAGGGCAGCCTGGTCTACAAGTGAGTTTCAGGACAGCAGAATTACATATTTAGACCCTGTCTCAAAAACCCAAGCAAACAAACAAACAAATGATCCGTACCCTTTTATAATGTCTACCACCAAAAGAAAACAAAACAAGAAAACAGGAACCAGATGTTAATAAGAATGAAGCAACTAGAATCACTGCACATCTGGTGGGAATATCAAATAGTGCAGGCAGTGAGGAACAGAGTATGCGGTACCTCAGAGAACTAAAGGGTGGCTGCCACATGATCAGCACATGGACTTCTGGGTACACAGCCAAAAGAATGAAAGATGTATCTTCCCATTCACACTCATTGCAGCACTGCTTACAAGTGAAAGATATAAACAGCTCAGGGCCCATAGACTGAAGAACTGGCAAAGATGATGTATATAAAGAAAAGTTACTCAGCCATAAGGAAACTTGGCAACTGCTAGAGCACGGACAGACCTTGGGAACATTATGCTAAAGTCGCACAGTCATAAAAGGACAGATGCTGTACAATTCCACTTTCATAAAACATCTAAGTAATCAAAATAATGGGGCAAATGGCACAATTGCCAGGAGCTGATGGAGGGGAAGTGAGGACTGCTATTTTGGGGGTGAAGAATTTCAGCTTGGTAATAAGAGGGAAAAGTTCGTGAATTCTGCTGAAACAGTATGAATTGAAACACTATACCTTAAAATGGCTGGCAGTAAATCCTGCTATTTCAAACCACAATTTTAGAAAATATTAAAGATGTTTATGATCCAAGCTGTTAAAAAACCACTCTGGCATGACAAAGATACGGTTACACTCAAGTGCTTGTTTCTGTTTCTCAGCATCAGGCAGCACACACTCTCACCTGTAACTCCTGGGATTTACGGACTTGCTCCTGCTTGATGCTGCTGATCATGCTTTCTTTTACGTCATCTAATATAGAGTACAAACTATCAAATTCTTCATCTAATTCTGAAAGTATGTTGGAAGAATTTTCCTGTTTTAAAAAACAAAACAGAATTTACTCAAGAACTATCCAAAGTTTAAAAATTAAAAGGCATAAGCAAAGGGAAGAACAACATCCTATCATAAACTACCTTACTCTACAGCAGTGATTCTCAAGCTTTCTAATACTGAGACTTTTAATACAGTTCCTTATGTTGTGGTGACCCCCAACCATAAGATTATTTTTGCTGCTACTTATAACTTTAATTTTGCTACTGTTATGAATCATAATGTAAATATCTGATATGCAGGATATCTGACGTGACCCATGTGAAAGGGTCATCCAACTCCCACAGGGGTCACAATCCACAGTTTGAGAACTATTGGTCTAGTAGAAAAATAATAAACTTTAGTATGTGACTTCAGGCCATAATAAAGACTGTTTGCCCCAACCCAGGCCATTTCCTTAAGCATTCCTCTCCCCCACCTGAACCCTGTGCTGCTGTTGCATTTTTGTCTGCTTCTTCATCTAAGTCCTATCATTGGCACGCCCCCCAACGTTATGTATGGTAAAAGAAATGGTTTGTTTCCACTACTTTGAAAAGGCACCATTTGCTCTTAACTGGAATTAGTAAAGAACAAGACTTGAATACTTGCTTGAAAACACGATGTCAGTTGTCCTTGCCCCTCAGCAATTGCTTTCCCTGCCCGGAATGCAGGCATGACACAGAAGTGATCTACTCTTCTGTCCTTTGAAGACCCCATTCCCAGCTGCATCACGTTATACTCATAAGTCGATGCACTATTATTTTAACTTCAGATTTTACTAGCAATCATTCAGCTATACAATTTTTGATAAAAATGTTCATACCTGCACTCCTTTCAGTGTGTGATTTAGTGTATCGATAAAGTTCTGAATCTCGTCGTTCTTACTTGCCAGGGTTGAAATGATTCTTTGTAGAGCTTCCTAGGATTGAAAACAATACATTGTCTTCATATACAAGATGAGCTTGAATCTCACAACAGCTCTAATTGCTTAATAACTCCACTAGCAATATTGGGGGGAAAACTCAGTAAAAATCGAATATGAGTACTTTTCCTGCATAATATTTCCCAGAAGCATGGGATGCTTTTCTATAAGTACCTACAAGCTTAACTACTAGTAAAGCTGGTAAAATTTCATAGGATCAAGTCCTCTTAAACATCTAGTTGGACAATGATAAAAAAGCTATATATAAAGTACCTAGGAAATAAAATAAGAGGAGAATCCATGCAGCCTTAAAGAAAACCAAGGACAGTGTCACAGCAGACCTCATTTCTTTCTTTCTCTCACAATCCCTGGTGATGAGGAGGCATTATCATCCTTGGGCTTACTCTCAGGGTTCTCTGCTTTCTTCATTGACTGACACCATTTTTTTTCCATCCATCATCATTCTTTGGTATTTTAAAGTAATACAATGAAGTTGTGCTACACAAAGGTCTATGGGCACCAAGACTTAGCTGTTAAACCTGTCCATGCTCTTCCCAGAACTATGTATACAGATCTGAATGGCAGGATGCAGCCAGAACTCTGAGGAGGGTCAGGAACAGTTAGGGGGCCATAGTGTTCCTAAATAGATGTAAAAAGGAGACCCAAGACTTCCATGTATGTGCCAGAGTCGGTCTCTCCAGGTATTTAAAGCAAGAAAAGTAATACACCATTCTCTGGCTGTTTACAGGAGGTTCCAATTAATATGACCTGGTTCTTTCTAGTTAATGGACTGCTGCTGCCTCCCTTGGCTCCTCACAAAGGCAAGTGCTATAGATTATTAGTGTTGCAATGTTCCTTAGAGAGCCTTGTCTTAAAAGCTATTCCCCACAGTGGCATTGCTGGAAGGTGCTGGAATCATTAAGTGAAGGCTAGTAGATCACAGGGGTGTGCTCTTGAAGGGAGGGGATAATCTCTTCCTCTCTCTCCTTTGACCCACAGCTCTGAGGTGAGTTTTGTTCCATCACAAGAATCATGCCATGATGTTCTGTTCTTTCCACAGGTCCAAAGGCAAGAGGGCCAAAGACAGCCAGGGACTGAAAACTGCACTCACATACCCTCTTCTAAGCCAATGTAGATTAGCACTACAGCAAGGGGAACCTGAGTTCATCCATCTTACACAAGGTAAGAATGTGGAGACTTAATTAGCTGCTGGAGAGAGAGAGTCGGACTCAGTTGCATTCCAAAGCCCATGCTCTCAACCACTTTGGAATACTATCTCTAAACTCAACTCATTTGTGTCATTTGGTACCCCATATGATGAATTTAAATAGATATTCTTTAATATTTGGTCTGTTACATTTTTAATGGCATAGACAATTTCTGGAACTTCATAGTGGAAACTCACATTGAACTTAAGCTCTATTCACTGTCAAGCACATGTGGCATACTGTAGGGTCACTTGAAGATGCTGAGACTGCACCAGAACAGAGGTAGAGGAGTCTTCAAGAGGCTATCTTAGTTTATGGAAAAGATGCACCAGGTCCCAAGGGATGCATCCCAACAACAAAGTTCCAATAATCACAATCTATGTGTGCGCAATAAAAACGGAAGTAAAGGAGTACACAGTGGTACACAAGAGGAGCAAATCTCTCAGAGGAGGACACTCACTCAAACACTTCCCCGTTTTTACTTAACTTAGGAGCAAATTTGAAGAGTTTTATAGCTAGAAGTCTGGGGACAGATGCATATTGCCTTGGCTATATAAGGTAAGAGCTCCATGAACCTTTTTCCAATGAAAAGTTTGCTTGTGTTTTAAGTGCCTGTTTTTTACCTAGTACAGTCAAATATACCTAGATACTCTAATTTTTATCATGCCTTCATAATAAGTCCTCTACATAATTATGAGTTACCCACCTGCTGAAAATTAATAGGCCCTTGTCTAACACTGGAGTTAGAGGTCAGTTACCAGCTGCAGTGTTCTCATTCTTAGACCAGCACTGTGCAACAGAAATAGTGTGAGCCAATAGTTAGCCACAGCAGAAAAGTAAAAGAGAAACAGGTGAAATTCATTTTGATATTTTACTTAACCTAATTTACCTAAAATTGTATCTTTTCAGCTTATAGTAAATATTCAATCAGTATATAGCTGGGCATGGTAACACACACCTGTAGTCCCTGCTAGAGGTTTAACAATTGCAGAGGATCCTGTTTTAGAGAGCATTAGTAGGGGCCGGAGAGTTACTCAACAGTTAAGTGAACCTGTTGCTCTTTCAAAGTTCGATTCTGGGCACCCACACAGTGGTTCACAACTACCTGTAACTCCAGTTCTAAGGGATCTGATGCCACCTTCTGACTTAGCACTAAGCAAGCACGTGGTGCACATAAATATATGCAGGCAAAATACTCACACAATACAAAGTGAATACATCTAATTTTAAAAATTTAAAGAGTATCTACATCTTTAAAATCCAATGTGCATTTTCAGCTTCTAGCATATCTCAATTCAATTAGTCTCATGAGCCTAGAAGTGAGGTAATACAACTTTATAAATCTATGCCATACAGGCAGGAGAGTTCAACTATTGATACAATTAATTTGTAATTTAAAATAAATAGTCTAAATATTTCCTCAACATGTTTCTTAGATAAAGTAGACTGCAAAGCTTCTTGCCACCTAGTCTGGCATCACCAGCAAGCTAAAGCCGCTCCTCTCCTTCTCACTGAGCTGGTGTGTTCAGGTTAAATTGAAATGTGAGTCTGAGAGGTTCTGCCTTCAAAGGATAAGACTGTTTTCCAGAAGTAGTTTACCAGCCTTTAAGGACCATTCTCCCCAACTGTTTCCTGGTAAGAGTATAGTATTTTAGGCAGTTTCTGCCATCTAGCACCATAATGGTAGACCTTCTTTTCCAAAAGGCTGCTGTAGCCCAGACCAACACAGTTTGAAAAGGGCCTTTGATTCTTTGATTCTGATAATAGCAAGAATTTCAAATGAATTGAATAGAAATGGTAAAAAATAAGATTAGTTGTAATCTAAAGAATCTATTTTTGGAGGTATTGAACAATAGCATACAAAATAGACATCCTGGTGGGACTTTGAGTTTGATAATTCACATGACAGCTGTCCCTGGGTGTAGTCTTACTTTTTGTCAGTTTCTATTTTACTCTCTGATCTCCTAAATTTCCTCTCTAATGAAAAATATTGGTGAGTAGTGTGTGTTTTACTGGCAGAGTCCATTAATTTTTCCCCTTGGTTGTGGTGGCTTCTAAGATTCTCCAAGAGGAATGCTGCATCCACACCATTTCTTTTGAGAGCTGATAACTTTATAGTGTTTTCCTTCTTCTAGTGGTAATACACAAACAAAAATTTGAGTGTTTTGCCTGACCAGAGAGGCAACTTGCCTATGGAGGCCAGAAGAGGTTGTTGGGTCCCTTAGAACTGGAGTTACAGCTGTAAGCCACCATGTGGGTGCTAGAGACCAAATTGTAGTTCTCTACAAGAGCAGTGAGTGCTCTTAACCACCAAGACATTTCTCCAGTCCTGTGTGGGTTCATTTTAATTGTCAAATTGACACAGTCTAGACTCACCAGGAAAGGGATCTGATGAAGGTCCTAGATTAGACTGGCCTGTGGGCATGTCTGTGGAGGATTATACTGATTGTATTAATTGAGGTGAGGACCTACCCAGTGTGGGAGGTACCATTCCCTAGAGAGGGTAAGGAGCAAAGAAATTGAATAAATGATGCACTAATTCACTACTCTCTGCTCCTCATTATGTCATGTGACAGCTGCTTCCAGTTCCTGCCACCTTGACTCCCCATACTGACAGACTGTAAAGCCTGGGATTGTGGGTTCAATAAAACCCTTCTTAAGTTGCTTTTGTCAAGGCATTATTATCTCAGCAACAGGAAAGGAATATAATACAGTTATCGGGCACAATATAAACTGCAGCAAACACCTAGATCAATAGCAGAAACCCAAAGGAACCAATGTGACATTGGCAGCCAATGCAGATGGGGTGCTGCTTCTATATTTAATATCCTGGAAGTTCCCCAAGGACAAACTGCTGAGAAAAAGTGAATCCACTGCCCTTTAATCTGTCATCATGGAGAAGCTGAGTGACTGCAAAGGACTCTGGCCAACAGTTTACACTCAGTGTAATAAATGAGTCCAAGCTCCACAGGAAGTACTGAGAACTAAATTATGAAGGACACAATTCTGCTCCAAGAATGGGACTTGCTGAGTCCATGGGGAAGCAACAGAACACAGAAGAACCTGGAGTGAAGTGGGACAGAAAATCAAAACATTTATGATAAACTACAACCATCTCCAAAGCGTACTTTAAAACCCCTAAAAGCTATCATGTGAGCTGACTCTGGAAGTGTAACCTTGGTGTCTGTATCAGACAGACAACAGTTTCCTCTAGGTGACAGGGCCCAGGGAGAAGGTGTACACGGAGATAGCATGTGACTGATTACTCTGAAACCCACGATAGGAGAGAGCGGACCAAATAGGTGCCAAATCAGCGGGGCTTCCAATTGTTTGTTTTTAAGGAGTTTCTAAACAAAGAGACAACATGCCGGGGCAGATATAAATATGTTCTGTATTCAACTACCCCAGTTGCTCTCTCCAGAACATCACATTTCAGCAATAGTTTTTGTTTTGTTTTGTTTTTCTCATAACAGGAACACAAACTAACTGACAAAGTGAGGCAGACACGCAAAGCCTGTGGCTGCCACAGATGTGAGAGGGACTGCGCAGAGCAAGCAGCAGGAGAACCAGAGCTCCCAGGCACAGGCCTTTCCCCCGACACAGGTCATTTCAGAATGCTTCCCACTTGAAATCTCACTTGCATGTCTCAAAGTCAACACATCATCATCTTCCCTCACTGACCCTGTGGCCATTCTAGTGTTCTAGTTCCATTAGGACACTGCAAGCCACAAATTCAAACATTTTACCTATCATTATTCCCTCCCCTGATTTATAACCTAAACATAGCCACGAAGTGCTACCATCTTTATTCCTAACAGTTTTAGCTAGTTACTAACAACCCAGGTACAAGTCATTGTCATGTCTCAATCTATAGCAAAACCCACACTCTGACAAGATTTTTATTTTTCAATTAAAATAATGGGATACTACCACCCTTTTCAGAGACAGCTCACTGCTTCTTGTATAAAGAAAAAACAAACAAACATATAAAGGCCTCATGACCTTCCTATGGCCCACCTCACCTGCTTCAATTTACAACGTTCTTCCTCTCCTCCCAGCTGTGTATACTGTTCTGAGTTTTTCTACTAAGACTCTCTTCCCACCTGAAAGCTCTCACATTCATAAGTACAGTTCTAAGATATGCACAATATACTGTTTAAACAAAAGTTATATTATAAGTCTGTGGTGTCTGTGATAGTATCAAGGCTTCATGGTGAAGGAAGGCATTCATGATTAAAACTCTTCATCTATACCATGGGAGTCTATCTGCATGAAAGGGTGCCTACAAGGATCTCAGGTTCATGTCAGATCTCAAGCCTCTTATTACCTTCCAAAAATGTATGGCTAACCTGATAAACATTGATAAAGGCCATTTAAAGCATTTGCAGCTTACTTAGATAACTACATTTTTGTAAGACTTCAGGCAGTAATAAGGAAAAGTTCTCAATAGTACTGGTTTGAAGACAGGCTCTGAAAATGGCCATTATGTGGGTCACAGCAAAGCACATAGTCGGCCTCCGGAGATGTGCAGTCTTAGCTGCTGCGCTGGCTCATGCAGCACGGTCACCATAACTTCAAAAGTCCCCATCATCAGAATCAAGCCTATCAATTATTTGACTGTGAATTTAGAATAGCACAATTGCTAAGCCAAGAAGAAAAGGGGGTTTTATATACCCTGGCCAAACATAACTGCTGCCATCCCCAAAATGGATCAGTGTCATCTGGGATGTACAAAGCCCAAAGCACTTTCTTCAAGGGAACACAACTTATGTTTATAATTACACTGAATTGTGGAGTAAAAGCACAATCAACAACTGGGCAAACACACAGTAACACTTTCATACTGCTTAACTAGCCAAAGCCAGGTAAAACTTTTCATATCTAAATTCAGTTAATCATTTCAAGATTCTTATAAATGGGTCTGTAGAGATGGTTAAGAGCACTGTTGCTCTTTCAGAGGACCTGGGTTCAATTCCTAGCCCCCACATGACTGCTCACAACTGTCTGTAACTGGCATGCACATGGAGTATAGACACACATGCAAACAAAACACCCACAAACATCATAAATGAGAAAGAATCTTATATGGTAAGAGGCATGAAGAAGTTCAAGTAGTTAATATGCCACAGAGGCAGGGTTCAGATGAGAGCAGTCACTATCAGCTATTACACTGCACCATCCAATATGGAAAAGATTACAGGGTTGTGAGATGGAAATCAGCTCATCTAAGAACAACAAAATCAGATTGGGCTTCAAAGTTAGAAGGGTCTGGAACTGATCAAAGCAGGTTACAACATGTTCTACCTACAGAGGATCGGTTCCTTCTGTTTCACACATGACTAAAAGGCTCTTTTGTCATCATGGCAGAAGTGCTGGACACAGGAAACCAGGAGGCCAGAGAAGAGCTGGGGTAAGCCCCAGTCACTTGAGGACCTCCCACCTGGTCTTTCCTTCATTGTCACAGGCTGGGAAACAGCCTTAACACAGAGCTTTCAGGAAACTGCCTGGTTCAATTGTACCCTACATGTCATTTTGTAAGCTGGAAGCTAAGTTGCTATTGTCCACCACTTTAAAATGGCATTGTTTTAACTTAGGGGATCCAGCAACATCCGGTAACTCCAATGCTGACTCTTAATTTAGCTGCATCCAATAGCAACAACAACAACAACTTTGCCAACTTGGGCTACTTATCTAAAACCTGCCCAGTGCACTGTTTAGAACAAATGACCTCAAACCATCAGGCCCCAATTTTACCATATATCATGAACCCATGTGTCATGACTAAGAAATACTGACACTTCACCTTTCCCATCAGCAGATCCTCAGACTAAGAGACTTCTGAGACAAATTCCACATTCATATTTATAACAGTTAAGATACACAAAGCTGGAATCACTGTGAATACCACAAATGCCAATCTACTATTATATTCAAACAAGCTGATATTTAGTAAGCCCTTCCAATGTCAGGAGTAATTTTTTAAATTACTGTAAGGGCTTTTAGCAGTTTATGGTTGCAGAAACACTTCAGAAGCTAATCAGATTTAGGTCATACAGCTATAAACCAACAGTCACAATTCAAACCTAGGCACCATCTCAGGAGCTTCAGCTTTTACATTACCTCGGGCTGCTGCCACTATTGGGGGCTCGAAGGAATAATGACAGGGATCTAATAACCAGAGCAAAGGAATCAATGAATCTAGCTGCTGCCAGTATGATGCCTCTTGTATCACATCATACCTTGATCCTCATTTGAATTAGTTAGAATTGAAAATTAGGAAGCCTTATCTGTCAGACAAGCTAAGACAGTAGGTCCTACCAGGAGAGCATAGCTCCTGCAAACATTAACAAGAGTGTTGGGTCCAGGCATGATGCAAGAAGAGAGGAGAAACAACATGGTCAGGAACCTGACAATCATGAAATAACTAATTAAACTCAGTGAGCGTTGTGAATAGCACTAAATGAAATATAGTCTTCATTGTACCAAATGCTAGTAAAAGAACCAGGAAAATGAAGCATGCCTTTCTATCCTGAATTGAGTAAGTTGGGAGCCAGAAGAGAAGGTATTCTCCCTTCTATGAGGCAGGGCATGTGAGCCTGTGAGAGACTGAAGAGGTTTTAACCATGCAGAGGACTGTTTCACTCAGGGGTGTTAGAGGTAAGATGGATGAGATGGAGCCTGCCTGCCTCAAGCACTGGGGGAGGCTAAGTAAGCATAAGCACTGTGAAATGCTGTTGAGAACAGTAGTTTTGTGTTGTACTTTCTTTAAGTCTTTATTGTAAATACCCCATAAAGTTTTCTTTTTTTCTTCTGTCAATGAGTTAAACTACCAGGAGCAGCTGTTCAGGTCTTTGAATAGCCTACCCTTATGCCAAGAATCCCTTCTCTGGCAACCAGCCAGGCTGCCCTCATGGTAGCTTGGCTGGTTTTGAATACTTTACAATTACTCTGAGAATGCTTGGTTGGCAAGTACCAATACAAGTGAAGCCAGGACTCCTGCTCCAGGAGGCCTTACTCAAGTCACAACCACTTCAGACAACCTGTCCTGGCCTTGAACAGTTTTATGCCTGGATAACAATGGCTCACCGAACTTCAATGACCCTGCAGCTCTTCTCACTCAAGATGGAAGACAAGCACCACCTCAGTAATTCAGCAAAGGGCAATGACTGGTATAAATACTACCCTTCATTTATATACCTCACCCCTCCTCATGGATATATAAGCAAGCTGTTCAGCTCACTGTTTAGCATCCTCATCCTCCTGGGCTACCCATCTGCAGATGATTCTTAAATAGATGGACTGAGATGGGAGCAATGAAGAGTAACAAGCAGTGACCCTATCAGTGGAGGTGGTGTGGCTGCCAGTACAGCAGCAACACCAAGCAGTGATGAGTCCAGACAGCAGCAGAAACAAAAGTGGCAGAAGTAAATGCAGTTGATGATAAAGGGTGACAGAAGTACAGAGAAAGCAGAAAGGCAAGGTGGTGGGCAATACTGCACACACTGTTCACTTAGGCTTGGCTATGAGACTCTGAGCCTTGAAGGCAGTAGCTCACGAACTAAAACACTAGCCACTAAGGGTTATAACATCCAAGGCACTAGACCTATAAAAAGGGCTGGCATAAAAATGGTTGCTATTTACTGCTCCTGCTCTCACTGGTTGCTGCTTAGAACTGAGGCTTTTACTGGCCAAGCCACTGGCAATCAGAGTCCCAAGACAGTAAGTCTCTCACCTGAGCACAGACAACTAGATGGCTCAGGCTTCTAAGGCCTGGGGCTATAAACCTCCAGTTTTCAAGATTTGCAACTATAAGCCCCCTGAGTCCTTTGGCTCAGTCCCATAAGCCTTGGACACTCAAAGTCTCAGGCCTATGACAGTAGACTCAGTACTTAAAAATGCTCTTACTCTAACAAGTAAACCAGAGGTCAGGGAGGTACAAGGAAAATGCAGACAGAGGTACTCGGGCACTGTTGAGAGTAACAACTGACACAGCCCTCCTGAAGGGCAAATGGGCAATATATCTCAAGAGTTTAAAGTAAGTGGTAATTCCATTTCTTCAAATTTCTGCCAAGTAATTTATTAAGAATGCAGGCAGAGACTTGGCTATAAGAATGTTCCTTTTAGTATTGTTTATAACCATAAAACACTGGAACCAACATAAATATCCAACACAAGGGGAGCAATCAAGTTTAATCAAAAATCACATTCATATAAAAGCATTATGCTGACTCATTATTAAATGTTATAGAATGGAAAGAAATTAGAAAATGTTCATAATATATAAAGAATTTATAAAGCAGTATGCACAGTAAGATACCTAATGTTTTAAGGTTCTATTTGCATAAAAAGGTGATCAATAAATCAAATGTTGAATGTGGTAATCTTCCAGGTACAGGATTATAGGTGATTTTACTATCATTTATTTGTGGCTAACATTTCCTGTAATAAACTTATATTATTTGTAACCTAACATAGGTTAATAGGCTGGTTATACTAACACTTTAAAAAATGATTATTATATTTAAAAGTAAATAATTACATATCAAAATCAATTCACTATCAGTCAACAGACATAAGCAATTATATCTGAACGCTGAGTCTGGGGAAAACAGCTGAGGGGAAAATATAGCAAGGGCTGCTGACAATTCCACCTGCTTCAAAGTATGGCCCACTTCAGTCAGTGTGGCATATCCATCACTATGGCAAACATCCAGTATGCGCTTGCTGCATGAATAATGCTGTTTATATTCAGCAAAGCATTGCAAAGAAGCATTGTGTTGAAACTTAAAAAGAAAACAACAACAACAAAAAGCCGTCTTAATTATCAGGTATTTAGAAATTGCCCAAGTTCAATTAAAAACAAGGGTATCTATATGTGAATAAGGAGATCGTGAGAATTCATATGGTGTTCATTTACATTGCACTTCACTGTCCACAGCTCTACTTTTTAGGGGTAAGATTCCCATCCCACCCTCCTAAAAGAAAAAGAAATAAAGGGAGGAGAGATGTTCGTGCAGTATGGTGATCTTATCTGGGGCAGCAAGACTTTCCTCTAACTTATGGTCTGCACCAGCTATCAGTACTTCACTATACTTGACAACATCTCTAAAACAAACAAACAAAATGAACTATTGCACAGGGCTTGTCCCTAGTAAAGCTTTGTCTTAAAGATTTATTTTCTTTTTAATTATCTGTATGTGTGTTGGGGGGTGGTGCACATGTGTACAGGTAACCAGAGTCCAGAAAAGAGAACTGGATCCCACAGAGTCACAATCACAGGCGACTGTGAGTTACCTGATATGGGTGCTGGGAATCAAACTCTGGTCCTCTGCAACAGCTGGAAGTGCTCTTAACTGCTGAGTCATCTCTCCAGCACCTAACTGCTAGGGATTAACATTTTAAATTTCAATTACCTTATTGTATCAGTATTTAGAATTCTGTATTTAGTATTTAGCAAAGAATTCCGTCCTGAAGGGGAGTAGTAAAAACATGTGGACTATGAAAAAACACTTGGTTTGAACCCAGCCTGCCCTTTGCAACTCTGCAAACTGTAAAAGAATTTTTCTGTGAGAGCTCAAGGGAGTCTGACACAGTACTGGATGCAGAACCATACCCAATTTTCATTCTTCTTCACTTTCCTTAAAAAACTGTATTTCTTTTTGAAATTAAGAACAAGTTACTATGGAACATGGGTCAATTGGATAGTTATGAGGATACAGGGTGGATCTTTCCCTGTACAATTAATTGTACAGCAGGTGTAAGGATATAAGAGGAAACAGATAAGGTCTCCAAATGCAGATATCCCCAGTCTAGGTTTACCCTGCAGTATACAGGCAACCTCTGAGTTCCTACCTAGTTAGGAAGAACATGCAGAAACCATCAGAAAAGCAGTTAACAAAACAAGCTCTTGATGATATCCTCCCTCTGCCCCTATCTGCCACCCTCATTGCTCTAATAAGCACTTTTCCTGGAAACAGGAACCCTATGACTATCTGGTGATCTGTACCAAAATTTAACTTGCACAATTTCAAAAAGTGCCCATGAGGTACAACTGTCTTATTTGTTTCAGTATTTTCTCTGAATGTGCACATTCCGTCAGGTAAAGAAACCCTCGAGATTTTATCTCAGAACCATTTAAGGGCATATTCAAAAGATCTGAGGCTCAAACAAAGCCACCTATCCATAACACATCCTGCTCAAAAAAGTGTCCCAGAAACGCAAGATAAACAAAATCCCTCTGTCCAGTTCTAGGAGATAATACTGCTTCTGTATACTACAGTATGCCTTATATACCCGCACCAACTGTGTCTTCTTCCTCTACTGAAATAGAATGTCTGTTGCTAACAAAACACTGACATTCAAGTTGTTCCACAAACAGAAAAAGCAGCTGAGGAAGCTGACCCATGTGCTGACCAGCCAGCAGCTTCTGGGAGATACTCAGTTAAGTCTGTATTGTAAGACTGGCTGAGTCACAACTCTCCATCCTGTGGCTATTAGTATTTCACAACCCTTCTTGGCACCACCTGCCGAAATAATTCCTTAAAAGATACGCAAGTAGAAAACACACATTCAAGTTAAAGACAGCTAGATGGATTTGAAAAGGAAAAGGTTATTTTGAGGTTGAGCTTATGAGATTAACAAAAGCTAACAGATAGTACTGTTAGGTGGTTTTCTTGAAATGAACACAATGCTCATAACTCTTAAAGAGAATCGGTGGTTGCTTCTATTTTATAGATGAAGAAATGGAGACTAATGGCAAATTATTCAAGCTATTATGCCACATAAGCAGTATGACCAGAGAACTGATTCTTCTTAGTAACTCACAACCTAAATGCCAAGGCCTTCCTTGCCAATTATAGCATGTAACTATTTCCTCTATTGACTAAGGTATCATCTCTGCTGCCATTTTAATTTGAACATTCTATAAGAGGAAACATTACCTAAAGCTCACGCTATGGGTGCACTACTGTCTTGTGTAATTGACAGGAATATCCAGCTTAGTTCATTACTATTTGAAACAAGGAACTTGTTCTATAACAATTCATAAGAAAAGGAAGCTCGGGATGGTAGCAGGAGTCACAAGGATTAGCACTGGATATCCACTGTAAGCTGTAAAAACAAAGTCTCTTCTTTAGAAAGATTACTTGATACTGCCAATGAAATTCAACATACTTTTAATATTGAGTTATTCCAATAAGATACATCAGAACTAATTTAAAAAACAGCTAAATTTTTACTGCTTCTGGGGAAACTACATATGGTACCCTATGGGTGCACAAATATGTTGTCTGAAGTGAGAACAACCTGGTTTCAACCTTAGCTTACTGGCATGAACCTCCAACTCGATTCCTCAGCATGATCCACACTAAAAACACTTAGTATTTTACCATGCATGGACTATTTTGGTATGAAATACTCATCAACTTTAAAATAGTGTTTTCATAATGGAATATTTTATCCAGTTTTTGATACTATACAATTTTCTCCCTTCTAGGGGGATGGGTAATGAGAGAGACTGCTTGGTGACTTGCTCTGGATTCCCAAGTCACTTGCTCTTCCATCTGACCTTTGCTAATATCCATTCAAATACCACATGCCTGTCCTCTAGTAAGCTGTGCAATGCCTCACAAGCTTAGGTGGAGAACGTTTTAAATGTATACACATTCAAAATGCATACAATTTTTAGTATGTTCTAATAATGTCTCTAAAAGATATCATAGTAATAGTTCTGGAGATGGTAACTGGATACGTCCAAATGCGTTTCAAATGAGCACTCCTCAAGAAAAGGTGAATCCAGCTCAGAACTGCAGAGTTGCTCTATAAGCCTTTTCTGCACTTTCTAGTCAATAATAAAAAAAAATAATGGCCTCTTAAATGTGCCCTTGTTTTCCCTGCTACAATATTAATAACACTTGTTTTTCTTTCCTATACCGGAGTATGTTGCAATTACACTATAATATAACAAAGAGAGTAGGGATTTTTTTTCTATACAGGGATTACGACTGAATGTTAAAATTTCTATTGCAATTGTATTCAATACACTGGCTATATTCTTCAAGTATTTTACTTAATCAAAAAATGCTACTCTGTAGATCTTTCCTTAACTTGTTCTCCAAGTGTTACACATTCCACAAGACCACTGGGTGGGTAACTGTGACCAGCTACACCAACTGGCGGACGAGGGTGGGGCAGCTGACAACTGTCTCTTTCCTCAATTAGGCAAACACTGAGATCTGCTTATAAATAAGCCACGAGCAAGGCAGTGGGCAGCGGTACAAAGGAAATTCGGCCCCCGGACCCACAGAGCAGGCAGGGACTGTGCTGAAATGAAGACTGGGTGGAAGAAAAAGGACACCAACTCGGGCGCCAGCGGGGAGGCCCCCATGCGAGGCTGAGCCACAGTCCTCACGCCAGCCGAGGAGAGATCCACCTCGGAGCACGCTGCGGGCTGCGGGAAGAAAAGGGCCTCCGCAGAGGGCGGCAGAGACCACGGTGGCGTTCGTGGTTTCCTCCCCGCAGCCCCCGCCAGGAGCCAAGTGCTGGGCAGAGATCGGGGCGCGGCCCCCGCAACCCGGGGCCCTCGGGTCTGGTAGCTCGGCTCGGCTCGGGTGGGTTCCAGGCCGGGCCTCGCCCTCCGCCGCCCGGCCCCGCGCGCGCCCCGCCCACCCATCCTCCCGGGCGGGCCCCCACTTACTTTCTGCGAGTCCATGGCCAGGGACTAAGCCCTCCGGGCCGAGCCTGTCACCGGAACCGAGTGAAGAGCCTGAGGAGCCTTTGAGACCCGCTACCTCGGCCGCCGCCTGTCCCGTCCCGTCCCGTCCCGCAGACGTCCCGCCCGTTCGCGCCCAGCCCGCGCGCGCGCCGCTGCCGAGCCGCGGTTGCCAGGGTGAAAGGGCGGCTCGCGGGAGGGCGGGGTGCGAACGCACCACGCATGCGCAAGCGTGCGCTGGGCACCCGCACCAGTGAAGAAGGGTGGAACGCTTGCCAATCCGCCTATTCCTTCCTTCTTTCCTGCCTCTTTCCTGGCATCCCCATTCCTGTGCCATCGCTGCGGTCTTTGCAAAGAGCCTTTGGGAACCCAGCAGCCATGTCTGTGCGGAGGATCCAGGAGCTATCTCTTCCCAGGATGGGCATCGCTCCACTTAGTTTGGGAGGGGCAGTCCCTATAGGGGAGGTCAACTATCCAGTGGGAGGAAATACGCTGGAGTGAAGAAGCAGCGGAAATGTGCGGACAGGTCTTGAGCAGGCATGGTGGAAACCTGAAAGGGCCCCAGGACAAGGGATGGGAGGAAGTTACTGAAACGTGGGTATGGTGCTATATGGACTTTGTGGCCTGGCTGCCCTTGCTCCACTCACACTTCGTGAGCAAGTCTTTCTCTGTGATCCTGTGTCATCTGTGAAATAACAATAAATAATGATAATAAAGGGATGCAGACCCTGTCAAAGGCTGTGCAGATTAAATACTGTGTCTGTACTTCCCGGAACACAGCGCCGGAGTAAATGACAGTGGGGCAGCAAATTAGAATCTGCTTAGGATGGCCAGAGCAGCCAATGAAGATTCTAGAAGGCTTGGGGTAAAGACAGGAGGCTTGGAAAGGTTCTCCAGAGAGGCAAGCGTCATCTCCATTTAAGTGACTCTAGAAAAACAAAATTATCTGGGCGTTCACATGCTAAAGGAATAAAGGAGAAATGAATATCGAGTATTAGGTAGCAGTTCTGTGGTTCTACACAAATCGTCAGTGAAAAGGCCAGATTCTCAGAGAGCTCATGAGGCTGTTAGAAAGGTAAGTTTGTAAGAGCATCCGGGAGAGAGAGGGTGATGGGTCTGTGGACAAAGCTCTTGTATGGCAAGAGTGAGGACTAGAGTTAATATACCCAGAACCTAGTACCCACATAAAAGCCAAGCGACCACAGACACACACCGACACACCAGTGTCCCTGCTCGTGTGCCCTCACATTGGAATACACTGACACACAGCCCACACATGCACACACACACACACACACACACACAAAGGAGGACATTTCACGAGGTAAATGGAAGAAGTAAAGTTAAATTGCATGGAGTTTTAATTAATGGACTCAGAATAAGTAGGGTTCAACTTGCAGAAGACTATCTAGTCAGAAGAACAGTAAGTTCCAAGGCCTTGAAGAGGAATGAGCTGCTTTTGAGGATGAAATGTTTTAATTATATCTCTACCAGAGTCTTTCCAACTATATTGTGGTTTCTTAAGACCAAAACTTATTTTTTTTATCATACCTGTATCCCCATCCTAGCACGGGGTAGACAACACTCAAAAGACTCTTTCTTAACTGAACAGAAATATATGGGAAGGGACAAAAGATACAAAGGGGAAAAAAATGGTATCATTCAAACTAGGTAGGCACTGCTTGGAAACTGGGGGCTGAGGAGAGAATATGGACAGTTTTACTCCTGACAGCTGAAAGAAGAGATGGCCTGTAGTCCTTCAGAGAAGACTCCTCTTGTTATCAAGGAGAGGGGATCAACTATCCACAGCTCCTGTCCCCAATTACATGAGGAGTAGTGACAGAAGCCAGGTATATACCCATTAACCCACTGCTGGTGGCTCTAAGGGCGGGTCTGAATACAAAACCGACGACACTAAGTCATTTTCTAGGGATGAGAAATGTAGCCTGCAAAGGGTAGAACATCAGAGGTCAAACCACTGCCCTTGGCTGACACCATGGATCCATCACAAAGGGAAGGAAAGAACGTTTGTTTGGTCTCATCTCCAAAGCTTCACCTCACTCCTACCATAGGGGAGCCCCTAGGCACTTTTTGAGTGACAGTTTCTAGCAAAGGAGGACTAAAGAGGGATTTGGAGACAAGAGTCGCCCTGAAATGTGATCACCAGACTGTCACACCCTAGGAGCTCATTTCTGGATTCTTGCCCCGTTTCTGTAGTTCTTTCCCTTCAGGCTAGCCAAGCAGCCTGTGGGTTTTGACAACAGCTGTACCCTATCTGACCCTCAGGGATCTCTGGCCTCGCCTGGCTTGCCTGGCTTCCCACCACAGCTCATCCAGGACCATTTGCTGACTCATTCTCAGTGGCCAGTCCCTTAGGGCTGTGATTTGTCTACCCCCACACCATACAGTTCTCTTACTACAGTTCCCTTACCAAGCTGGGACGTAAGTCTACAAACCCAGCCACTCACCGTGGCACTGCACTACAGGCCTGTGGTGTAATTATCTTTGCATAGCAAATCCAGTTAGGAACTATTTTAAAGTAGCTTTATTTGAAAGCAGTTGTTCTTAAAACTTGACTGCAGGACTAACTGTGTCCGCATTGTCAGATAACTTCTTAGAAATGGAAATTCTCAGGCCTTATCCTCAGCACCAATGAAACAGAAACTCCAGGGCCAGTAATCCGTTTTAACAAGTCCTCCAGATGGCACTAATTCGTACTGACACCTGTAAACCACTGACATGAAAGGAAGGATATTGCCCTGTAAAGGGGGAAGGGACAGGGGAAGCTGGAGAGGTGGCTCAGCAGTTAAGAACATTGGCTGTTCTTCCAAAGGACCTCAGTTCAGTTCCCAGCACCCATATGGCAGCCCACAGCTGTTGGTAACTCCAGTTTTAGGTGATCTGATGCATACAAGTAAGCAAAATACTCATATAAAATATTAATAATAGAAAGTTTTAAAAGTAAAAAGGCTGATAACTTAATTGGTAAAATGCTTGCCACCCAAGCATGAGCAAAGTGTTGGGCAAAGTGTTGGGAGTGGTGGCATGTCTATAATCCCAACAATTGGGAGGCATAGATAAGACGATACCAGGAACTCACCAGCCAGCCAGCCTAGCCTAATCATGGAGATCCAGAGTTAGTAACTGAAGATCAATTGAGCAACATGCCTGATATCAACTTTTGGTGTCCACATGCATGTGTACACAAACGCACATGTACCTGTACATACATGTTGTACACAAACATGATACGCACACATAAAAAGGTGTAACACTATGTATCATGTTGGGGAATATTATTTTAAGGTGTGTGACTTTTGTTTATGCTGCATTTAACTCTCTGAAGCTGTGTTACTTTGCCTGTCTAAAACACCTGATGGTCCTAGTAAAGAGCTGAATGGCCAACAGCGAGACAGGAGCAAGGAGAGGCAGGGCTGGCAGGCAGAGAGTATACATAGAAGGAAAACCACGAAAGAAGAGAGCAGCAAGAGAACAAGGACAGGAGGACGTTCAGGGACCAGCCACCCAGCCAGCCACGGAGTAAGAAGGAAAGTAAGATAAAAGTCCAGAGGGCAAAAGTAGACAGGTTAATTTAAGAAAAGCTGGCTAGAAACAACCCAAGCTAGGGCCAGGCATACCTAACTAAGAATAAGCCTCAAGGTATGATTTATTTGGGAGGTGGGTGGTGCCCCCCCCAAAAAAAAGCCAAAAGAGTGAAACATTACAGCAAAAAAATATTGTTTCCAAACTTGAATTTGCTGTTCTGAAAGATGCTTGTCTATCTAGTCATGGTTATTTGATTGATGTCTTTGGCCTTTGCTGACCTGCTTGCTTTCTAATCCAAGTCAGGATTGCCTCAGGGTTGACATTGTAATGTCCAGCAAAACTGTCCTACCGAAAACTGGATTCTTTGTCCTCTGTGAGATGCTAAGCACTCCACAAAGATCTGAGTTTCCTCATGAGTTTGGGGGGGCACTTTTTCATTTCCATGTCTTTAATTTCTCTTCATTTCCATGACTCATTCTTTTGAAGGTCAGTCTAGGTGGGTCTACAGGCACCACCAGCTATTTACATTTGCATCCTGAGCTGCAGTCTGCCAACTCTGCTGTCATCAAAAGCCCTTATCTTCACTAAAGCTCCATTTCCTAGTGCATAGAATAGTGGCCATATTTCCTTTGGGGTTTAGTGGGGGATTAAAGAAAACTATGTATAAAAAATGTTCGGCTTAGCAGGCTTGTAACTGGTGGTAGCAGCTATTATTACTGGTCTACACAGCATGTCCTTTGGGGCTATTTTTACACAGTTATTTTTTCCACTCATGTCTAGGAGTCTTACAACTGTTCCTTTCCAACTCCCCTGTTCTCTGCTCTGCTTGTTTTTTCTGATACCCATCAATAGTCAGGTGCTACTCTTTGCTGAAGTCCCAAATGTTCACTCATCACTCCCTGATCAAACATAATGCAGGTTTTCACAACCAAACCCGGTAAGACAAGCCTCTGCAAGTTTCCACTTCTTCGGCTGTAAAACAGGGCTCACAGCACCAGCACCAGCACCAGCTAATGAGTGGATTACATGAAATAATTCAGCCAAGTGATTAGCTAGCTTTGTCTGATGTGTGATAAACAACCAAAAAACATTTGTGCTTGTCACCACTTCTCAACCATAGAAACCTAATCGTGTGCTTCCTGCCCACTTCTGACTCAAATACAGATTGGCCCCCAAAGCCTTGGAAGCTCTAGGAGATCTTCAAATGACCAGCTCCTATAAAAGAGAGGTTGGTTGTGCCCTGGAGGAGGCTGGTGCTCAGTGGAGTGGCCTAGCTCACACTTATTGAGCTCCAAGCCACATAGGAAGCAGCAGACTCAAACCTCAATGGTGAAGACCCAAAACCAATGTGAGAAGAAGCACAATTGCAGACCCAGATCATATTTAGTTTAAAAGGAAAAACTCAGCATGTAAGCAGTCATGACTTTGTCTCTTTGGGGCTGGTCCACAGAGTAAATGTGTGGTTTTCTAGAATCCCACTGCCCCAGCTACTGGAAACTATAGGAAGACAGGGTTTCCTCTCCACAAAATGTCTAAAGCAGTGGTGCTCAACCTTCCTAATGCAGTAGCCCTTTAATAACAGTTCCTCATGTTGTGGTGACATCTATATCAAACCCCTCAAGGCTCAGGGAACATTGTGAGAGAGGACTGGAAAAGATATAAAAGCTGGAGGCTGCTGTCTTCTGAATGCCACATGGCTGTTGCCCTCACGACCTCACAGCAGCTACTACTTAGCTGCGAAGACCAAACCAGCCAGTGACTGCAGCATGAATTGCAGAGAAGCTCACCAGGAGGCTCCATTCCTAGCTGAGGAGCTTTTGGGAACTGGTTACAGGGAGGGGAGGAGCCATGTTTCTTCAAGGGAGAGGCCTCTGGTAGGTTGTCATGTGCATTCAGAAATTAATAATTGGACTTAGGGGGTTGTTTTTAAAACACCCACACATATGAAGGTGGGACAGGTTCATGTACAGGGTTCCTAGAAAAATAGGAAGGGGATTTGAAGAGCAGATAATTCATTTTATATATTATAAATGTATAAAATAAAAATATAAATAAAAAGAATCACAGAAATCTGGTATAGAGTATTTGGTACAGAGATTCCCACCAATAGCCAGGTGGTGGTGGTGGTGCACACCTTTAGTCCCAGCACTTAGGAGGCAGAGGCAGGAGAAGCTCTGTGAGTTCGAGACCAGCCTGGTCTACAGAGTGAGTTCCAGGACAAGCTCCAAATCTACGCAGAGAAACTCTGTCTCGAAAAACAAACAAACAAACAAACAAATAAACAAACAAACAAACAAACACCCCAGAGATTCCCACCATGCCAATATCTAAGCAGATGCTGGGCCTTTGCTTAGCATTGCTCTCATGGGGGGAACTAGGCACTGGAAATATGCCTGGTAGAGATAGCATCATTGAGAACCCTGAGTCCCATCATTCTACAAAACTACAGGCCAATAACAATTCATTCCCTCTCTGACTCAGTTCTGTAATTGTAGTTATCTTCAAAAAGTTCTCTGGATTTCTTCTCCTTAGCAAACCCCACACCCATGTAGTCCACCACAAGAGATCCTGCTAGCTTCTGGAAGAGAGATTACTAGCTTAAAAACTCTATTTAGATATTTCTATGTCACAATACTTCCTGTGTGTGCACTGGTCAGTTTTACACTAGGCACTGGGGATGCAGCCTGGAGGCACATGTGCTTTCAATGTGCCCTGGCCTGGCCCTGGACATGCTTCTGCACTCGTGTTCAGGGAATGACTATGAACAAGTCAATTATCTTTCCACTCATCACTTCATGAAAGGAAATCTCCCCAGGTTGCTGGCCCCCAGCCAGTTCTCTCCAGCACAAAGGGAAGGCTCCCTGCTCCCTCTGAAGATATTCTGAAATGGCATGAGCCAGGTAGTGCCTAGGGACATAAAATGCCACCATGCATTACTGATTTACTTATTGGTTAAACTCCCAAACCCCAATGCCCCACTATCTGAAACAAAACCCAGCTTGCAAGCATTGGCTGTGTGGCCAGGACAGTTTTATATCCTCTCTGTACCCCTGCTTCCTCATTTGTAGGCTGAATGTATTAACAGCATCCCCTTGATAGGTAAGGCATTTAGACTGATGCCTAACACATAGGAAATACATAATGTAGGTCACCTACATACTATTATTTCCCAAAAGAAACCATTTTCTTAAGTACCATCCCAGAGAATGGTGTCTGAGTCCTTTGATACTGTAGGGTTGTGGCTGTCAGGTTAGGAGGATACCGTGTCACCTCTTCCAGGGAAAATACCCTCCTGAGATGCCTTCTCATTCTGAAAATCAATATGTACTTTTCTATGACAGAACAATTGAGTCAGGAAGAAAGAGAGGCTTGGAAGGTGGGACATATGGCAGGGAAGAATAATCTTTGATTGGAAAATCTAGAGCACAGGGCAGTGGTAGCCCATGCCTTTGATCCCAGCACTCAGGAGGCAGAGGCAGGTGGATCTCTGTGAGTTTGAGGCTAGTCTTGTTTACAAAGAAGTGAGTTCCAGGACAGCCAGGGATGCTACACAGAGAAACCCTGTGTAGCAAAAAAAAGGAAGGGAGAAAGGCAGAGAGAGAGAGAGGGAGAGGGAGAGGGAGAGGGAGAGGGAGAGGGAGAGGGAGAGGGAGAGGGAGAGGGAGAGGGAGAGGGAGAGGGAGAGAGAGAGGGAGAGAGAGAGAGAGAGAGAGAGAGAGAGAGAGAGAGAGAGAGAGAGAGAGAGAGAGAGAGAGAGAGAGAGAGAGAGAGAGAGAGAGAATTTCTCCATTGCATGAGCTACAACATGACATACCAGCAGACTGGAAGAAAAGACAGGATCCTGACTATGCTGGAAACACATCCTGGACATAGTGGGAAATGATGGAAAGAACAATTCCAAGAAAAAGATGTAAGACATGAGAACCATGAAGTGGAGAGGGGATCCTTTAGTGTCCCAACACTGGGGAAGGGCTGGGACAACTTTAGAACATACAGGAGGTGGAATATTCTGTAGCCACGAAAACTTACCTCTGTGAAAAATATATAACCATGTGAAAGGAAGCGTGTAAGATACAATTTTAAAATAGATAGTTTCTATAAATTGATTTAATAACATCTGTAAAAAAGGAATTAATACATTTATTTTTGTTTATTTGTATTTATGCATTTATTTATTTGCTCAGGAAAAGCCATGGCATCTATGAAAGTGAAGCCTGTTAGGAAATAACATTGTCACAAGCTGAATACTTATATTCTACCTCAAAGCCATTAGTTAAAAATTCTGCTCCCCAAAGTGATGATATTAGGAGTTGGGGCCTTTGGTCTGTGACAGCCATCATAAGTGAGATGGGAGAGAGGGAGAGAGAGAAGGGAGAGAGAGAGAGAGAGAGAGAGAGAGAGAGAGAGAGAGAGAGAGAGAGAGAGAGAGAGAGAGAGAGAGAGAGAGGGGTCCCAGAAAGACACTTTGTCCTTTATAATATGTGAGGATAAATGCATGGGACAATGGCTGTCTATGAACCAGAAAACAGTTCTCAACCAGACACCGAAGATACTGCCAGCTCATTGATCTTGTATTTTCTACTCTTACACACTGGGAAAACTGGTTCTGTTGTTTATAAGCTCCACAGTCTGGTATCTTATGACAATAGTCTGAACAGACTAAGATCAATACCTGCACGTGTTATGTATTTTGCTTTCTGTTTCCATGGACATGAATCAAAGATAAATAAATTAGCTTTGAAATACTCATTCAAATTTAGAATGGGTTCCCCATGGCTTAAAAACAAAAGGAGATGGGAAGAAATTATTAGAGATCTGATAATCTTGATTTCTGAATTCCAAGTCAAGGTGCTGGGATTGAAGTATGTTATATATGGGATGCCACATGTAAGGCTGCGAACGAGTATCTTAGGACCTCAGTTAGCAAGAACAGGAAAGACATGAGTGGGAGGATTCTGGGGTGAGGAGTTTACTGGGCCCCAGAGACACAGTTCTCACTCTCCTGTCCCCTGCCTATCTTTGATATTTATATCACTGTAGTCCCACAATCTCTGCCCATCACAGCCATATCTACCACATGCCATCATTAGAACACCGTGATTATGTAGGCATTATCTAGCTTTCATATATCCATCAAGGAAAAATATAATAAATTGGTCTTAATGAAAACGGTGGGTTTCCTTCCAAAGTTGTCTAAACCAGTAGCCACAAACTTTCCTGGCAGGGCAATATTGTTAATATTTTGGACACTGAGGATCATAGTGTCTTTGATACAGTTATGTAACTCTGCCATTACAAAAAGAAAGGAGTCATAGACAATGTATAAAGGATGTGGTTGTGTTCCCATAACATTTTATTTACAAAAATAGGTGGGGACAGGCAGATTTGACCCATAGGACATAAAAGAACAGTGTTATTTTGCTTAGAAAATAAATCTGTGATTCTTCCGTGCTTCTAAAACCCTCCCCCAAGACATTTTCCATGCACATACACCACTATCCCCACCCCAATTCGAGACCAGGTGTTCATAAGTTATCTCTGTAGTGATACTGAGCAAAGCACAGTGTTATAATGGAGGGACTCTGGCACTGGAATACTGACCTATCATCTGTGTGATCTTACCCACACACAGCACATGGTGTCTCTGGTATCTCATTTCCTCATGATCAAAATGTCAACAATACGGACAAACCTACAGGGCTTCGTGAGGATTCAGTATTATGCAGGGCACCCATCCTAATGCTTGGCATGCAGCAGGCCCCCAGTAATAGTAGTTATTAGCCCACATCCACTCTATTAATAGCGGAGTCAGAGAGGACAAACCCAGGATGAAGGCAGAGAATTCCCATGTGTGTCCTGACTTCAGGTCAGCACTCACTAGATGAGAAACAAACATTACAAGGTCAGAAGAGAAAGCAATATGACATTTGAAGATGTGGCTGCAAGGCAGATTACTATCAAATGCTTCTGATTAATCATTAATTAGCCACCCCTCCCCCACTGTGGCAAGTCCATTTGGCTGTTCATGGTTGGAGAACTTTCTTGATCACTGCTGTTGGAGTAATGAGATCCTGTCTCCCTCGAAGACTCAACAGCTGGTGAATGGCAGGTCCTTGTGTAAACAGCCTCCTCTGAGTCCATTCTTCCAGTCTCCAGAGACCCGTCACCTTTTCCTCAGCTGAAAAGTCAACACATCAAGAGAATGAGTGTTTCTCTACTTGAAGAAGGAAACATAAGAAGAAGCAATCAATAACCGCAAATAAATAATGTGGAAGAATCTTTAGACGTTAAGAAATATCAATGAGGCTGAAAAGTAATCACATAGGAGACAATAAGTAAAATGAATGTCTGCAACAGCCTGGGTCTAAATTCTAATTGTACCCCTTTATCAGCTGTGATTTATGAGCAAGCTGCTTAACTCTGAGCCTACATTTCCCAAAGGAAATAAGGCAATGGTGAGGTCCTTGAAGGTTAAAGATTTTGGGTTAGTTGTCAGCTTGACAGGTTTTGAGATCACCAGGGAGACAAGTCTCCAGACACACCTGTGAGGGATTATTTAGTTCCTGGTTATGTCTCACTAAGTGAGGAAGTATGCAGGTTAAATTAGAGTAGGTTAGTAGAAGTGGAAAGATCCACACTAAAAGCAGGTGATATAATTCCTTGCATTAGGGTCCTGCCACTATACAAAAGGAAGCAAGCTAAGTGGGCATGAGCATTCATTACTCTCTGCTTCCTGACTATGGATGCAATGTGACCAACCACAATGGCCTAGACCCTGTACTGTGAGCCAAAAACAAACAAACAAACAAACAAAACAAAACAAAAAACAAAAAACAACAAAAACAAAACAACAACAAAAAAATTTCTCTCTTACGTCATTTTTGGACTTTGCATCACAGCAACAGAAATGTGACTGATGCTGTTGTTAGGATTAAGTGCATGAATATAGACACAGTGCTAAGAACAGTTCCTGATACATGGTGGTGTGCTGGACTCATCTTTCCCATTGCTGCAATGACCATTATTCATTGACGAGGAGGTTTCTGAAGCCGAACTGAGACAAATCCATGAGTCACATTCAAAGCTACGTTGACAAACCTGGTTCTATGGTGCCCTCAAAGACCCAAACCTGAAACTAAAATGAAAATGTGGCTTTTTCAAGCCTGTAATTCAGTTATTGGAGGGGCAGACCACAGTTCGTGCGATCCTTGAGATAGTGAATGAGCAAAGGAGCTGAAATGAATGCCACTGTGGTGCTGAGGAGGATCACCTTATCCTTAGGAAATACACATTGGATGATGGAGAATGGAAGAATCTAGAGCAGTAGTTCTCAACCTGAGGGCTGTGACCCCTTTCATAGGGGTTGCCCATGACAATGAGAAAACACAGATATTTACAATTCATAAAGGTAGGAAAAAAAAAACTATAGATAGGAGTTACTACAACTTGAGGAACTGTATCATTTATTAAGTATACAGTGTTCTATGTGCCAGAAGAGGGCACCAGATCTCATTATAGATGGTTGTGAGCCACCATGTGGTTGCTGGGAATTGAACTCAGGACCTCTGGAAGACCAGCCAGTGCTCTTAAACACTGAGCCATCTCTCCAGACCAAGGAAATGTATTAAAGGTTCTCAGCATTAGGAAGGTTGAGAACTACTGACCTAGAGGTATACACAAGTTGTGTAGAAAGCAGGCATGAAGTGGTGTGTGTCTATGTATGTATTGTAGTGTGTTTGTGTTGTGGTGTGTGGTGTGGTGTGGTGTGGTGTGGTGTGTGTGTGTGTGTGTGTGTGTGTGTGTGTGTGTGTGTGTGTGTATAAAGGAGTATATTGTTGTGGTGTGTGTTGTCTACGGGATGTGTGTGTATGTGGTATATGTTGTGGTGTGTGTGTGACATAAAAAAGGATTGAGAGTGTCCTGCAGGTGGAGTAACTTCTCAGTAGGCACAGGAAGTTTGACAATGTGGACCCTGATGTTTTGTGTATACAACATTCTTGTTCTTACAGTCTCTCTGCAAGTTTGAAATAATTTCTTCGGGATATTTCAGGCTCCGCATGTGATTCTCGTAGAGTACTTGCCTAGCATATTCAAGAAATGGGGTTCTATCCACAGTGCTGGGAAGAAGTCTTAAAAATCCATTAGGATAAATCAATGAAAGAGGGCTACTTGAGAAGTGTGGACTCAGCTTGACTCTTAAGCAAGCACAGAGCTAGCTCAGGACAAGCAGAAATGATAAGATATTCCTGACCACAACCTGCAAGGGTGGGGTGGGGGGCTAGAACAAAAAGATAGGAAAGGACTGGGTAAGATCTCCGGATATGCTCACCTCTACACTGGGCTCTGCTTTTCATCAGGTCCTAAACCAGGCAGCAAGAGGCATGGAGAATAGCATCACTTTTCAGAGAGCTTCCATTCTAATTACTGCCTCTTTGCTGATGTGCCTGTCTCAAATTTCTTCCCAATTTCAATGTATTTGGCAAGTGGAAAATCGAATAAATCCCTGAAGCAGTGCTTTTACAACCCCAGTTCCTCTCTGAGAAAGTGCAAGGCTCCTTGGGTCCTCCAGCCCCTCCTCTAAACTTTGCTGTTCATCAGTCCCATGTCTGTGGTCTTATATATTGGGACACACAGCTTCAACTTTCATGGTCTTTCCCCTACTGCTGAAAGTAAGGCTTCCTATAATTAGACTGACATCCAATACCAATGATGCTTAGTTAAGGTCACATAGCACAGACAGTTAGACTTAGCTAAACTTGTGATTTGTCTAAGATTGAGAGGAAACTATTTTACTACTATAGTTAATTTAAACTTTTGCTTTAGAACTGTTATAAATATTTTTAAAAAGCTATAGAAGTAGTGGAGAGTTTTCTTTCATAATGTTCTTTTGTATTTCAAAAGCCCATCCAGGAAACTATATGTAACTTACTTTCTTTTCCTTTTCTTTTTTTCTCTTCTCTTCTTTCTTTCTTTCTTTCTTTCTTTCTTTCTTTCTTTCTTTCTTTCTTTTTCTTCTCTGTTTTTTCGAGACAGGGTTTCTCTGTATGGCTTTGGAGCCTGTCCTAGAACTCTCTCTGTAGACCAGGCTGGCCTCAAACTCACAGAGATCCGACTGCCTCTGCCTCCCAAGTGCTGGGATCAAAGGCGTGTGCCACCACTGCCCAGCTGTTCAATGTATTTTTAATCATATGTATTAATGAAGTAGCTGTATAATCCTTATTTAAGCATCTCTCTAATGTGTTGAATGAAGGCAAAGATATGTCTATTTTGTTTACTACTGTATCTCCAGAACTTGTAACAGTGGTAAAAAGCACATAATCAGAATGCATTTGATGGATGAAAAATATATTTAAATGACTCCAAGTTCTTATTCTCCTTTATTGTTGCGGTTGTTTCTCCTATTGTATTCTAATTCCTTGTTTTAAGTTTTTTCAAAGTCCTCACTGCGTAGTTTAGACTGGTGATTCTCATGCTTGTGATTCTCATGCTTCCAAGTGCTGATATTATAAGCTTGTACCTCCATAGCTCAGTTTTCTCTTAGGTAGTTAATTCCTTTCTTACTCAACCACCTTTATATAAAAGCTTTTATGATTATTTTGGAAAAAACAGGAAATGGTGTGAAGATTTTTCTTTGATTCTGACCTTGGTGTGACCTTGGTGTGACTGGTGTGATGGCATCCCTTGCATGTGTGAAATGGCTTTGCTCTATCCTCACATAGTTTACAAAACTAGAATTCTGCCTTGGAAATAAATTCCCTCCTAATTCTAAACCCCTCCCTCCCTCTCTCCATTCTTCCCTCCCCCTCCCTCTCTCCTTCTCTCCCTCCCTCCCTCTTCCCTCCTTCCCCCATCCACATCTCATCCCACCACCCACACCGTGTGTTGTTTTAGTGTTGAAGGTTGAAGGCTTTTTTGGAATCACCTTTTTTTTTTTTTTCCTGTCTTCTGGTTTTTGTCTTGCTTTCTGAAAGACATCCTCAAACTCATCACAATGTACACAAATTACTGGGCTTTGCATTTTCTTTCTATTTTCCATTTCTAAGGTTTGTCCTACAGAATAACCACCAAGATTCCCATTTGGTGGGTGAAGACCTGTCTGCTGGAATCTTGTTTGATTCCTCTGTAGCTCACTCTACCCTTACTTCTGTCTAATAGGCCACAATGTGACAATATATCACTTCTAATCCAACTGTTTTGACCAGCTGAGTTGTTTCCAATTGGAGGGTACTGCAAACAATCCTTCTGTGACCATGTGGGGGCTTGTTTTATTTGCTTTACTTTTGAGTGGTTCACTATGTCTCCTCACCATGATCCTTCTACCCCAGTCTCTGGAGTGCTGGGATTACAAGGCTTGCAGCATCACTCCTCAATCCCATGAGCATTCTTGAACAAGTTACTTGGTGCACAGGTGCCTGGGCCATTCAGGTCCCAGAAGGGGAACTGTTGGATCTGTATCACTTTTCAACTTTAATCAATAAGATGAAACAGGTTTCCAACATACTCCTGGTGCCTTACTTTCCCATGAGTTATATATGAGAGTTCTAGTTTCTTCAAAACCAAGACAGCATTTTAATTTTCTTTTTATCATTCTGATGAATTGGTAGAATACCTCACATGGCTTTAGCATGTATGTCGCCTGTTGTCACCAATAAGATGGCTGACGGTTCTCTTGGTTTAACTGGATGGAAATCATGGGGACACAGAGGTCCTTACTGCAGTCTGTTACATCCCAGTGAGGGCCTTGGACAAAGAAGCCTTGGCCCCTTGTCAGTGTTCTGTGTTCTGCGGCTCAACGTGGAGCCGAGTCTCACGTGCTTAAGCACAGCTCTATGGAGATCAGGGCTGCAGGGTCTCTCCTCTGGCTCCTAAACAGCCTTTTATCACCTTCCTTCCCTCTCTTCCTTCCCACCTTGGCTGCTCTCTGCTCCCTCAGTTGTCAATGGCCACTGCCAAGCAACTGCCCAAGATCTCTGCCTTGTGGCCTCTTCCACAGTCAAGCAGTGGTTCTACTCTGGACACTGGTAATTTAGGACCCAATACTGAGCATTGGAAATGGGTGTCAGCTGCTGGGATGGTCTTCGAGGCCAACAATTGAGCAGTCATAGTCAACAGCACACCTGCACTGTAAGGGGCAGTACCAGGTTCCCTCAGCTCCTGTGGGATTGTTTAGCTGTCGGGCTGCTGTAGTGCAGTACACAGGGAATCCATCAGACTGAGGTGGGCAGCCGCCATCACAGATTCATGCTATGATCCAGAAGGGAGCAAACCACCTCTGTGGGGTAATGCTTCTACCTGAGCTAAGTACTTATTCATGTCAGGCACTGTGCACACAGCACCCATGGGACTGGTTGGTGCCTGTGAGATCAAGAAAGCATACCCTCCAACCCAGGGCCAGTCAATCTGTGTAATGATTTCAACTCAGCCTGCACGACTGGATGCAGGCAAGGAAAGACCACAGGAGAGATGATATCACATGAGAAGAGGCATCAGAGTACAGTGTCCCCAAGTCCACTTCCTGAGTGAACCCAAGCAGCCTGCTCATATAGTCACAGAAGGGAGGGTGTATTGAACCCATCACAGCCACGTTTTTGTCCAATCACAGCTTTACTATTACCAATGGCAGTCACTAAGTCTTGTGTTTTGGACATTTAAGAGCCTTGCCACCGTCTCCATAGTTACTCTCCCAGGGGAAACACTTCCCCTCTGGCACCAAGGCATTGTCATTGCAAAATGCCAGGCACAAACTTTCCAACAGCCCAGGCTGGGGTGGGGTCCCCAGGAACCAGGCTGATCCGCTGCTGTTCTTCGCGTAGGTGTCTCAAGACTTGTGTGGAGGCTCAGTTGTGGTCGGTGCAAGAACGACAGTGGTCTGGTTGGTTGTTTTACCTAAAGTAAAACTTATCAAGCAAGTTTGAGAAACACTAGATGATATTTATGGAGTCAAGTTGCCCCATCAGTGTGTCCTTATTTTTATTTACAGAAACAAACACCTAAGTGTATACATTATAAACTTAAGGTGCATATCATTAAGAATGGCTTTGACTTTTAACATATTTTTAGCCATATTTTAAGATTTTTTTTTTAACATAAGGCCCATATTTACCAGGTCACCATGTGCCATCACACCCAGTTTATATGGCATGGCAGATTGACTCAGGGTGTTGTGCCTGTTAGATAAAGACTCTTCCAACTGAACCACATCTTTAGCACCTGGTTTAAAAATTCTTAACACCATCCAGTGCCCAGAGTGGCGCCAATCCTCCTGCCTGGTCTATTTTGATTGTACTTTATACACATATTGGACATTGATTTTCCTCTGTGAAATGCCTGTTCAGATCTTTCATCCCTTTGGGTTCTCTGCCCTTTTCTTATCCAGCCCCACGTGTTGTCTTTACATTTTCAAAGAGTCTTTTACCAGACATATTATTCTAAGTATTTTCCCTTTTAATTTAATTTCCCCTTTTAAATGTTCTTTTAAAATATCATTAGAAATTTTAGTTTTAATGGCATCACATGGAAGTCTCAACTTAAAGCAATTTCAAGAGAAATTAATCTGGAAGTTTACCTTTCTGATCTAGATTATAATTGACTGTATAGGACAGTGAACATCTGTTGCAGAGTTCAGGATTGGGCCTCTAGTGCCAGCTGTCCTCCACACTGAGCATCATTTACTAGGATCCTTGGCACCAGGAAACAGGAAGAGATGACAAGAGGGAGATCAACCTTAGGTGTTGGGACAGTTCATATCACAACAATACTTTAGTCTCAGAAGACTGTAGGATAGTTTCTCAGCCATACAACCACTGTTCTTATGTCCCCTCATTAGAGCCCTGTGCTAATAATCTAATGTCATGGGGAGTAAGATTCTACTGTCCTGTAGATGTCACCCTTCAACAAAGCAGATCAGAAACTCATAACTTATTACTGTACACAAAGAAGGCTTAATCTCCTTTAACAGGGAGTGGCCGGGAGAGGTAATTGGCTTACTAGCTAATTATTTACCAAGAAAGGGACTAAAAATTCAACTGTTCCAAAACGAGTCACCATTCAAATGTTTTTTTTTTTTTTTTCACTTTTAACTAGCTAATAATTCTACATAGTACCTTGCTGTCTTTGGTAATTTTGTTGCGATTTGTTAGAGGTGTACTCAGAAGAAAAAAAAAATCTAATTCAAGCTGCTTTACTGTGTGGGCCAGAACAGGGCTTAATAAACACAGTTCAGATATATTTGAAGGTGCTGAGATGGATGTATAGAGTTACACCCACCTTTAAGTCACAGGGATTTGAATTCTTTTAGCCGAGTGAAGCATTTGGGCCTTATCGGTACACCTGTCTCCTGGTTCCTGTTGGAGATATCAGAACTATAGTCTGTCATGTGACCCTCACATCTCAGCAGAGGGTGTCTGTCACCTACTCATGCCAGGTGACAGATAAGAAGCATGAACCATTTTTTCTGACTTTGATAGGGCGTCAAGACCATTTAGTGAAGAAAAGAATAGTCTTTCAAGAAAGATTGATGAAACAGCTGGATCTCTACACTGAAAGAAAGACAGCTGGACACTTACCTCCCCCTGTGCACAGGGCAGAAGCTAACCCTGACAGATCAAAGACTTCAGGAAACCTATGAGTAAAACTGTAAATTCTCAGATGAAAAAGGAGAGCTGAGTCTTCATGACTTTATTAGGCAAACCATTTGTTTCTTCATATAACAGCAAAAGCATAAGAAATCAAGGGAAAGATACATTACTTGATTTTATTAAAAATTAAAAATGTGTGGCCAGTTTGGTAGTGAACACTTTTAATCCCAGCACTCAGGAGGCAGAGGCAGAGGCAGTCAGATCTCTGAGTTCGAAGCTACCCTGGTCTACAGAGCAAATTCCAGGACAGGTTCCAAAACAATAAGAGAAGAGAACCACTGTCTTGAAAACAACCAACCAAACAACAACAACAACAAAGTGTATGCTTCAAAGGACATTACAAAAAGGCAAAAATGTAACCCAGAGATTGAGAGGGTCCTGTCTGAAAAGGGTCTATAGGGTCAAGTGTTCAAATATCTAAATAATAAACAAACAAACAAACAGCCACCCTGCAATCAGCAGGAAGACAACAGTACTGGTTCCTTTGTGTCAACTTGACACAAACTAGAGCCACCTGAACAGAGGAAAGCTCAGGTGAGGAATTGCTTCCATCAGGTTGGCCTGTGGGTGTATGATGGAGTAATCGTTGCTGATGGGAGATGTTATTCTGTATATATGTTTCTCATACTGGTTAATAAAGCACTGTGGCCAATAGAAAACTAGATAGGCGGGGCTAGGAGACTAAGAGGAGTAAAGAGGAAGTAGAAGGCAGAGTCGACATGTAGCCCAGGGAGGAAGGAGGACGCCCGCCGCGGGTCCCCGATAAGACGACCACGTGGAAATACTTAGATAAGTAGAAATGGGTTAATAATTAAGGCAGAGCTAGCCCATAAACAGTAATGGTAACTGGCCAACAGGATTGTATCAAATACAGAGTCTCTGAGTGTTATTTGTGGCTGGTGCGGCTGTGGGCCCACGTGGCGGCAGGACCGGGAGGCCGGCGGGGAGACCTGCTGTAACACGTTGCTACAATGACTGTTGTGGCAAGGCCCAGGGTTTGGAATTAAACAGCATTCTCAAAAGGAGAACAAGTGGCCTAAAGAGCTTTCTTCATTAAAAATATTCAGCATCCTTAGCTACTGTGGAAATGCAAATTCAAACTGCTTTAAGATTTTATGCTATCCCTGTCAGAATGACAAAGATAAAACCATAAAGACAACAAATGTAGGCATGGATGTGGGGAAAGGGGAACAATTATTTTCTGTTTGTGGCAATGCAAACTATGGAAACCAGCATGGCATTTCCTCAAAAAGTGAAATATAGATCTACCATATGACCCACCCACTTCTGGGTATATCTCTAAAGGGTTCCATATTCTACTATAGAGAGACCTGCTCACTCATGTTTATTGCTGTCTATTCACAATAGGAATAGGAAATGGAAACAGTGTAGATGTCCATCAGCAGATGAGTGGGTCATGGATATGTGGTTCATATACACACAATGATGTACATATCATTCCACTGTAAATGAGATTTTCATTTACGAATGGAGGAGGAAATATTCATTCAGCCATACTTTTAACTATTGTTGTAATTGTTATGTTTATTATATAAATGAACAAAACAACTTCTTTGACCCATTTGTTTAGTTATTTATAGTTGTTTATTTGGCACCCAATTTATCCACTTAGTAATTGGTGAAGAGAGGGTGGATTTGAACTCAGGTCCATTTGCCTTTCTTCTGTGATCTCATTTATAAAGTGGGAAGAATACCAGTTTCCACAAGTGTAAATGAGTGACATATATGAAGACGCAGGAGTTTAACTGGCTCATGAAATATGCTCAAGAACTAGAACTAACTGGATGTCGTTTCATCATAGTTATTTTTTAAAGTGGGAAATGATTTAGGAAGCCAGACCTGAAAATGTCCAGGCAGAAAACTTCCCATTATCCCAGTCATGGAAATTGTTTAAATACAGTATTCAAAAAGAGCTATTAAACACATTGCTTTCTTTGGAATTAAAATGAATGTTGATACCATAGTAGGTCAAAACCAAAACGAAATATGTAAATGTTCATTAGGAACAACATACCTCAGCGAATGTAGAAATTACACAATGCTGTTTAATAACTCTGACACTGCCACCTGGAGGAATTATTGACACATTACACATACTGTGGAAGAGGACATTTGGTTTTGAAGCTAAACTACAAACTGGTGAGAAGATTCATTGGGCAGGGGTGCCTATGGCCAAGGCTGAAAACTTGAGTTCCATCCCCAGAACCTGCATCGTAAGAAGTGAGAACTGATTCTCACACTCTATTATCTGACCAACACCTCTCTAGTGCCATGGTGCACGCACACACACACAAATGTAATTTTAAATTAAAAATATATTTGTATATAATGAAGTGACATAAGTAGATTTATTTTCCTTTTCTTCCTTCCTTCCTTCCTTCCTTCCTTCCTTCCTTCCTTCCTTCCTTCCTTCCTCCCTCCCTCCCTCCCTCCCTCCCTTCCTTCCTTCCTTCCTTTCTTTTTGTCTGAGATAGGATTTCTTTGTGTAATAGCTCTAGCTGTCTGGGAACTTGATCTTTAGATCTGACTGGCCCTGATCTCACAGAGATCTGCCTGCCTCTGCCTCTGCCTTCTGGGTGCTGGGATTAAAGCTGTACACACCCTCATCACTCAACTACATGTGAATTTCTCAATCATATGCCTATTTTTAAAATTGTTTTGGGTTTATTTATTTCATGTGAGTGTTTTTCAAAAGCATCCACGGGATCTCCTGAAATTGGAGTTATGGATGGTATCAAACCAACACGTGGGTGCTGGGAACTGAACCTGGATCCTCTGCAAGAGCAATAAATACACTTAACTGCTGAGCCATCTCTTTAGTTCCCACATACCTATTTTAAAAATAAAACATTTCAAAAACAGAAAGTGTTGTCATTAAAAGCTTAGCCAAAAAAGAGGAAGAAAAGGTCTGTCATTCTGTCATCACTGTTCAATGACAGTGTTTTTAAATTATTTTTTATTTCTCCCTGCTTCCTCTTTGTTGACACCATTACAGTGATTTTCATGCCATCACATTATTCACAATGGTTTTTTGTGGTTCCACAACATCACATTGAATAGTTGTGCCACAGCCTGACTCAATCACCTCTCGATGCTGAACAGCCAGGCTGCTTCCCAGAACACTGACAATTCGTGGCGAAACTTTCTGTCTAGGTATATGTTTGGGTATGTATCAGTTCATTAATGCACATTTGTCCTGTTCTCTCACACACTACTTAGCTTGTATGTACATTTTTGGACACAGTGCTTACAACTGAGCAGAGGAAACACCTTAAACAAACAGAAAGAGATCACATGAGCATGACTTATGATCAGCTGCATGAAGAAGACTGTGCCATGGTAAAATGCCAGGGCCAATGACTTGCTGGCAGAGATATGTCTGGGGGGAAAGGCTGAACACAAAGGCCTGGGGAGATGGCTAAGCCATTAAGAGCACTTGCTTGTCTTCCAGAGGATCCAAGTTCTGTTCCCAGCACCCACATCTGGTGGCTCATAATTGTCTGGAAATCCAGCTCCTGGGGGATCTGACACCCCTGACTTCCATGGGCACCTATACTCATGTGCACACCGCCCCCCCAAGCAGACACAAACACCTACATACAATTAAAACTAATAAAAAATAAACTGGTTAAAAAGTTTAAACATGAGGACTGAAGAACTGGACATTGGAAAAGCTGAGGAAGAACATTCTAGGAAGAGGGTACAGCATGTTTGATAATCTTCAGATAGGAAATTCCTAAGTGCTGTGCAGGAAACTGTTCGTCACTGTGCTTCTCATTTGGTGATGAAGCACGCTTTTCCATGACGTTCTAAGATGTATTGCATTCCCAGTCTTGAGAGTAACATGACTTAGAAAGCTCTTGCTGGGGCTGGAGAGATGGCTCAGTGGTCAAGAGCACTCCCTGCTCTTTCAGAGAATCCCAGTTCAGTGGCCAGCATCCACACTGGATGGCTCACAACTGCCTGCAATTTCAACTCCAGGGTATCCAACACCTTCTACTAGCCTCTGTGAGCATCCCCACACATGCATTACACACATTTACACATACATTTACACACAAACACACAATCTTAGAGAGCCTTCTTTGTGTTGGTGAATGGATTGGGAGGCTAGCATGTGAGGAACCAGTTGGAAAAGAATCTTCCATATTCTAAAGATGAGATGGAGGATGGGCAAGTGGGCAAGGCTAGGTCTAAGGGCTGGTTTTAGATGGAAATGAGTCATCTTATGTGGAAGCAAAGCAGGAGTTAGTCCTGATAGCAAGACCTAACATGTGTGAGGTCTGTAGCAGGATGACAAATGTAAGACCTTGTCCCCACAGTCTTCCCATCCCTTGCTCTCAAACACACTGTGAGGGTCCTCTCAGTCTCTGTGGGTACCTGGACCCACAGTCCAAGCTCCATGCATAATGCCTACCACAGCCAGAGCCAGGATTTGCCCTTAGAGGGGGAATTCATAGGACTTGTCTGAAGGCGTGGTAAGTTCTAGAGTCCTGGGTTTTTGGAATGTGGTCTTGGATTTTGAGTGAGCTATTTCCTTGGCTTTGTGGCCTTCTTGCCCAGGGATTAGAGACCAGAAATGGGAAAGCAAGGGAGGGAACCTAGTGTTTTGGACCTAGAGGTGAAACTGACTATATACAAACCAAGTTTAGTTTGAAAATATTCCTTGTATCATCTGGGGGTGGTACCATACAGCACTGTACATATATACTTCTGTATCACTGTTTCCAAATTCTTCCTCACGCTACTTCTCCATGGCTCTCAGCTTCATCTTCTACAGTTAGTAGAATCAGCACCCACTTACCTGGCCACTTGAGCACCGTGTTTCCTTCTATATTCAGGATGAGTAAGCCCATCAAAGTATTCAAACTTTCTTTACATGCTGACATTAGTCTTCATGGTATCAGTACCTGCTTAAGTTAATGTATCTACAAGGTAATTTCTGTATGCTTTGAGAGGACAGGGCTTGGAAGGAAGAGCTGAAGGATGGGGAAGGAAATGTGAGAAGGCTTAAGCAGCTGGTTTGCACAGTGATGCTGTCTGTGAAAGACCCTCAGTGTGAGGACCTTCACACTCCGACTCAGGAAAGGCCACACCCCACATCATTCACAAGAAGTGGTCATGATGCAAACTGCATAAGGACTTTTTTATTCCAAGTGCACTGGAATAAAGTCCACAGTCATATGCCACGCAAGGGTAGAGGATTGAGGACCCTAAGTGCAGAATCGAGACCGCTTTTATAGGGTTTACAACAAAGTCCTCGCAAGGCAAACCAATCATCCTAAAGAATCAAGAGCCCCGCATGGTGTGGGCCAATCAATTTAAACCATTCTATAGTTTCTAGACCAATCATTTTAAATCATCCAAGCCCATGCTTTATAGACCAATCAGTTTTCTATAGCCCCAGAGGTCTGTATTTGCAAGGGCTCCTGGGTGGGGTGACAAATGGCAATTAGGATAGGTCACTGGGGCGGTTTACTGAAGTCAGATAAGCGGTTAGTCAGCTCATTTCCTGTTATCTTACTAGGGCAGGATCATGTACTCAAAGGCCTGTTAGGCTGTATTTTCTGTCCTTTCATCTGCTGAGACAGGGAAGACTGGAGAAAGAATATGTGTTGACTGCACTATGACTCCTGGGCCTTATTCTCGCTTAAGACCTAGCTTAGCTGCATATTTAGGAAAGGCATACAGCACTCAATAACCTACTCACTGACTTGGCTAGCATTGGACACCAGATCAAGTAAGTTACAATTCCTCCTTTATTTCAGTTGGTGATGCCACTCTTGAGACTGAACCAATAAAACAAACAAAAAACAAAAACTCTTAACTTTACACAGTCAACAGGCAGGACAAGAGAAATCAAGCTTTGCCTCAGGCAAAGGGCAGAATTTCACAATGAGTTCCTCGAATATGATGCATATTTTGTTCCTTAGGCAATAGATGTATTAACCCTCTGATCCATGAGAGAGAACTTTTTTTTCCTTAAATCTAGGGTGTTGTCCCAATGGTTCTTGATTTTCAACATGGGGTTGGAGCCTCACAACAACATCAGAGTCCCATTAGGCTCAACAGGGACAGTTCCCACCTCTCAATTTGACAGTACAGTTTACGTTACTAAGTTGGCAGCAATAATACTAACATCCAGGAAACCAGGAGATGGGCACTTCTCTGCTGTTCTAACCCAGTCAAGTCCAACCTAACAACAACCTCCTCTCTGAAAGGTTTGAGCCAGCACAGAAAGGGAGACTGCAAGGCAGGAAAGTTGTCATGATGTGGTGGGGGATATTCTTCTGTATATATGTTTCTCTTATTGGTTGATGAATAAAACAGTGATTGGCCGATAGCCAGACAGGAAGATAGGCAGGGAAAGGAGGACTTCAGTAAGTCAAGACCACATGGAAATACTTAAATTTATAGGAATGGGTTAATAATTAAGACAGAGCTGGCCAATAAGAAGCCCTAATCATTGACCAACCATTTAATAATTAATACAGCATCTGTGTGTTTATTTGGGGCTGAGAATGGCAGTGGGACCTGGTGGGATAAGAAAGAGAATCTCTGCAACAATGACTGAAGGCACTGAGGGAAATTCCTGGGGTGTTGTGAATCCAAGTAAAGACTGGTTATTCATGTTGTTGCTTTCTTCTGTGAATACTTGCAAAGACTGTTCCACAAAGTCCTATAATCTAGAACTCTGTCAATGGCCAGGTCTTTAATGCTTTCTTAAGTAATTGCTTGGTCCTGGGGCACCACTAATTCAACTTTGCAAAGGACCAACTATCTTGTGACTCATAAGGATCTAAAGAAATAACACACATAAAGTGCTCATTACAGTAGCTTTGGCCAAGAACATATGGCACAGTGACTACTGGCAGATTCTAAGGGAATGTGCATCAGTCTCACAAAGCTAGTTCATAAAATATGCATAGATCTCATTTAACACTGCATGTTTGAAACCCAGGGGAACCATTCCTAGGTGATGTTTCATAATGAAAAATAAGAAATTTAAGGTGAAATCACTTTTAAAGGCCTGGTATCTCCGACTCTGTATAAAGCACAAGATGAGCACAGACTCTGCAAAGCTAGAATATGAAATACTCTAAAATCTGGAACTGGAGGTATCAACACAATGCCGCAATGTGGAAAATTTTGTACTTGGTCTGATGTGATGGGTCATAAACTCTAGGTGTATTAAAAAGACTATATGAAATTTGGGGAATGGCACATCTATAAGGTATACATGAAACAAATGAATTTTGAGTATAGATTTTGGTCTTGTTTCCAAGATATTTCACTATGGATAGGTAAATATTCCAGGATGAAACAGGCTGTAGAGACAGAGATGGCCCAGTGGTTAAGAGTATGCATTGATTTTGCAGAGGGCTTGAGTTTGATTCCCAGCACCTACATTTAGTGGCTGGCAAAACAACTGGCAAAACACTCACAGTCTCAAACATTTCAGATTAGGAATACTCGACCCAGAGATGATGTGGTTAAACCTTTGAAACTTCAGGTACATTTTGTTTATTCACAGACGTTTGCTTTCCCTATGGCTATGTCCTTCCTAATAGATACTGGCCATGCTTTCCTCAGCAGCATATCCTTATTGATATAATCCTAGGATAAGCATGTGTTTACTCAATTCACCCAGCTCCCTGACACTTTGCAGGCTTCCTTCTTGGGAAAAAGAGAAAGTGATGTGCAAGGAAGGGATGTGTGAATACTAGTGAAAGAAATGTGTCTTGTTAGCTTGCCTCATACTCCACACACACACACACACACACACACACACACACACACACACACACACGTACGTCTCTAGGACCAAGTAAATGCTGTAATTTTAGTATTCCATGCCCAACAGGAGGCCAGCCTTTCACAAATAACACAAGTCACTGATGTTCATGACTTTTATTTAATCAGTTGTTTCAACCTCCTTTCTCTTCCTGAAGTCTAATAAAAAGTAAATAGGACATTTGATCCCTCTCCTTTCTTCTTCCACAACCTCTGCAGAACAAAAGTGTTTGTTTATGTCCTGATCCAGGGGTAATGGATGGGGAGGGCTGAAAACCATGCATTTGTTCTCAATGACAGTAGACAGGAGAGTTCTCCAATTCAATGTGTGAAGGGCCTAGGCTGGGGGGACAACAAGGTGTGTGGGTGTAAAGTAAGGTTCAAAGCATCAGGCCCAGGTCCCAGCAATACACTGCCTTCCAAGAGGACCTCCAAGAAGGCAGGAATTACTACATTAATTGTTATTAATTATTAACTCATCTCTACGTGTACAGTTAGACTTCCAAGAAAACAAAGAGCTTCCTGGAAAAGGGTGTCCAAACATTCTAAATCACAACTGGGACAGGTGATTTATCCAAAAGTGCCTTCTCCTTCATGTGTGTATTTCCTGGAAGGTTCTCTTTATAAAACGGCCATGAGGAAAGTTCCACCCTCTGTGGAACCTTTTTGACTCTGTGAAGCTTATTAAACTTTGGACCTACTTTAAAATCATTCAAGTACAAATACATCAGGGAGCTGCTCTAGGCCCATCTTTATCCACACATGTTGGGCTCTGTCTTGCTTCTCCCTTGGACAGGAGATTCTGTTATTGTTGTTCAGAGGTGTGAGTATCCTAGACCAGCATGCTTCTCACCTTGTGCCTTTATGCTAACATGAGAGTACCTCACTGCCTTTTTCTTTTGTGTCTTTAATTTCTCAGTTCTGCTTCCATTGCCATGTTCACTGCCCAAAATGTGTTCAGTCACAACTTGCCAACATCTTGACATTTGCTAGAAAATAAGGGTAGGAAAGTATAACAGAAGAGGTGCTATGTGGGGGTGTTCACCCAAAATGTGATCCCTTTAAGTCAAAGATTAACGTTGAATCAAATCTCTCATAGTAATATACTGTTGGCTGTTGAATGGGCTAATGAGCATAAGCCATGGCCTGTTAGGCAATATCTGCCAATAAGAAGGTCACGCTTGGGCAGTAGAGGCTGTGACCCTCTCCTGATTTGGGGCTGGGCCAGTCAGACACAAGCTGCTTATCTGTGTAGCTGGAACAGCCTGGCCCATAGGCCAGACATGCTAGCTTTAGGAACTCACATCAGAGCTATGGCCCAGGTCGGGTGAGTAAATATTGACAGACTGGAGTCCTCTTGGGTGTGCAGCGGGGCTGGTTAATGACTGTCAGACTCCATTCCGGAAAGACCTTGACATCCTTACATAGAGGTTAGGACAGAACATCTGTCCCAAGAAGAGTGTTGTTAATTAATCTGTCCTAGAGGTGAGCCCAGCAGAACAGCAGAAAGCAGCAGGGACTATGGGATAGTTACTACTGTTGTAGGCACAAGGCTGTGCACTGACCGACCTCTTGATGATTCACTGCATCAAGGGAGGAGAGAAGGAGAGAGACACTTAGCTAGCATCACCAAGGCTCATTCTGTGTTTTATCACCTTCCCCTTCTGAATCCTCAAGGCATCATTAGTCTCCTTTGCCTACTAAAAAGGTAAATGACTTGCCAAAGTGATGAGGTTGGCAAGATCCAAATTCAAATTTATCAAATTCCCATGAAGCTTTTCCCAGCCATGATGGGTGAAAGACATTGATGACATTGCTGAAGACCAAGCAGGATAACAGGAAGGAGAGAAAATGACAGATTGTCCATTCTCTGGAAAGGAGGATTGATTGAATATATGTGAGCAACTCAAGCTGTTGTGGAAACACACTCATAATCACCTATTATTCTTTTATTTATTTTTTTTACTTATGAGTGCTTTGCCTACATGTATATTTTTGTGCCACATGCATGACTGGTGCCCAAAGAGTCCAAAAGAGGGACTTGGATCCTCTGAGATTGGAGTTACAGATGCTTATTAGCCAATGTGTGGGTGCTGGGACTTGAACCTCTAGAAGAGCTTCCAGTGATCTTAACCACCAAGCTATCCCTCCACCCCCTTATTATAAAGGGGTTAACAGTATAAAATTAGGCACAAAAATCATTAACTGATTTATCTCATGCCTTGAATTTTGGTGGGTGTCAGTGAGGATGGTAGTGAGATTTCCTGGCATTTGATGGGGTGTGCAATGCTGGGGATGGAACCACGTCAGGACAGGGAGAAGAGAAAGTACAAAACAAAAGCTATGAACATCCATCTCTGTTAAACACTCATATCAAAGAACTCCAGCACACCTGCTACATCTAATTACCCCAAAAGCAAGAGACTTGCTGAATGGCCTGAGAATTTTTATGTCGAATCTGCATGAAATTCTCAACTGTCTACTATCAAATACAATCTTAACAAGAGTTAATCTTAACTGGCTCAGCTGGATTTGACTAGTGTGGAATGAACAGGGAGAGAGGCTGTGCTTCGAGCTGATACTTCAGAGGAATAAACCGTTCATTTCGAAAGCATGCTTCAATTCAAACTCACTGTGGTGGCCACGAGTTGCCTACAGGATGAAGTGTACTTGGCAGGCGAGGCCTGGCCTGACTTGGGGCTTCATCTCCCATCACTTTTGGGAGGATGTTGTCCATAGGTTACTCCACGAGCCCCAGGTTCTATCTTACACCCACATCCCTTCGTGCAAACCAGGTCACTCCTGATCTGGATGTCTGTGTGGGATCTGCAAGAACAAAACCTTCCCAGGTCTCACCTCATCAGTTCCTTTTCACCTTGAAAAGAGAGAGGTGACTTGAATTGATCCCATTGTCTCCCCAAAGGGTGGACTGTCCTCAACTACACTCACATTTCCATCTCTAAGAATTCAAAGGGCTTGCTCCTCCTTTTCTTTGTCTCATTAGGAATCTTTAAGAAGAAATAAAGACTGCCTTATTTAGGGAAATAAAGATTTCCCTAAAACAACCACTGGTAATAAATCCCCTAGTTAAAAAGTTGAGTATATCTTTTAGTGAAAAATCCCAAAGTTGCTAAGGAGCACAGAATAGTAATGTGTAATGTAAACAACAATACCAGGTAAAGCAATTAATTAAAGGATAATACCCCCCCCCCCCAGGTACGTACTAATGGATTCTATCACAAGCTAGCAAAGAGAAATCTGAAGCCTAGCATTCTGGGACACACAGGGCTTCAGGGAGATTTAACTGTCACTGTTAGCATTTGAAGCACCAATGAGAGGAAAGATGTGTAATTTCAGTCTGTCAATTTATCACTCTCTACCAGCAGGTGTCGACAAAGAAAAGCACATTTTCTAAAGGAAGGACCAAAGATCCTGCTCTGGCTGCAATTCTAGCCTCATCCTAAGCACATGGATACCCATGGTTCTCAGTTTAATCTGCAGAGGCCTCTGGGCTGGTTTGTTATGTGGAAGGGTTGTTAAGATGTAGACTTGATTCTGATTCATCAGGTCAGAAGGCGGCTCCCATTAATTTTCATTTTAAGCATCACCCTTTCTGTTGCCTGCATTCCCTGTTATGATGTGGGCTCATAAACACAGTTGAGATTTGCTGCTTATATATACCGAACACCATTGTCTCAGTCTCAACTTATGAGACAGTCAGTCAGGCTACCAAGGGACCTGTTTGTTCTTTAATTCATTCAATAAACATCTGTTGAGCCCTTACAACTTGCTAGTAACTTATGGGTACTTCCACAAAGTCATGAAGCTCATCCCCCGCACTCAGGCTTGACTAAGGAATCAATCATTAAGTCCAATAAAGACTCGGCTTTTCTCTAATCCACCTAGCTTCCACCACGAGAAGAAAGAGATCTTTTTCCATGAAGAATGGATATTCATGTATTTACAGAAATGCTGCCAAAACACTGATTCCTAATGGCTAGTTTACTAGACATAAAGATAATGTAGTTGAGAACGAATCTTTTTACTATGGCTTTAAATACAGATTTTAAAAAATAAATCCATTAGTAACTGAAAATCAAGGGTTGTGTTTTATAAATGTGTTAACTTTATAAATCCAAGTTAAATAACAACTCTGGTAGCATAAACTGTTGGTGTGAGCTGGGGACATAGCTCCATCAACAAAGTGCTTGCTGTGTAAGTATGGGGCCCTGAGTTCAATCCCCAGAATGAAGAGGGGCTATAAACATGATTTAGAGGGGACGAGAAGATGCCTCCTGATCTTGCAGAGGACCCCACCCCATTTCGATTCCCAGCACCCATGCTGGACACATCACCTGTAGCTCCAGTTCCATGGTATTCAATGCTCTCTTCTGGATTCTGAGGTAACTTCCACTAAGGGACACAAGGACACACAAACACACACACACATCACACACACACACACACACACACACACACACACACACACACCGCATGAGGTTTTACATTGCTACAAATGAAATACAAACAAAAATTCCATTGGGGATTTAAAATTTCCATTATATGGCTACCCAGCGAGGATGAAAGAGAATTCAGTGTAGAAACTTTAATAAAAAGCATGCATCTGAATGGCAACCCTGGGTTAAAAAAAGAAACAATAAAACCCACTATACAGTGAACAAAACTCAGCATGCCCTGTGTCCGCCTACATTTTTAAATGTCCTGACCATTAGAGCATTTCCTACGCTCGCATGCTAGCATGGAGTTCACAGTCACTGAAGTAACCTTTCACTCTCAGCTCAATCCTGCAACTTCCAGGCTGCAGCCAGGGCCACAGTTTCTGCAGCACTCCCCAAAGTCCTTGGAGACCTCACTTCCTCCACAGAGCTAAGTCGGTCTGGGGACTGCTTCTGTTTTGAGTTTTCCTCACATCCTGCTTGATGAATGGGAAATGCCTGCGTTTCCAACAGAAAGCCTTTTGCCTCTCGGGACTGAGCTCAGTGTCTAAGTCAGGATTTGGTGTCAGCTGTGCCAAACAGAATCCTGTTACTGTGGCTCAAAGAGGAAGGGGATCAATGCTCCTGGAACTAGGATCTGGACAGCTCTATGCAGGTGGCTGTCTTTTGGTGCTGTTATTGTCAGTATCTGGCTTGTAAGAGTCCTGCTGTCCCTCCAGTAGCAAAACAAAAACAAACAAACAAACAAACAAAACCCCAAAACAAACAAAAAAAAGGAAGCGCCTATGTCAGGAAGGCAAAACTTACATCCCGTTAGTTAGATGGCCACCTCAAGCCTCAGGGAACTATGATATGGTGTTGCATTTGGCCCACTGGCAAGACATCTGGGTTTTATTAATGAAGAAGGGCACAACTGACATTGGTAGGACAATTAGCAGTCACCACCACAGCCAGATAGAAGCGAATGACTAACTCGTTAATTGATAGATGAAACAGAAATATGTCTTTGTAATCACTAAACTCTTCGGGATGAGATTACAGAAACTTTGTTTTGCCATATCATCCTATCAGACATGATTTCTCCTCTCTGGAATGTCTCTTTTTCAGGCAGATGTCTTTTGCAGGCATTCTCTGAAAGCATTCCACTTGTTTATGTCAGGTACAGGCTGACCTACAAAAGTACTGCAGAGTCATCTCCCTCCTCCTGCTGTCCAGTGTGCTGTTAACAGAGCCTAAAAATCACCCAAGCTCAAACACCCACTGTCAGTTCATACAAAGTACGCCTTGAATTCAGATGCATAATGGAAAGGCATAGGGAACACAGGGAACATACAGCCTAGAGTCTTTACCCTAAGATGGAGCTCTGCCATCTCCTTAATACAACTGATGCCATTTGGAAGATCCATCCCTGGGGCATACCAGCCTCATTTGCCCATTGAAAGCGGGCATTATGGACCCACAGAAGCACACACATTACCATCATTAAACTCCAGGCTGTCAGATCTAGTCCACTGCACCTGTGCTCTGATATTGAATGAATTATACAATCAGCGTTTATATTGTAAATCACCTTAAACTTTGGTTATATTTGGGATATCGGTGAGGGCTGTGTTCAGCTGCAATGGAAACTTCCCCAAATAATAGCTGGTTCCCATAAACAGGCCAGCAGACCACAGCTGACATCACAAGCCAGCACCCAGGCACCTTCTTCCCACTTCAGCTTGTGTGTTTTCTAGTTTCAAGGTTATTTCATTATCCAGGAAGGCTGCTAAGCTTCTAGCCACCATGTCTGAATTCAAGCCATCTGAAAAGCAGAAGTCAGGCAAAGGGCAATGGCTCTTTATAAAAACATTTCCTAGCAGCTACCTGTCATTGCCACTCACATCCCACTAGAACTGAGCCACATGGTCACAATTTACCTGCAAAGCAGGCTGAGAAAAGCAGTTCTTGTTTGGAGTGACTGTGTTCTTCTGGAAATCAGGTGACTGCTCTCCTCAAAGACTGAGGGAAAGGATACTGGAAGATTAAATATAGTCTTGGCAACTCCAGTTCCTAACTCACATCAGTACTATAACTGTTAAGCTCTCCAAAGCCAAGGTCAAGGATATGAGTCCACACTGGCTGTACATTATCATTGTTCATACTTACTATGCACTATCTTAGTACTTACATATAATAATGTAGTTAATACTCAGAAAACTCTCTGAAGACATTATCATCCTATTACATAGCTTAGAAAACAAAACCCATGAGAGACACGGCCACATTTGGAAGACAAGTTCCTAACTAACTGCACCATGAACTGCCTTGGATAATGTGGGGGACAGAAACGTCTTATTTTGGCAGCTGTGACTTTGGAATTTTTCATTACGTATATCCACTGAAGCTCCCTATGGTTCGGTCCTTCAGTGGACAACTGCTTTGCCCACATTTTTTCCCTCAAGTCTTTCTTGGAGTCTCGTCCTTTATAATTAGAATGAAAAGGGTCAGGCCCAAGAATGAGGCTTACTTTGCAGAAGAATGGGAAATGTGTCCCAGCATGACAGCCCAGTCATGGCCATGTAGAGCACTGTAGTGGGGGAAGGTTCCAAAGCTCTGCATGAAGCAAGACAGGTGGAAGATGGAAGAAGAGGGGATTGGGAATGGGAGGGGTGGGGAATGGGGGAGAGGGACTGGGGGAAAGGATGGGAGAAGGCTTCAGCTAGGATGTAAAATAAATAGATGAATTTAAAAAAGAAAGAAAGACAGGTCGTGTTCTGGATCCACCATTTGCCACAGGACAACATCCCTTACCTCCCGTTTTGCTCAGCTAAGATGTTGTATTTGTTTTTAGAATGCAAATATGAGTGCGCATGCACATACCACACATATATGCACCACACAACACAAAGCCTGGTATCTGACAGGCATGTGTTGTTTCATTGCTTTGCTGATGGTCCACGGAACTTCAATTCACTATTGGAGTTCCAGCTATCTACAAAGGAGAAAGAAATGTGAAGGCTTAGAAGTAGGAAAAGTGGTGAGGGGAAAAAGATAAAAAATAAATATTTTTCACCTTCTGGAATATAGCTGAATGAAGAAATTCAACTGAAGAAATAACACTGATGCTAGTATTTTAGGGCTGTGCCAGCAGGTGAAACCTAATGGTCTGGCTGTGCCTGTTAGTTTTAACTGTGAAATTAACACAATCTGGGATCACCAGGGAAGAAAGTTTAATGAGGAATTATCTAGAGCAGACTGGAATGTGGGTGTGTCTGTGGGAGACTGCCTGGACCGTTAATTGACATAAGAAGCAGACACATCCCATTGTGGGTATCACCATCCCCTAGTCCTGAACAATGTAAGAGGAAAAAAACAGCTAAAAGCAAGCAGACAGCGATGCATTAATTCTCTTTGCTCTTAACTGTAGGCCTGATGTGACTAGCTGCTTGAGCTCCTGCCTTGATTTCTCATCAACGATGGACTATAACTTGAAACTATAAGTGAAACCAAATACACTTTTCCTTCCCAAGTTGCTTTCTTCAGGGTATTCTACCACAGAAATAGGAGTGGAAGCATGACATCCATCTACTGTGCACATGGAGAAGGAAGTAGGGCTTGGTGCATGGGGCTCAGAAGCTCAGGGAGACTCCAGCCAGTCCTGTAGAGGCGACAAGGGAGCTCTCACAACAGCATGAAGAAACAACCAGGATTTAGTACTGGTGACAAAGGAAGACATAAGTGATACACTTTATGTATGCAGTTATTATATTTGTTTGTTCCTATGCAGGACTAGAAGGAAAAGGTTTAATGTGCACCCAAAATGTGCTGGAAACTTAACCCTCACTGCAATAGTGATAAGAAGTGGGACTGCTAAGAGGTTCTTAGGCCACAGATAGATTAATTGCATAATTGTGGGAGTGAGTTCATTTACTTCAAGAATGACTTCCTTATAAGATAGGATGAGTTTGTGGCTGGGTGGTGGTGGAACACACCTTTAATTCCAGCACTTGGGAGACAGAGGCAGTGGGATCTCTGAGTCTGAGGCCAGACTGGTCTACAGAGCTAGTTCCAGGACAGTCAGGGCTACACAGAGAAACCCTCTCTTGAAAAAACAAAAGACAAAACAAACAAACATAAAACTCATCATAAAGATGATGAGTTTGTTCTCTTGCTGTCTTCCTCCAGCCATCAGATGATATAGCATGAAGGCTATCACCAGATGCTGAGCACTGATGTTGGACTGTTCTGCCTCTGGAACTGTAAGAAGTGTCTCTTTTCTGTAGACATTTCAGGTATCTATGGGAGCAACAAAAAGTGGACTAAGATAAAAAGTGTAAAAGTATTCACACTGACTTTACACTGGGAAACAGGAAAAGGCATCCTCTCTAGTGTTTCCATGAATTGTCTATCTAGTTAAAGGGGTGGGATTCAACTCTTGCATATGGAGGGCCATTCAGAGGATAAAACAAACAAACAAAAACAACAACAAAGAAAAGTAAGCAAAGGGTTTTAATGAGAGATCTCAAAGTTCTGTAAGGCAGAAACTTGGTGTTTTTGATTCCTTAGTAAGAGCTACGTCAATAATGTGAGATTTTGCTTTCTAAATATTGGTTTCTATCGAAGGGAACTTAGCTAAGACAAAGCTAAGACAGGATGCACTGAGCAGTGGGACATCTAGTGGTTAACCAACAAGGAAGAACTTGAGTGGCAGGAGTGGTCAAAAGGACAGGCGCCAGCACAAATCAGCCCTTATTAGTCTCATTTAAGATGATTTGGGCATAAAAATAAATGATAGTAATGAAATAATACTCCAAGATTCGATGTTTATTCATCGAATGTGTTTATTGCATTTGTGTGAAGAATAAATAACAAGTAGGAGAGCAGGAGAAGCTCTTCCTTCCAACAGGACACCACAGAGTGAACGCAGGAAAAATAAGGGAACTGGAAAATTACCATCTGGCGAGAGCCACTGTAGCATTTTCCCCCCCTTTAAGAACTGTATGAAGAGATGCTGCTGGTAGTTGTCAAAAGGATGATGAATGTCATAGTTTTTGTCAGCTTGGCACAAACCTAGACATAGCTGGGAAGAGGGAATCTCAATTGAGGAATTGCCTCCAACAGATGTCTGTGGGGCATTTTCTCGATTGCTAACTGATGTGGGAGAACCTAGTCCACCAAGGGCTGTACCTAGGCAGATGAGCCTGGGCTGCATTGGAATGGTAGCCGTGCAAGCCAGAGGAAGTGTGCCAGGAATCAGCATTCCTCTGTGATTTCTGAGTGAGTTTCTTGGAATTCGTACCTTGACGTCTCTGCATGATGGATTGTAACCTGTAAGCTGAATAAATCTGGTGCTGAATAAATAAGTCTAAGTTGTTTTTGATCACAATGTCTGTCACAACAACAGAGAACCTAACCAGGAGAATGAGAAATGGGACTTTAATATAGGTTCAAAGCATCTCCCTCTAAGGCACTAACTACAAAGGTACAGTATATTTGCAGCACTGAGACCAAGACCATCCACCTGAATGATGTGGTCAAGCTAACAACATGGAGACAGGACTGGCAGGTCTCCCAGTTTAAAGCCCCAAGGTCACAGTATATGGCACAGCTGTCAGAATTGCTTTGCCTCAAGATCTAATTACGAGCAAATTTAAGACAATTCAGAGAAAGAATAATCTATAAAACAAATGGCCCGATTCTTCAAGAAATGTCACCGTGTGTGACAAAAAAGGGCCAAGGGACCAGTCTAAATGAAAGGACATTAATGGGATATCAAAGTTAAATTCCACGTGTGAACCCAGATTGGAGCACTGACTAGAACATTCTTTTCTTTTCTTTTTTTTTTTTTTCTTCCTCTCACCAAAAATAAAAGACAATAGTGAGAAAATTATAAACATTAAAGAACACCTGTGAATGAAGAGAGACAGGGAGAGAGTGAGATTAAGAAGAACAATAAAGCAAATGTAGCAAACACATTCAGGAAATCTGAAGACGACTAAACAACTCTTTATATTTTTATCCTAATTCTCTGTAACTCAAATTTTCTCAAAACAAGCTGAAAATAATAGCTAACAGTGCCATTGGCTTTTGTGTTTTCTGGAAAAATTTATATAACATAAATGTTGCCATTTTAAAGTGTGCAATTTGGTGACATTCAATATATTTATATAGTTACACAATGAATAGTACTATCTCATTCCACAGTATTTTATTCGCCCTATAAGAAATCCTATCATGCAGTAACCCCTTAGTTCTTCCTTCAAAGGTCATGGCTGACACACTTTCTCACTCTAGAAACTGCATATTTTGGACTCTTAATGTACATGCAATCATACAATGTATCTCAAGTTGTGTCTTGTTTCTTTAGTGTATCAATAATGAATTCCTTTTTAAACTTTGTTATTATCATGTGTATTTATAATGGGGGGGGGTGGACACATGCAGGCCACAGTGTTTGTGTAGAGGTCAGGGAGAGGACCACTCTCAGAAGGCCAGTCTTTCCACCATGAATTCTGGGGACTGAATCCAGGCCATCAACACCGCATAGCAAGCATTTTTACCTGCTGAGTTTACTCACTGCCCCCTATTCCTCTCTAAGGTTGAAGTTTTTGCTGTGGTACTGCATCTTGTCACTTGTCAGCTGGAGGACAGTAAGACATTGTACTTTTTGGTTACTGTGAATAGTGTTACCCTGAAGGCTTCTTTCTGTACAGCTTAAACAAACAAAAAACACATTGTCAGTTACTCTGGGTATATACTCAGGTATAGTTGCTGGGTCATAAGTAATCTTAGGTTTAACCGGCTGAGAACAGCCAAACCAGCAGTGTTTCAGGAGGGTTCTCATTGCTCCTTGATCTTGTCAGCACTTGTTAGCATCTAGGAGATTATAGCCATCTAATAGACAAAGTTATATCTCATTGCTGTTTTAATGGTAATGAAGTTCAGTGCTTTTACTGTTGTTCATGCCATTAAAAATAATCTTTGGAGAAATGACTATTCAAGTCCTTTGCTCATCTTGGGCTTTCTTTCTGTTAATTGTAGGAGTTGTTTATATAAGTGGCTTTTAGAATCCAGTCTGATATATGATAAGCAAACACCTTTCTTCCATTTGGTGGGGTTATTTTTTATATTTTGCTTGTGTGTGTGTGGGTGGGTGAGTGTGTGTGTGTGTGTGTGTGTGTGTGAGTGTGTGTGTAATGTATGTGCTTGATAGTGTGCACACAAGTATGTGGGTGCTTGTGCACATGGAGACTACAGGGAGATGTTGGGTATCTTTTTTTAACCACACTCCATAGTTTTACACACCACACACACACACACACACACACACACACACACACACACACACTTACTTTGAGACAGGGTGTCTCTTTGAATCTGAAGCTAATCAATGTAGGTAGGCTGGGCATCTACCTGTCTCTTATCCCCCAGAGCTAAAGGTCCTGGCACTATGCCCGGCTTTTTAACCTGGATTCTGGGGAATCTGAATTTAGGTCCTAATGGTTATATAGCAGGTAATTCAGTAACTGAGCCAAAGATCATTCCCATTAGTTGACTTTTAAATCATAAACTTTCCAGCTTTGATGAAGTCCAATTTACCTATTTTCATTTGTTACTTTGATTCTGGTTTCAGAGCCAAAAGACCACGGTCAAACCAACGTCATGAGGACATTAGCCTTACTTCTCTTCTAATAGTTCATTAGTTTTAGCTCTTAGATTTGGGTATCTGTCCCATTTCGAGTTAATTTTTATATATCACATAAGGTGGGGAGCCATCTTGGTTTTGCCTATGGCTATTTAGTTGTAAAAGTGACAGTTATCGACATTAGTGACAATTCTTTCATCCATTGTTGATTACAAACACAATTTTACTCCATACTTTAATTTACTTCTTCAATTTCCAGCCTGGTGTCAGCACCTCATTGTCTTACTTTAGCCTGCTAATGGGTTTTGACATTAGAAAGTGATACTTTTCCAAATTTACTATTGGAATTGAAGACAGTTTGAACAATTTGGGTTTCTTTGTAGTTCCCAGTGAATTTTCAAATTGTCACCTTTCATTTCTGAAAGAGTAAGGAGAAATCGACAGAATATGTAGCTTATTGTAGGTAGCACTGCCATATTAATTTTTCTAAATGATGAGCAGAGATATCTCATTTACTAGTATCCACTTTCAGTGGCATTCTGTTTCTGGACTTCTGCTTTAATGTCTTGCATCAACTTGGCTAAATTTATCTGCCACTGTTTTATTTCTTTTGAAGTTACTGTGATGAATAATAAATTTTAATTTCTTTTTCAGATTGTTCTCTGTTAGTGTGTAGAAACAAAGATGGCTTATGTATGCATTGACCCTGCATCTTCCAATAATGTTTATCAATTTTAAGTTGTGTATGAATTCTTTATGACTTATTTTTTTAACCTAATTTTCCTGCAAAGAATCCTCAGTAGTACAATACTGAATAAAAATGGGATTCCTTTGTCATTTTGATTTGCAGGGATCTTTTAGTTTTTCATCACTATCTATGATGCTATTTACCTGTTTTTTTTTGTTTTGGTTTGTTTTGTTTTCACAAAAAACCTGTAACAGGCCAAGGAAGCCCTCTTCTGTTCCCAGTTTGTTGAAGGTTTCTTTTTCAATCATGGGAGGAGAGGGCTGTGAATTCCACCAATAGCCTTCTCTGTACCCACTGAGCTGGTCATGGTGGGCACTCCTCTACCTTATGAATCTGCTTTGCTCACCTTTGATTTTCCTGGATAAATATTATTTGGCTTACTTAGCACAGAGTTCTTTGGCCAGTGGACTTCATTTGCTTATCACTGGAAATGTCTCCATCTATATATCCACAAGGGATAATGATCAATAGATTTCTTTTTGTGTAGTGTCTTTGACTTGGTTATCAAAGTATATGTTCCTCTTCTGTATTTTGAAGGAGTTTAAAAACTATCAATGTTAATTTTCTTGATCAAGCCATTAAAAATCTGTTAGGTAAATTTATTTTAATCTTAAGAGAACTGTCATTTTGTTCTTTCATTTAATTACTTTCAGTGATTTCCACTCTAACCTTCATTTTCTTTCTTTTGTCTGCTTTGGATTTACTTTGTTCATAGTTTATGAAAGTGGCAATTACGATTAATGTTTTGACATCTTCTTTAATGTTGGCAGTTAGCTTTATGGTCTGACTTAAGAGCCTTCCATTAGTTTAGGTATGTTGTGTCCTGTCTTTATCTTTGAATATTTTCTTATTTCCCTTATGTTTTACATGGTTATTTAGGAATGTGTTGTTCATTTGCCACAAACATGTACACTTACCAAAGCTCCTTGTTAATAACTTCAAATTTCATTCCTTTTGGACCTAGAACACACTTTATATAATAAAATCTTTTACGGTTTACTATTGTTTACTATTACTTTTTAAGACTTTTTAAGACTTGTTTTATGGTTTAAGATAGTGTTCCGGGTTCAGTTAAGAAAAGTGATGTGGAATGGGGCATGCTACAGATACTTATGTTAGCTAGTTGTTTTATGCTGTGATCTCTTCTATTTCCTTGCTGATCTTTAGTCTAGTGTTTATCCATATTGAAAATGGAAGAATGAAGTCCCACCTTTTAGTGTTGATTCATCTACTTCTTCTCTTAATTCTGCAAGTTTGTTTCTTAAAACTGTGAGTCTCTCTCTCTCTCTCTCTCTCTCTCTCTCTCTCTCTCTCTCTCTCTCTCTCTCTCTCTCTCTCTCTCTCTCTCTGTTGTGTGAGTGTGTGCTTACACATGTGTGCACACAGATATATAGTGAACATGTGTGTGGACACTAGAAGTCAACCTTAAATGTGTTCCTCTGGCACCTTCCACCTTGCTTTTTTGAGACAGATTCTCTCACTGACTTGACACTTGGAAGCAGGCTGGGCCAGGAATTCCCCTGGCTCTGCCTCCCTAGTACTGGTATTATAACTACATGCTATCACATCTAGCTTGTTGTGTGGAAACTGGGGGACTGAACTCAGGTCTTTCTGTTTGTACAAGCAAGCACTTTACTGAACGAGCTATCTCCCTAGTCCTGCTGAAAGGATTTGGGGTTCTCTTATCAAGCTACACACTTATCATTGTTGTATGTTATCAAGAGCTCATATATTTTATAATTATAAAATACTCTTCTCTAGTAACATCCACTTTTGTCTTAATACCTGCTTGCCCAGTGTTGGTACACACAGCTAGCCTTTGGTTATGGTTTTTCAGCCTTCTGCTTTCAATCAAATTATTGTACTCTGGATCTAAACTGAGTCCTTTGGAGATGTCATATAGTGACATTATGCTCTTTTTAAGCACATCCCTCTAACTCTGACTTTTAACTAGAAAGCTTTATCTATTCTTATTCAAAATAATCACCCACGAATCAGGGTATCCCTTTGCTGTTCTGTTCTCCTTCTGTGTCTCCCAATCCCCCAGCACTGCATTCTTTCATGTGTATTCAAAGAGAAAATTGTTTTGTTGTTTGTGTGTTTGCTTGAACCCATAGATTAGTGCCACTCTCACCCTGAGTCAGACAAGCTTCCCTTTGCTTTGGTTAGTGGTTAATGCAGACTCTTATCTAGTAAAAGAGATGAAAATACGTGGCTGCTAAGTGTTTGGTCCTAAATGGGATCTCTCTCTCTCTCTTCCTCCCTCCCCTCCCCTCCCCCCCCCCCCCTCTCTCTCTCTCTCTCACACACACACACACACACACACACACACACACACACACACACACACACACATACAGTACAGGGAACATTGTGGGAGAGAAGATGGAAAGACTAAGTACCAGAGGATGAGGAAGTGTGTTGTAAAATGTTTTCTGGACGATATGACCATTGCATTCATGGCTTCACAGGAACTATAGAGACTTGTAAAAACCTGTAAAAGACTGAGTGCACCAATGTTTCATCACAGACTGGGGAAGGGCTCACGAGACTCCATCTCTCCCTAAGAGGTACTGGCAATTGATGGTTACTGGGGAGAGGGATATCATCTCTTTAGTGGTGTAACCACTGGTAAGATGCCCCGGTCCAGAAAATAACCCCATGCTAATGTTCAACCTTAATTAAATTCAGTGGGTCATTTAAAAAAAAAAAAGGAGAGACATAGCAGTCAGAGGGTTTTAACAAGGAGATGAAGGAGAAAGAGAAGGTAAGGGAGGAGTGAAAACGACCAAAATTTATTATATAATACATGTCTAAAATAGTCAAAGATGGGTTACCAACAGTTTGATTACAGTGGCTTTTTTTAAAAAAATATATTCTACATGGAACTTGCTGAGTTTCATGGATGTGCAGATTTATGATTTATTTGTTTTGTTTTTGATTCATTTAAAGACTCTCTAAGTCCAATAGCTCAGCTGTATCAGAGTTTCTACTAAATTTTCCTATTAATAGGTTATACTTTATTTCTTTTTGATGTTAAAGGTGGACATTTTAAATATTATAACATGTCAACTCTGGGAATCAGACTCTTCCTCTTCCAGGAGAGAGAGAGAGAGAGAGAGAGAGAGAGATGTGTGTGTGTGTGTGTGTGTGTGTGTGTGTGTGTGTGTGTGTGTGTGTATGCAGGCATGATCCTGAATTTCTGATTCTCCAGATTTCATTCCCACCCCCTCCCTGAGTTCTGGGATTAACAGTCAGTGTAACCATGGCTGTTTTTGTGCAGTGCTGGGAATCACACCCAGGGCTTCCTGTAGGCTAAGTATACTTCTCAAAAGTATAGGACATGACCCTTTGAGGGGTCAAAACCCTTTCTTTCACAGGGGCCACCTAGGACCATCAGAAAACCCAAATATTTATATTACAACTCCTAACAGTAGCAACATTACAGTCATGAAGTAGTAATGATAATAATTTTATGATTGGGGGGGTCACCATAACATGAGAGACTGTATTAAAAGTTCACAGCATTAGGAAGGTTGATAACCACGGACCTAGACCAAAGCATCTGCATAGCCTTTAAAATTTCTGGACACATGTAGGAGATTTCATTCTCCAAGCCATGTCTGGCTCTAGACTCTTTTCATGTTTTCCAGCTGGCTGTTTCTTGTCCATGTGTGTTATTAGACACACAAGGAGACTTGTAACATTTCTCTGAGAGCATTTGCTCTAAGTGCTTTTGGCAGACATCACTGCAGCCATTACTTCAGACTTAAGAAGTGTTTCAAAGACCTTGCAGTGGCTCCTTCAGACAGCCTCCACACCATTCAAAACAACGTTTTTGAGAAAAAGAGCCATACTGGTCACTGTGACCCCAGTAGGCCACTTCAGGCGCAGGCCATGCTACACACCCTCAGCTGCCTCTGAGCAAGTGAGTGGTAAGCTACGCTGGTAAGCTAAAGTGCCCCAGTGTATTTGTATTAAAGTTTAAATAAATTAAATTTATTTTATTGAAATTTTTTTCACTTAGCATTCTCCTGCTTCTATGATTTATTACTATTACCATTGTTAAGTTTCTGGAGTCTGGCAAAAGTCGATTCAAAAGTTTTTGCCAACCTACTCATTCCTTCAGGAGGAGGGAGGCTTTGAATTTCCTAGTTTGCTATTTTAGTGACCTCATACCATTAGCTTTTCTATATTGATTGTCTAGCTTCCATTGTTCAGTTGTTTTTTGTTCAGAATAGACTGTAGAAATGCTGAATATTTGTTAGGTTATGATTGAGTAAATGAAAAAAATGCCACCAAACTTTATAAAAATCCCTGTAAGACATCATTCTCATTTTACAAAGACACAGAACCTCAGAAAGAAGTCCTAGCTCCCTGAGATTACACAGCTCAATTAAGCAGCAGAAAGAAATTCAATCCCACATCTATGACCCCCAAACCCTTTCTCTTTTATACATTGCTATCAAAATAATCCTACCACCTGGGCTGAATATATTTCCTTGTATAGGTATAGAAACCAAGGTACAGAAAGAGCAAATAACCTGTAATTGGATTGGAAGACTGAAGATGAATCCAGTTGTTTCCATTCCGGTATTTCATCTTGTTTCTAACTAATGCAAATAGCTTACCATGATCCTTTCTCTTCCATGGAAACCAGGACCTAAAGATTCATACCTGAGTCACATCTCATTCATCTTAAACATATCCTGGTACCTTCCTTCTGTTGCTCAAGCTAGAGTCTCCATCTTTGCTCATTTGACATGAGAGACTCTTCACTGGTTTTCCTAACGGGAAGATCATTACCCTTACATAGAGAGATTCCCCGACACGCAAATGCAAATGTTAAGCACACCCTTGCTCACAAAGTCCCTACTTTCTTCATCATAAAATCAAGCCTCTTGGAATTGTCCACCAAATCTTTGACATCTGCTCTCTTTTGACTTCTCCAGTCTCATGTACTCTCTCTCTCTCTCTCTCTCTCTCTCTCTCTCTCTCTCTCTCTCTCTCTCTCTCTCTCTCTCTCTCTCTTTCCTGGAACACCTCGCCCAATGGCCTGTTTATTTACTGTATCTCCACCTGATTACCCCTCCTACCTTCATATGGATCTCTCTACACTCCTGAGCAGCCTCTGTTAGAGCAATTTTCATACTTTATACCAGTCATCTGCTTATCCCTTTGCTGTCTTAAAGAGACTGAATTTGTAGAGAATAGGCAACCCTTTTTTCTTGCTTAAAAAAATGAAACAAAATCTTGCATGTGTGTTCATGCACATGTGAGTATATGAAGGCTAGAAGTTGATGCTAAAAAGCCTTCTTCTATCCCTCTCTACCATATTTTTTGAGACAGGGTCTCTCTCTGAACCTGAAGCTTGCTTGCTATTTAAGCTAGACTTGCTAGACAGCAAGCATCCTCTATCCATCTGTCTCCACCACGACTCCCAACACTGAGTTTACAGGCACCCACCGCCATATCCTGCTTTTATATGAGTTCTGGGGAGCCAAACAAAGGTCTCATAAAGCATGGACTTTACCCAGAACCATTTCTCTGAGCAGGTACTTCTGCTTTCACAGTATTTTGAAGAATGCACGCACACACACACACACACACACACACACACACACACACACACACGCACGCACGCATACACTATATATATGTACATATATACATATATATGTATGTATGTGTGCATGTATATACATGAGGGACTGATAAAGTACACATCTAATCAGTCACCATGTTACTCTTCTGCCACAGAATAACATTCTACAAATGGTGGTGTGTTCCTTTTCTTTTTACATTGCTAGAAAGCTCAATGCATATAATGTCACAATGTACTGTGGCCATATTCACTCCAGAGTTTGGGGTATTTGTTACTTCAAATTGCCTTTTGCCTTTTCATTTTAGTAATTTTTCTGTATGGATTCGTTCTTGGAAAAAAATCATAAGTATGTAAATATGTATGCACTAAAAGTAAATTATTTCCAATTAGCATAGAAATAAAATGACAGTTGAGGGGACAAGCAGGAAAATAAAGACAAGTAGGAATGTTTCCCTAAAGCCACCTAAGTCAGGATAGCTTGGGAATTCTCAATTGAAAACCAGACATTAAAGAGGTTCATTCATCAGGCAATGGAAAAACCAAAACCCCTTCCAGCTTAAAGGAATAGTTTAAAGACCTGCAACTTTTCTCTAACTTGCTCTTTTTGTATTTTGCAAAGGTTTTACAACAGAGCTTTGAGCAATAGAGGTAGACATTTCCAATAGCCAGTGAATTAGAAAACCTGAGCTTGAATGAATCTAGTCATCTGTCACCAGCTCCCCCCCAAAAGAGGTAGCACACATCATCCTGAGGGTAAATCTCCATGTAAGAGACGCTGTCCCAAAAGTAAGGAGAGGATAGGTAAAGGAGGAATGTATGGCATGGATTATGGTCTACATATGCATACATACATCACGTGCATGTATGATGTATGTATGTATATAAGTGAAGGATTGATAAAGCACACATCTAATCATCACCATGCCTTCAGGATTTCCCTTTGTTGACCTCTGCTTACCCCAAGCTCCTCAGGACCTAGGTCTAGCCTCTTCATATCTTTGTCTCCCTCTGCATTTGTCCTTTTTCCAGGCTCCACATACCTAGGCCATTACATTGTTTAGAACCTGTCGTAGGCTCCCTACAATTCAGCTTAGGCTGGAGCACACAAGTAACTCTATCTTCTCCAAGTACTTCCATTTCTGCAAGTTCTTTGATCTGAACATCTCCAGAAAGACTTTTCTCCTTCTGCTGCCATGGCTGTCCATCCAGGTCATACAGGTTAGTTTTATTGGGCCTTCCCCTCCATCATTCTGGTAGTTCCTATTCACCCTGATGACTCAGCACTTTGCCTGGTACTCCCTATCCCCACTTCTCAATGGGTTAGCTCCATTTTTGGCTTTATCCCCCACTGGGCTGAGACCCCCCATACCACTGCCTAGCCTCAGAAATGCTCACCACACTGGACACACTGAGGTAGACATGTTCAGGAAAGGTATATGGGATGGGCCTTACCCTCATGCTTTCCACAAATGGGATATGAATCTTACTAGCTTATTGTTTTTATAATTTTTCTAAGCCTTCTAAATTTACTAAATCCTCCTGACTACATTTCTTGATTCTGCCCTTGCCTAATCACCAAAAAGTCTATGAGCTAAGATTCATTTTCAAACTGAGAACCAATGGTCCTAAATGTCATTCATTTAAAATCCTCTCGATTTGATTGGTGTATATGTTTATATTCTATTAAATTCTTACCAGTCCTAGGATTTGTTTGGGAACATTCTCTTCTAGTCCACTAGATTAGTTACCATAATTTTATTAGACTACTTGGCTTTTTTTTTTAAAATATAACATGATTTCTTCATATGAACACCCCCCCACAGGAATATTTTATGTACACAGACAAGCAAAGAAAACAAGAAGAAACCAAATGGAAATTACCCATAAGCTCCTAACACAAGCTGAATTTTCACCTTAACACAAGAATAATTATCATTTTAATGCAATGACTTCCACTCAACCATCTTTCCAGATTACCTGACATTCTCTGGCCTTTTGTAGAATAGTTTGTCTAATAATTACAGGATGCTCAGTGTTTCCGGAGTCAGGCTCTGGCACCTGTGCCTGTTCTAGCAGTAGTGGGTTGTGCTTGGCAGAAGTCAGGAGTGCATGCTGGTGTAGGTGATGCCAGGTGAGGTGGCTGCTCTATTACATACCAATAAAAGCATGACAAGAGCAGTTTTATGAAAATTGATGCTTTGAAAAACTAAATGCCTGGGAAAGAGTGAATAAAGGTAAACTGCTGAAAATAATATTCATGGCTATGAGACATACAAACACTGGAAACAAACTATAAAAACATTTGCAACCATAGTTGGGAAATTCTTGATCCACTTTTACAACCATTATTTCATGTTTACTCTTTAGGGGTAGCACTATTCGCTAGTGTTAATTAATCCAAAATCAGTCAGTAGACACTTTAGATAGAGGAGCTCAAGAATCTCAAAACTAATAGACCTTTGTCAAAGATTAGCCAATAACCACGTGTCACATCTGTGAGTTCATCACTTAGGTTTGAGGCAGGAGGGTCATGAACTCAAGGCCAGCTCATACTTGATAATGAGTCCTTACTGCAAAAAAACAAAAACCCAAACATTGGCTATAAATATTTATATATCAAAATTCTAAAAAAATCATTTGAACAACTTTTTATTGTAACAATTTTCAATTTACCTATCAGCTATCAATATCAACACAATCAATAAAGCATCTACTATACCTTTAAAACGCATAGAGCATTTATTTGTATCAAGGGGAGTAATGCTGAAAACATTCCTTCCCTCCCTTGCATTTTTCTGATTACACTGTGAATGTTATTCTCATCCACTATTATTACATCATACTTACAGCCTGTTCTTTCCAGTCTTAATTCTGGATAGCTGTAACTCACTTAACATTTAAAATGTATGTCCCTGTATTGACTTTTTCTCTTTGCTGGAAATTGAAAAAAAAAAAAAAAAAAGTTGAACAAAAAAAAAAAAAAAAAAAAAAAAGATTGTTTAGTCTTATGCCCAGCCCTAAGTTTCTTAACAATTTTTCCTTTCTTATTTTTTAGTTGTCCCTGTTTTTTTGATGGTGAAGGGGGATTTTGATTAAATTTTTTTGTAGTAAGCTGTGAGAATCCTTTGTGGGAGATGGAGAAGGTAACAGACTGCATAGCCCTAACATCATGTCTTCCAGTGTGAGGTCACAGGACCAAAAGCCCCCATTTCATCTTAAAGGCAATATCTCTGAGCTGTTGCTGCTCTGTGCTGGCAGACCTGGCCAAGGATCTTGGTAGAATCTCAGAAACTTTTAAGATTTCTATTTAAAATAAAAAAAAAGAAAAAAAAAAAAAAAAAAGAAAAAGAAAAAAACTGGTAAGACCACGTGATGCTTTCTTTGATAGCCAGCTCTTCTTTTTCCAGGATCCTAAAATCAACCTAGTAGGTGAAACTCTAAAATTTTGTTTCTTAGAATTTGAACACTAAATGAAGCCTGGCGTCAAATGAAAGGCCTCACCGCCATGTGCTACCCCTAAAATATCAAGAAGAGAGACAATGCTGTGTGTGGATTACTCCCCTAGCACCCAATGAAAGGCACAAGCAAAGAAGCCTCATAGGACACTGGCTTCCTTGAACTGCTCAGCCTCCTTGAGAGCTCAGAGCTGTCCATCTAACTGGTCACCTCAGAGTTTAATCACTACAGTCAGAATATCCTGGTCAGTGATTGGCTGCATTTATGAGGCAGTCTCTTCTAAGATCATTTTACCCAGGGATTCTGCATTCTTCTAAGTTTGCACAGACATATTCTAAGACTTTTACACTACAATGATATTACCTATAGATGCATCCCCACACACCCCCCCGCCAGAATGTATCCCTGTCATTGAGTGACATGTGTTCAAGAGCTTGAATTTTCCTATATTTTCTTAAGTTTGGGGTTCTATTACAGGGTGTACTTTCTATGACCATCAGTACAGAGAGTGACTTTAGGGTACTGTTCAGGAAATGAGACTTTTTGTAAGTTCCTTAATCATTAGGAGGATTATATAGGAGAAGGGATGCAATTCTATATCAGAACCATGCAAAAACAAAGCAAAACAAACAAACAGAAAAAACAACCCTCAAGTCTAGACTGGTTAGTTCTTCAGTATCTCAAATGCCAACAGTGCCTGAAGACGCCTCACAAATGCTGTTAACATGCTCCTTTTAGCAGCCCGGTATACTCACCAGGGCTATCTAGGCATCACTCTGAAGCTCAGGCCTCAGGAAAAATCCCAACTTATAAAGCAAGGAGAGATTTCCTGGTTTTGCTACAGATCCTCCACTTAGGAACCCCTCACCCCCCCCCCCACGAGTCCCTAGTATCACTTGAAATGGTTGATTTTGAACAAACTTGGTCTTTTACCAATTATAAGGGGCATAGCTGCTGTATCAAGGATGGCGTTCCTCAATTGCTTACACCTACCAACTCATTACAAATGGAGGCTTTGGTCACCTGTGCCACTGCCCACCGCCCCACCTCCCACCATGCTTCCATGGTGAAGGTCACACATGGAGGCCTTTATCTTCCACATGGATTGACTCAGTTGTAACACTATCAGTTACAAAGTCACATGGTCACTCAGATACCAGCAATGAAATCTGGCTAGGTAGTAGATAAAAACTTTGAACTTTAGAAACACATCTTGGTGCATTAACACTTCATAGTCCAAGACCCTGGAGCAAGCTCAGACAATGAGGAGTAGTAGCTGGGAAGTTCTCTGCTACTCTCGAAGCCATAATCTGACCAGGACTACTTTCTATCAACTACTACACCATGGGTATGGGAAAGGGTTAGGACACAGTAGACAATGACATTCTTTCCTATAAAATTTTATTTATTACATAAAAAATTCTATACATTTGTTAGACTAAAATACAGTTTTCAGTATAATTCTGGCAACTGAGTCCATACAGAGAAAACAGCATTAGACCAGCACTTTTTTTTCTAGTTCATATTTCTGCACAAGTAAAACATTTCAAAGCTCCATTTCTTATAAGCTCATTGAACTCTGAAGCCAGATGGAATGTCATCCAATTCAGAGGTCTAGGCAGTTCATCTGCCTGCAAGAGTGGATTGCTCCAGAAAGTGAATTGCTTAATATACATAGTTCTTAAAGAGTCCAGTGAGAGCATGATGCTCCGTGTGTAAAGTCTGCACTGTGTGAGTCACGACAGTCAAAAATACCAGGCTACAAGTGCATCTGTGGGGCGTATTTAAGCACCTACATGTTTGTTTCCTCACATGCATAGTGTAGCAATGCCATACAAGAAAGAATCTAAAGTCACACGAAGGTAGATGATGCCAAACTACAGAATCCATGGAAGGCTTTTAACTGTTCTATTTTTAATGAAAAGAGACAAGATGTGCACATAAACAGATTTCAACACTCTGAAAATACAAATGGCAAAAAAGGACAAAAATGCATCAGACTGTTCTGTTTATGTTCTCATCACCCAGGACAAAGGCTAGGCTTGACATAGGACATAAGACTGCCTCAAAGAACAACAGCAGGTCCTACTGTACCAACCAGTCTTCAAAACTTGGTTGTCTTTATTCTAGAAGTTCTAGCCTAAACTCAAGTTCAGGAAGGCAGGGCCAGAGAGTACAGACAGTTTGACCACTAGGCCTGCAAATGGCAGGCTTTTGTCTTTGGTTGTTTCTCCAGAGCCACTGTCATTTTGTAGGATGCCTTCATGCTCCCATGCTCTCCTCTGCCTGTCAGTTGTAGAGCTCTCCCCCATGTCTTGTATTCTAACCAGCTAACCACCTACTTGAACTGACTTCATCAGATGCAAGATCTGGTGGAAGCACATTGAGTGTTCTGAAATAATCTGAGACTGTCACACTGAAACTTCTCCTTATAGGAGTTCAGTGCTCCGAAAGAGGATGGAAGGGATCAGAAAGTGCCCATAAAGAGTAGCAATAGAGCAATACAGAAAGAGTTGACTTTGTCCTGTGATTGTCTTCAGAAATTAAAAACAAACAAACAAACAAACAAACAAAGAAACAAAACAAGGAGAAGTGAGAAGAAATGCTGAGCGGAGTACTAGAATCCAGAAGCCAGGGAGAGTGGTAGTTTACCGTCCCCAGCTCAAAACCTCCAGCCTCCACATTGCTATGAAATATATTTCTAATACAATTTATGGGGCAAGGAGGCCCTGACCTGATAACCACATGGTAAATAAAGGGGGTCTTCACAATTTTAAGAGGCTGATAGCGCATGGAACCCCTTCTAACTCTGCATGTATTCTCCAAATCTTCCCACTGCTTATTTCTCCTCATAGATTTAAAATCCATTTCTCCAGCAACAACTAGCACAAATGATATTCCTAACCAGCAGGATGTGTAGGTAAATTCAAAGACAAAAGTCAAACAGTTCCCCTTTAAGTCATACGCTTCTATGACAAATGAACTGATCAAACTACTAAATTTTGGGTCTTCCCCTCCTATTATACAAATTTACAGCAGTGACTCTCCATTTACAGCTGTGGAAGGTTCATTCCAGCCTTAACGGTTTAGGGTAGAGAGCCAACTTGTATTTCTTCACTGACCTGCCAGCTATGTCACCATTGCTTTGTTCAGCCAGACAATGTAGATAGCAGCTTAACCTCTGACTATGAACTGGGATCCACTGGGGCCAAACCTTTAATAAACATCTACCCGCTTTTCAAGGGCCTAAACTACCTTCCTGGAGAGCTGCTACATACCTAACGGTGAGCTGCAAAAGCGAAGGACTCCTCAGGGTTCCTCGAAGAATAAAGCAATGGACTTGGGAAAAGGGAGGCAGGATGCATCAGCAGAGTGATCTAAGACAGACCTCCCTCTGTCTGTGTGTGTGTGTGTGTGTGTGTGTGTGTGTGTGTGTGTGTGTGTGTGCGCGCGCGCGCCCATAAGTGCTGGGTGGAGTCAGGATGGGGTTGAAGGTCTACCCCAGCGTCATGGTCACTCATTATCATCATCTTCATCTGTTTTTCTTCCTGTTGGCAGATGCATTTTATGCCACATAATGCCCTATCTGAGTTACATCAAAATAGTTAAGTGTTTGGTAGATGGATAATAACAAGGATTCTCTTTTATCTGTTTGAGGGTGCAACCCATCCTATTGGAAATATGGTTCATTGCCAAAAATTCTCCCAGGACACACCCCACCTCACATTCCCAAGGTGAAAAATATTCCCAAGGTGGTATGATGATTTAATGTTGCCAATTCAGACTAGTGTGGTTTGATTTTCCAAACTTGGAATTAAAGCATATTCTATTTTCAGTTATAAAACTGATTCAGGTCAGAGGCAATTAGCATCATCCCCATGGATAGGCAGTGGGGGGTCTAACCACTTGTACGAACATTTTAGATATGCAGTGGGATACATCTGGGAGGCAGTTCATAGCTTCCTCAAGTATAAAGGGACCCTATGGTCACTCAAACCTGCTTTTGGATTTCAAATACTAAATTTAGATACTAGCAAATAAAATGAAAAACATCTGGAACATGTATAAATGAACCAGTATTTTTATAATCAACTAGCTCCTGATTAGATTATGAATAAATGCTTGATTTTACTGAGCTTTCTGGTCTGGAAAAGAAATCATTTAGGATGTAAACTGAGTATAAAAACTGAAGAGCAGTGTAATATTTGGGTCACTAACCATTTCTTAACTTTTGAGTAAATTATGCCTCCCTAAGAAAACATCAAACTTAAATCCTGTACTGGCAATTTCCAAAAGCAGCAATTGTTCATGCAAGAAAGAAACTCAATCGTTGGTCTATTGTTACACATAAAGAAATCAAAATGAGGAGGAAGAAAGGACACAATAGTTCTATAGAAAAGAAAGTTTTTTCCACACAAAGTCACATGTTTAAAAGTTCTGCATTGAGGTATTATGTAAGAAAGATATTTCAAAATTTTAAATTTGAATTGAAATTGTCCTTTTAAAATATGGAATGTAAGATTTGGCTCAAGTTTATGAAGTTCCAATGGGAAAAGTGTGTTATCTCAAACTTTTCACTATATATAATGCATTGAATTTTCATTTAGTTTTTAAGTTTGCTAACTTTAGACTTTTCTTTTTCTTGACATACTCAAAGATCCTAAGATCCTGCTTTTTCAAAAACTGGGCCATATGGCACTAAATGAAGACGAGTTAATTCTGTAAACAGCCACTGTATACGAACAATGTCTACTTTTTAAAAGGGCTAACACCAGTTCTGTAATATACACAGCCACATGAATATGCTATGAATATAGAACACACTCTTTGATTCATGCATTAACTCAGGGTCCCATAATTCTCTTATATATATTCACAGAGCACATGTAGCAAACACTTCTATCTGTCAGGCAGAATGCATGAAAGGAATACAGAGATTAACTGCATCGGGGCACAGATGAGCCTCCATATTCTTGTTTGTTTGTTTTCCAAGTGATCATAGCAAAGCAATATTGAGGCGACTTACTGATATTTTAGGGTGGCGCTGGGCCTTGAGACTGCTAAACAACTGCTCCTGTCACTGAACCATCCCCGGAGCTGAGCAACTACTTATTAAAAGATAAAAGCTCACAGACCCCTTTGAAGGAGACTTCTCAGAAACTGCAGTAAGGCTATGAGAAACCCCAATTCAAATGAGAAGTCAAAAATAAACAGTAAAGTGAAACAAGATGTTCAAGTCACCAATAGCTCTGGGCTTGGAGCTGATTTCACAACGCTGCCCTGAATGTCGAGGGACCTCCTGAAAGAGTGCTCAGTAGCAGTAACTGCATGGTGGGGATGTCTGAGGCCTGGAGGTGGAGTGGGGTGGTGGCACTGTGTGGCTTGCTGATACCTGGAGCATGCACTGCCTGCGCTGTTCTGAGGAGGGAGAGGTATTTACGATGCACTGTTAAAGCAGCCCAGGACTAGGATAAAGGAGTCCATGCCTGACTAGGGTGGAATTTCCGGAATGCATTCAGAAGGCAGTTATCATGGTTTATGGGATTGGGCAGAGGTTATAATTAGAAGCTTAATGCCCTTCACTGAAAGAAGAAGAAGAGGGAAAAAAAAAAAACCAAAAAACAAAAAAAAAAAAACCTAAGAGTAAAAGGGCATCTCTATTAAAGAAAACACCAATTTCAAGCATAATTTTTTTTTAAAGAACACTCAATAAGAACCTCCACTAGGGAAGACTGAGTACTAGGGTGAAAATTTTAATCCTAAACATTAACCGTTGCATTACATGGTTTTAAGGAACAGTCTGTGTTGAGGTCTGCTCATCCATACAGAGATTATACAACCTCAGTGCCCTTGCTCAGTGTTAATGCTTTATTATTATTGCACTAGTAAGCCTCTTTGTGGAAGATGGGGCTCGTGGATTTGCACTGAAATAAATTCAACCCCTTTCCTCCCACACTGCAGTAACAGGACAACTTACTCTAGAGGCAGGGGTCCAGAAGCTCTAAATCGTGCACCAGGCTCTTAAATACCTGGTGGCAGAGACCATGTAGCACTGGGAACACCAGAACCATTTTAAAAAGGAGACCCAAGTCTAACTCCAGAGATAGAGGACTCCAAAGCATGGCATTGAAAAACCATCACAGAAAAAGCAGGAAGTCACAACATAGAACAAAATGTTATAAAGTTATTCAGATGTCCAGAATTCATAGGTAATTTTTGTTTTTGGTCTATTCTTCTCACTTGGGCAGAGGATGGAAGCGGTAAGCAAATGGCAGTAAGGCAGCCCATAGCTAGGAGAATGACTTGCAGATGAATGAAAGAGGCAGCAGGAGTACCCAGGCAGAACACCTAAGTATTACTAAAGAGCCTCTGCTGGGCTTTCTAAAATTAACCGAACAATGGAGCTCAAGGCAGAGTGATATTCCATACATCAAATATCTCTCTGTGTGCACCCGTGCAATAGATATGCATATTTGCATATAACTATACGGCACACAAATGTACTTGGGGAAAACAGCCTGGAAATTAATTGAACTCAAATGACATGGTTACACATAGATCATAATTTCTAAACACAATGTTAGTAAAACAAAATTTATTTGTAAAACAGGACCCGTTATATAAAATGGCACACAATCAAGTTATACAAAAATACAAATTTTCTTTCTGATTACAGTTCTAGTTGCAAATGATAATTAGAAAGCATTCCTGGTGGTTTCCAGTAGCTGGAATTGCGAGCACATGGAACAGGGGCAGCAAGAGTCCATGATGCAGGGATGTCCAAGTGAGTAGAACCTGATTCCCAAGTTCAAGTCCATCATCGTGTCACCTTGGAGGGACACCTCCTAAAATGGCTAGCTCCTGGAATGTCTTCCGGTGTGAGACCCATCTTCCAGGCTTTTGCCCATTCTAAGTTTAGTTCCCAATGTTTCTGAATGTCCGAAATCTGGGTGGCTATGAGTCACATGGTACTCTTATTTTTCTCTCTCACCTAGTAGGACAGTTGTTAGTTACATAATTAAATTCCGTTTCAATGATAGAAAAGTACAGAGACACTATTTGGCAACACTAGATGTTAGATGTTAATTTCTGACGAATTATTATTTCACAACAGCTATGCTCTCAACACTGGTTTCCCGGATCCTGCTTAGACATGAACTCTTAAGTGTGTGTGTGTGTGTGTGTGTGTGTGTGTGTGTGTGTGTGTGTGTGTGTATGTGTGTGGTTTGTTGTCATTTGAATCCAGACTCTTATTGCAGATACTCTGAAGGCTCAGAAATATTCATGAGCTTTGAAAAGAAACCAAGGCATTTAGCGAAATTTAGACTAGCTAGATTAAAGAACACCAGTACTTAAAAAAAGAAAATACAATTTACCTTTTGCAGCAATTTAAAGGTCCAACCCTTTGAAAGGAAGCACATTAGCAAACAGCTGCTTATTGAGCCCTCAGGGACACTGTATGCAATTCCTAACACCAGTCTATTTCACTGTCTAGCTCTGACAGACAATGCTTTCTTTCAAAAGATTTTCCTTCTATGGAATGATAAATGCTGAGGCTTTTTTTTTTCTTTTTTCTTTTTTTTTTTTAACAGAGCCTGTATTTAGTGCAATAAGTTTAAAAAATCTGCTCTGAAATATTTACTTTACATTAACAAAAATAGCTTTTTTTAAAAAAATTGTAACAAAAAGGAGTTATCGCATAAACAGATCATGAATTATTCTTAGCAAATTACACTTTTTTTCTTAAAGCATTCACCATTACAATAAGCAGAACAATGGAATATTAGCCATTCATATCTGGTAAGCTTTAGGAATGAAAAAAAAAAATCAGCAAAACAAAGAACCCCAAACATCCCCCCAAACATAAAGAACATTCACACTTGAGAATGAACACTAACCAATTCTTCAGTTATACATTGTAGGACTCTGGATACGGATGACCACGGAGTGGAGCACCTCCCAGTGTGTTCAGATTTCATAGCGAGCATGTGAAGAGATGGCCGTTTAACCCTAAGCTCCTGACTTGCCTCTGAAACAAAAGCAAAGCACTGGGCTTCTCAGTGCTTCATGCCTCATGCTTCTCCCTCTTTTCTGCCTTCTAGAATTACCTAAGCTGAAAATCAATACACAGAAATGTAAAGGCTAAACTTGCTGGGTGCCCCAGCTTCCTTTAAAATCAGGCACACGGATGTGTGGTGGATGCTACTAAAAATTAAAAAGGAAAGAGACAAAATACAAGAAAAATTTTTGCATAATAAAGATTATCTACCCCTTCCTTTCTCTATTTTCCTACGTTCTTCTATAGAAGCATTAGGGTAAACTACAAATACCTGAGGAGTTGGTTACTTTTGAATGTTGGCTGACAAATGCATGAGCTATTATGAAATTCCCCATAACGGGCCCACTCATATGCTTCTGAAAGTAAAATGACATGGCTTCTTTGATTGGGGGAAATAGATTGGAGAAATCTCTTATTTGTCTGAACGCACATGCCTAGTTTGACACACCAGGACTTATGCATCAGTAAAATAAGATACTGATTTTAAACATACATCAGGGAAATCATCCCTGCAAAAACTTACACAAGAATTTGGTAAAATAATTTTACCTAGGTTAAGTAACTAAAGTTAAAATTTCCTCTACTTATTAAAAATGTTAATCAGATATGAATCTAACATTTCCATTAAGACAATTACAATTGAAAACATTAAGTGACGGAAGTTGCCTTGTAAAAGCCACCCGTATGAAAGGAGTACATGTTTGACAAAAATAAGCATAAAAAAGGTATTAAATCCCTGTTCCTTTTCTCTGATTTTGGCTGATTATGTGTGTGCGTGTATATACATATACATATATATACACACATACATATACATATATACACACACCCACACACACAAATACATAGTTATGTGTATATATTGTTTTGGAATGTCAATGGGGTCCATAACCGTCGGCTACGTTCAAGCAGAACTTGTTCCCGAAGCCTAGAAAACAAAGTCATACAGAGTATAATCTTAGAAAATTACCATTGAAAGGAGATATGAATGATGCTATTAGCATACACACATGGTCACAACAGCAACAGAACAAAATAGGTGGAGACTCTTCTCTTGAACCTAGGATGGGATACTGCAGGCCTTACTTCCTTAGGGTCACCAGTGAGGCACACATAGCCTACTCCTCTACTACTGCAGCCCGCACCCCCAGAGAGCTCAGGGTTTCCCCTCTGAAATCTTATCCTTGTACAACAGCAAACAGACAGCCATATCTCCAAACACTTCATTACATTCAGCAAAAGCTTCTAAGAATTGGAGACACCATGAATCTTAAAAAGTTTTTAAAACTAGTGAGGCTCTTAAATAGCTCAAGAAGAAAAGTGGCAGTTTCTTATTTAGTTCAACCATCCCCTATCAAGTGGACAATCTGAAAACCTCATTTTCCTAAATATTTTTACAGGATTAAAAAAAAAAATCTAAATGAAGATAGCCCATATGGAGGGAGCCAGGTGGTAGCAGATATTGCCATACATATTACAAAACAGACACGATGCTCTCTGTGGCGTTTCACCTGAAGAGTAACACAGCAAACCAGAACAGGCGGTTCACTTTCTATGGTTCCCTTGCCTCAGTGGTGAAGGTCTCAGATAATTCTTTATGACATGAGGGCTAGGGGACAGTAGGCATCAACTCTGATCATATTTGCTGGGCATGATAAGAATTGTTTAATGGCATGCTTAGGAAATAGGGCTGGCTTTTCACATTCTCCACTGTTTTGAAAGTGGAGGGATTTCTTAACTACTTACAGTGACATTCTGGGGGAGTGGGAGTCAAATGCTGGAGCAACCATCACACCAGAAGGACAATGCACACAAAACATGTGTTTGGGGACAGACCTTGTAGGAAAACTATGAACCGATGATCAACATAAAGTGAAGGCAAAACCTGAATGAAGATCTTAATACATTGCTTGTAGTATGGGTCACAGTTGAAAACTGAAAATACTATTCAGTAAAGGCTGTGGCTTGTAGCAGCACACTATGTAACTGGCAATTCTCTTAGGGTCTATAAATTAGGGTTTCTGGTAAGGAAGGGATACTTGTATTCTGGTCTACCACAATTCATCTACTACTTACTAAGAGTCATAATGGAAATACATGTCAGGTCCATGGCCAAATTGGCTGATCTTCAACTTCAAATATCTCTACCTTTCTTAGAATGCTTATTACTGAAGATTGATTTAATGGAAGTTTCAACTACCACAAAGTAGGGAAAGGCAAGCTAGCATCTTTACAGAATATATATATATATATATATATGTGTGTGTGTGTGTGTGTGTGTGTGTGTGTGTGTGTGTGTGTGTGTGCCTTTATTTAAAGTTTTAGGCTTGAATTCTTTATTTCCTAAACAATGAAGACAACCAGGTAGAATAAGTGACATTTCTTCAAGTCACTACTGTGTTGGTAGCATCATTCTAATTAGACCAGTATAGGTTTAAGACATGTGCTATTATTACACTACAGGAGACTATCTACAAGAGAAACAACTCAGGGGATGCTAAACAGAGTAAGTCACTTTTCTCCCCCAAATAATAAGCCTATTTTTCTGTCTATTGATCTATCATTCCATCTATGTATCCATACATACACACATTAATCTATCCATCTGTGTATCTGTCCGTCTAGCTACCTAAGTATTAGTCATCTATCTAAATCTATCTGTCATCTGTGACTAGAGAAATCAACTCCTTTTACAACTAAGATGTGAGAAGAGTAGTCCGTCTTACCAAGATGGAATGTGGGTATCAATGGAAATCACCTTGCAGGCAAAAATAACTCAAAACCAAACCAAATAAACAAAGGAACAGAAACAACAGCAAAGAAAGTACAATCTGAGCAACAGAAGAAAAAGTCCGCAAAGAGGCAAAGACAGCAATGTAAACAGAACAACATTTTTTGGTTTTTGTTTTTGTTTTTAAGGAGGGATATGAACTTTAGCAAGCTGAAAGGAACTTTCACAGTCACCTTCTAAAGTGATAAAAATGAACTGCTCCTTCAAACACACCCCGGAATGTCCAGTGGGATGAAAGCTAATGCGGACAGCAAGAAAACAAGAAAAGCAGATGAGACTTGGAGGCAGGCGCTCCCCCAGCCCTCTGAGCCTGGCAGGGGCACTGCTGTTCCTTTCAGCTCACTTTTACAGATGGTGGTCTCAGCCGTGACAGGAGTTCTGCCATCCAAGTGATGGGTAAGCAGACAAACAGAAAGAGTAGCATGTCCTGTGTGATACAGATAACAAACGCTTCTCCAGAGGATGTGTAGTCAGTGAAGACAGAGAGAGAGAAGAAGTAAAAGTGAAACTGGTGGAGGGCGGCCACCTCCTCATCTCCACCTACCATCGGCTTCAGCTCTCTGGCATCCGCGGCGCCTCCCTTACCGGCTTCTTTCATTGCTTTCCTACTGTTTTCCACAAATTCCTGCAAGATATGGACCACTCGGCATTAACTTGGGGATCTTTTCAGATTTCAGTCAGTAGGTGAATTTTAATGATACAACCTTAGTGTGGTAAACAATACTTTGAATGGGCAAGTAAATTACTAAATTTGTCAGGATATATAGCAATTCGTGGATGTTAAATCTTCCTTGCATCACCCACTCTGACATTCTCACTATGGCTCCAAGAGACAATGTTAGTTCTAACCAATGGTTTTAAGAGCTTGCTTTTCCCACACTTAGAATATCTTTTCTGTTGTTTTTTCCCCCAATATGAAGATTAAATGAGCCAAAACCAGTTTGCTTCAAAGCAACCCTCACACTACCACAAAACGGCTCATTGTTGCAGTGTAACATTCACTTTTAAGTATCTTTATTTTGATATAATTTGACAATGATAAAGCTGTATTTAAAGCAATTTTAAATTATTTACATTTAAAAAAAAATTATGTGTTTGGGTGAGTGCCTGTACATATTTGCACCATAGGTGTGTGCAGTGTCCAAGGAAGCCAAAAAAGGGCATGAGATCCTCTGGAACTGAAGTGACAGAAGGGTTGTGCAGGTGCCACTCGGAATGTTGGGAACTGACAGTTGATCCTCTGCCTGAGTGCAAGTGCTCAGAGCCACTTCCCAGTCTCTTTAAGCCTTTTAATGGGGTTTTCAAAGTTTCAAAATTCAGCTGAATTTCTGATACGAAGGAACTTCAGGGGATGCATGGATAAATCTGGGCACAAAATGCTTATGAAGAGTCAATACAAAATACTCTGGCAGTTATGGTATGAATGCCTTCAATCTGGCCTGTGGGATATAGTATGACGGGCTTTAACTAGAGTTGATGGTAATATCCTTGGATCAATGCTTACTGGAAAAAGGCAAGCAGGATTTGAAAACAAGAGTTTTGTCTTTCAGGAGAGGACACTCGGATCAGTGGCTCGAAGACATGTTTTAAAAGTCCATATACAAATCTGTCATGCGGAGAGTGGCAGACAGGATGGGACAGTGAATGTTTAGAAGTATTAATGAGTACTGTTTCAATAGCTGGATTTTAAATGGCCTCTTCTGTACCAGGAAAACCTACCACAATTGTTTCAAGACAAACTTCACTTGTGATTGAGTTCTACAATTTTAATACTGAATTACTCTGTGGGAATAACCCACACTGTGTTCTGAAAATGCTGTTACCGTTTTTATACCTCAAGCCACAGAGGGCATTTGAAGTACTTACCATCAGCACTTTATCCATATAGAATTCTCGGCCAGGGCTCCCATCATTGTATTTTGTATCAATGGCAAAACACAAGAACAATACATCCACTACCATTTCATAAATGGACAGGAAGCAATGAGCGACTAGGAAAGCAAAGAGGCAGACGATGATCAGAGGCAGCACCCATACTGTGTAATCTTGCTGGTAGTTGAGCAGCATAATCCCAGCCAAACCCGTGCTGCAGACTATCAGCACCTGTGGCAGAGAGAGCAGAAACTACACTTAATATCCCACACTGGCAGCCACACGTCTTCATTGCTGCAGACTTAAAATTAACTTCCTCAGTGATGGCCACATAAGGCCTTTCCATCTCAAAATCAAAACGTACACTCAACATATACCCAAGCAGAAAGTCACTCATGGGCATCATACAAATTTAAGAACACACGCTAGATTCATGTTTACATTAAAGGTAACTTAGTTTTTCAAATGTCATATAGCTCCTGAAAAACCTCACCCATTGAGAATCTGGTAATAAACTTTAAGATAAATCTATTTTTACCCAAAGGATGCATATTCATATAACAAGAACATCTGTTCAGCTATATCCATAACAGCATTATTTGTAATAGCCAGACCTGGAAACAACCTAGATGTCCCTCAATTGAAGAATGGATGGAGAAAATGTGCTATATTTACACACTGGAGTACTAGTTCAGTGGATAAAATCAATGGAATCTTGAAATTCACAGGCAAATGAATGGAACTAGAAGAAACCATCTTGGTAACCCAGTCACAGAAAAACAAACATGCTATGTACTCATGCTAAAATCATATATGGATTTTAGACATAGAGCAAATGTTTACTAGACTACAATCTTCGCTTCCAGAGAAGTTAGGAAACAAGAAGGACTGTAAGAGAGACATACATGGTCCCCAGGTGAAAGGGAAAGGGACAAGAACCCCTGAACAAATTGGGAGCATGGGGGAAGGAGGGAAGGAGGGAGGAGAAAGAGGAGTGGGAGGAGAACACGAGGGAGCAGGAGGATTGAATGGGGAAATGAATAAAGGATAGTGACAGAAGAGACACATGAATAGAGGGAGCCATTATAGGTTTAAAGAGAAACCTGGCACTGGGGAATTGTACAGAGATCCATAAGGATGACCCCAATTAGGAATCTAAGCAATAGTGGAGAGGCTACCTTAAATGCCCTTCCCCTATAATGAGACTGATGACTACCTTAAATGCCATCCCAGAGCCTTCATGCAGTAGCTGATGGAAGCAGAAGCAGAGATTCACAACTAAGCACTGAGCCAAACTCCTGAAATTCAGTTTTAGAGAGGGAGAAGTGACGAACAAAGAGGTCAATACCACACTGGGAAAACCCACAGAAACAGCTGACCTGAACAAGTGGAAACTCATGGACCCCAATCTGATAGCTGTAGAACCAACATAGGACCAAACCAGGTCCCCTGAACGTGGGTGTCAGCAAGGAGAACTGGACAGTCTATGGGGCCTCTGGCAGAGGAACCAGGATGTATCACTAGTACATGAACAGACTTTGGGTGCCCATTTCCCATAGAGGGATACTCCCTTAGCCTAGGTACACAGGGGAGGGCCTAGGTCCTGCCGAAAATGACTTAACAGATTTTGATGATCCCTCATGGAAGGCTTCACTCTCCCTAGGGAGTGGATGGGGGAGTCAGAGGGGTGCATGGGATGGGAGGGAGAGGGAACTGGGATTGATATGTAAAATAAGATTGCTTCTAATTTAAACAAAATTTATAAAATAAAAAATGTATGAATATTTTTTAAAAATTAGATTATTCATAAAATTATTGATGCTGAAATTGATATATATTTTAGGTACTCCTACACACATGAAATCATATTATATACAAAAATAATTTAAAAACTCTCCTTTACAATTGGAGTATCGTTATAAATATTTTGCAAATACTTCCTTAATTGTACAGTTTCATCTTCTGAGTAATGTTACAATGTTATTATTAAAGATTTTATTAATTTTATGGGTGTGAGTGTTTGCCAACATGTATGTATGTGTAATACATGTGTGCCTGTGCCCATGGAAACCAGAAAAGGGACTCTCCCTGTAATTGGAATTATGAGATGTTTGTGAACCAATGGTGGATGCTGGGAACTGAACCTGGGCCCTGTGAAAGAGCCGCAAATGCTCTTAATCCCTAAACTATCTCTCTAGCCTCCACGTATTTTATTATTAACATTTTAATTTAGTAAATCACATTAAGAACTCTAATCAATTCTACTAGGTGTCTAGGACTGAATTAAGCCAACAATAATTAACATGGGAGTATCTGAGCAAGAAATTTCATTGCAATATAACTTAATTAGAAAAAAAAAACTTGGGAATAGTTTAACTGTTTGAAAAAAAGAACACACCAGAGGAATAGTCAAGAAATGATACAAGTGCACAACCATATTTAATTTTTTTTAACTGAAACTACGAATGCTTATAATATCAAGTGGAAAGAGGGATACAGATTTCTTCTTTCCCTACCACCTAAGTTGTGTTAGCACGCACACAGCACCCAGGACACTCTGGGTTATATCACAGGCAAACAGACTATATTGGTGGAGTGAATAAAAGATATGATAAATCTACAGAAAAACCTGTCAGTAAGATCACTAACATGTTAAAAGCAAAATCCACAAAGCCCATTTAAAGCCACTGCATTTCATTGCTTATGCATTCTTCCTTATATAGGGGCTGCACACTGAATGGAGAGAGAGAGCTGTCTTAATAGGGAAAATAATGGGGAGGAGCATGGGGTAACCACCATTAACATTCTGAGATAACAGCTTTCATTCTTCTAATGTACATTCTAGTTGACTTACTAGTTTATGCTCAGTGGTGCTGAGATCATGCCTTGGGCCTTGTGTATGCTCAGTACACGTCTGTCACCAAGCTTCCGCTCTAGGCCTTGACACAGACTTTTGAAACACTATTGTGACAGCCCACTAGGTTTACTTGGCCTTTTTACTGACTGCATTATATACATTTCTTCATCATATTCGAAACTCACAATAAGATTATGGTTTATTAAGCTGGCTCTTAAATCTAGCTATTTCTTCATTGCTTAGCATTACAATGTTTACAAAGGGTCCCTATTATAACTAACACAACATTTATTTTGTATTTAGAACTGTTTTGGAGGCTATTTATAATAATGACTGTACATGGTTACATCTGAAAGGCCTGAATATGAGCTCTAGTCTTGCCACATTCTAGACCTCAAAATGTGGCCAGTTAATGATCTCTCTACACTTTGGTTATGAAATAAAGAGGAAGCAGTAACAGGTCACCTTCCATGGCATGACCAGGCACTGCCAGTTAGCATAAGTCATCCTCATTTGCCCCCCCCCAAGTGTGTTCCCTCTATTTTAGCTCTAGGGATAATTTATAAATTTGTAAATAAAAGTAGCACAAACAAAACAAAGAATCTAAGTCCTTGTTGAATAAACATGCATCATATTCAGTTAACACTTTAAAATCCTGTTCTTAGTCCTTCAGGAACACTGACGCATTTCACCTTTACTATAAAAATGCCCTCTCATATAAAAACATGGCATAAGCAAATCTGCTATAATATAAACTTAATTACAGATATTCAAAGTAATTATCCTTAATTGTTTTCAGATGACAGTACCCTGTGAAGCTACATACTTCAAACTGCACAAAGCTATGCTTCCATTAGACCAAACACTTTTTTTTCTTTGCAAAGACATTTTGAAGGCATAATGGCTTCCCCACCCCAGTGTTTGAGAACGGTCCTTAATGGGATATTGCCCATAGTGCCCGTGAGTAATTATGAGGATCATCAAGGCAAAATAGGTAAGGTCTATGAGACTGTGGGGTAAGACAAACAGAAACAACAGGTACGTATGCTGTGACTGCTCCACTGCAGAAACACAAATCTATGAGACTTCACTGGAGGGACATAGGCACAATGGATACTCTAGTCATGCAGCAACTGTATAATTCTTTCCTCATTTTTCAGTTTCCTAAATATCTTCTGGTTTTAAATGCAGGTGCAATGAAACTAAGTATAATGCTATTTATGATTTAGAAGATTTTGATAGCATGGAATAAACTCTTTTCTCAGCTCTAAAGAAAGTAGGTCTTGTTCCCTAACAGCTCTATTTTAAAAAGGATTTTTTATATAATAACATCTAACAGTCACCCCAAACTGCTAACATTCACCAAAAACTAACAATGTGTCAAGCACTGTCCTAGATACCCTGCATGTATTAAGCAGTTTAAGCCTCACAACACTAAAAATATGTCCCTATTATTATCTCAACTGTACAAATAGTCACACAACCAGTAGAAGACAGCAGCAAGATTTAAACCCAGGAAGATAGACTCTAGGCTTCAAGGGCAATACTGCCCTGCCTTAGTTACTTTTCTATTGCTATGACCACAGCAACATGGGAAAGAGAGCATTTATTTCATCTTGCACTTTTAGGTGGCAGTCCATCACCAAAGGAAGTCAGGGCAGGAACTGAGGGCAGGAACCAGGAAGCAAGAGCTAAAGCCATGGAGAGTGATGTTTACTTGCTCAGCCTGCTTTCTCATACAACACAACACCTTCTGCCCAGGGACTGGGCCTTCCCATATCAACCATTAGTGAAGAAAATTCTTGCACAGGCTTACCTACAGCCAATGTGATGGAGGCATTTTCTTAGTTAGGACACAAGAACCAGTCAAGACAACCCTCATCATTACACAGGCTATTTCATAATTCTGTGTGTGTGTGTGTGTGTGTGTGTGTGTGTGTGTGTGTGTGTGTGTAGTTCTAGGGATGGAGCTTGTAGCTTTGCATGTGCTATCAAATATTCTACTAAGCTACATCCCTCCTGATTTCTTCATAAAACAAAAGCAAAAAACAAAACAAAAAAAAAAAAAAGCCACACACACACACACCTCTAATCCTAGCAGACAGAAGCAGGTGGTTTTCTGTGAGTTCAAGGTCAGCCTGACCTACAAAGTGAGCTCCTGACATATATGATCTATGTGTATATATGTAGAGGATAGATGGATGGATAGATAGATAGATAGATAGATGGATGGATAGGTAAGTAGGTAGGTAGGTAGGTAGACAGACAGACAGACACAGACAGACAGACAGACAGACAGACAGACAGACAGACAGATAGATAGATATAGATAGATAAATAGTAGAGTGAGTGAGAACTATGTACATATATCATCACAGTGCCCACACCATGACATACATATGGAGGTTAGAAGACAAACAAGTATGTGGAATCTTTTCTTAACCTTTATATTGATGTAGACTCCAGCAATCAAACTCAGGTTGCCAGACTTGTGCAGCAGATGGCTTTACCCACAGAGCCATCTCATCCTCTCTCCTAATTTGTTATAGTTCACAATATATACCAGAGAAACAGAATGGTAACTCAGCCCTGATAACTGAGAATAAGAGCTTAACACATAAATACATTATGAAGATTAAATGAACATAATACATACGAAGTAAATTAAGAAGTATCTAATGCATATTCAAGGTGTTGTTTGCCATGTAGTAAATAAATGACTTCTAGTTTTGTGCTAGGCTAGATAGTTTTTTTAATTAAAGAATGAAATTTCATACATTTATTCAGACATTACATTTGTCTCTGATAGTGCAACTGGTCTTACCTTGCCTAGGAATAGCATGAAGTCCCCCACTGTGTTGATGGCTGCCACTCGCAAAGCATTCTCCACCAGAATGACAAAGGCGTCCTTTGCTGAGGTGCAGAAGTTGGTGCTATTGATAGCTGTGGCTGTGTATGCATTCTAGATAAAGGAAAAGGGTTTTTTTTTATCAGTCACCACAAATGCACTTTTGAAAAGCATAAGCCATGCACATGTACAACAAAGCTTGTAAAAAGACTTCAGCCAAAATCACAGCTTTCATGAGATGTAAAGTAAGACTGGGCACAGAACATATCAGGCACAAGTGGACAGATATATGTATGTATGTACGTACGTACATATGGACAGAAGGACAAAGAGGCAGATGGATGGATAGAAACTACTATGGTAAAAGGAGCCCCTTTTCAGTCCTCTTAGTTTGGCCCTGTAAAAACACTAACACACACACACACACACACACACACACACACACACACAATCACACCATTGCTTTTCTGTTAACATTCATTCATTCACTCATTTATTCACTCATTCATTCATTCAATTCATTCATTCACTTCTTGCTTCCTTACATTGCTGTCTACCAACATGTCTTAGCAGTTAGAAGATAGCAGGAACCAAAAAATTAACTACCTAACTGCTGTGCTCCATATTTTTTTCTATCTTCTACAAAAACTCCTTTGAAACATTCTGCAAAATGCCCCAGTGAAGTAAAAATAAACCATCCTTTGAACTTGCGTTACAGTAACCCTGCTGGAAAACTATGGAAAGCAACTGTTCAGCCAGACCTATTCTCAAAGAACACAGAATGGTCCCCAGTGTTCACTGGATTCCTAAGCCATGTAGCCATTTATTCCAAAGCAGAGTTGGCCAAGCCACACCTAAGGGCTCTGGCCATGCCTGGCCTGCTGGCTGCCTTCATAAATAAGCGTTTACTGCGACAATGTCCTGTTGAATTTGGCAGAAACAAGCACTTACAGCTAAGACCACATAGCCCTGGCAGCCCAGATATGCTTTCGGGTTCTTTCCAGGAAAGAACTTGCTGGTCTCTGTTCTTCAGGACTGCTGAGGACCCACAGTATAGGACCTCCTTCCCCACCCTTTTAGAAACACAAACCTAAACTTCGATCTTCAACAGTTTCCGATCTTTTAGCACATGCTATTATCAATTCTTCTTTTTAGTTCCCACCTAGGTGGTGTGAATCAAACCTAGAGCTCAAATGTGCCAAGCAAGTGATCTAATAAGCTACAGACTCAGTCCTTTGTAATCTCTTACCGATTTATCTACTTTATTGTTGAGACAAGAGTTGGTGTTGTCTAGACTGGTCTCAAACTTGCTATGCAGCCAAGAATGGCCTTGAACTCCTGGTCCTCCTGCCTGTACCTCCACAGTGCTTGGATTATAGGCATGCACTACCATGCCTGCCAAATCTTTAGCTCAATTATTTACCAGAAGAGGTCTTCAGTGATCTGGGATGTTACTTCCTTCTGTTAATTATTTTATTTTTCCGGGGCTTGTACTTGTTAGGCAAAAGCTCTATCTACCACAGAGCCTCACCCCGAGCCCTAATCTCCTGTACTTTAAGACATGACAAAGAGATCAATGAACTAGTTATTTATTAACAATGCATTTTCAGGAGAAAATACCTTCCCACATCAACACACTCTTCCGGAGGAGCCAGGTCCAGTTCCTAGCACCCAGTGGTGGCTCACAACCTTACAAAGCCAGCTGCAGAGGACCTGGTACCTCTTCAGGCCTTTGCAGACATTAAGCATACATAAATGCAGGCAAAACATTTATACACTTAAAACCAAATAAAAATGTAATAAAGATGCATCCTGATTTAAAAATCATTATAATATTCAAAAGTAAGAAAACTGAGCAACTCACTAATAAATCAATTTATTTTTATTTTTAAACAGAGTTTTACTGTGTATCTCAAGTTGCCTATAACTCACTCAGTAGCTGAGGGCCAGCCTTGAACTGAGGGTCATCCTGCCTCGGTCTCTCAAGTGCTAGGATTACAGGCAGAGCCACGGAGCCTGGATAGGAAAACCTATTTAAACCAGTTAGGTTCTAGAAACAAGTCAGGGTTAACAGTGATGTGTTCCCTTTCCAGTTCCACCAGATGTGGTGACATTTTGTTTATGATCTAACAAACAAAGCTTGCCTGAAGATCTGAGTGAAAAGCTAGCACACTAGTTAGCCATAGAGGCCAGGCAGTGGTCGTACACACCTTTAATCCTAGCACTGGTGAGAGGCAGACGGATCTCTGTTAGTTTCAGGCCACCCTGAGCTATACAAAATTGGTCCAGTTTAAAGAGAAACAGAGCTCACACAAAGGTCATCTCAGCACTTGGGATCTCAGGTCTTTAATCCAGCACTGGAGTGGAAATACGAGGTGTGTGGAGGCGGAGGGAAGGGAGATGGGGATGGACAGGATGGGGATGGAGCTCCGTGCAGTCTGAGGTTTGGTGGAAACAGATGCACTCAGGAGATACAGTCTGAAGACAGGATCACCCTTTTGGTCTAAGCATTGGTAGAGGTGAGAACTCCCTAGTGGCTGGCTACTTTGTTTCTCTGATCTTCAGCTTTAGTCTTTAATAATTAAGAACAATTAGAATTCATGCTACAACCAGGGGTCTATTTGAGTCAGGAGGCTCCATGTACTCCCGTCTCCTCTGTCACCATCATTACAGCTGCCTCCAGCAAGAATCCAAGCCTTGCTAACTAAACTATAAATGCTTCTGAGTTCATCTGAGAATCTATTGCTTGCTGTAGTCTATAGCTCAAAACATGGAAATGTGAGCTGTTGGAATATTTTTGTAAAAATGTATTCTGTGTTCTTTGAGTACGTACACACAAAACCACCCCCCCCACCACACACATACACTCTATACATACTACTAGAGGCAGTATGAGATATGAGAAGGGCCAAACAAAGTTAGGCTTAAAAATCTCCTTCCACCTCTAGGACAAGAATGTGCTACAATGCTCCAGTCTCAATTTTCTTACCTCTAAAGCACTATAAGTAACGCCTTATCTATAGTTGTAGTCGGGAATTGCTAATGTATATGAATATGAAGTATGCTTGGTAGGTGTGTGTTATGGTACACTAAAAATTATTTGCTATGCCTCCTGCTCTCAGGAAAAAAAAAAAAAACTTTATTATAAGAACTCATGAGTCAGCACACAGTGTTAATAGCTAATCCCACATGGTGTCAGAGGAGAATGAGGCCAGTGTGATCCCAAGGCCAAAGGAAAACAGGATGGGCTGGTAGCAATCTCTGCACCACACGTGAATTCAGTTAGACAAGACGTGTCATCACCTTCATGTCACAGGCAGCACTAAAGAACAAGGAGTAGTTCACAGGTTGCTGCTCGTACAATTCTAGCGCCTCCTCTATAAATAATAAATGGCTTATCAATGCTCCTCTGTAAATCCTCAAGAGCTTTATGACAAACCATGACCCATGGATAACCGACACTGAGGCCCTGGGAACAATCTGCTAGCCTCTGAGAAGAAGTCCTTCTACAGGTGAGAATAAAGAAGTGACAGACAGATTCACTTCCTTTGTGTTCTCACAGAGGCATGGCTTGCTGACGGCTGGGCGATGAGAGAAGCCTTGCCAACAATGTGTAGGCGGAATCATCGAGGCTTAGAGAAGGCCAGTTGAGTGTTAGGAGGGAGGGAGTCATTCCAAGAACAACCTGGAAACTTAATATTCAAAGGATTCTGGGGCAGGCGCTGGGAACTGAGACTAGAGAGACAGCCCAAGCGTATCTCCCTGAGGATAAGCTATTTATGTTAAGTATAAAATTCAAGGACAATGGCTTCTTGTATGTCTATCAGCTGGTTCCAGGCCAAATTTTAAAGATTTTTTTTTTGAGGTTGTTTTGTGTGTTCTTAATTATTTTTAAATGAGTTTCTAAATACTTATACATCCATGGATAATATGGTCTGAAAAAATAGTTTGAATATATTCTTATTGAATATAATGAAGCATTATACTCATTTTCTCATATTAGCAATAGAGCTCAATAAAGCAAAGTCCAAGTATGCTCAGTACCATGGCCACGAACTACCACCATTTGTCTAATATGCAGTCAATGGAAAGTGCTATGTTTGAGGTAAGTGAAGAAAAAGTCAATCACTTAGAGGTGAATGGTAAGAAAGTCAATATCTCTTTGGCCTGTTGGTTGAGGGCATCAATACATTAAAATTGATTTTTAGGGAATGGAAAAGTGGAGAGAGAAAAAAAAGATGATGAGGGGGCTGGCAAGATGGCTCAGGGGTCAAATGTGCTTGCTAAGCAGGCCTGACAACCTGAGTTTGATCCTTAGAACCCAGGTAAAGGTGGAAGGAGAGAACTCCACAACATTGTCCTCTGTTTTTCACATTTGCATGATGATGACATGGATACACACATACACACATACACACATACACACACACACACACACACACACACACACACTAATAAACAACAACAAAAAATTATATGATGAAAAGAGACCTCTACAGTAAGTCCTACTTGTTTAGATACAGAAAGACAGAGGGAGTCCTATTCTGCTTCCCTAAGTGTTAACTCCTTCAGTTAACCTTAGAAGTTATATCTCCTAGGGCTTGGACGATGGATGGCTCATTCGTAAAGTGCTTGCCACAGCTGAGGACTTGAGTTCCAGCCTTAGAACCATGCAAATCTGGGCACAGTGGCATGCAGCTTTAATCCCACAACTGGGGAGACGGGAGACTCTCTGAGGCTGGCTGGCCAGCCAGGTTAACTGAATCAACAAGCTGCAGGTTCAGTAAGAGACCCTGTCTCAAAACACAGGTAGCCAGTGACAGAGGAAGACAGGGACACTGACCTCTGGGCTCCACACATGTGAATGCATACAGAGACACAGACACACACACACACATACACACACACACACACACACACACACACACACACACACACACACACACACACACACACACACACACACACACACAGAGGTGAAATAGCACTTCCTCTGATAATATTCCTCAGGCCAATATTGTGGGCATCTAACAATTTGGCCAAAACAACAAAAGACCATCTCTATCAAGAGCAGTGATTTCAGAGAGTCAGAGTCTAAAAAGGTAAGTACTCACAACAGATTTCCACTAAAGTAAAGCTTCAAGCAGTATTTAAAATAATGCAAGAACAAAAATTAAGGGGGGGGATGTGAATTAAGAGAAAAGAGAATATCTTTACAAAAAGATAAACCCAATGACATGTTTATCCATGTATTAGAACTAAGATTAATATAATAATGATGTCAGTGAGCACATACGTTAGTTTAAAAACAGAAACAGGACTGGAGCTGACTTGGTCAAGGAACAAGGTATTATACCAGAGGAAAAACACAATTTCTTTCAATTAAGTTCAATGATTTTATCTTGGAAGAATAACAAATCTCTATTTGAAAATGAGAATCATGTAGATTATATTTTACCTGATTTAAGTAATTTAGGCACTTTTCAAGACACCAAAGGCAACAAATGCAAGATTTCAGCATACACCGTGCACAAGCATTTTCCTGGAAAAAAGAAAAAAGTGAAATAATGAACACACAAGTAAAAATCGAATCATCACGCATGTAACTTCAAATGCTAGAAAAATAAAAATTTAAAAAGTTTCAAGGCCTCCATACCCATCTCCTTCCTCTTTCAATACAATGGCCGAATCATTTTAAAAGCCAGTTTGAATCATTATTATTTATTTACTAACAATTGCATATATGGGAGAGTAAGATATATATAGATCCAGCAAAAATTTAAAAGCTAGCAAGACAAAAATAAATGTTAAACGCCAAAAGATTAGAGTTAGAATGTGGCTGATGATACTGTGCTGTGAGAATGGAAAACAGAAAGAACACTGCTTAGGAAAGGGAATCAGGACCGGTTACCAGGAAGAGGTAGACTTTGAGCTGAACTACATTGAAATCAACTTCATTTCCAAAGTCAGGTAGGGAATTCCTCTACTCTAGATAGGAACCCTTTGTGAGCCACAAGGATTAAGTACATTTTCTTGACTCTTCGGTCATTCGGTCATTCAAAATTTTCCTTTGCCATAGAGAAACCTTTAAGTTTGGTATCATTTCATTTATCAATTTCCACTTTTGTTGCCTGCACTTTTCTTTAAAAAAAAAAAAAAAAATCCTTTCCTAGATCAATGTCAAAGACTACCATTCCCCTATTTCTTTCTATCAGTAGTTAGAGATGCACTGTTATAGTCACTGATTTCTGGTACACTGTTAAATTGCGGGGATACTTGGCTAACTGCACAGTCCTAGACATGAGGGTTTGAATGTTCTTACCACAGAGATATGATCAATGGTGTGATGCCACGAGGTCTGGATGTGCTAAAGGGTCTGACTTGATCATTCAACAGTTTACACATATATCAGAACATGCTATACCCCATATGTACATACAGTTTCATGGGTTCATTAAAAACAAACCAGAAAAGAAAAAGGGTAGAAAAGAGTTTCTAACTCAATACACCTGGTGACCAGTGACTAGACAGATATTCCAGGGCATGTGCAAGGTACAGATGGGAGACCTGGAGGAAGAGAGGGATCCCACTTTGCTCAGACTCTGAAGAAAACATTCAGAAGTTGATATCCTACTATGTGCAGAAATGAAGTCTGGCATAGGCTCCATTGAAAGCCAGGCTAAGTACCGTTCCCTCCCTTTCCTCTTCCTCCACCCCTACCCCCCACCTCCTCACCTTTCCTTTCAGTTGACTGTGGATATACATTAGGATCATCCTAGGGATTTTGACTAGGGTGATGATGAAGGATCCTTTTGCCACAGTACCAAGGTGGTAACGAATAAGGCGGTTCACTGATGCCAGAATAGGTGTGAATGGCAAATTCCTTTTATCTCTATTTTTAAAGTGATCAGAAAGATAATTAAAACAAGGCCCAGAACGTGGAGGAAACACAAATATATACGGTCTGGAATCTAAAGCAGTGAAAACAAAACCACTAGGATAAATGGCAAAGTAACCACTAAAAATGTGAGTCGCCACAAAATCAGTTTAATTTCTCTATGGTAGTACCATGTAACTGTATGCTCTGTAACTTTAGATAAAGTTCTTATTAATGAATACTTGAGGAATAAATTGTATCACCAGAAAACAGAATTTAAAAAACAATCTACAGATGGCCAGGTGTGGTGGTAAATTCATGAGGTAGAGACAGGCAGATCTCTGTGAGTTTGAGGCTGGCCTGGTCTATATATAGAGTGAGTTCCAGGACAGCCAGGACTACATAGAAAGGACCCTGTTTCAAAAACTAAACAAACAACAAAAATCTATCACTGGCAGCCCATTATAATAGACTACTGTGTGGTTTATTCCTTTGGGTCTCAGCCCTAAAGTCAGCAAGGGGCCTCACAATAGTTTTTCTGAGAGAAGCATATGAGGCTTGCCCTCTAAGGGCTTTTTACATCTGATGCTCAACATGGTTTACTTCCTTATAGATGGCAGTTTAGGTTACACCACAGTCTGCTGCCCTGAAACAGGTCTTGAGGCAATTACAGGAAGGTATGAGGAACTGGGACAACCAATCCCCAGAATTACCAACTGAACCATTTTGTCACATTTCTCCCCACCCCTCCCCCTGCCTCTTTTTTTTTTTAACAGAAATTAAACAGTTGTATCTTCAGTTCCACTTTGTTCCCCTGTAGACATGATTACTTGAATGAACTTTCTTACAAGTAGAAAGTCTCACCTAGTAAAATAGTATGTCACCACAGCTCCTGCGACAGTCATTTGTTGGCATGCAAGGATGAACTCACTGATCCAAATCAGGCCAACCACATGGTACCACCACATGTACTGCAAAGGCCCAGAGATTCTGTATTCCACAAAATTTTGTTCGTTCTGAACAGCACTGCCTAGGAAAATGTCAAGGAAGCAAAGAGGCATCATGTAACATAAAAACTAAGACACACGGACACCAAATGCAGGAGATTAGCAAGACTGCCCAGACAGATGCCACTGCCAGGCACGATTGTGCCTGGATCTTAGTACTATTTGCTAAGGGACAACAATCATTACCACTTAAAACATCATGGAATCAATCAAACATTACACAATTACACATTAGGCCCTGGAGGAAGCGCTAAAACTGCTCTATTTAAATATAGTTCTAACTCCACTGTCAGTTATTTGGCATGAATTTTCAAACACTTGAGTGCGTTTTCTTTTTGCAGGGTTTTAGTTATACAGTAATTATAGACCTAAACTATTAACAAAACATAGAAATGAATGTTATGTCCATCCAGTAAGTATTAGCTGATTGGACAGAGATGTTCACACAAATTTACTATTTTTGTACTCAATACTCACATAATACCTATGTCTTAACATTTGGTATTGAGTCCAATTTTCAGTAAGAGTCTACCTACAAAATTGTGGCCCAGGATGACTTTGGACTGTGAAGCAACTGTAGAGAGGCTATGAATTCATTCATTCATTTCAGAATGGATCCAAACATCTGAAGAAATTGAGAACTCACTTAAAATCCATGACCCTCTCAAAATTAAGAAGCAGTTTTAGGTCTTAGCTTGTCTAGATCCAAATTGCCAAGATCTGCTAAAAATCATAAAGAGGGAATGAGTTACTGAAGATCCCTATTGTTAGATTTGATGACTACTGTGTCTTTGTCAACAAATGTATGAAGAGGTACATCTCTCTGGACTGTGTGTGTGTGTGTGTGTGTGTGTGTGTGTGTGTGTGTTATGCACAAGCTCGAGAGCATGTTCTAGGGTGTACTAGGGACCAACAGGACCTCACTCATAGGTAAGCACTTTACCATGGAGTCACACCCCCAACCCTCTCTGATGACTTAAAAATATTTGAGTTCAAGTTAGATTCATGGAAAAGAAGATGAAGCCGAATTTCTTCTTACCAGTAGTGCCAAGGAAAAGAAGTGTCATTATCCAGTATGCCCAAAATAAGACAAGAGCAAAAAAAGTCCAGAAGGGCTGGAAGACTAGCAGTGGCAAGTGTATGAAGACCTTGCCAGCCACGTGGAACAAGGCGATGGTGAGAGCAACACGTTTGCGCATGACCAGCATTATCAGGAACAAAATTACCTGAGTGCAGAGGACGAAAGGAGACAATTATTTTTCTAAGCAATGAAAACAGAAGCTGAAAAGTAGCAGAAATCTAACTCAACTTTCTCAATGTATCAAGACTGGAATTTTCAACTTTTCCTTTCTACACTAATTACCAGCCAAAATGTGTTGTCTCGATGGGGATTTAGTGGAGCAGTAGAGCACTTGCCTAGCAACTGCATAGGCCCTGGGTTTGGTCCTCAGCTCGAGGTGGGAGTGGAGCAAGAAATATTGTCAGTCGGGACAAGACTCTTCATTTGTATAGCTACATATCTATTGTTTTGAAAAATGGTAGGAGAACTATATGCCATCACCTCAAAGCAAGGGAAGTATAAGTACGTATTTGTATTCTGTCTCCTTTGTTGACTAAAACTCCTTAAGTGGGGTCTGTGGCAGAATTATCATTTGTCTATTCATAATCTCCACCCCTTCCCTATAGAAGCTAGCATAGAGAACTATAGTTAAAGAAGTGTGATTAACAAATATCTTGGAGCCAATAGTTTTAGTGGCATTATTGTTATTACTGGTCTTATTTATGTTCAAAAAATGCTTGCAACTGCCCCACCCCATTTAACTATAGGCTAGTTAGTAAAATCTTTACAGTATAAAAAATGTCTAAGTTGAGTGCACTTCACCTATATTTTCAATACAACATACATTATTAAAACAGTAAGTTTTAAATAAAAGAAATGGAGAATAATGAATGAACAAGTAAGAGGAGCGATATTATTGAATAGTATAGTTTCTCCATACTATTCAAAAGTATGGAGAATTGTTTCTTAAAATGTAATTATATTATGACAATTAGAAATAAGTTATTACAAATGACAACATAAATATCCTGGATGAAAATGGTCTCAAAAAGTAGACAGGGCAGAACAAACTGTTGCATGAAAGAACACTCATCAACTAGAGAAGACTTTACCAGACTTAGAACTGGAAGGAAACTATGGGGCAGCAATACAGAGGCCAGGGTGAATCTCCATTCCTTTTTGGATCACCTGCTAACATGCACAGAACACTGAGAGCTACCGCTTGCACCCCCAACTCACGGTGAATACTGTAGCTGAAATGGCATAGATGAGGAGGGCCCGCAGATTGTCTTCAGCTATCTGAAGTTGTTCAGGAATAACTGTTTCTTTGGGAGACCGTCTTTGCTTTGCATATAGCCACCACAGTACTCCTGTGCCACCTGGAGATAAATAACAATTGGATTTGCAAAAATCAATACAAGAAAATATGTAATATATATGCTCAGTTTTCTGGACCTACACTTTCTAACACCATGAATGGGATACAGTGACAATCCACTCAATAGAAGCCATGCAGGTACAACTCTTTGGAAGCATAAGTATAAGAAAGAAGGTAGCTTTCATATTAAGTATTGACAAATTCTTCAGACTTTCTTCTAACACAATCATCATTGACTATGAAGCTGAGGACAGAGCCAGAAACAACGGATAACCTCCAAGGGAAATTCAGAACTTCAACACCTATTGCTCACAGCCATGCAAATGATTAAATAAATAAACAAACAAATAAATAGATAAATGGTATTAAAAAGTAGTTCTCACTAAAGGTGGGAACAAAAGCAGGAAACCTCTCATGGCAGTGAGTTCTGGTAGTAAGAAACTTTTATATCTAATGCTAGTTCAGATAATATATAAAAAGGAGACGAGAACAAGACAAAGCTATCACCATGCAATAACTGAATTTTCACTCAGTGCATTCCTTTAGCACCTATAGGATAGTAAGCAAGTCCCACTGTCTCTGCTCATTGAGCTTACACAGCCATGAGAAAATAAAAATGAACAGGAAGTAAGTCACAAACAGACTATTAAATCTAAGAAGGATAGTAGTTGGTTTTGGAAGGCACTGCCAATTTTTAATACTGATAAGCAAGGCTTTCCTGAGATAACTGTCTGGGCAAGAGAATAAAGAAGGAGAAAGAGCAACTTAAAAATACCTAAGGAAAATGCCTTTCAGGTAAAGGCCCAAATCTCCAGTGAGACCACAACTGGGAGCAGAGTTCTTCATCTGATCAGAAAGAGACCACTGATCTATCCTAAAGCAAGTCAGCAAGAGAGACATGCTGGGAGGCATGGGTGCAGGGACAGCTGGGGTCCAGATTACCTTTAAAGAACTACTGGCTACAATAAGGAAGAGGTATTCAAAGCAGAGTGTGGGGAGACTAATACAATAATGCCTGACAGATCAAAACCTGAACTAAGATCTACGCTTATCAACCTGCCCTCCATCTGGACTCCAGTGACTAACTCAAAAGAAAGTTTCCTATCATGCTTGTTGGTGAATACTAACTATGAGTTTTTCTTCTTATAAAAGTGTAAAGAAACCAAGCCAACTAGGAATATAAAAAAAATATTTCTTCCCTTTTGAAATCCCAGGGTACCACAGAATTGCTTGGAAAACTGTTCAACATATCGGGAAATGGACAGAATTACAGTCTCCACAAACAAACAGGAAAAGGAAGGTTCTGAGAGACGCTGAGGCCCTGGGAAAGTGGAATGAGAGACAATGACCCTAAGAATGCTGATGCTCACAGTGGGCATTGTGAATCTGTGCTAACACCTGTGATGATCCCTTGACAGCTGTGACCTAATTTATCCATCGTAACTATTAAGTGGTCATTACTAATTTTACAAATTATAAAACCAAAATGAGACATATTAAAAAAAGTGGCATGAAATAACCATGTGCACTAAATGGCAAATTTAGATCTTTAAAGTGACACATCTGAATATGAATTAGACTCAGAGGGCTGGCAGACGCAACGGAAACAAATCAAGGGGACAAAGAACAGAACAGGGCTGGAGTAACAAATCTCAGGCCCTCTCTGTCACTGACAGACACAGACTGACAGTGGGGAAAGTAACACCGATGGGGAGCTGAGTCAGCATGATGAACTCTTCCCAATGCAAAAGAATATGACAAAATACCAAGAAGACAGTTTAAAAGACTATAAAATATTCATGGAATAAGCAATGACCTTAAGAAAAGGCCACTGGGACAGGAACAATGACCAAATATAGAAGCAAAAACACCTTTTCACAGGTGGAACAGAGCTGTCCCCAAAGGACGACAGGCAAGGTAAGAGCCAGACTTATCTTTTTTTAAAGTCTTTAAATTATTAAGGCTGCAGTAAAAATCACATAGAACTGTAAGGGATGAATCAGGCAAAGAAACAGAATGCAATATGGTCGTTCTGAGGTTTCTGGAGAAATGTACAGGCATGAAGGAACATATGTGCCTGAACTCAGTTCTATCCAATGGGTCCAGAGCATTCTGTGCCTTACAGTTCTAGTCAATGAATTCAAACTGTGCATGAAAAGGTAAAGATAATACTTGATAATCGAGAACTAGGGAAATGCAGAATCCTTTAAGTCCCATAAACCATCTGAATTCAGTTCATACAAAGGTGAATCAATTTATGAACTCAGAAAGGCTACAGATGCAGGATCAGTAGTTCCAACTAAGACCAGCCCAGGAAACCTGACCTGAAATGCAACTGTAAGTTGGGGCCCTTCCAAGACTAAGGTAAATAAACTTTAAAGGCACGATATGTGGAAATAATATTTTAAATTTAGTGCTAACTTGAACGTAAAAGCTGGAATTATTTAACAAGTTTTCAAGCACAAATGAGCAGAAGGGAGTAGGTGACACAGCAAGTTAGGGAATGTTCTACTTAAGGCAAGGGAAAAGCAACTCATTTCATTTCTGCCTTTAACAATCACAGGATTAAGCAGTATTCTACAAATAAACATAGGTTACCAACTGCAGAAGTAGAAATATATTAGATACAAAAGCAATGATGAAGACTGTCAGAGAAAATGGTGCATACAGAAAGGCTAGAGAAAAGGAAATAAAAAAAAAAAAACCAGGTGTCAGCAGCAGAAACAAATGCACCACTCAGATTGTAGACAGAAGCAGAGAGACACAGTCAACTGAGCTCAAAATGTTAACTAAATGCTGTGTATTCATGTACACGCACACAGAAAAGGATATGTGCTTCAAGTGCTAACCAGAGTGAAATGAGGAAATGAGAATATAATTATGACACCCTCAAGGCAAAAATAAACACTCACTCTGGAGAAGAAATAGCACAGGAAAATAAAAATTTCACTTTCTTCTTTTTATTTCTATTTACTACCATGAAATTAGTTAGGTACAATAAAAACAAAGAAGAAGAAAATCACTTACCAAGTGAACCCAGTATGACCAGAATTGTTAAGATCCACACAAGCACTCTCGATATATACCTGATAATCACCATCAAAATCATGGACAGAACTACAGGGAAGGGAGAACACACACAAAAAAATACCATTAGGAAAACACAGGAGGATATAAAGAGAAGGACAAATATTGCTTTTTTTTCTTATAGGAATAGTGCAATGCTATTAGTTCATGACCACGAAAAGAAAGGAAATGGGCTGCTTTTGAGATTACAACTCAGCACTTAAGTAGCATCTCTGAAAACCATGGGTCCTAACTGTGTGGGTTATTAGCTACAGAAAACAATACATGCAAATGTACATGGTGACTCCACAATAACCGAGGCTGATATGGAGTCACCATCAGGAAGACATCAGACATGCAAACAGACATCAATACAGAAGGTGTAGAAAATGACATGTATGTGCTGAACAAAACAAACAACAAAAAATTGTGATGTGTAGCTGGAAATCAATTAAAGTAACCTGCATCGCCTCAGGACGATGATGGAATTTTAACATTGCCTAATATTTTACATTTAACTCTGTAACGCCAAGAGAGGATCTGAGCCTATATACTATTAATATCCTTAAACCTGCTAAAGCCAAATGCCCTGGCCTCATTCCTCAGCCTACTGCAAAGCTTTTCCTCAGAAAAGAGCAAAGATTAGGTTGAGTCACTTAGCCAACTCTATTACCTATCCCAAACTAAACCCTAATGTGCCAAATTTATAATTAAAATGCTTGAAAAAAAAGGGCAGTTAACCCTTGTGTGAGAAACATAATTCTGAAATAATACTTTATAAATATTTAATGATCTAAAGGCCCATCCCCCAAACAAATGAACAAAGTTATCTTGAATTTATATTACACTCTTATACCTCAAAAGAAAGATATTCTAATAAAAGTGGAGTTCCAATGAATTCACATTAGTGTTATTAATCTTAAACTTTGTGTGTAGTTTTTGGTTAAAGCATTCAACTATTTCAGAAAACAGTGATTATTATATAAAGTCGTTATATTTTTTTCAGGCCATTTGCAAAGCTAAACAAACGGTTAGGTTTTGGATTTTAAGATACTACTTTTGCAATAAATGTATAGGAATGAAAAAAAACATGGAGTCCTTCGAATATCCCAGAGCTAGAATTTCATAAGGACATTATTACTAATTAAGTACCAACTATGTACTAGTGATATGAAAAGTGGAAATACAGCCTGTAACTTCTCAGTGAATACAACTGCTATTAAACATACATAAGTATTAATTTTACTTATGTAATGAAATAGTTTGGTTGTCACTAGCTTATGTCTCCCAATTAAGGCTTGCAAACTCTGATATGCCCTTAAACAGTTTTAGAATAATAGAGGTAGTTTTCTTCATCTTGAAAATAGAAATGATTTTATTATCTAATTATTGACTAAATAATTCTGTGGCTAACAAGTGGAGAATTCTCTCATTTTTCCCAGCAAGGCACTAAAACTATAGTAATAAAGATAAAATTACACATTTCAAAAGTAACCTATGTTCTTAGAATATATAAGAGAGCACATAGCCTCTTTTACATATAAATATACCCTTGGAATTATATCTAAATCATTAAAATGAGCCTTTAGTTATCATTAAAGTTAATCAATGATGATTTAGTAAGCAAAGTTTGGGGAAACAAGTCTTTAATGGAAGGAAACAGAAGTGACATGAGTTTCAGATATATACATATACCTACTTTTATGTATATATTTATAACTACATGTAATCTGAAACAGTTATTTTGGCCATGGGTAAGTCAAACACTTTACACGTATCCCCAGATGTATGCATATTTTGGCTAAAGACAGCAGCTTTCTGCAGTACTATGAAACAGCTAATAATGAGAAAAACAATTACCTAGTGATAACAAGCAAAGTCCCAATATAATTTCTTTGCTGGTCATTACTCCACTAATCAGCCTGTGTAAGACACTATTGTCACTGACAAAGGTGATCAGGGCCTCTGCAAACTTGGCATAGCAGGAAATGTTCACAGGAGCACAGCGATGGAAGAATGGAATAGGTGCACTGGTGACACAAGAAAAAAAAAATCAGAAAAAAAATTACTCCTACTTAATATAAATGCCACATCAAACACACAAATGAAAGGTGAATATGGCTGCAATACACTCCACCCTCCGTGTCATGGGAGCTAAGTGCTGTGCGCTATGAAAATGATTGCTATGTGTACTGATGCCAATCTTACCAGAGCTTATCAAAGAGGGTGGAGTGCATATTCCAACAGAAGACATTACCCCCCTTCTGAAAACAAATACACACGTACATATGGAGAACTACCAGAAGCAAAACCAAGAGCTCGAGACTTCTCAACTCTGCACATCTACCAGAGGCCGATGGCAAAGTTTACATGCATGTTCTTTCATTGAATGGAAAATGAACTTTTGCCAAAAGCAACTTAAAAGTAAACACATACACATGCTTTTTACAAGAAATTGGCCACCATTAATAGAATGTTTCCTCTTTTAAAACATTATAGGAAACCTCATATTAATAAAGGTGTTTAGGGCACAAACTTATATACCCTCATATAAACAAACGCATGCCAAGACATTAACAGACAGCAAATTAAAACAGCCATGAGAACTAATCTATAGAAATGTTTATAATACAGAAATACATGGGAAAGTATAAATAATGTAATGGTGATATTTCTGAATAAAAGATTACACACAAATATGGGAACAACAAAACACTCTATTAAAAGGTAAAAAAAATACATGACTTGCTAGGGTCATGGAATTCTGGACTGTTTTCTTTCCCTTTTTAGTGCTTGGAATTGAACCCAGGACCTCAGGCATGCTAGACAGTTGCTCTACTACTCAACTATATTCCAGTAAATTTCTTTATTCTGCACATGTTATGTGTATGATACAATATGCCTACAACATATACAAGTGATAATATGTGTCTAGAAAAAGGAAAAGCAGCCAACAAGCTAATCATTTAATCCAAGCTTCCATGTACCATAGCTGTGACTTGTGAGAGAACATGTGTGTGAGAGCCTTGACTTGAATTGGCTTAATAACATAGTTCTGCGTCAACATTGAGAGGATAATACACACACACATCTAACCAATGCAACACTGTGAACCACAGAACTTCAGAATTCTAGGAGAGCCCATACATATGAACACATATGTATAAATACACATGGGTAAATTAAGTTAAAAATTGGCCATCTTAACACAAACTTCACACCACTGGCATTGATGGCCAGGCAGGTGGCAGATCTACTATAACATACTAGCTTGGACTAGACAGCTGTAAATTTGTTCTCCTTTTTAAATATTCTTACTTAGTAGGTAAGATTACATGGTTAGACGTCAAACTTTAAGGATGCTAGTCTTAGGAAAACATAACTGACCTGAAGCAAAATACTATCTTTGTTTCCTTCCTGAAAAAGAATTTTTCCTCTTGAAATCAGAATGAGTACACTGTTTTCATTAAATGTCAGTCAATGAACATAAATGGCAGTGACAAACACCATCCATAATACTTAACTTTTTGAAACAAAATAATTTTAAAGATGAAGCCTTACCTTAGTTATATTTCAGTAATATATACATATATATATATTCCTGTTATAAACAATATAACAGGAATATTCATCTTTTAAAAAACCCATCTCTATGTCCCTGTATTGTATTGGTATATACTTATAGAATGGCATTAAATGAGCTCCATAGAATTAATGCCAAAGACCTAATACTTTTTTTTTCTTTTAATTAGCTATTTCTTAAATTATATTTATATAACATATATCTTTAAAACCCATCTCTATGTCCCTGTATTGTATTGGTATATACTTATAGAATGGCATTAAATGAGCTCCATAGAATTAATGCCAAAGACCTAATACTTTTTTTTTCTTTTAATTGCAGGAGGCTAGGGCATTTTGAGCAATTATTTCTTGAACAAACATTATGTCATTAAAGATGAGAAAACATATCAAATTACACAACACTTTTAAGTGAATAGATCTATTTAGAAACACTACAATAATTTAAATGGGTTACCTATATATCTCAAAGTCAATGGAGGCTGATTTGGTGCACAAGTCTTTAAACTGGTAACTCTGTTATAACTGACAGGTTTTCTTTTTCCTAATGTTGTCTAGAGAGATGCTCTGTCTAAGCATACTTCCAAATATATATATATATATATATATATTTATATATATATAAATAAATCTCAAGGCTGGCTCTGCATCTTTAAAACCCAAATGTCCTCTGTTCTCAGCCATCTGCATCTCTACCCACTGTGTGTATTGGCCTGTTACATCTTATTCATTTGCCCCCACCTTTTTCTTGTTGATAGTAACCACTAGTTGCCTTGGCCCTGCATACGTTTCCTGCCCCCATCAGACATTAATTAAAGACTCAATTCTCCTGACACTGCAGCTGCAAGCCACTGTCTTTCTCAATTCTGTCCTGTTTTCTGAAAGGGTGGCAGTGTTCTGTAAATGGCTTCAGATCATCGCCATCTCCACTGTCACCCATGAGACAATGACTCCAGCATAGACAGTATGGTCTGTGTTGACTTTTCTGTGAGTTTAGGACTAAGAGAATGGCTCAAAAAGGGAAGGACTGGACTTTAAAATCCCCAACCTTCGCTTTAGAAATGTCAAGTGAGGTCTGTGCTGAACTTTCCTTTCAAGTCATTTGGCCAACTCCAAGGAGTAATTTTGTAAGAACCCCTCAAAGAATTGGGGAAGAATAACTGAACTTTTACCCTATAGTGTCTAATTAATAGTGAAAGCCTGCCTTTAGTTAAAACAAATAAAAGATAAACAGGAAAGAATTTAAGGATCCATTATTCAAAACTAAAGTTAAACACTTAGCTGTGAAGTTAAAAAGCACTGGAATCCCTTGCCTGCCTTCCCCTTCTTCCCCCTCTTCTTCCCCTCTTCCCTCCCTCCCTTCCTTCCTATGGAACTCAGGGCCATATGCTACAGACTCTACCACTGCACTACATTCCTACCCTCTGGAATTACTTTATTGCTGTTGTTTGGTTTCTAATACACAATCTCATTCTGCAGTCCTGGCTAGCCCCAAACTCATAGCAAACCTACAGTCTCAATTTCCCCAGTGCCTGGAATTCTAAGTTATTTATAAGCCACCATATTAGTCTTGTATTCTTTCTTTCTTTCTTTCTTTCTTTCTTTCTTTCTTTCTTTCTTTCTTTCTTTCTTTTTTAGCTTAGTTTATTTTATTAAACCTGTTCTTTGACAATTTCTTCCTTGAATAAAATCCCTCCATTTTACTCTTACAGAGTCCTTTTGAGCACTTCTGACATCAAAATTCTTCTATTATATTTTACCATTTAATATAATGAATGCAAAACGCATTATCTCATTTCACATGCCAGTGAGAAAACACTTCTGAGGACATGATGTATGACAACACGTCTGCACCACTGTCTAACCTATACAACAGTTTGTGCTTCTTAACAAGAGGGCACACATAAAATATTTTCTTTATAGTAAGTTTATCTTTCTTTCCAAGCCACAGACTAATGCATCTTGAAGAGGCCAGTGTGGTTCCTATAGGTCCTGGCATTTCACATTACTGAAACATTAATCAACAAAGTAGCTACTTGTAGGTAAACTGCTTTCCATTGGCAAACCTACTGCTCACTTCCCTTGAGTCCTGACTATCACAGAAAATGAGCTCCCTCAAGCACTGCAAACAGTACCCAGTAATCTGAGTCCATGTCCTTCACCAGAGAAGGCAGGGATCAGCATCTCAGTAACTATTTTAGAACCTCAAGCTAAAAACAACCACACATGATTTCTAGCTGTATGTTCTGAGAAAACAACAGCATTGAAGGATTCTAGAAAGAGTCCCTATAGCATATAAAAAACAGGAAGTAAGTCAAGAATCTCGCAGTTATATAGAGTACTCTGTACATTACATTTCATTTTACTTTCCTCTCTTACATACTCTAGAAACAAAAACTGTTACAGGGATTCTGTAAGATCCAGAATCCAACTCTGACTCAGTAACTACTGTGAGACCTTGGGTAATTTATGTTCTCTCGTCTTCCATTTTCCTCATCTACAAGTTAGGGGCAAAACCTGCACAGTCTTGTAAGGGTTCCATGATGTAATACACATGAGAGATCATAAGATGATCAGTACACAGTAAGTGACTTGTATATATTAATTCATCCATCAATCTTCTACTTGAAAATATGGTAGGTAATACTTTTTCTTGATTATTAATTTCTCACTTCAGTGTTATTGTACTGCTTGCCCAGCACCTAGCAACCTTTCTGATATCTAATGGTAACCTACATAAGTGAACAAACTAAGAGATTTCCCCCTGTATATATGTAATACCACTGCAAGCAGACTCCCCTCATATAGCACTCCGCTTGGCATTTCACCAACAGACATACAAATGTGGATAAACTGTCGTCTTTTTTAGCTATTTGCTTTTAAACCACCGAAGCTCTTGGGTCTTCTGACTTTTAATGTGCTCTTAGTGTTTTACTCCAAATTAGTTTATAGTTGCTCTTGCTAAGGCACGACTGTCTTCATCAGGTCTCTGGCCACCCAGGAAAGTCTGGGTAAAGAGAAGGGATCTAAAAGTAGGGAGAGATAAGACTTCCCAAGCTGGGTGCCAAGAACAGAACTGGACATTTAACATCTATTATCTTAAGCCTTGAAACAATTTTGTGAATATTCCTACTTATTAGATCTATACCTACAGACTTATTCCAGCTGATAAACAATGGGACAAAGTCACCCACACGCCTATAAATTCTAAGTCTTTCTTACTGAATATCATTAAAAAAACAGTCCCTTACTTTTAAGTCTACAGACTTTCAATTCTGATTTGCAGTAGCAACTTGACAAAATGGAAAGAGCTGGAATGGAATATTTTAAATCCAAGTCTAGAAGTCATCACTTGTTTGAACCAAAGATTCATGCTGCTCTGTCCTAGAAGGATGCTATGTTACCAGGAAGAAGGAATGAGGAGATGTAAAAGGAGGTTAAAGGGAAGTACCAGCCATGAAGAGAATTTCCTGCCCTTCCTATGAGTTCAGTCTCCCACACTCACATCAGTACCTGCTCCAGTACCAGGGGATCTGACATGCTCTTCCAACCTCTGCAGGCAAACACCCACACCTACATGTATCTTTAGATGGGGCTACTAATGGTGGTGCACACTTTTAATTCCAGCATTTTAAGGTCCAAAGTACCTCCTTTGCTTCATTGCTGCCTCCCTAACAGCCTTCACTTCCATCCAATGAACGTAATCTCCTGAGAGGCTGGTTTAAGGCTGTAACTTCTAAATCCTTCCCAAGTTTCTTCTAAAACAGTCCCTTCAGTTTTATGCCTACAGGCTTTAAATTTTGATTTTCAGTAGCAACTTGACAAGGCTAAAAGAGCTAGAAATCAATTTGACTGCTGTGTCCTTTTTGTACTTTGCAAAAGACAATTTAAAATTAAGGTTTTAATTAAAGTACAAGTTACCGCATAAGTCATCCTAAAGTCAGTATGATCTGCTTTCATGTTCTCAAAAAATCTCTAATTTTGCACTTGATAGTCCAATGTAATATAATGAGCTACAAAAGTGACTTCTAGTTAGTTTTCTAGATGTTTCCTAGGACACATTGTTCAAAGATTATCGAGATACTTAAAGTATATGCATGTCTAAACACGTGCACATACATTCATAATATTGAGAATATACTCTACAATGACTGTAACTTTAAAAAAAAATCTATGCATCATGTTCATGATTGCTTTACTTATAAATACTGTGAGCCATTGCCAAAGAACATTTCTTCATCTTTTGTCTATTATATGTAGTTGGTATTTATAATAAATGTTTGCTAAATAAGATTTTAGATAAAACCTGAAGAATACCCTAACATTGAGGATATACCTGAAAAATATAACCTAAACAACCTGTGGAGAATAGTCACTCATATAATTTTAAAATACTAAGTAATAAATAATTGCAGTAAGTACTATTAGGATCAACTTCAAAGCATGTATAGGGACAGTGAGAATTGGTTTCTAAATTTGTTGCAGAACTGACAATGATTTAGCAGTTTTGCATACTTAAAAAAATTATGGACTGAAAATAAAAAATACCAAAAAGCCCTTGAAAGAAATTCAAAATATCTGAGAACAAGAGAAGTTGTTTGTGAGTATAGTTTTTAAAGATTAAAAAAAATATAAGTTGTCAACATTTATTCCTGCTTTTAAAATCTTGTTATTAAAGTAATGGCCCCAGAAAGAGACACCATCAAATGTCGATTTTCTCAGAACAACACAGTGTTGAGTTTACATATGAAAACAAAGGCTATAAGTTAACAACTGTGCAATTAAATTTACCTGGCTGGGACTGGTAGTTTGGGGCAAAGCCCAGCAGATTTTGAAGACTGAGTGTATTCAGAAGGCTTTATGTTGTAGTCACACAGTGCTGAGCCTGTTTGAAAGAAAGTGACATGTTAGCTAGTGGAATCGTCTGGAAAAAGTCTCAATTGTTTTCCCTTAACTTTAGATGCTAATGTTACATTTACCATTTCAATCATTATAAACATTGTAAAAATCACTTCATGTATACTAGGAATCATTTAAAATGGTTTTCTCTGAAATAACCAATAATTTAATGTATTTTAGGCACAAATTTTAATTGCTAAAACCTTTATTGATTGTCATGTTACGTTCTCTGTCAGATGACAAAGACATGTACAGAACTTAATATAAGCATATAAAACAGGCAGAAGGACACTCATAAACTAGGAGATAAAGAAGCCAAAAACAGAGGCAACTGGTAGAAGGGCTGGGATTAACTATGCACCTATTACTACAAAGTCTGCACTCCACTGTATGAGTGCCTTTTATTCCTGCATTTTCCATTACTTAAAACTGAATATACTGCACACAGAGCTGCATACAGAGATATCTCTTTCTTATGTAAAAGGCACAAACTATTCCCAACTATAAATCACTGAACAAATTAATAAATTGATAAGTGATCTCCAGTTTATAATAGTTCAAAGTCACCTTTAAATTCGTGAAAGAGCTTTCTGATTATATGACTAACAGTTATGTAGATAACTGTGAAAATTCAGAACGACACAGTCCAGTGAATTTTGTGTGTACTATCCTATTGTGCCGCAATTGTTTTGATATAATGACTTCAATACAGGAAGGTTCCTTGCACACCAACAGTGTATTGCTTTGGTTTTGCAGAGTACCTATTGCATTACACAAAAACAATCCAATTAACTGAAATCCCTCCCAGATTTCTACGTTAGCAAAATATTCTACTATTAATATGAACAGAAAAGCTTTCATTTGCATAATGAATGATAATGAGATCTTAAGCTGTACTACTATGGAAAAAGCTCAAAATATACTGTGAGGCCAAAGTGGCCAACTTTTGGAAAAAAACACTTGATCATATCTCAAGGAAATGAAGGGGATTATTGGAAAACATATATATCCTGGTTTGTTAGGAACAAAACTGGGAGTGAGTGTATTTACCTTTTATCTTGTTTGATCAATCAAATTGTTGACAATTTTCAGAAAGCAACAAATCAGAAATAATTCTGTCTGAAACCAGCAAACCATCTGGTAAATGTTTAAATATGACAGTATAAAACATGTTCATCAAAATATGAATAGTATGAACTTCATGCAAAGATAATAAATAAATAAAGTATAAAACATCCCTGTAAGTATTGTCTGTCATGTCTTAATGCCACCAAGTTCTATTCATAGTAACTTTGGAGGAAACATGACAGCAACCAAATACTTCAGACTAATCCTAAAATAGCTAAAAGTTCTATTGAGAAATTAAAAAAAAAAAAAAAAAAGCAACTGTGCTAACAAGTACAGAACACCCATTGTGACTGTGGACTTCTTGAGCTTAACAGTCAACATTTCTTTCAGAGAACAAGATGGAATCTACCTGCAAAACCATCAAGGCACTTAGTAAAATACTGTGTGCCTTGTCCCTGCTGCTAAACACAGTGCTTCATCTGAATTCAATGAGTAGTCTCCACTTTTTTGGTGCCTTCTTTCCTTTAGAAAGGGAGGTCACCAGGTGCAATAAGGCTCAATTTTATAAATACTTTCCCAGAATAATGTTCAATGGAAGGATAACAGCTTTATCTCCAACGATCTGCTGGGACTTAGGACAGCACTAAGTGGTTCCTGTACTGAACACACTAGAGGAAAAAAGACCTTCATAACAGGTTAGTGGCAACAATCAATCCTAGGAAACTTCCCACTGCGTCCTGCTCAGAGTTGATAGATGGAAAAGGCTCAAACTCATGGTAAAACACCTTACAATGCAAACATTTTACAGTTGTTTTTCTTCCCACATTACTCATAAATACACCTGCAGTGGACATTTTAAAAGTGGCACCTTACTTTTATTTTCCTTACAGCAGAATTATAAATAATGCCCACCACAAGAGGTTTGTACCTAAGGAGTTAGACATACAGGGCTTTTTAAATGCAAGAACAGGTTTAAGAAAGACACACACACACACACACACACACACACACACACACACACACACACACTTGAATAATGAAAAGTCAAAAACTAAAAACAAAAGTTAATCTAAAGCACACCAGAGGCAATCCATTCAACTCAGCCAGTGTTATTCAAAAGCTATCCAAATGAGCGATTTTAGGAGCCCAACTTGAATATGCAAACATTTATCATGGTAACTGCTTACTATCACCCCCAACACTGTTTAACTTCTATGATATTTCAAATGTCTTAAAATGCTCAATTATTTATTCTTTGGTTCAATTTTGACTATATCAACCCTATGAGGTCTGTTCTATGACTACACTCCAGAAGTTATAGATGAGAGAGAGGGAGAAAGAGAATCAGTGAGCTGTTTATAAATATGATCCTTTTTTCTTAAGCCATTATATTTTTGTTATTTATGGCCATCATAACCAGACAAATATTATATAAGATTCCATGCCAAAATCCATCTCCCACAGATATCTAAAAGCCATTTGTTTGAAGAAAATTTATTTCCAATACCCATTCTTCTATGTACTTTAATCCTGGTTAAGTTCTACCATCCATGAAGACCCCAGAGTGAAATATATCTTTATCTTATTGTTTTTCTTTCACAGAACTGCAACTGGTGAAGACAAGAAGCCTAGTCAGTAAGACCTTCCCATGGTCATCTCCAATTTTCAAAATCTGCTGGGTCACTTTCAATCTCTTCCAAAAGCACTTCTCCCACCTGTCACATGACCTTCAGGAGGGTCTTTGGAAAATGCAGGTTCCATGTTTTATATTCTCATCCTCAGGATAAACCTCACACTCAAGGCCTTTCTAATGCAGGAATGCATCTCTAAGTCCAGCCTCATTTCAACCCTTGTTATTCAACAACTGCGGACCTACTGTGTGCATACTCCCCTCCTTCTGCCTGAGCTGTCCTTTGTAGACCAGTATCTGAATAAGGTTCTGCTGAAGGATGAGAATAATTTCAAACTACTCAAACACCATTTTCTGTCAAGTCTTCTCTGACCCACCCAGGAAAGAGATATGCCACTTATGTTCTATAATAGCTCTATTATAGAACACAGCCTCTTTGTAATTTTTCAACCTGTAATCTCTACTTTCAATATATGAACTCTTTGAGAATTTGATCTGTTTCCGAGTGGATAGGTGAAGCTGGGAACCACATTCTCGTGCACCATGTTACATACAATGTTCATGTGCTTTTCACTAAACACTATAAAACTAGTTCTCAGACTGTGTGGTGGCAGTGCACACCTTTAATCCCAGCACTTGGAAGGCAGAGGCAGGAGGATTTCTGTGAGTTGGAGACCAATCTGGAATACAGAGCGAGTTCCAGGACAGTCAGAGCTGTTACACAGAGAAATCCTGTCTCGAAAAAATAAAAATAAGTACATAAATAAATACTAGTTTCTCAGTAATGGCATTATGGAATGCTGTGGCAGACACTGTTGGTTATGGAGGAATGTCCTACACAATCACAATGGCACAGGTTTACCAGCACCTTTAGCCTCTCCCTACTATATTCCAGTAGTTTCCCTCTAAGCCCTTGCTCAAACCAACAACCAGAAAGTGTCCAAACACTCCTAAAACTTGTCATGCAGCCCTATTATGGTGTGAACAATAGACCCAAATCCCAAATTAGTTGAATTAAAGACAAAGGTAATATTTTGAGCTGGCATTTTTTTTTAACCTTAAATTGTATTTACAATCACAGCAAACTTTATAAGCATTAAAACATAAAAAAATAGACCCCCCCATCAGAATGATTTTAAAATTTGTACTGAATAGAAAAAACAAGCTTTATATGTGGTTTTGTTTTCATTACAAAAACCAAATTCTATTGCCTTGTATAGTCTCATGAATCTAACTTTCATTTTTCTAATTAGGAAAATATTATGCATTTATATTCTGGCAAAATAAAAACCACTTTTTCAATTTCAATCTCTAGTAATCCATAAAATGTGGGGATATATTTACAATTCCCAAGAAGCACCATCCACATAAACGAACCATTGGTACCACTCTGTCAACCATAAGTGGCACATGGTAGGTACTCAGTGAATTTGTAATATCTACACAAGACTTCTAAGTGTTGTGGACAAGTCTGATCCTGATGGACTACAAGCTGGACTATAATATGTATCTCTGGTGCATACCTAATGGATATTAATTATCTGATTGAAGGAATCAATTTAAATTGTATTATTAACCGTAAACATTTTTCCCCTTTGTAAATGATCAAACATCCTGGTCTCTGACTTGGAAGCAATTAAATCATTTGCTAGAGCAGATCACTGTGCTCATTTATATACGTTATCAAGTCTAACCTTCTGGATCACTCTGTAAAGAACAATCTATACTAACTGTGTGCTTTAAATTATGTTGTTACTGGCTGAAAGGTAAGTACAATGATCTGATGCTGACCATAAACTTAACAGCCAATGACAATCAAAGGCTTATTAGTATTCACGAGCAGTAAAATTTATCTAAATGCATACAATGTGTTAAAGTTTTTTAATGGCAAAAAACAATAAACATTCTGAGAGTGCCATTCAACACTGCTGTAGTCAAAATTTGTCTATGATCCAAACAGCAGGTCATAACATCCTCAGAATTATTTGAAATTTGTACATCAGAGAAGCACTTTTAAGTTGTAGTACTTTTATATACTGTAAATGAGATGCAAACAAGGAAAAAAATCTCTGCCATAGTTTGCTATCATAATATCCTCAGAATAAATAAAATATTGTACAACAGAGAATAAATTATAGTACTTTTTTATATACTATAAATGAGAGGCACACAAAAAGAGAGAGAAAAAACCCTCTGCCCTAGTTTGCTATTATGTTAGGCAAGACAGAATATATATTATAAAATAAAGTAATAAGAATAATAATAAATGTCCCATGTGAAATATTTCTAACAACTGAGGATGCATGGTCCACCTGTCACTTAAGAGTTGTTTGTTTCATAGTTACTTTTTAAAATTGAGCTAGAAAACTATGTAAAGCCTCTGATACAGCACACAGCACGCAGTTGGGATAAATAACTGGTATGCTGAAGCAAAATGCAAGGCTTCAGTCACTCACCAAGACCCAGATGCTCAAACTGAGCAATGCAGCTAGAGAAGGAAGGACAAGATTGGGGGAGAGGAGAGCTAGGAGAATTGCATGAGCAAGCACTGTGGACTTCCTTGTGACCTGTCATGGCCTACCTGGGTCCAGCTGAAAATCTAACAGGAAGCCAAAGCTAGCATCAGAAGGAATGCAATTAATTCCCTGTATGATGTAAGTGCTTTCAAAATCATATTAAGGATGGGAAGAAACCTGTGCATCAGAAACTAGAAGGAAGGAAAGTAGGGGTAAGGTGGGATTCACACCCTGATGAAATAAGGCCTCAGATGGGAACTCCCACCAGGCAGTTTCAATTTTCTCTGTAGGACGTAAGTTTAGAAAAAAGAAGGGACAAGAGGGTCCCAAGAGAAGAAAAAGGATGGGTAATCACTTGGAAAGGGTGTAGAAGAGAGAAAAATGAATGAAGTGAATTATTTAGATGATTTCTTCTTTAAAAACTGATTTTATAGCAATTCTGGTTAGATTGAAACTAAGCAATTCACCTACTGGTGGCAACACACATGGATTTGGAATGGAGGATAAAGAAGGGAGAGGATGGGAATATTAAGTGGCAATAGAGATGGGTAGGGAACTCCAGTCCATGTTCTTTGAGAAAACAGTATGGGTATCTACTGCGTGGACTCAAGCAATGGAGCAGGGATATTCAGAGATAAACACAGCATGGTCCTGCCCCCAGGAGATTCACACAGGGACATGATAACAAGCTGACAGAAGTGTAACGTAGAATTCTTACACTTTCGGGTAACTGTAATTTTTTTTTTAAAGGCCATATTAAAATTGTTCTCTTTGCTAGCACCATGTATTTGTGATATTCATGTCATTTATGAATTACAAACCGTAATTTTACATATTTATCACCCAATTCACATATTAGAGAGCATACTGTACATTATGCTCTTAAAGGTCGTAATAAAACGGCAGCACCCCCACAGAACCAATCTAGTTCCAGACATGTCTTCTAACCTCTCCACTTTAAGCACTCTAGTCAGGCACATTTAGGAAAAGCTTCTCACAAACATCCAAGAAAACAACCCCTCTTTCTTGCCTAAAATGGAACAAAGACTTGAGAGAATAGAGAATACTATTTCCCTAATAAGTGTGTTTCTTATAAACACTGCTACAGGACCAAAGAGCTTCCTCTTAAAAAAAAGAAAAGAAGAAGAAAAAGAAAAGAGAAAAGAAAAGAAAGTTAAATAATTTCTAAAGATAATAAAAGTTCATGTGAATGAGTGATTTTTAGTTCTAGGAAATACTTTCAAATGTTGTCATGAAAACTTAGGTCTTTGAACAGTATTTATATTATACTTTCACTCAGGTAAGAAACATATCATCTTACCCAAATTTTAAAATAAGATTTAGACTTGGTATCCTAAAAGTACCTCACATACGATCTTTTTTTTTTTCAAGAACATTTTTTAAAATTATGACAAAATACACATAGCATGAAAGTTAACAATGTTAACATTCTGTGGGTACACAGTCAGAGACATCAAAAGTATTCACAGTATTTCCAACCAGCACCATGATCCATCTCTAGAACTCTTCTTGAAAACTGTAACTCTTCAGGTGTTAAACAATAACTGCCTATTTTATCCCCATTTTAGCCCCTGCCATCTACCATTCTCTTCCCTGACTTGATGAACTTGACTATCCTAGGAACTTCAAATATATGGATTTTCCAACAGTTTGTCCTGTGGAGGGCTTATTTCTCTTAGCATAACGTCCTTGTTCCAACCATGTACAAATGGATTTACTTCTTCCTTCAAGCTAAATAATTTCATCATAGGTATATTAACACATTTTCTTTCTTCATTTGTCTTTTGAGACACGAGCACCATGTTCAGCTTGAAATTTCTCTTAATTTATTAACCTGTCCATGGACATTTCAGTTGTGTCTGCCCCTTTTGACTACAGAATAATATTGCAGCAAACATGGGTGTGCAACTGATTTCTTCAGATTCTGTTTTTCAATTCTTTCAAGTAAATACCCAGAAGGGACACTGCTGATTTGGGGATTTGTACATTTCCACAGCAGCCAAACTACTTTGTAATGCCATCAACAGTGACAACAGTGATTTTTCTAGAACTCCATCATATAGTGATTTTCTTTTTAATGGTGTATCTTAAGGGCACACTCACATCCAGGATATTTGAGAGGACACTCTGGAAAATAGTTTAGGACTGAACCATGGCTCTGAGTATCATACAGGATGCCCACAGTTCTTAATCTTATACCATTCATGAATTCAAAGCAATGGATGAGTGCTGACTGAAAACTCTGAGAATAGATACAGTCATTATACAGCAGGTGCATCTAAAGCAGTGATTCCTCAACCTCTGGGTTGAGACTCCTTCAAGGGGAGGGAGTAGTGATTTATCATAAAAATCCTAATGAAGTATGTTAGGTACAGTAACATACTACATTAACATACTACAGTAACTCCCCTACACTACAGCCGAGGGGCTGAGGCATAGAGAGGTCAAAAACTTGCTCAGAGTCTCAGAGTTACTAAGTTAAAAAAAAGCAATAGTAGAATCCAAACAATTTACCTCAGAGCCTGCACTATTAACCTGTGAACTACACCACCGATTGGGTACACGTGTCTAAGGAACCACACCTTTAAGATGGAATATGATTACAAGGCTGATGATTGCCACATAGGGCTTAGCAAGGCAAACTTAAGGTAGTACATGGGCATGGAAAATGAGCCCTTGAGAAGTACTTGGGTCTTTTTCATTCAGTGCCCACCGCACACTTGGTATTCTTCACATATCCTCTCATTTATTTGTATGAGGGTATCTGGGCTCAGAAAGCTTCTCTATCTCTTATTGTAAAGCCAGTGACCAAATCTCAATGAGAATCCAGATCCTTGCCAGTCTATGCTTTTTCTACTATCTACATGAAGGGAATGAGGTGGTAGGTCAGGGACAACGCCCCTTCTTCCCCTTGGAGGACCAGCTTCCTATCTGAAAGAATGTGAAGCCATGCAGGAGCAGGCATGGTTATGACTCCAAGTATTGTTTTCTAGCCAGCTACATGTTACTTGGAGTGCACACTGGGGTCAACAGATGTCCAAAGGACCTAGCGCTGGCCTTGGTTTTAGGCAGGCAAGAAGGTCTGGAAAGCCCTACATATACTATACAAACATGGACCCTCAGGGAAATTCAAACACGTGAACCAGAGGGGCCATTAGCATGTGGTTCTCCACACAGAGTGACTTTAAAAATACTCCAAAGACAACTGCGGCGCCTGAAAGTAAGGGTTTCCAAAGAGCAGAGCTGACTGCAGCAAACTGTCTCTGCTGCCATTCTCTGCTCACCCCAAACTTTTAACCTCAAAGTTCCACAAAGCTATTCTTAGAAAAGGTCAGGACGTTAACATTAAATTTAAGAGCAGAACATAAAATTATATGTACACTAGCACACTCAGAAGGAACTGACAGCAGAAATTTGATTATCATTCTTTATATTCGTTCCCGTAACTTTCACCATTTGCTTTTTACACATGTGTATATTATACTGTTAACCACATATTAAACGCGGGCTGAGGGAGAAGGAGGGAGGGGAGACAGACTGAGAGATTTAAGCAAGACTTGGAGAGGGAGGATATACTAATGATTCAAAGGATTGCCTAGCACCCCTGGCCACTGCATGATAGCATTCATCTGTGGTTCCAACACTTGGCTGTAGGGGCCAAGGCAAGAGGATCAACAGTTTATGCAACCAGCTCGGGAAAGATCCAATTTCAAAACAGCAAAACAAAAATACCCAATAGGTATGGGTGCCCAAAATATCCAAAAGGTAACCAAAAGCACACAAGCATTTAATTAAAAAAAAAAAAAAAAAATAAAATTTACACATCACAAGAATTTCCCTGGGAAACATCCCCAAATTCTACTGTTTTCTTTTTCAGTAAAGGTGTGAGATGATCTTGCTATACTCTCTAAGCTAGCCTTGCACTTAAGCTAAGCAACATTTCTGCCTCAGCCTGCTAAGTGGCTGGAATTATAGGCACACAGAATTGCACCCAGCAAATCTCGAGTTTTAACAATATATCCAAATTTATTCTGGTATTTTTAACTAGGAAATCTAAAATCACTTCTGGTTTTTTCCTCTTTAAGGTTGTTTTTGTGACATATCTACTATGAGGACAAATGTATACTGAAATGCAAATATACAGGGTTTAGCAGTGAGAATCATGACCAGATGTCAACTTGGACAGCCTAACATCTCACCGTTGATCTCTGCAAACTTCTGGACGTCACTCAAGGTTTTCAACTCTTGTCTTGGACATGCCGCTACACATAGTGCTATAGACTTGATCTTCCTGTTTATCAAGTCCAGATTGCATGGATCCAAAAAGAACACATACCTAAAGCATGGAGAAAAAAATGAAGATATTATTTTGCAAAACACATTTGGTTCACTGCCTACTCAACTAAGCCCCAAAGCAAAGGACAGACTCCACTGAGGGTCACAATCCGCATTCCTCAAAATAGAACCATCAGTGGGAGTTTTAAAAATAATGACTTATAATGCTAACACAGAGAATGGAGTAAGTGAAGAACTTAATAGTTTTCATGATTTCTATTTCTAATATTTATATTTTATAATATGCAGACTTTATTATCAGAAATAATCGTTTTACTTGCTTTGTTAAACTTATACCAAACACAATTAGAATATCCCAGTGTTGTGATTTAACATATTTTGCAGTTGTCATGGAAACTACAAACTTTAGTTAATGAATATTACTATGAAAATAGAAATATGTATATTAATGAAAATAAACCAATATGAATAGAAAGTTGAATGAAAACTGAAAAAGTATACAACATTACAGTCATCTATATATGGGGAATTTTAAATTTCCTTTTTTTTACTTTTTAGGGTTCTCACTTTCTAAAAAGTAATACAGATTACATTTTAATTAGACTATCCACAATACTTATTTTTTTTAAAAAAATCCCATAGCAGTTACATAAAAATAATACACACATCCTCCATATGCCCTCTGTATCTTTGAGGGCAACTTAATTGGAAATCAGACTTCAATATCTCTCCCAGAGAAAGTGTTGCCCAAATACCCTCCAACAAGGTAAGCAGAGTGGAGCCTAACAAGGAATGTCTTATTGAGCACGAAGGTAATGAACACCAACCCTGGTATAGTTTTTTCCTGAGCCAATGGCCTTTCCCACAAACCATTCAAATCTACACAACAAACACAAATAAACGTGAGAATTAGGTAATTACTTTTCTCAGCCTTTTCTTCGACTGAAGAAGCAGGGTTAGGCACAAAACCTAACAAGCAAAAAGAACAAAACCAATGCCCACATAAAACGGGTACAGGGAAGCCTCCACAGATGGGAGTAATAACTCTGCACAGCTCAGTGCAGCCAGGAGACCATCCTAGAACCCAGCAGGAAGGGGAAGGAGACGCTACAGTACAGATAACATGCTCTTAGACTCTAAAACCATTAATGTTCCAGATGTGATTTGGAAGTAGGGTTCATGGACAGCTTCCATGGTCAAAAACAAGGGGCAGCTAGTACAGGCAGGCACCGAGGGAACAGTTTCTGGGAAACCTCAGTAGAAACAAGCGGCCTCTCGCTGCTTCTCTCACCATCTGGCCCATGTATCTGACCCAGTGTGTCTGTCCCTAGGACCCCAAACAAATGAATTACACAAAGCCAGATTCTGGGCAGGGAACCCTCGGATCCTGGAAGAGGGTGCATCAACTAGCCCTGCCACCACCAATAACAAGTACTATCTATGACAGCAGTGGTGAATGGAGCCAATGCTTATTGAATACTCATGTGCCAGACACTACAAAACCCTGTGTGTGTACATATTAGGTTCTCACAATAGTGTGGTGTGTTTCTGTGAAGGCAGTGGGACGCAGGTGGGGCAGAGTAACTGAATTCATACTTTTTAATGATAAAGAAGCCTTGAAAAGTATCCAGAGAAATCACATGACAGTAGAAAAACAGGTTTAGAGACCAGACAGAAGGCCAGAGGCTATCAGGCCTCAAAGCTGGGACTGGGCTAGATCAAGGACAACCTCCTAAGAATAGAATTTTGTCTGGTTGTCCTGCTTCTGCCTCTTCCAATGCTAAAACTGTCCTGGCTATACTTAGCTTATATTCTGAAACACTGAAGTAGTTTGTACTTGTGGGTGGGAAGCAATCTTGTACTGTGCCTTGGTTATACCAACCTGAACTTGCATTCTGGTTCTGTTTTTCTAAGAAGGCACTGCATCTTAAATCCATAATTCTCTTGCTTCGGCCTCTCAAGCCGCTGAGATTATAGGTCCCTACCATCCTCTGCTTCGAGTCCTCCCTTTAATAGCTCTTTGGAGTAACATAAGGAAAAAAATTTTTCCTTCTTGGCCTCAGATATTTTTAAAACTACTACCAATTATTCTGTAGTCTACTTTAAGATCATTGATGACAGTTCTTATCAGCCTCACCAAGAAAACAAACTGACTTTTACAAAGTCTGCATTGGAGAGTAAGCCCCTCAACTCAACTCGTTCTGGTAGGGGAACAAAGTAAGACTACAACACTAATAATTAGTTTTCATTTGAGAGAAAAATCTGCATAGATAGTATTAGGTCAAAGCCTTGGTAAGAACTAAGTAGTGCCCAGAACAGGTCAAGTAGAACAAAAATAGGCTAAAAAGGAGAGTGGGATTTTACAATGCCTATCAATCACTATTGAATTAATACTGTCAATTATAGCTTAAGTACATGGTTTCAGAAAACCAATAATCCACTGAACCAAAATGTAATTTAAAATAACATCTTCAGGTACATACTTAGTATACATACCTTCCCTAGTGCCAATCTAAGAACATATGAGATCCAATTCATACACACACTAACTCCGGGAAAAGCTACTTAGAGTTTCCCGGTTCTAACCATGTTAATGCCTTTTGGATGGTGGAAGGCTTCCTCTTCTTTTGACAGTGAAATAAATAAATAAATAAATAACTATTTACAAATAAGGCTAGAGTCAGCAGGTGGGACTGCAGTAGTTTCCCTTACTGCAGTCTCATTCCACATGGTTTTAGATACCTACTGACCAACCAAAGTCAGGAAATGGTAAAGAGAAATTTCAGAAATAATAAATAAATTGTGAATAATTTTTATTATACTTATTGGTATGACTGCTCTATTTCATGGTTACTGTCAGTTTCCTACTGTGTCTAAAAAAAAAGGTACCCATAGGATTTAGTACAATTCACAATGCTTTCCATGAAGATAAGGGGGATTCATTTGCAGTTAACTGACAACTACAGGGAGTGTTTTTCAACCAAGAGACATAGGATAAGAGGCGACAGAGCACTATCTGTCTCAGAGCCTATCCTAATTCCATTCTCACCAGCCTATGGCACAGGAATGTTGTAGAAGCTCAAATTTATTAGTAAATCAGAAACAGCTTTGCTGAAGTTTTGCATCCTTTAGAAGACCTAGAATGAATAAAATACCCTAAGTGGAAATGACGGAAGGACGAGAAACAATGAGAATGCTCCAGAAACTGAACAGCCGGGACCCCGGCAGGTACTGGCACATACAGCATGCACACAGCATGCTCAGGTGGGCCAGAAAAGACATGTTGCAAAGAGAACTGCAAAAGTGCCTAGATAAGCTTTGAACTTAAAAGTGTGATGGGGGGCTGGAGAGATGGCTCAGCTGTTAAAGGCCAGGCTCAAAACAAAACAAACAAAAGAGGACAATGAATGGGAAACAAGCCACAAACAACCCAGGCTGTACTCAAGAGAAAGTGCCACAGAGGCTGCTATACACATTCTAGTACAGGTAGCTTCTGGGGCTATCTGAGGAAGATACAAATAAATCCACGTGAACTTGAAAATGTGGAAATACAACACCGAACTATGTCCAAAAGGAGAGAAAGGGAAGAGTATCCGAGGAGAGAGTGGCCTGTCTGCACAGTAAACAGGAGCACAATGCATCACACATGAGAATGAAACAATGGCGAAGAAGGGAGATCTAAATCACCAATGCTCAGGAAAAGGACAAGAACCGCAGGAAAGACGTGACTTTAAAATCTGTGCTCAGAGCAAGAAGACGAAACCCAATTATATGGTGCCGCAGAAGGTTTAAAGGTAGCTTAAACCTCTATCTTGCTTTTACTATTTTCACCAAAAACAGGAGACGCTAAGGAGAATGAGATTTACCAAGAAGTTACCTCATGTCACAAAGCCTCTGAGGCTGTGTCCTCATAACCCATAATTTAACAGCTAAGGGAAAGATCTAGAAGGCAGGTGACAACTGGAGGTCACAAGGACTTTAAGTCTGACCCTCAAGTGTCATTCTGGCAATCCCAATGGGAGAGAGAGGGCGAGGACAGTCAGATCAATGACTGGCTGGTTACATCCGGTCTGTAGCAGAAGGAAGACCACCTGCTCAAGACACAGTAGCTTAACCTTGTGGGGAACAGCACTCAAAGGGTAAGTAAGCATCAAACAGGGCTTAATACACAGAAGAGCATCCCTTTATTCCACAGACATTGCTAAGTACTTACTCCCAGGAAAGCCCTTCCAATACAAAACCCACAAAGCACAAATTCTGAATGCAAATAACGTACAGACTACAGAAGAAGAGACAGAAATACAACTAGTCATTTCAAAACCACATGACGTTTGTGAGGTTGAAATGGCAGTGGAAACCGTAGAGCCCTGCATGGGGGAGAGGAGGTGAGGGAAGGGGAGGAGGAAGCTAAGCCTCGTTTTGAAACTGAGCAGGAATTTTCCAGACAGATGGGGAAAGGAACACTCCAGGCAGAGGAAACCGCATGCCTAAAAGCACAGAAGCATGAAAGAGCATATTTAAGGAACCGCAAATAATCGGACTGGGCTGACTACAGGGTGGAACATCAAAGAGGTATGTGCCAAGGAGAAGCGGGGACAGAGGTGGCTGTCCTTATAATCCGGGAGATTTACTCTCTGCTCCATAAGGCAATGTGTAGTCATGTGGCCACCTTACAGCAAGGCCCTGGTGTAACCAGCGATCAAGTTGAAGGCCAGAGCCAAAGACTGGGGCATAGCAGTGCAGCTCCAGAGATGAGCCCTTGCCATTAAATTGCCTCCTGCTGCCATAGCAACTCTGCGGCAAGGCTTTTTGGAGCAAGAGGTGGCAAGCAGATACCGGTTCTGCTGGCCGCCTCCTGCCGAATTTGGCTTCTCTCCTCTCTAATCAAGCATTGCGGCACTAAAGCTGGGAAGCTGGCAGAGAAGCCCCCTCGGATGCCTTCTGCTTTAGTGATTCCTGACACATGTCTTCCCCAGAGGGGGATAAAAATGGAGCCTGATCATTTGTGCAATTATTACCTGCAATCAATTTATAATTTATAGCCCCTTTCTACAGACTTAATCTTACTGAATCACCAAAAGGAAAAACACAACAGCAATGCAGGCCTTCTGGTAATACTGAATAACAGCAATGCAGGCCTCCTGCTAATGCTAAATATGGGCTGCAGAGAGCCTGAGGATCTATACTCCACCCACGGTGAGTTCTGCCCAGAGAGACCTCTTATCTCCTGTGTGGAAGGAGGAAAGACTGCAGCAAAGCAAGTCCAGGCATCTCACCAGGCTAGGGACCATGTCTCCCAAGGAGGGCCATCTTACATAGCCCACAGAACCATGGGAGCAGCACATCTAAACTAACCTAACCCAACTAACTACAACACATATTTAACTAAAACATGTTTGGCCCCCAACATTCTGTAACAAAGGAATTAAGAGAGCCATGTTGAGAACAGTAATGAATTCTACATAGTGACCTAGGAGGCTGTATGATATTTACAACAGTCCCCCTCTCTGCCCCATAGGCACTTATTTTGTTACAGTTTGAACATCTGTCCCTCAAAATTCCATGTCCAAAAGTACAGATGTAGCTCCATGGTATAGAATTTGCTTAGCTTGTTTGTGAAGGTCCAGTTTCACCCCCCCAGGCAAAAAACAAAACAAAACACTAAAAAACAAAAACAACAACAAAACGTAGTGAAATCTGTCATTGTGACAGTGTTAGGAAGATGGAGCTTTGAGTGGTGGCAAGATGATCACACACTGCTGCCATAAATGGATTAGAACCAGCATCAAGAGACAAAGGGGTGGAGACAGGAAAGTGCCAATCTGAGGTCAACCTGAACCAGGTTGTGAGACCTTGCCCCCCATACACACACCAAAGCAGGGGAAGAGTTACTTACTCAATACTTCAATTTTAAGCCTTGCATATTTCAGTCATTTATCTGTTTTTTTGTCTGTCTCTACTACTAGAAATCAACTCTAGGAGAGCAGAACTAGTTGACGATTGAATCCATTTCTATACCCTAAGTGCTTAAATAATATCTGACGAAGGAACACCATTATCATGCACCGAGTCACCAAATAGACGGTAATTGTGTGAATTTTGCCAAGTAGGGATGAGATGGGAAGGAAGAAGGGAAGAAGATATTTAAGATATTTAAGATATTGAAACACTCTCAGGTATTCAGCATAAAAATTTCAAAACAACTCCTCTGCCAGACACAGGGTTAGGTTAAAAAGATATCATTTTAAATATGCCAATACTAGCCAGGCAGGCATGTGGCTCATTCCACTAAACTCAGTACTTGGGAGGCCAAGACCGCAAGTTTCAAGTTCAAGGCCAGCCTAGGCTGTCTACAGAATTCAAAGCCAGCCAGGGCTACACAGCAAGATCCTCTCTCAGAAACCAAACCAAAACAACAACAAAAGAGATTACAAATCTCCCTTCCCAGTGTTCGTGGTATAGAGAGCCAGAACAGTTGTCAGCAGTGTAAATACTTCACCTGGGAAAAGGGGCAGGAACAGGAAGGATCGAAGGGGTCTCTAGAGTGGAGCTGGAGGCAGCTAGAGAAGAGAGAACCAGAGGAACTAGGAATGAGTAAGAGTGGGAGGGAGCAGACAGGTCCAGCCCCAGGGGAGAGAATGCGGAAAAGGTCAGTGTGGTTGAGGTGAACTGTAGGGGAAGATGCCCCGGCTAAGCAGGCAGACTAGACTGCAGCTAGACTGCACAGATATCACAGCGGTGGGACACAATTCAGAGTTCATCCTAAAGCTGGGAAACTGCTGAGCTCGCTTGCTGTGCTGTGGAAAATAAACAAGAGGTGGGAAGGAGGCTATAGGATTTGTACCAAGAAATGATGGCTCTGACTAGGGTGAGAATTTCAAAAGAATGCAGGAACAAGTAAGAAAATGTGATGATGACCTGATAAGGACAAGGAGAGCATCCATTCTGACCAGGATGTCTGGGCCATTAAGGTTTGTAAAACGGTTCAAAAACAAACAAACAAACAAAACAAACAAAGCTGAGAGCTGGGCACTGTGGCCAAAGCCAGCAATCCCGGTACTCAGGAGGGGGGAGTATGGAGAACAGTTGCAAGACAGTCTCAAAACACACGGACAAAGGGGACAAAGGGGCTACCCAGGAAGACACAGAGCACAGAAGGATAAACACCATTGACCACCTTTAGAAAGCCCAGGTTGATGTCCTTGATATATTTACATTACAAACAAAGGCATGCACATGGATCAGCTCAAGCCAAGGATCAATTCTCCTATACAGCTAGAGTGTCTGCCTCCTCCTTATGTAGGTACCAGAAAGGGAGAAAATGTGCTGGAGAGATGGCTCAGCCCTCATGAGCTTCAGAGAACCCGGGTTCAGTTCCTAGCACCACATGGTGGTTCACAACCATACTTAACTCCAGTTCCAGGGCATCTAATGACCTACTCTCATCTCTACTGGCTACGCAGGCAGGCAGGCCACACACACTGAAAATTACCATATAGTATGAGGCAATGCAAAAGATTTTGTTTTTTCTGGGTTTAAAAACTTTATTAAGCAGGTACATCTCTGTGAGTTCGAGGCCAGCCTGGTCTGCAGTACTAGTTCCAGGACAGTTAGGGCTCTTTCACAGAGAAAACTTGTTGGGGGGGGGGGGGGCTCAAAATAAAACCCTTTATTGAGATATAATTAATATGCTATGAAGTTCACCTATGAAAACTGTTCCGCTTCCTTTTAAGACAGGGTCTCACTAAGTTGCCTGGCTGGTTTAAAATTCCTTGGCTCAAGGAATTCTCTTTGTCACTTGAGCTTTTTCAGGGACTGTGACTACAGGGAGGCCCAGGGACTATTACATGTCCCACTGTTCCCAGCCAGTTCAATGTTTTATAGTATATATTACTGTCATGTTTATCATAAAAATCTAATTCTGAAATTTTTTTATCCCTAAAGAACCCCTATATCTATTAATAGTCATTGTTTAATTTTCTATATCCCCTACCCCTACTTAGCATGAGTTCAAAGTTCAGCATGCTAGTGTATGTATCAATCCTTCCTCCTATTGTGGCCAATGATATTCTATTGTATGGATATACCACAATTTTGTTAGTCATTCATCAGATAATACAAATTTGTGTCTTTTTTTCCCTTTGGGAGCAATTATCTATCATACTAATAACATTCATATGTATATCTCTGTGTATACGTGTTTGTGTTTCTTTTGGGCAGATTTGGAGTAGACTTGCTAGGTCATACAGTAACTGTGTTTGGCATTTTGAACAATAGTGTTTACCAAGGCAGCTGTTTCATTTCAAACTATTGCAAAATATGGGTCTCCAATTTCTCCAAACCCTGTCCACATTTAAAACTGTGTACCAACTGATGAATGAATAACCAAACTGTGGTATATCCACACAGTAGAATAACTTTAAATTATCATTCTTGTAGCGGATAAAAAAAGGAGGCCCTCTCTGGTTCTACTTTGTATTTCACTGGTAGCTAATGGTGCTTAACGTCTTTCACAAGCCTATTTGTGCATTTTGTCTTTCAGTTCCCTTGGAGAAATGTCTCCTGGACTCTCTTGCCCATCACAGATTTCTATCCATTTGTACTAAAGACAGAATGATGGGGCAGTCCCAGGTACTAGATACTGTCGCAACATTAAGAAGAAAAAAAATTACAAGAAAAAAAGCTAAATAATTAGGGTGAAAATGGGCAAAGTATCATTCAGGAGAAAATATAGGAGCAAAAGATTAAAGGAGCTGAAGAAAAGATGAAGTCATAACCAAACAAAACACACACACACTGCAAAGACAAGCTTGTAGCCAGAGTAAGAGGTTCTCAACTTAGTTGGGTTGATTTTATAGGTAGAGTAATTACAAGTGGTGACAAAGACCAAAGCATGACTCTGGGATTATGGTAGTGTGAATCCTAAAAACCTGCACTGAGGAAAAATGTAAATACTTCCCAGGGCTAGAGTGAGAATCAATGTGGCAGGCTATGGCAAAGAGCTCTGTAAGCAACATACAAGCAGCATGGGCTAAAGCAGCCATGCCTTCCCATCTGGATTAAAAATAGAAGCACTGACAACTTCCAAACTTCCTTTGGAAGATGATGATGACGATGAAGATCACGATGGCAATTAACATCTACAATTGCAGGTACTGTGCTAAGGCTCATATGTCACTATCACATTTATTCATTCAAAAGACCACTGCATGTCTGTATTACCAACAAAGCTCTCTGAGCCAAATACCACTGTTGCTGTTTCTTACCATGCTGTTCCTAAATTGCCTTTCCAATGGGTCTACCTGGAAAGATATCGCCAATTGCGTGAACAATTCAACTCATCATATAAAAACTGAAAATGCTGTCTCCTTTGTATTGCTTTTATCTTTTTATTAGAGAATCAAAATTTTTATAATCAAACATGTCAACCTTGATATTATTTCATTTCTTTATTGCTTCAACAATGTACAAATTATCCCCTCTTCAACAGCATACAATATTCACTTCAAAATATTTAATTCACCTGGGATTTAGTTTGTATGATATGAGATTAAAACAGGTCTAAATGTAGCATCCTTTATATTACTATCCAACCTAGTATTTTTATTTTGATTATTTTCGTGTTAAATGCCGGCTGCTTGAACAAGTTCTACTTGAGTTCTAATATATTACTTCTATTCTGTTTTCATGACTATATTTATCTTCATTTAGACAGCTCTTATAATATATATATATATACATATATATATATACACATACATACATACCTTGGAACATGATTTAGTTAGTCTAGAAAATCAAACCACCTCCCTTTGCTTCCCTAGGAAGAATATAACAATGGAAATTACAGATACACAATCTTAATGAGAGACCCCTAATCCCAGGTCTTGTCTGGCCAGCACCTCAATTTCCAACAGTTTGTTGTTTCACAGGGTGGAGATGAACTTAAGAGTCCTGGACCTGCTAGGTAAGTGTTCTATTACCGAGTCACACTCCCACCCTCCAGGTGCCACCATTTCAAAATCAGAGCTGGAGAGATGGCTCAGAGGTTAAGGGAACTTGTTTTTGCTGAAGACCTGGGGTTAACTGACAGCATCCCCAAGGCAGTTCACAATCATTTGTAACTCTAGCTCCAGGAGCTCTGACACCTTCTTCTGACTTCCGTGAGTACCAGGCACACATGTGTTACACAGAGGTACATGCAGGCAAACATTTATATACATAAGATAAGTCTAAAAAATATGAATTAAAATCAAAAGATTAGCAAGTCTTATGTGCTCCTCTCATTCCTCCTTAATCTGTCAACAGGTATCTGGCCTCACTTGCAAAATCGGGCTGGAAAGATGACTCAGCAGTTAAAGCCTTGCTGTAGAAGCAAGAGGAGGGCCAGGGTTGAGTGTTCAGATCCTCAGAACCCATGAAAATGCCTGATGGGCATGTAGGCCTACCTGTAACTCCACCCTTGGACAGCAGAAACAGGGAATTCCCAGACTAAGCTGGTTAATGAATCACTATATAGGTGAGTCTGGGTTCAATGAGGAACCTGTCTCAGTAAATTAGAAGCTTCGGGGAGGTGGTGGCGCACACCTTTAATCCCAGCAGTAGGAGGCAGAGGTAGGTAGATCTCTGTGAATTCGAGGCCAGCCTGGTCTACAAGAGCTAGTTCAAGGACAGCTTGAATCACGCAAAACCCCAGTGTGTGGAGTTCAAAGTACCCAGTATCTCCTATGGTCTGTACCAGGTCTATTTTCCTGGTGGCATGCACTTCCCCACTGAGTTTTGGATTTTCAACCTCTGATGAAACCTACAAGTGTCTCCTTCTGTTTCAAAGCCAGAAAGTACACAGCTCATTTGGTATTCAACTTCAGTAACTACTCTTAGCCTAGACATCTGGTCTAACCTCTTAGACACATCCATTGTGTGGTTCAATCTCCCCCTCTCATGGAGTAGTCCACTGTCTTACTCTATGCATGCTCCTTTTAATCCTCTGAAATTATTTTGTAAACAAGAATAATTTTTAAAAGCATTTCCCACTCTAGAAAATTTTATCTGCTTTTTATTTTATGATTTATACCAACCAGGATTAATTCACTATCCCGTTAAGGTATTAACTGGTACTGTATTAAGTCTATAAATTAATGTTGGTTGTATTGTTGTATTTACTTCATTGAGACTACCCACTGGGAGGAGATTTTATTTTTACCATTGTTCTGCTTTCCTCCTATTAAAATATTATAATTCTCTGTACTTGGCAATTTATAAATATGCATGTGTGTGTGTAGGTACAGAAAGATAGACTAAAAAAACAAGTATTATCTTTCTCATTATATTTTTAGCATAATAATAAAATAAGTGGATGAATTCATTTAGGCATATGTTTTATATGTTTTATAACCTGCAATTTAAGCACCTCATTTATGGCATGTTTTGTTGCAGCTCCTCAACAGCCCATGTGGTAGCCACTTGTCATTGGCAAACAGTATTATTTTTCTCTCTAATGGCATATGCACATTCCATTTATCTCTTATATGATTTGCTATAACTAGTTATTTAAAACAATGGCAGGCAAAGACAGCATCCTTGTTTGTCTGAGGTAAATGATCTCTATCTTTACATAACCTTGGTAGCTGTCCCTACTAGACTCCTTTTATGGCTTCAAACTTAAAATGAATTGTGAACAAAAGGTGCCAAGGCAATTCTATGGGAAAGATAGGAGTTTTTGATAAGAGCTGCTGAGACACTCCCATCTTTCTTTAGGGCAGGGGATCAATCTTGACTATTTCTTCACATGATCTAAATTGTTTAAAATTATTCAAACAGCTGGGTGGTGGTGGTGCATACCTTTAATCCCAGTACTAGGGAGGCAGCAGGCAGCCCTCTGTGAATTTAAGGCCACCCTGGTCTACAAAGCTAGTGCCAGTTCCAGGACAGCCAAGGCTACTCAGAGAAACTCTGTCCAGAAAGACCAAAAAACAACCAAACAAATAACAAACAAACAAAAATGAAAATAAACCCCACAGAAATAAGAACTAAATTAAAAGCTCTTAAATAAAGCATAGAAAAAAATTTTTGTGACTTTGGGGTAAAGTAATAAATTCTTAAAACAGAAAATAGCATAAGCCATAAAAAGAACATGAAAACTGAAGCCTTTCCTCCCCAGGATACCATTGGGAGAGTTGGAGAGACAGCTCAGTGGGGAAGTTTGTGCCAAATAAACCTGAAGATCTTAGGCAAGAACCTCTTAAACAGCTCAGTGTGGTAAGATATAGTGAGATATTCACTTTGTCTGCATCTGTGGCACTGACCACGCCCATTGGGGGTGGAGCCAGGGGCGGAAGTGACCTGGGGAACTAGGTCTGAGGAGGGGCCCAGGAATGCTTTCTTGTGGTGGGGAGAGAAGAGCATCAGGTAGAACCTGCTGGTGTTCATCTGCCTAGGTTGTAAGTTATTTCTCCTGGAATAAACATCTGTTCGGTCTATTTGTTTATCCTGATCCTTTTTAAACCACGATAGTAAGATACTCTTAATCTCAGCACTGGGGGAGACAGTAGGATTGCTGGCATTCACTGACAACCCTAGTTTAATGGTTCTAGCAAAAGACCATGTCTACAAAAAAAGAAGCTGGAGGGCTCCTGAGAAATACTGTCCAAGGCTGACCACTAGCCTAAACACACACACACACACACACACACACACACACACACACACACACACACACGTCACCAAGACAACAAGAAGACATCACTGCAAAGAGATGGCTCAGTGGCCAAGAACACTTGCCACTCTTACAGAGGATCCTAGCATCTACACCTAATGACTCACAACTGCCAGTAGTAACTCCGGCTGCAAAAGATCCCATACTCTCTTCTGGTCTCCAGTGCTCCAGTGAGCACTGGACCACATATGTGCGCGCGCGCGCACACACACACACACACACACACACACACACACACACACACACACAAATTAAAAATTTCTCAAAATACAAAAGAATAAAACAGACTATAGAATATATCACCAAAATATATACCCAACAAAGGTCTTCTATCCAGGTCATTAAGGACTTAAGACTATAAGTCATTCTTGAAATTCTTTTATAAAAACAAAATAGCTTTTTAAAAAATGTTAAAAAGAACTGGAGAGATGGCTTAGCAGTTCAGTGCACTGGCTTGCTCTTCCAGGACCTGGGTTCAATTCCCAGCACCCATATGGCTGCTATGGCAGCCACACCTGTCTGTAACATCACTTTCAGGCGGCCCAACACCCTCACAAGGACATATATGCAGGCAAAACATCAAAGCTCATACAAAATAAAAAATGTAAAAGGTGTAAGTACCTCACAAAAGATAGGTGAACAGCCTGTCACCACTTTAAAAGATGTTCAGCATTGCATCCCTGGTCATTGGGAATATGGGATTAAGGACAAGTAAAAAGACTGAAAAGTGAAATGTGAATTACAGCCATATGACAATGAATGAGGCACCATTATACACACACTAGAACAGCTAAAAATAGACAATACAAAACGCCACACGAGAAGACAAAGCAATTAGAACCCTCCCACTTTTTCTAACAGAGATGCAAATGGTGCAACCACTCTGAAAAAGTGTGAGAACATTCAAATCCTAGACCCACCCAAGAACACTGAAATACATGTCCTTACAAAATCATGTCCACATGCTTCCAAAGCAGTGTTACAATAGTAAAAAAATATTTTTAATTAAAAAAAAACTAAATAAGTAAAATGTAATACAGTCACACAATGAAGTATTACTCAGCAATTCTAAAAGGAACTAAACCACTGGTACATTTATAAAATTTTAATTAATACTATATTAATAACATTTTTATGCTATGTTTAAAAAAATTAGGCAAAAAACCCCAACCCAGGTATGGTGGTATATGTATTTCAAAACCCTAAAAAGGAGAGAAAAAAAAAAGATGCAGACAAAACACTATATATCACATTTTTCATAAATAAGAATCCTAAGAAAAAGTAAAATTATACTGACAAAAGCAGATCGGTGGCTGCCTGAGTTCCCCAGGATGGAGGAAAGGCTGACTATAAAGGCACATAAAGTTATTTTCTAGCAACAAAAGGTATAGATTGTTGTAGGCAGTGTTTAATTGTACCTATTCACCAAAATTCTAAATGGGTATATTATTTTATTATGTGTAAATTACACCTCAGTAAAACCATAATATAAAATATTTAAATTTTATTCTTGAAAGTTTCCTTAGCAAAATCCAACTTAACCTAGACCACCAGTATGCAGGTAGGAATTTAACTTTATTCAGGGAGAGTTTAACTTTGATTTGGATTCCTGGGCATTAGCATCCAAGAGGAGTGTCTTTGTCTAACTGGGCCTTGGCCTTACACCATGATTTACAATGAAGGAAGATATTGTAGGGATAGTTTAGGGGCTGATTATTCTAGAAAGACCATCATGTAGACTGCTGTTTGGGATCACATGGCATCCATGTGACTTGCGAAGCAGAGAGAGAGCTAAAGACTAAGTCATCTATACAATAAAGACACAATGAGATGTGTCAGGGTTCAAGTGAGCTTCCTAGCTGCCCATGCTCCATATTTTACACATCACTGCTGTGATGGGCTCAACTTCACCTTGCTTCCCTCTTTCCACAAATAAAAGCAATGTGCTCCTTTTGTTGACTAACCCATAGCCTTTATGTGGAATACAGTGAAGTATGACTATAAAAGCCTTCAGTGACTTTTGTGAGTTCTTCTGGCAAATACTGAGCCCAGAAGCAATTATTAAGCTCTGAACCCTCAACTGGCATCAAAGTTAAGGTGGCTATGGGAAACCTGAATGCCTTTTAGTACCTGAGATGCCCTCAACACAGACCCAGATACACTTACCCATGGACAGGCACAAAACCATGTCTATTTAACTCCTAGTTGAGGTGGTTAATGATTATCCCAAGTATGTTACAAAAGTCTCTGAAAAGTTCTTTAAAAATCTTTATGGTGCCAGCTTAACATGGAACCAACTCACACAGAAAGGCTTGGGAACACGCATGTGCCACCAGCTCCCTATCTCAGACACGGCTAGTGAGTACCCTACTCCTGCATTACAGGAAACCAATCGCTCTGCCGTGCTGAGCTGTACCCATGTGATCTAATTCTGTTAAGTAGCTTTCCACTTCCCTATTTAGAATCTGTAAACCATTCGACTTCCAATCTCTAAAGATGAAGTAGATAACTGATGTCCTCTGCAGACTGCTAACAGTATTAGTCACAGCAAGTATTATGCTAGGGCAGAATCCCACTGGAAATCATTTCCTTTAAAAATTTAAATTAAAGCTAAAAAGTAACGAGATCACAAAATATAACAAAAATTATTTTTCAATGATGCCTTTAGCAACTTGCTGTTTGAATATTTAAATTTTACAACTTCTAATGCTTTCTATAAGAGAAGACAAGTTTGGAAAAATCGCATTAATGACATAGCAAGTTTCAATTTGATCATGAGTGTTCCCATTTCTGAATGCTGATGATGCTTGTGGGATATAAAGTCTACAAATGCAGGTTCATTTGAGGGCTCTATCTAGGGTATTGTTTCTCATTTTATGCTAAACTGGAAGAGGCAACAATCTAATGTTGGCACCTGAAAGTATTTGATGGGAATCTGGGGTTGGTGATTTCTTTTAAAGCAAAGTAAAAATGCTACAGACTGAGAACATATCACAGACTGAGAACATATCACAGACTGAGAACATACCACAGACTGAGAACATACCACAGACTGAGAACATACCACAGACTGAGAACATATCACAGACTGAGAACATATCACAGACTGAGAACACATCACAGACTGAGAACGCATAGACTGAGAACATATCCACCTATTTAAACTAACTGTGGAAATGAACAGGTGAGCTGCTGCTTACTACGAAGGACACTGTAAAACTCAAGCTGCAGTTCAATGAATACATGTACTAAATCTCATCTCCTACCTGCTTCAATTCCATGAGACACTTGGAAGATCCTTCTTGTGTATACCAGTCCTCACCCTGCATTAGCCTAGCCTGCAAGAACCCCAACCTGACAGACTGAAAGCCTTAACCTGCACCTCAACCTACCAACCAGGTATAGAATACTTAGGTTGATGTTAGGCATTAAAAACTACTCCTTGCATAAAAAGCAAGGAAACAAGACCTCAGTCCCAAAACCACATGGAACTGTCACAAAAATAAAGTGAGAAGATGACTCATTGCCCAGATCGATAAGAAAGCACCGTAGCGCTGCCAATGCTTTGATCTCAGCCTTAGGAAAACCTGGAAGAGAGAACCAGGGAAGGCCCAGTTTACAGCATTTGTTGCAATAGCAATAAATAAACTAACACTGTGGTGCTTCTAGCCCTTCTATCCAATTGCCCTACTTTTCTCTCTCTGCCAGGAAGGCAGAGTCACAAGGTGTCAATGGATGGACTGCCTACCTCTACATTTGTCTTCCTCAGAGGAACATAAGCTCTTCAAGGACAAGGACCATGAACATCTCTATTTTTAATTCAATGAACATAATACATATCATGTGTAAAAAATAACTCAGAGAAAATAAAATGTATCCATTGATCAACAATAGCATCAATATCATGTTTCATTCTGTAACAGGTTTGTACATTTGTCATATTAATAAAATTGGCCTCTACACACTGTTTCATAACTTATTTTTCCCTTAATAATGAACACAGTCATCCATGTCAACAGACAGCTTCTACAACATTACTCTTACTGGACCTACTGAGTCTCAGGCCTGTTCTCCCACTGCAAGCTCCCGAGCCCTAAAACTGCTTGATGGTAACACTTCCTCTAGCTATAGTAATGGTAATTGTGTGATTTCATGAAGTTCTACTGTTTCCACCAGGTTATAATTTCCATGAGATAAAAAAATCACGTCTATGTAGCTCAAGAGTGTATGTAAAATTTAGACACCAGATTTAGGCTCTAAACCAAAGAAAAGGACCAAGAAAAAGAGTGCACCAGTAAAACACTAAAAATCTAAGTCATCTCCTTTTCTTCAGACATTTAGGCGACTTTCTATTTTAGTAATCACTAGAAGTGGCCTACAACAATTGATTTTCATTAAATGTATGCTAAGGGCCAAGTAAAATGACTAGAATTTTCTTTTAAAAAATTTATTAATGATTTATTTATGTATTTTATGTATTTTATGAATGTTTTGTCTGTGTACATCTGCACATTAGAAGGCGGCACTGGATCCCAGATACAAAAGATTGTGAGCTGCCATGTGGGTGCTAAAAATTGAACTCAGGACCTCTGGGAAAGCAGTCAGTGTGCTTAGCTGCTGAGCCATCTCTCTAATCCCGAAGAAAAAATTATACTTAGTGGGTAGGTGGGGGGGGTGTTAGGAGGTGAGAATGATAGGGTCTCTCTATATTGCCTTGGTGGCTGGCCTGGAAATCACCATACAGGCCAGGCTGGTCTGGAACTCACAGGCATCCTCCTGCCCCTACCTCCCAGGTTTGGAGATTAAAGGCCTGCACCACCACTGCCCAGACAGAATTTAAGAAAAGTGAATGATAGCCCTTGAGCACACAATAAGAAGTCTGGTCATAGCATGAAGAGCTGTGCTTAGCCACAGGAGCCTCCAAACTAGAATTTTGGCAAATTTTATCTGTATTTTTTTTTTTTTCTTTTTCAAACAGGGTCAAAGGTTTTCCGTCAACAAGATTGACTGAAACCCTCTTTAATATTTTCCAAAGAGATGTTAAGTCACACCAGACAAAACAACACACAATTATAATTCCAGCAATCAAGGGACTGAGACAGAAGCACTCTATGAGGCCAGAAGGCCTATAGAACAAGATTTTATTTAAAAAACAAAACAACAGCAACAACGAAAACACTGACTTACTAAAGAAAAACACTGCTAGAAAACAGAAGGCTGTATGAAAAGGTATAGGCCCAGATACCTTGGCAATCATTTAAAGAGTGAACCCAGAAAACTTTAATCGTTTAAAGTGAACACACTGCACACAGTAGTTTAAGAGTCAACTACTAACTCCCCATATACACCTTTACACAAGTTCATGCTCCGGGTAGGAATGCAGGGTACATGAGATGAAACATCTATCTAACCTTTAAGGACAACCAGTGGTCATTCAAGTCCTAAAAACAAGAAACTCAATGTTTTCTCCAAAGTAAGACCAGTTCTCAAGAAAAGATGATCTTACTTAGGAACTACATGGTAGGTGTGTTTCTACAAATACTTAAAAAACATATAAACAGTAAGACAAAAATCTAACTACAAAATGAGAATAATGTAGTTCATTGTCACATTTCACATTCTTCCACTAACAGAAAAAGATATTTGTGATTGCTCTCAAATTCTTTAAAACCCTATATAGCTTTGGTTTCTTCAAGGACTCTGTGGTTTTATATCACCTACTTCTTTCCATGTTCCCCAAGAGCTCAGTTTAAATGTTGAGAGGGATCTCCAGAATGAAAAAGATGCAAACCCAGAATCACTGAACAGCACACAGGAGCCAGTGCACACAGAAGAGACTGCGTGTATGTTTGTGTGGGAGGTGGGAGAACATGGGAAGGGGGATGGGGAAGGACCTGGACAGAGGTTGAGCTAAGCACTAGTCTGCTATTAGTCTTGGTGCTCAGAGTCATGGCCTCTGCACCTGTCTGTTTAACCAAACACAGATAACCTCCCCCAAAAGAGGAAAAAGTGTACCTGTATTGTCATATTCATAAGTATTTTTCTTAATATCCTCTAAGCAACACAGTGTAACATCTCTTTACTCTGTATTGGGTATTATAAATAATTTAGAGATGGTTAAGTATACAGAGGGCATGCATAGGTCATAAACCAATATTCTGCCATTTATAAGAGAAATGTAAGCCACAACTGATTTTGGTATTTGCAAGTTGTGCATTTAGTGAACCAATTCCATGAGGATATAGAGGATTATTTTTACACATCTCCATCAAGTCACTCATGCTTCTTAGGATGCCAGGTTCTAAATAGTAAAGGGACTCAATGATCTCGAGGCCCCTTCTAGCACATATATGGCAAGACGCTATCTTACAGTGAGAATAAGCACAGTTAAGAGAAGGTAAATGCACTGCATACTGGTTGTTTACACACCATTTCCTAGAAGATCATGCAAAAACTTCAAAAAAGACACCAAATAAAAAGGCCCCGGTAAACTATTCACACACAGACACTAACCTCTTCCTCAGACCTCTAATTCTATACACCCTATAAACACAGATTATCTCAAATCTGAGGGGCATTTTAGGGCATGTGACTGTGACTTTAAATAGCTTCTTCAGAGAAATGGCCGAAAGATGAAGAAAATTAGATTTATGGGAAAACACATCTTCAGGACTTATAAAAGAAATCAATACTGGTAAGTAAGACACACTGGGGAGATTCTTAGCATGACAAAGAAGTTGATATAAAGCAAGATCACTACTAGGAGTGCAAGGTTCTCATGACAGATTCTCTCAGTTCGAAAAATTAAGAAGTTGTCCTTCCTTCCCTCCACTACCCTCTCTCCTCTGGACACCCAGTAAGTGAGAATATTTGTTATGGAAACAGCAGGCCCTCCTCACTACCTCAAGCCTCCTCTCAGAGGTCAACAAAGTGAACCCCCCCACACACTTTTTTTTCACATTTCCCTGAACTAATTCAGGCATCTGAACGCAAGCTGATGGATGCACCTCTGCTCTGCTCACTCTGAAAACACAACAACACTCCTGCTTTCAGATGTTATTTTTCTCAGCATGTATCCCACAGTCACACAATGACACTGACCATTTGGCCAACACCCGCCTAAGCAATAGAGCGGCCTGAGAGACTAATAAACCCTTCTCTTCATAATAATAATGATAGCAATAACTTTCCCATACATTTTAAGGATGCTCATACATTATAGATCCAAAAATTATTAGCCAAATTCGAATAGCAGAAGAGCTTTATTTTTGAAGCTGCCAATCAATTCATCACCTACTCCTACAATCAAAAGTCTGGCTCTAAGCCCAACCCCATGATGTGTAGCATCATCATCATAGCTCAACTACAAGCTAAGTCACTCTCCATTCACAAGTGTTTGGCAGGTTATTATTAGACAGATGATCTCACATATTTTAGAACTCTCTGACTCTATAAGGAATGAGCTAATCTGAGCTGAGCCAGACTTAGACCCTTATCTGATGTTGCTTTTATGCAGGAAAGTCTTATGTTTCTCCAGCAATCAACTTAAAAATGAATTTAATTCTATCTAAAGTTGAGGCATCCTTGTATTTCATAAACACTGAGGGGCAGTTCCCTGTGCAACATTGTGACTCCAACAGATACACTATCAGATACAAAGTGTTACTGGAATGGAGAAAAACATTACAATTCTCAGAAGGGTCAATAAATAGGATTTTTTCTTTTCTAGTAAGAACATTCTCATAGCCATCTTGGCATCTTAAACATTTGGTCAAAATGAGGCAGAGCTGAGCCCTTTTCCCATGTCTCTCCTGACTTTCCTTCTGTGATAATCACAATTAAATAAATTATAAATTATGAGGATCAAGGAACAGCAGTACTCAGATTTGAGATTTACAAAAAAAAAAAAATGTTGCTTTTGGGAAGACAGAGTAAAAACATGTTGCTTTCAGGAAGATAGACTACAGCAGTACAACATAGATTCCCAGAGACCTCCCACATCCCTGACTCTTTTGTTCATGTCCTTATGAAATTCTTCCTTCCTTGAGTTTCAGTGAGACCTGAAATTTGTGCCTCACCAGCAAAATTATAGCAAAGAAGATATACATCACTTTCATAATCATAACAAATACAGGTACAATTTCTATATGGCTTGCAGACTTTCTTCCAATATTACTTCCATGACTATACTACATAGAGGTGTAACTTCCATTGTTCTAGGAGATTCTCTGGATGCTTTTCTGTTGGTTCTAATGGAATAAATCGCCACCCCCCCCCATAATCTATGACTAGACTTCTGAACCAACAGACACTGATACGACAAACGTGTCTTGCTTTAAGCCACTAAGTTTACAATAATATTGTTACTTAGCAACCAATAATTAACAGACACATGAGAAACACAATATAATTAGAAAGCAAACTGAAGGCAACAGAGTATGAGACAGGCAAACACAGTAAAGGGATGCTTACTATGGGACAGGATCATTTTGAAACACTTCATAAAAAGATCAGCTGTGAGACCTGGTATAAGTGTTTCAAAGATTCCGATAAGCAGACAGGCAGAATAAACTGAACAAAAGTGCAATCAATCAAATGCCACAGACAGCAATAACACCACACTGAGGAACAGTGGGAGAGTACTGGGTAGGTGACATGGGTCCAGATCTCAAAAGGCCGGCAAGAGCAGGGGCTGAGTGGACTCATCTTTGAAACTATAGACCACAGCAGGAAAGCAAAGGCTATTGAAGAAGAAAATGGCAAAAATAAAAGCCCTATTTTCAAGAACTTAATCCTATCACAGCATAAAGGATGGAGCTGATTACAGATAAGAAGACCAGGAATAGATGTGTGAAGCACAATAGTCTTCAAGAGAGACTAACAAGTGGGGGAGGGGCCTCACTCACACTTAATAACCAAAGGCAAGCAAATTAAAACTATAAAGCACTATTCTGTCATTTATCAAATTAGTAAAGAATAAAAACTAATAATACTAGCAAAGATAAAGCAATCTCAGACACTGTTGGTGGGAATGTAAATGCAACAGTCTTTATGGAAAGTCATTCAGCAATATGCATTAATAATCTTAAAATACTCAGACTCTCAAACTCAGTAATTCATTCCTTAGAGTGAATTCACTTACTCATTCAGCAAGCATTGAATGGATTGCTTACTTCATTCCTGACACCAGGCTGGGATCTAAGGATTCAGTGCTGGAAAGAAGAAGGCCTTACTGCCTTCACAGCATTTAGGAGAGACGCCCGTTAACAAAATATTAAAAAAAAAAAAAAAAAAAAAGTATAATTTTTATATTACAGAACACAAGGAGAGTGTGCTCAAATGGTTATTTAAAATTGTCATAGGGCATTTTTCATTCAGTAGGTAGAATGTCAGTCTCACAGCTGAATTTGTGAAGCCAAAGAAAACTTCTCTAGGAAGTGACCTTTCGGCTGAGAGAGACAAAGGATGAGGAGGAGAATTTAGCTGCATGAAAAATGGAATGAAAAAAAAATTCATAACAGAAGAGACAATACTCATGAAAGGATTTTAGAGGCTTTGTTGTTGCATTCAACAAATAGATATGAAGGCCAAATAAGGATCAGGCATTGCGATAAGGCCTTGAGATCAAGGCTAGGAGAAAGCAATCAAGGTGTCCGTGTACATCACAGGTATGAGTGTACAGTAACTGTGGAAGGACCGAGATGACTACAGGAAAAGGCAGACAACACATGTGGCAGGAAGAGGGTGGAATAAAGCTAATACAGACAAAGACTGCTGCCTGCTTGTCACAAGTTCAAATATGTAGACTTACCTGGAAATGAATATCCAAAATTCTACCAGCCATGAAAATCATTACCATTTATACACAGAAATATTTGGCTGATTACACTGAAAAGGTGCAGAGGAGATGAAGTAGAGATTAAAAATTCCTTCAAACTCTAGCACTGGGGAGAAGAAGGCTTGTGGAGCTCTGTGAGTTCAAGGCCAGCCTGATCTACTTAAGAGAGTTTCAGGCCAATGCTATACAGTGAGCCCATAAAAAAAAAAAAAAAAAGCACAAAAATGCATGTTAAATATGTGTATATGAGTTAAGAAGAACATACTTGGAAAACCATTTTCCCTACAGTTAAACATGAACAATTTTTGACTATTCTAAAACAGTCAGAGAAAAGTGACTCTGCCAAAACAATATACAATTTCTAGTTGCCAGAGGCCAAAGTGTATATTAAAAAAAATGAGGTTTGGAATCTGCTGCACCCCCAACCCTCCGCAAGCCTGGTAACCACCACAGGTCTAAATGTAGAGAGTGGTACCTGCATGTCTTAGAGTAAGTGCATGTTCAGAGTCACTGGCACATCATGAGGGAGCCATAAAAACAGTGGACCGAAGCAAGAGACCCCCTGCTTTCCATGCCCCCAGCTGATAGCATCATATACTTGGTCCATTTTAACAGCATTGGGGACTTTAAGGACATCTTATGACACAGGTGTCATCTTAGGTATGAAACAGATTAATGCTTTTCAAATTCTACATGTCCAAGATTGTCTCAAAATAAAAAGTCAACAAAAAAGATAAGAGGTACTCTGAGTATAAAAACTGACCCAAGGTCTGACATGTGTATTGATTTCATGAGGCAATTATATTAAAAAACAAAACCAAAAAAAAAGCACAAATAAAACTGTTTTCTCAACTGCTAAGACTCAGTTCCCACTACTCTCAAGGGCTGCTGGTTGCAGGCTCAGCTCAGGAAAAACGCTCACGACTACACTGGAGCCTCTGCAACCCAACAACCAGCCACTTGAGCCTGTCTAAGCGTTTGTTACTCCTCACAGGGTGGTAGTTGCTTGTCAACTGTGAGATGCTATACATATGTTCACAGTTGTTATTTAAGACTTTGTTTATTTGGCCCATATGATCTCTTCCTCATTAGAGGGAGGACTTCTCTAGAAAAGGATAACTATCCAAAGTTCTTCAAGTGTGTGAAATCATCAAGTTCACCTTATGCAGAGGGGCCAAGATTTAGCCAACCGATTCACATAATAAGGTGTTACAAATTGTCTTCATACAAGATGCTTGTTACAACCTCAAAATATTTTGATCTGACTTTTCCTATAAAGTATCTTAGACTAATTAGCCTTGTTATCTTGCAATTAATTTTATTGATTCTGAAGACCTGGTTTGACTTGAGATAACATAATGAAGTTTGTTGGTATATACACTCACAGCCTGAAAAAAAAAAATCACACAATGTGTTTACTGGATGAAATAGACTTTCCTTGTTGACATTAGAAATGAAACAATAGCTCTTGAAGAATAAGAACAGTTAAAGTCCGGAGTTTCAGGAAATCCTAAAGATGCACAGTGAAAACCCAAAGCTATCGAAGAATATGTCTGGAAAACCATATACTCTTCTTAATGATGCATTGCAAAATATTACTTTATAACCTTAAGATTTTGATATCCATTATCAACAACTGTCTCCTGTTAAGTATAACCTTAACAAGAAAAATATTACCTTACTCTCTGGCTTAAGAGGCAGAACATAACCTAAAGGCTAACAGGAAGACAGAGCACAAGAAGGACCCTTTCAAACTGAGGCTGTCTTTATCCTCTAAAACTTCAAAGTGGCCCAGTAACAAGACAGTTAATTTTGTTTCCTAGAGGATGTATTTGTTAAATGAAATCAGAAGTGATTAAATACCCCATCAAAACAACAACAACAAAAATACAACTCTTACAAAAAGTTTATTGAAACATCCCATAGATATTATCTTTAAGGTAGAAAGAAAACCATGCCTTCCTTTGCTTCCCTCCACGTTTTCAGACTGTTCATCATGCAATAGTCTACTCACTTGCGGTGGGTGTGGTCCAGGCCACTGTTTGGTATTGCTTCCAGCTTTGCATTTCTCTGCCCACAGATATTTCCATAGCTGTCGTATCCTGACACTAGTCTGGCTGCTGCACCTGTTGCTACTGAAAAGCCACAAATAAATCCCTAGGGAAGAAACAGAAAAAAAAAACACACACAAATAAACCATTTCAATAGCAACAGTCACTACTTGATATGATAATGAGTTTCTTTTGTCTGCTGAAGGGAACAAAGAGCTATATTTTCTTATAGCAAACACTATTACACTGTTTTCCCTGGTCTGCATAGGAACAGCACGAAGAAGTCCAGAGGGCAATACCATTTGCTACTGGAACAAAACAAATCCCAACCTCCCACATCTTAGGATCGCCTTTGCATTTTGTGACATTCATGGCTGGGCCTCCATAGTGAACACCTGCCCTGAGCCAGGCTACATACGGGGTATTTATCAAACATTCTCTATTCCTCCTGAGGTGGAAACTAAGGCCTGGAGGGGTTAAGTAAGTTACCCAAGGCCACAGGAGCTAGTAAAGATCAGAATGTAGAATCTGAGTCAGCTGCCATCAAATTGCTAGATTTTCTTGGTCATAATGGAGTTCTGTTAAATAAACAACAAGGAATACCAAGGGGATTAAAATCCATATTATGTGAGCTTTGAACTGTCACTTCACACAATCTTCCTGTGACTAAGCTGTACAAGAGCCAAGACTTCCATCATGAAGCTCCCACTTGGCACTGGAGAGAGGAGGGAGAGTGAGGCACTGGCTTCATGTACTGCAAAAGCCACTTATGTCATGAGAATGCACTTCACCCTGGTCCCAAAGGCAAATGGCAGACACTGGGGACCACATCATGCTTGCTGGTCAGACATGGGCTGACCACAACAAAGCAAGGGAAGCCTGCACCCCATTATGGTGCAGAAATAGGCGAAAGAAGAGCGAGTAAGAGCAGTGATGGCAGATACTCTGCTGTATTCCAGGAGAGGGGGTCATGGAGTGGGGGGTGGGGTGGGCAAGGGTAGGGGTCATTGAGAGGGCTCTGCTACCTTTAGTCAGGTTATGGAGGTAGAGACAGTCACCAGCCATTCTTATCTCAATGACACTGCTGGACTTCGTCCATACTCTAGTCTCAAGCAATTCCTCAGAGAGAAGTACTCTCCCCTTTACACCTACTTACCTAAAAATCTAAAAACTCTCTTCTCTAGATAGCTCTTCTGACTTTCACTGTACAGATAACGAGAGATGAGAGTGTGGCTCTCTCTATTCAGTCGAAACTTCTAACACCACACTCTGTGAGTGGACTGAACAGAAACCATGCAAATTTTCTAGTCTCTGACTCTGATCAACTTTCTACCTCAATTTACTCGCCTGACAAATGGACATAAACTGTATGCAGTTCCTCAAGACAGGGAAAGGATTAAATAGCAAGATAGTGAAAGCTTAACAAACAGCTCACATATTGATATTAGAAACTAGGGCATGTATTAGAGGAAGAAGGTGGGCTTTGGAGTTACATGTGTATTATCTATGGGTCACTGATGACTCCATTCACTCCATTTCCTACTCATATGACTCTAGTCAAACTTCCTCACTCCTCCCAGCCTTAGTTTACCCGTCTACTAACTGGGATTAAAATCACTTTACCAAAGGCTGTGGGAAGACTTACTAGAGACAACACATGTGAAGTGCATGTCTTGGTAAACGCTAGCATCTCATTCCCTCAAATCAACAGCTGAGTGGGCCAACAGCTGCTCACCTTTACTTCCCTCTCCCCTCCTCTAACAGTGAAGAATGTTTCCCACCCTTGGACTTAACCAGTACTAAGACATGAAAGAACTACCCTTGTATACACACACACACACACACACACACACACACACACACACACACACACACACAGAGAGAGTCAGATGAAAGCACCCTCTTTTGCTTCAATTCCAAATTAGGAAACCGTATGCTGAACAAAATCTACAAGGAAGGGTAAAAACAGAGGCTACAATGGAGAATTTTTCTATCATTATAAATGCAAACTGTCTTCATAATATCTCCGTGTTAAAAGTGTTGGTCCCCAAACCGTGAGCTTATTATGATGTGACTGAGTGGTGATGATCTGTAACAAGTGAGCCTGGCATTATACAATGCCTTTGTGGAGTCTGTCAGACCATGGCTGATGCTTCACAACCTCTTTCACTGTCAAGGCATGAAGTGACTTTGCTCTATTACATGTTCCTGCCACAAAAGGGGCCAACCACGGGCCCCAAAGCAGCAGGCCTGACCAATCATGGACTAACCACTCTAAAGCCATAAGTTAAGATAAACCTTTACACTTTATAAAGTGACTGTCTCAAGTACTTGTTATAGTAACAGAAGGATACCAAGAAACATCATGGAGTAACAAAGGGAATAACTGAACTTAGTAGCTGGATTCGCCCTGTCATTGACTACCTGGGTACCACTGACCTAATTAGCAGCTTACACTCTGCTCTCTTCATCTCTAATGCCGAACTCGTCTATTCCTCAGCATAATGAGATCTAAACGAGATAATCACAGATCTAAGCCCTGGCAAAATGTCTGCTACCATGAGGGTCATCAATACAGAGGAGCTGCAAGTAGTAAATCCGAAAGGTGAAGTCAGCCTGCAGAAGCTGACATTGGCACCAAGAAGTGACAAACACCCTTTGTTCCCTATGTAAGAACAAAAAAATCTGTGGGGTGGGGGGCAATGAGTAATAATGCTGGTAACTGTTATTGCACAAAAATACTTTCAGATCACAATTAAACTTCACTAGTCTGGAGCAGCAAGATGGTTAGTTAGAAGGCTCTGTTCTTCTTCCACTATTTATAGGAGACTTGTTTTTTCCAGCATTTGATAGCAACATTGTTACAGATTCCTTTAAATGTTTCAGATTTCCCTTTCTGGTTGTTTTTTAACAGGATGTCCCACACATGGGTTCCTCCTCCTCCTCACCACAAGCCACCTCACATCCCTCGGGGACATGGCAGGATATAAATTACAAGTGTTCCATACATATGCCAAAATGGGACACTGTCATGTTTTCATGTAGGTCATTTAAAGTTCTTAGAAGGTTCCAGAAGCACTAGAGCAGAGAGCATGAGAAGCAGCAAGGGCAGAGTGGGGTAAGAGGTGGATAGCAAATTATGAAGGAGTAAGAGACAATGACTATTATCCTGGAGACTTCCCCTTTGTACAAGCACTGATGATGCTGAATAAGGCCAAATTTAATTAAAATTCCAATTTCTTTAAAAAGAAAAAAAAACTAAAATCCAAATGCAGGCAACAGTATAATTTCAGAAGAGGGAAAAAAAATGCAGTACATGAAATTAAAACAGGGTGTGAGAGACTTTCCAGAATACACTTGATACTTTAATGGTTTTCCAGGAAGAGGAGGGAAAAGGCACCCAACAGAAGGAAATCACACCACAAAAGTGGAGGTTTAGGACAAGGAAAGCCTTTGTCAATGTGGAGCAAGACACAAGCCCTACTACTAAGTAAGGGACCGAGCTACTGAACGGTTTTGGGATCGTCAGTGTTTGAAAAGGAAGAGGCACAGACAGACCACTCCCAAAACTAGATGACTAAAAGCAGATAAAGGTACAGAGCTGAGGGGCAGGGTACCACAGACAAGACCTGGATGTTAATCATACATCACCGCAATGAGGGAACAATAAGAAACTATGCTGTTCCCTCCAGTTATAAGAGCTAACGTTACTTAAATAAGAATTTTTGGCTTAGTCTTGTGTACCATCCGGCTACGCTTTTCTGTCATGTGAATGTTTGAGTTTCACACCTAAATTTTAACTAGGCAACTGAGCAGAGCAGATGGTTTTCCACTAGGCGTGGGGGTTGGGGTTCAACAAAAACCTGAAGTGAGTAGGAGGAGGACATGAGTATGCCAAAAATGTTGCGGAAAATAGTAAGTGGGGGGAGGGGGAATGACAGGATAGATGTGTCCTAGCAGTTCATGACAACACACTGGCCTAATCAGTGCTGGGCTAACACTTGGTTCTGTTGCTCCTCTTCTGAGAACCCTAGACTAGAAAGAATGCTATAATCTAGCAGGTAAGTCAGAATAGAAGGCCTGCCACAAAGGCACACTTACACAAAGCCTTTGTCAGTACACCAAATCTGCAGCTTCCTTTAAAGTTTAATAGGATGCATTGCTGTAAAAGGAATTAAAAAGAAATGTTTGACAAATCTAAGGAACTTCTACTCAATAAGCATTTTTTTTAAAGTGTAAAGGGCAAAGCTTTGCATAAATGAGCTAGACTACTCTTAAAGGAGAAAAACAACACAATGGGGCATTAGGGAGCAAAATCCAAATCCAAGATTCAGTTTCACCGACAATTAGAGACAGACAGAAAGAAAGAAAAGAAAAACAAACAAACAGCAACAAAACCAGACATGGAATCCAGAGAACTGATTCTGGCTTTGGCACTAACATGCCTTAGAAACGGAATTCTCTGGCCTGGGTCCTTACTAGTGCAAAAGACTGAACTAAAATAATCTCCAAGCTTTTCCACATCCCAAATCCTACAGAAAAACAAGTAGAGAGAGAACGACTACAACAAAACAAAAAAATCCATTCTCCTAATGGCAGGGAGAATATATAATTTATTTAAATACAGTGACGGGGAAAAGTAGATTAAAAACAAATGTAGCCTTTAACCCCAGCACTTGGGAGACAAAGGCAGGTGGATCTCGGTAAAATCCAGACCAGCCTGGCCTACAAGGTGAGTTCCAGGGCAGCCAAGGCTACACAGAGAAACTCTGTGTTGAAAAACCAAAACAAAACTCAAATCTACTTTACTGAACTATATACTTTAAAATTGTTAAGGTGGTGTTAGGTGTGGTAGCACAGGCCTGTAGTCTTGGGTCTCAACACTCAGGAAGCTGAGGCAGGAGGATTGTAAGAATAAGGCCAGCCTAAACTACATAGGAGATCTTGTCTTAATAATAATAATAATAATATTAATAAAAACCAAAGTGGCAAATTATGAGATGCTATATGCCCCTTTACCATTATCATTAAAGAGAACAGAAAAGAAAACAGACTTAACAAAACCTGGGTAGTTACCTGGACCAAACCTTCTGGTAAGGCAAGCTGTTCTCTTTACTCTCCAATCCTGGCAAAGAACAGACCATCAAATAGGTAACTCAGCACTCCCTGAATCTCACCTCCTGCTGCATGCTCACCTGCAGCTAACGAGGTAGAGACAAACCACTTCATGCTACAGAAGTAAAAAGCACTCTGAAGAGACCCCACACAGCAGCTTCTGAATGAAGCTCAGACCTGGACCATCTCCAAAATTCCAACCCTGCATCCCCAGTTCTTTCTGAATTCTACATGTCCAAAAGCCATGCTCTCTTTCCACACTTCCACAGCCACCATGTTTTCCTGCATGACCTGTCTCCATCAAGAGGAGCACTGTCTACGGGCTGCATGTGGGGCTTTGGACTAAGAAGACTCTCTGTTCTCTTTCTTGCATGCTTCCCCGGTCACCCTAGCTTCCTAACGCCATGTTGGAACAAGAAGCTTTGCTTAGCTATCCAGTGTCAGACCCTGATTGGAAAATAAGGTAACTGTATCCCAAAGCTCCATGTCCTAAACAAAAACTTTGTTGTTCCAGGCAACAAAGAATAGTCTACCTCTTGAGACCTTCTTCCTCCTGGGACCAACACTGTCCCTGTGAAATCTTAGACAACTTATTGAACAAACCTCTGTCTTGACTTTCTTAATCTGTAAAATGAGACCATTATAATGTACACTTCTGTGTGAGAAAGAAATGTGCTTTTTATGTCAAACCACCACTATGTCTACCCTACAACTATATCTATCCTACAGTAGCAGAGGTGACTGGTTTCCACAGTGGACACTTTAGACTCAGCCAATCATCTCCCTCTTTCTCCGACCTTTTTGTGGTAAGCTGATGAGAGTGGGGTGTGGGCAGACCCAGCCTCTAGTCCCCTCTTTTTATACATATCTCCCCAAGAGGATAAAGTGTGGAGGTCTGAGATTACCAGGCCCTTTAGATGGCACAAGTCATTTTTATCATGGAATGGTTTGGGGGGAGCATAAAATTAGGTGTCTATTCTTGGTAGGTACAGAAACCATGATTGGGAATCTAAGAGAAATGGGCTAGGATTTGAACTAAAAAATTCTACCCAGAAACATTAGAGCAAAAACCGTCAGAATGGTGCTGCTCTGACTTTCCCTTCTGCACCATGGTCACTGCTGGTGCATGTTATAAAGTACTTCTTTATCTTGTCTCTGTTCTGCCTGTTTAAAAGCACAGTCTTTTTTAGTTTCTCACCACTTATTTGCACTTCTGCTTTGCACTTCTGCCTTACTCTCCAAAGTGTTCTACCTGCAATCTCTTCCACCTTCCAAACCACTTTTTTTTTTTTGAAAAAAGAAAATATTTATTTATTTTTATTTTGTGTGCATTAGTATTTTGCCTGCATGTATGTCTGTGTGGGGATGTTGGATTACCCTAGAACTGGAGTTATAGACAATTATGAGCTGCCATAATTACCATAATCATGGTTACTGTGAATTGAACCCGAGTCCTCTTAAAGAGCAGCCAGTACTCTTGACCTCTGAGCCATCTCTCCAGCCCCATAAGCCACTGTTAACACTGGTGCCAGAGTCATCCTTCTAAACCCAGTCATGTTACATCTTCACAAATCTTTTCTGTGACTCATCAGAGCACTGAGTAAGTTCTCTACCTTGGTGAATCGTTAGTGCCCCATATATCTGGCATACTCACTAATGGAAAGCTGAGGAATGTGATTTCAAAACAATTATAGATGACTGTCATGTACAGGCAGAACTGAGAACTATCTAAGTAAAAATAGGATATTTTCAATATAGAAAACAGGAATCTGGAAGTGTAATGTTACGGTAGATATGATGGTAACATATCTATAAACCTAACAAAAGCAGGAGGATTGCAAACTCCAGGCCAATAGGGACCAGGCACAGCAGCACATGCCTGTAAACCCAGCACTCAGGAAGCTAAAGTTAGAAGATTATGATTTGAAGCCCAGTCTGCCAACAAGAATTTGTAAACCTCCCATTCCCACAAAAGATTAAGTTGAAGCATGAATGACGACACCTCTCGAGAATACTAATACAATGTACTCTGAAAAGCACCTTAAGTTCTTGACAATTCAGGCACTAAAAACCTGGTTATTAGGGAATAATAAGTAAATAATGATGAGGAGATGGGTGTGTGCAAATAAAAGATTTAGTAATGAAGGTGGGTGAACCAGGGACAAGGTTTTAAAACATCTAAGAAGTTCCTAGGTATCAAGGTGAAGACACCAGGCTGCAAGCTAACCAGGAAATGACCCACGAAAGGAGCAAGCAGGGCCAGTCACTGAAGACAAGACCACAAGCTCCTATCTTTGTCACTTACTAGTGACAAATCTAATATTTGCCATCACTATGCCTTGCTGATACACTAATGCAAACTGTTCCACTGGATAACTCAGAGAGAGTTAGATGAGCTATTTAAAGGAAAGCATGAACATAGATTAATAACGTTCAATAGATGTTTGTTAAACGTGGCTGGACAGATGGATCCAGGTGTGGCTGGAGAGAGGGCCTTGGTGGCTAAAAGCATTTGTTGCTCTTGTATATGACCCAGGTTCAATTCTCAGAACCCATACGGCAGCTCATAACCATCCATAGCTCTAGATCCAGGAGACTTAACACCCTCTTCTGACTTCTATAGGCACCAGGTACAAGTGCGGTACACAAACATACATAAAAGCAAAACACTCATACAAACAAAATAAAATAATAAAGAAGCATTTTAAAGCTAATGAAGAACAACATTGCCAAAGAGTTTGTTGGAGTTTTGTTGTTTTGTTTGTTTGTTTTGTGTTGTGTTGTATTGGGTTTCTTTTTTTGGTTTTGATACAGGGTTTCTCTGTAGCTTTGGAGCCTGACCTGGCTGGTCTCAAACACAGAAATCTGCCTGTCTCTGACTCCCAAGTGCTGGGATTTAAAGAGTTTTAAAGAATAAAAGTGAATCCAGACTGCATGTTCCTAACCTGAAAACCTGAAATCTAAAATGCTTCAAGATTTGGAGCTTTCTGAGGACCAGCATGAGCCACAAGTAGAAAATTCCATGTATGACCTCCTGCAATAAAGTGTAGCCAAAACTAGATAAAATTACTTGCAGGGTACAGATATAAGGCATATATGAAACAAGAAGACATTCTGTTTAGACTTGGGTTTTAGCCTCCAAATACTTCATCTCATATATATGCACAAATACTCCTATTTTAATGTCTATACTTGTGTGTGTACGCACACACACACATGGCGGTCACAGGACAGCTTGAGAGAATTGGTTCTCTGCCTGCTCCATGCTGCGTCCTGCAGCTCAAACTCAGTCATCAGGCTAGGCAAAAGGCTCCTCTGTCCAGTGAGCCACTTCAATTGCCATCCAAAATGTTTCTAAGATTTTGAAATGGGTAACCCTTTGAACCCTGGGCATTTGGAATATAGTTTACTACAGGATGAAATTCAAAGGAGGTAAATGGAAAAACCATATAAGACAAAACTCAGAAACCAGAAGCAAAACTCTGAACCTCGACTGTGCATGTAAGACGAGCAGCAGAACTTCTAGATTACTTCCATCTCCTCATGGCAAGATTTGACATCAGCTCAATACCATGGGAAAGCAATCTATTTAAAGATCCACGCCAAAGCAAAGAAAGCTGTGCCTGTATTTAAAAGCACACACAGTGGGTCTTAATTACCAGCACGATGAAATCGGCATTATATTAATTACCACTGCATTAAAACATTTCAGTAAACAACTCCTTACGCTCAAGTCACTCCCAAGTCAGTCTATTAACATTAATGATTGCACTTTCCAGGGCTATTTGAGCGCAGGAAATCAAAAGCACCTTGGGTGGCATGGCACACATTTTTACAAACAAAATTCTGAAGGTCAGTTGCTGTTCGTCCTGGGGTTACAATGAGTGTGGAAAAGCTGTGGACTGATTTTATTGGGCAGTCTTTCCATGCTCTTTGTGGACATTCACGCATGCTGAACTTCTGATGCAATTCCACTAAACTAAGCAAACTCTTCAACAGTATCAGAGGGCCTGAGTTAAGAAATTAGTATTTTGACTTTTTCTATGTGTCCTAAACTTGTACTTTTATCTTTAAAACAAATACTCCTTATTTTCCTAAGTTTATCATATCCCATTCAAACGTGTTGTTTTCTTTTCTCTGCTGAGGGCCAGAACTGTAAGTACAGCTATGGCTACTACGCCCTGTGAGTCTCAGATAGTGCTGTGGTGTGCAGAAAGCCAAGGAATCATGAAGACTTTTATTACAGACAGACAAAAGGCAGCACTTCCCGAAAGAACCTCTAAAGAAAGTGCTCCAAGATGGGGCCAAAAATACAGATCATAAAAACCAGGGCTGCTGGAGACAGTGTAACTGCATTCTGAGTAGGAGACTAAGAGATGGAGAATGAAGCTGCTGCCCAGAGTTCCCTTGATGAAGAGGGAAAGGGTGCTAGAAAACACTGACCAAGTATAGAGCTAGGCAAGCAGCTCTTCCATTCACCAGCAGTGTGGCCTGAGGGTCATCCTCTTTCTTGTTAGGTTTGATGCTTAATCTATAAAACCGAGGGTGATGGGCCAGATAAACAAAAGAAAGTAAAATAGCAAGGGAAAGCCAAATACTACTGAACTGTACTAAAAGGGGAAAAGAAGCTCCCTTGATGGCATCTTAGGGCCTCCAATTATCCCAATTATAACCAGTAGGGCAGAGGTTAAGATACATAAACACAGATACTTTGGAAGGTCCACTCCCTCCCTCCCAACTCCCGCCTCTTTCCCTTGCATCCAGAGCTGAGGTTGGTTGGCCTGAGTGCCCTTACCATCCCAATGCAGAAGAGGACAAAGAGCAGTAGCCATGGTATGTCTGTGCAGCTACGGTCCTCCAAGGGCTTCCATTCTCGCTTGGAGCTCTAAGTGAAAATACAAAGTAAGAGAACATGGTAAGGGTCAATTTTAGTTAAAACTGGAAAGGTACAAACACATGCCATTTTTGCCCACATACATTTTTGCTGGACAATGTCTACTGAACCTTTAGGATGAAGCTCAACAATCCGCTGTGTCTTTGTAAAGTCCTCGCTTCCTTGGCCAACAGCACAGTGGCTCCAGCCCTTCTCTCCCTGACAGGCAGGAATGACTTTCGTAGTACTCCACTGACATATATAGCATGCTGAACTATTCTGTTCCTCTTTTGAGATAGTTTCTAACGTAGCCCAGGTTTGTCTTGAACTCCTCATGTAGCCAAGAATGACCTTGGATGTCTGATCCTCCTGCTTCTACCTCTTAGGTGTTAGAATTAGAGGGGCAAATCACCTTGTCTAACTTATGTGATGCTAGGGATCAAACCCAAGGCATTGTTCATACTGGGCAAGCACCGGCCAAGGCACTGTACATACTCGACAAGCATTTACCAATTGAGCTACATATCCCCAACCCTGAACTGTTATTCTTAAAGCCTGTGTCTGTAGCAGACTGTGACCAGGCCAGTCCCATTTCCCATCACTGGAGATGATGCCTAAATCTTTATATGTTCTCAATAAGGGCTTTCTAAATGAAGATGTTCTTCTACTTGTGCAAGCTTTCCCTTTGTGTGTCCAGGCATTAGAACATGCTTCCTATATAGTCTTTTTCAGGAAGCAAACCTATTTATTCCTTTTTGAATTTTCGTTTTTTGAGACAGTGTTTCTGTGCAGTCCTGGCTATCCTGGGACCCACTCTGTAGACCAGGTTGGCCCCAAACTCAAGAGATCAGCCTGCCTCTGCATGAAAGTGCTGGGATCAGAGGCATGCAGCACTACCACATGGCTCCAAATAAATTCTTACAAGGGAGATTTATCTAAGTTAAATACAAGAATGAAATACTCATTTTTTTTCTAGACAGACCTGAGCAACTCCTAAACCACCAGGCTAGATTATCAGTGTGTTCCTAGAAAATGTAATGTTTCTAGTTCAGAGAGATTCCTAACTAGAGAACTTGAGTTACTCTGAAATTCAATTTGCAAGTTATTGACTGGAATTCTAATTCAGTATGTTTTCTTGATGCAACAGACTTAGGTTCTTTAGATCAGCTCACATACCCTTTTCAATCATTCTTCTGAACTCTTTGACTCTCACATCCTGTCCTGAAAATGGAGCAGGGAAGAGAAGGAGAAAGCAGCCTCAAAAGGCCAGGAGGCCTCAACCCTACACAAGAAACTATAAGCAACTGTGAAAGCTGGGAGTGGAGAGATGGCCTTCCCCACAGAAGAACACAGCAACTGGCTGTCCGGTGCCAAAGAGTCACTCTGAAAAGATACACAAGTAACATTATGTGGCCTAAGTAGGTTCTATTTAGGAATATACAAATACGCACATATTGTGCAATAACACATATTGTGCAATAACAATTAGAGAAAAAAGAGCCTTGAATTTGAAGGCTAGGAAGGGGTATGTGAGGGGATTCAGAGGGAAAAGGGGGCAAGGGGAAAACAGTGTGATAATATTATAATCTCAAATATAAAAAAGGCAAGGGAAAGTACTCTGCCAGAAAAGGGCTGAGGCCTCTAGTGGCTCCTTGTGAGCAATCCAGAAGTCTCTGGAAGCCCTGTCAGTAGGAAGGGGCCCTAGCAGAAGGCAATGGAGATTAGTGACTCCTCCAGTGTAATTAGTATAATCAGGCTTAGTTCTCATTATAAACAAGAGTTTAAACAGTGTATATCCCTTGATGAAAGCTACAGATTCGTCTCTTAAATTATAAGCATTTATTTACATTATTTTCATAAGAATCCAGACATCAAGGTTAAGAAACTCAACATTCAGGGCCTGAGTTCAATTCCAGGCACCCACACATTAGCTCACAACCATCAGTAATTCCAGATCCAGGGGAGTCAACTTCTGACTTCCATGGGCACATGGTACACACACACACACACACACACACACACACACATAAAATAAATAAATCTTTAAAAAAACAAAACAAACAAACAAAAACAGCTGGGCATTGGTGGCGCACACCTTTAATCCCAGCACTAGGAAGCAGAGGCAGGGGATCTCTGTGAGTTCCAAGCCAGCCTGGTCTACAGAGCTAGTTCCAGGACAGGCTCCAAACCCTGTATGGAAAAACAAAATCCAAAACAAAACAAAACAAAAACCCAAAAACAAAAACAAACAAACAAACAAACAAAAAAAAAAAAAAAAAAAGGAACTGCCTATGAGATGGGGAGAAGGATTAGTTGGTAAAGTGCCTGTGTGCAAACACGGAGATCTGAGTTTGATTCCCAGCACCCATGTAAAAAAGCCAGGAGCCCTGGTGTGCAGCTGTAACCCTTGTGCTAGGCAGACTGAGACAGGAGGATCTGTGGAGCTTGCTGCCAGCAAGTCCTGCTGAATTGGTGAGTTCCAGGTTCAATAAGACTGTGTCTCAAAAAAAATAAGATGGAGGGTCCAGTGGACCAAGGCATCTGCCACCAAGTGTGATGAACTGAATTCAACCCCTAGGATCCACATGGGAGAAGAGTTGCCTCCCTCAAGCTGTTCTCTGACCACTATGTGCATACTGTGGCAAGTGCACTCCTCTATACACCTGCATAATGAAATAAATAATAAAATAATACACATTTACAATTATATGTATAATGTCAAGAGTGGTTGAGGAAGACATCAGATGCTAATCTCTGGCCTTCACGTGCATGTATATGTACTTGTACCCATGTACACACACAAATACTGCACACATTATAACCCACAAATAAATAAATAGTTGTCTATCAGCAAAGAAGCCACAGAACTTGAGCTACAGCCATTTCTTTCTCACTCCTAAAAGTGCTAAAGACAAATGCCCCATTATGCCTTACACTGTTCAATTGTTATAATGAAAATGCCCTTAGCTTGTTCCCAGACACCCACACAAGAAAACAAAAGGACACTAGTTAGTCATTAAAAAAAAAAAAAAAAAAAAAAAATCCCTCACCCCAGGACTGAGAGACTGGATCTTTTAGGTTTCTTCCAGCTGTCCAAATCTATGACCAGGACTGTACCTTCTTGGGAGGACAAGAAAAAGAACTACAAAATAACAACATCATTCCCCATGTTATTCAAATGCCTGTATTGTGGTCTGTACTTTGGAAGACAGCTGCTCACAATGTGAAGAATGTTTCTTTGTATTAAATAATTTCAGTCTTGATTAATGCCCCCTGCGGTAAAATTACTCATGGACACGGAATTTGGAGACGTCTGAAACTCATTGTTTACTCCATGGTAATTTATAAAGTAACAGCTCTACTAGAAAACACTATTATTATTGTTTGTCTTAAATCCAAATGCTTAGGAAGGACAGGAGCCTAAGCCTGGAGTAGTTTCCTTACCTGCAACCATTTTCAGACCAACACTGAGTTTGCTAATGCTTAAGTTTCCTTCTATAACATAAAGCCAGAGGGATATCATTTTGACAAGACAAATATGAAGACCCAACACTACAACAGTCTGCTGTTTCGAGCCACTGCTCGAACATAGAAAACCTCTACTGAGAATAGGAGTAAGGATGGGAGTCACACCCCACAAATGGTGACAGGATCCAGGGAGCGTGGAAAACCAAAAGTGAAGCATAGCAGAGGGGATTTCCACAAGGACGGCATACTGTCGGCGAGCTGTCACTCAAAAGCACTGGATTCTTGGTTATTTTTATTACACATCGATATTCGCTCTTTAGTTTAATTCCCTCCTGTTAAAAATCTCTCTTTACAATATGACTTTTCAGAAAAAGGTGTAAAAATACTAAACTCTCTTCTCCCTTTAGTTATATTAAAATATTGATCTGATGGTAGCATATTTCATTCTGGCTGCCATTTCTCATGCTGTCAATGACTGAGTTCTTATTAATCAAGAATTCCTATACCTAAAGCTTTACACACACTGTTTCCTCTCTTCAGAACAGCTCACTGGTGTAGGTACCACCCTTGCTCCAAAGATGAACAAACCCAGGCTCAGAAATTAAATAAGCAGCCCAGGGTTTCAGAGTCATGAAGCCAGGATTTAAATCCAAGCCCGTGACTCCAAAGTCAACTCCAGTAAGACTGCTAAATCTTATTAGCAGTCTGTACATTGCATTAGCAATTCTTCATATGGCAAATACTCAGAAACCAGCCTGATGACGCAACAGCCTTTAACTGCAGAGAAACTGAGTGAGACATGTTATGAGCCATGAAATTCCTCAAGTAAGCCCAGAAGCCCAGCAGTTGAAATTTTTCAATGGTTTTTTTTTTTTTAACAGACGTAGCCAAGTGACAACTGGATTTAATGCTATCTGTTTCTTCCAATTAACATCCCATATAAAGCCAGCAAAGGGGAAATGGGCTGCAGAAGCACTTTTAAAATGTGATTTGTATTCTTTTCCCCAGATTCTACAGATTAATTGACTGTCAGTAAGCATTAGGTCTTTCTCCTCTCACAAAAATCTTACCTTCTAGGAACTAATAGAACCCAATAACTTTGTAGCGTCACCCTCAATGAGAGACTGCCTGGGAGGGAGAGGGAAGGTCTTAGGGAAGGTGCCCACTTCATCCATGAGCTCTTCACAATTCTCAAACCGTTCCTGGTGAAACTATACAGTCTCCGCTTTTCAATTTGTTAGAAAAAGAAATGGAGGTTCAGGGAAAAGCTCCGCTGAAACCAGAGTTCTCAAACTCCAGCAAAGTGATAGGCACACAATGAAATAATTCCAGAAATGCTGGACATTTAATAAAATCTAAAATAGGCAGAGTCAGGCTTGTCAGAAATTAAATATAGTTAAGGAAGTGATCAGCAACCTCAAGGTACCCAACACAAATAAAACAGAGCTTACACTTAGAAACCAGAACATTCTTCGAAGTGGAGAACAAAAAAGACACAATTTAACACATGCATAAGAGGAACCAGAGAGGAAGATGTGTTGGAACTGAGGAAATAGCTGAAGACATAACAACTGAAAAGTTTCCAGAAATAACAAAATAAAAAAAAAAAGTTAAAACAAGAAAAGATCTAAGAAATCAGAAATTTATCCTAAATAGAACAATTACACCATACGTGTGCCAACATATATATGTGTATATGCACAAATGTAAACCTTACTGCAGGCACAAAAAAAGAAAAAGAAAGACTTCTTGAAATGAGTAAAAGAAAAGGAAAATTTGAAATTTCCCATAACAAAGTGTTTCTGATTGTTTAAAGTACCTTCACTGCCAGGTGATGGTGGTGCACATCTTTAATCCCAGCACTTGGGAGGCAGAGGCAAGTGCGTCTCTGTGAGTTTGAGGCCAGCCTGGTCTGCAGAGTGAGTTCCAGGACAGCCAAAGCTACACAAAGAAGCCCTGTCTCAAAAAAAAGTTAAGTCTCTACACTGATGGTTCTTTTGTACACTTATCCAAGGCTAATGCGGAAGATAAAATTACACTTGTAGTAGCCGTTTAAGCAACCTGGTTTAAAACACTCAATCAGAAATGTTTCAAATACAAAACTTTTTTTTTTTCCAATAGGGTTTATCTGTGTGTCCCTGGTTGTCCTGGTACTCACTCTGTTGACAAGACTGGCCTCAAACTCAGAGAGATCCACCTGCCTCTGCCTCCTGAATGTTGGGGTTAAAACTGTGCACTGGTTTCAATTCTAAAACTTTTCAAATACTGATGTGATTTGTGAAAATTCTATACCATGAAAGCTTGCCTTATACATACAATTACTAAAAGTAGGTAAAGCTATCCTGAGGCTATGCATGTGTTTCATTTATAAAACAGAAATGAATTCTGTATTTAGACTGAGGTACTGTCCATAGACTACATAGTAAATATTCAATTTTTTAAAAATCCTAAGTGTTTCCCGACCCAAGCATCTCAGATAAGGGATACCTGTACTATACATGAGAGCCACCATGATGGCTCAGCCCGCCAAAGCACTTGCTGTGCAAGCCTTATGGCCTGACATTCATCCCCCCCAACCCAAAGTAACAGGAGAACCAATGCTCACAAGTTGTCCTCTGACCTCTAAAGAGGTCCCCTAACCTCCCCATGTATTCCATGGTAGATGCATATAAACACACGCAAACTCTAAAATTCAAAAGTGTGTATATGTTTTATGTCAGACTACAGATGTCATTCGTCATATTATTCATGTTCTTATATCCTTAAAGATAGGCAAGGACAAGACCTGGCATTTTTACATTCCTACACTCTATACCGCATGGGTATCTGACTTTTCAGCTTCTGCAATACCTCTTTTATGACTGACTACATTCACCACAACCCCTAACAGCTGAACCAGTAAGGAAGCCTGATGTGCTCTTTAAAGGGTATAAATTTTCTTAGGAAATCAACCTGTACAAAGTCCTAACTTAACTTTCAATATTATTTCATAAACTATATTTGTGGCTAAGACCAACCTACAGAAACTTTTGGCAATGGCTGTGCTGTAACTATTTAACTCGAGTCAGAGGTGTCTGGAGAGCATCAGCTACAACAGGGCAGGCCACAGCCAAGGGAGGAGGGCTGGTAGATAAGAATCTACTTCATAGATATAAAAAGATCATACTGGCAAAGGTAACAAACTAGATTTAAGTTTAAAAGAGCCAAATAGGTCTCAAATAAGTAGGAAGAAAAAGGATTAACCCCTCCAAGTCAAAGAGGCCCAGATAATAGCTAAAGACAAAGACTGAATAACCCCTGTCCCCTTTTTGTACTGTGCCCACTATGTGCAAACTTTAATTAAGACAGATGTGATATTTCCCCCAAAGATTCCCTTAGAAATAACATTACAGCTCTGAATCTTCCCTTTATAGCCATGTTTCTATAAGCATAGCTTCAAAACTAATAGAAAGTAAAGGTCAGTTAAACTGGTGGTGTTTGCATGTGAGACAACATCCTCATCATTTTGATGGTTTTGCAAATAAGCACTGAGCACTACAAAAAGTACTTGTGGTTCAGAGGCAGGTTAGACAGCTCCTGCCCAGACACAAACCAAGTGCTGAGACACTGCAAACAGGGCCAACATAAAGGGCCACGAGAGGTTCTGAAGAAACAGACAAGAACCACAGAGAAAGCATTTCTGAGCTCTGCTGGAAATCACCTTGTAAACGTCTCCAGTTTACATGCTGAAGCAAACACTGAACTGATCCTTCAGTGTCTAAAACAGAATGTGTCATGTGCCCCCAAACACACTAAAAATTCTTGGGAGCTGTGACAGAGAACCATTCACTGCCAAGTACGAATTTTATTTCTACTCAGAAATGTTTAGTAGAAAACAAACAGAAACACTAAGTTGGCCATTTCTCAGATTTCTTTATATGCTTACAGATTTTTGTCTTCATTTAGGAAGAGATGCTGCAAAGAAGGGTATACAGCTTTTTGTTTGTTTGTTTGTTTGTTTGTTTTTTTGTTCCCTTTCCTTTTCTTTTTCTAATCCTTGCAAGGCAAAGGGTTATACTTGCCAAGCTTTTTGAACCGTACATGTACGTATGTACATGTCATTGATACCTATTAACCCTGAGTCAAGAACTGGCTAGTCACATGTAGCAAGGACTGCTATAACCTGGAACTAAGCCAGAGTGCTGTTTGCTTCAGCTGTAAATGCAACCAGCCCAGAGGATGAGAAGAGGTGTGCTAGCAGAGAGTAAGCCTGTAAACAAAACAAGACAAACCAGTCTTGATCTCAACCTCATTTGAGCTGGCAGTTCAGAACTATATTACCCACATCCCGTGTTTTCATTAGCTGGGAGGTGTCCAAACATCCATCACCAGTAACAAAGTACCAAAACTTGGGAACTGCAGCGGAATCTGAGTTATCCATGTGGTAGTTAGTCATCAATGTACACTTACATTTGCATTGGTCAGCAATAGGGAGCATGAAGCTGATAGACCAGGATGGCACAGAACCTGAAGCCAAAACGTAATGACAAGCACACATGTCATCCATCCTGTCTGCTGCTGCCTGTACCTTTACAGCACATATCCGTTGTTGCTGTCTTTCCTGGAGTATACAAAAAGCCAATAATGCATGTGAAGGTCAAAGCCAGCTTTAGTATGGCCTTTCACCCAGGACAGATCCTCTCAGGTGTTCTGGGCTATTGTTGAGTAATTTGCAACTCTTCTCCTCCCCCCAACCACCACTATGAGCATCAGCCCCTACTTCCTGGTTTAAATAGGCCATTTCCAAGACAGTCTGATAAGATAGTCCACAGCTCTGCTCTAGTTTCCACTGTCCAAACTGTCCACTGGTACATTCCCAAAACACACTGAATACATCTGTCTCAAAGGCCACTGCCACTCAGGCACTTATGTGGCAATACTAGTTCACCAGTGAGGGCTTAACGTGGTTCCTGTCAATCTGCTTTACACAAAAACCTGTAGTATTAAAGACAAAGAATTGTGTACTCAGATTCCCCAAAGCTCCCTCCAAGGACACACTGCTTCATTAAATCCCCAAGATGCTTTTATTTGCACAGAGTAGTAACAAAAGAATAAAAGAACTGATGTGTATCGTTTTGCCAGTTTTCAATAGAGTGAGCAAGCATGATGAAGTTGGGAGGCAATAAAACATGGAGGCTTTCAGCCTTGTGTTCACTGCACCTGCAAATACAGCCTTATAATAGGATTTTTCAAAGACACTGCTCATCCTCTGGGAAAGCTCGGTCAAGGCCCTGGAGTGCATAACTACTTACATTTACCGTAAGTAAATCTGTTTCATTTGCTAAGCCTGGTGATGGCAATTTATTTGTGAAGGTGAAAATCAAAGCATGGTACTTAACAGGCAGTTAAAGGTAATAAGATACACTGAGTGGAAAGATATGGACATCTGTGTCTAACTACTTTTCTTAGTTCATGAACTTTACACTAAGTCAAAAAAGCACTCAACTGTATAAGGAAAAGGCAACTTAAAAAGTTATTCTTTGAGCTGTGTGTAGTAATGGAAAGATCCCAGGGAGATATGTTACCAATGACTTCATTATACCTCCAATTCCTCTGAAAGAAATAATTGTAGGTCTGTTACTCAGCGTGTTGGTGACTATCCTTCTTACACATGATAATTACTGGGCAGATGCCAGGTTAATCCTTTTCTGCAACATAGCTAATCATACCTTCTACCTCTATCATCAACTGGTGACAGTTACAGAATTACCAACTGTTATTCTTTTGTATCAGTCTGAAGCAATCTTTTAAAAGTAAAATTATTATTAATTTTCTAAAACTATATTATGGGAACCATGTGATTCCTATCACAGCCTACAGATGTCAAAACTTTAAGAGTTGATGATGCCCAGGACAGACAAATAGAACCAAATGTCTGTTTTACACCTCCTACTTGCCACACTACAGCCTGGTGGTTCTTAACCTTCCTAATGCTGTGACCCTTTAACACAGCTCCTCATGTGACCCCCCAACCATAAAATTGTTTTTGTGACTACTTTGCAACTGTAATTTGCTACTGTTATAAACTGTAATGTATATAACTATGTTTTCTGATGGTCTTAGTTAACCCTTATGAAACCAAAGGAGTTGTGGCCTACAGATTGAGAACCACTGCTATAACCTGTCTCCAGACGACTGATTGATTTCCTGGGTTTTCATGCTATCATGTAACTTAATTTTCAAAGTTTTGAAGGGTATACAATAAGATTCTTATTCCAATTGTGCTTCCTATCTACAATGGAAGTGTTTTGTGTACCCATGACAGGCAGGCAACATAAAAATCACATAATCATATGAAAGCATGTAGGTGACTATGAGTAAATTTGTGACTTAAGTTAAAATGAAGCAGTCAGTCAATGAAGACATTCTCATTCCATGGTAGCCATGGATAGCAATGTAATTCAGTTCCACGATGAGAACTTAAACATGCATGATATCCCTCCTCCTGCACTAAAAAAGGAATTTAGGAATCTCCCAAATATGGATTAGGCTCCTTTCCTTTATCTCTCTTTGACAATATTACATATAGTTATATATCCATCACAGTAATTATCATTCTTTATAATTATTTCCCCCTGTACATTACTAGTTCCTTGAGGTTAAGGACAACATATCTGTTTAAATCAGAAGTCCCCTGTTTAGATAGACATGACACATTTCACCCAAAATTGCAAGTCTAAAACATCTGGACAGAATCTTCCCTTAGGGGCCAAATCTGTATTGATTTTTTTTGGTTTTTTTGCTTTTGTTTGTTTTGTTTTTCTTGACTCACAGTGTATTTGGGGGCCAGAACTTCTTGGTTTTGATCACTACTATGGGTTGAGGAAAGCCTGATATATTGTAGGCTCTGGGTGATTACTTAATGAATGAATCAACAAGGCTAGATCTCTTAACTACTGGAATTAAATACTGTGATACAAGCATCCTCCCTCCCTTTCCTGCAGTAGATAATTTCCTCTGTACCAAAGGTTGGCTCCCTTTCCTACAGATGTATTTCTCAAAGATGTTTGTTAATGGTTATGTAAGGATGGAAAAATTTAGCCTAACTCTCCACTGACCCCAGGAAGCTAAAATTTTAAAAATACTAAATACCTTAAATTCCAGACCCTGCCCTCAGCCAGACACTCCTTGCCACTTACCTGACTTTGTAAACTCCTTGTGAAACCCCTGCCCCAGTGACTTAACCTAACTGCCATTTGTCACCCCACCTAGGAGCCCACACAAATGCAGATCTCCAGGGCTATAGAAAACTGATTGGTCTATAAAGCGCGGGCTTGGATGGTTTAAATTGATTGGTCCGCACCACGCTGGCTCTGGATGCTATGAGATAATCGGTTTACGATGTGCGGGCTTTGTTGTAGCCCTATAAAAGCTGTCTCAATTCTGTACTCAGGGTCCTCAGTCCTCTACCCCTGCATAGCATATGAATGTGGGCCCCATTGCACTTGGAATATAAAAGACCTCATGCTTTTACATCAAGACCGCTTCTCGTGAGTGATTTGGGGTGCCACCTTTCCTGAGTTGGGCGTGAGGCCACGCTCTGCGGGTCTTTCAGTTATATCAGAAAATAAATTCTGTATTTTTGGAAATAGTGGTAAATGAAGTCTATATTTTTTAAGATTTATTTTTATTTGATGAGCTTATGTGTTTTGCCTGAATTTTTATGTCTATGCACCATGTGTGTGCCTGGTACTCAGAGACCAGAAAAGGGTGCTGGATCCCCTGGACAGTTATGAGCCACCAGGTAGGTGTTGGGAATCAAACCCATGTCCTTTGGTTGTGAGCCTTAATGGCTGGATCATGTCTTCTGCCCCAACACCAGGTCCTTCGGAAGAGCAGCCAGTGCTCATAACTGCTGAGTCAGCTCTTCAGTCCCCCAAAATTTAGATTTGGGGGACAATTTCTTTGAGCCTTTATAGTGAGACTCTACAAAATTATTGAGTCACACACACTCTGGGAAATTGGGGTGAAAACAATATAACCTCATCTACTATATTTCTTTTTTGAAAAAGATTTATTATGTATTATTATTAGTGTGCGTGCGTGTGTGTACCACATGGCCAGAAGAGAGCATCAGATCCCCTGGTACAGGTAGTTATAAATGACCCAATGTGGGTTCTGGGGGCTAAACTTGGGCTCTGTCTCACTATGTTTCTAAAAGCCATGGTTACAAAGGCTGTGGTTAGGTAGATACTCCTACTGAAAAACCTTCACACCAAAGACTGACAACATTGGTTAAAGCTATATTGAAACATAATATCAATTGGTCAGTCACTTTCAGAAAGTAATTTGGCAATATACTTCAAGAACTCAAGGAAATAATGTACAACTAATGGCTGCACATAATATGTTCAATGCAGTGTTATTATGAGAAATATTAGAAATTAGCTAGACAATAGAAAACTGTTAAATATGAAAATGGTATATTAAGCAATCATAAAAATAATTAAGAAAACTGCATAGTAACATAAAGATGATTATGATAAAGACTGTAAAAAGCAAATGGGATAAAGTTCCATCTATACTCTGGTTTGATAGTAAAATAAAACAGTATATGCAAATATGACAGTCCTGGAAAGGGATGGAAATAAGCCTGACTTATTATGTATTTTCCATTTTTGGTTTTTATTAATGCTAATTAATTATGGAAGAAATAAAAGAATATTGACTTCCCCTTCTCCGGATTAGCCTTTTTCTACTTTCTCAATATAAAAGTCAACTACAAAGAGACACAGCATCAAAACCACCAGAAAGAAATATTTAAATCAATCCACCTGACACTGAAGATGGATCAGAACACTTCAAAGTTCATTAGAAGCCACATGCTAAAAAGTAACCCGGGCAGAAGCAAGACTTTCGCTGAGGAGTGAAGGGCAGGAGTGTTGGGGGATGGAAGCTGATACAGAGAGACACAGGAGCCCACAGGGCTCGAACCCCAACTCCTCTTCCCCACAAATGTGGTGAGCTAGCCTGCTCTCCCTACTCCTTAGATAAAGGAAGCTACCCTTCAGTGGTGATTTAAAGTTTCTAGCAAAACTAAGCTCCACACACCCCTGAAGCCCTTTCTCAATGGGGTGTGGGGAACCCCATTGAGGCATTCAAGGAAGGGCATTCTCAAAAATACTTGCTCCAAACACCTGTGACTCGTTCCCATGGTGCAGCATCATGTAAATGGGTGAACAACTGTTCAGACAACTGTGGTCAAGAAGCAAGAAAACAGTAACTCTCAAATGATATACAATGCAGGAAACTGAACCCCTTCCTTTCTCCTAACCCCTACCCCATCTTTACTGAGTAGCTAAGGAGCAATAAAGAAAATACATTTGAAGGTATTTATGTGATGTTTTGATAGATGTATATGTTGGAAGGTCTTAAATTCTTAATGAAAGTCAAAGAAAACTCCAGTTCCAAAACTTGTAATGAACATAATGATTTTAAAAATCCATTCCTTTGGTCAGTAGTCATCACCACAGAAAAGGACTATGAGACTATGTTCTCATAGTCCTTTGGAATATATGAGAATCCATCACCCGACTCCCACTTTGGGCCATTCTCCTCTTGCTAACTAAACATTTCTGGAGCCTACCTCTCCCTCTCTTCCATTTTAGAACACAATTCATTAGAGTTCACATGAGAAAGCTGCTGACAGTCAAAACTGTATTAACATTTTTGTGGCACTGAGAACTAAATGTACACAATTATTCAAGGTGAGAAAAGTCATGCATCAAGCATAATCAGACACAGTACCAAAATAATCTTTTTAATACATGTATTAACATGTCTGTATATTGCCATGCAAAATGACACATTACAGCTAGTATTCATGTACATACTCCATATGCCAGGGTACTTTGTTTATATTAACTTATTCAATCTGCATGACCAACCCACAAAGTTGGTAATTTCCTATTTTACTGACAAGAATATGAGGAAGGACAGGAATATACAGTACTATGCTTATATGACACTAAGTTTCACAATAGAGCAAAGTGAGTATTCAAGCTTCAGACCCACAGCCACTCTGTTCAGTTGAGTTAAAAAAAAAAAAAAAAAAAAAAAAAAAAACTAGGGCTGGTCTATCCAATAAGGACACTCTGGAATGGCCTATGTGGAAATGAGCAAGGAAAACAGGAAAATGAAAAGCATAAGGATTACAGGAAAATCTTGATCACGTTTTACACAATTAACTTTTTCTTATTAGAAAATTAACTATTCTAACCAAGAATAACATACTAAAGCATTTTGTGTTGTGATTTCATAGGTAATCCCCAAATGTGCAAATAATTACTCTTGCCATTTGAAGGAAACCCTGCAGTGGTGTTTACCAGGTAAAACAAACTGTTGTTTCCTCCTGGCCATCTGGACTGTCTATCTGTAAAGTGTTTGTCTACACTCCAGGAAGAGCAAAAACATAAAGTGCTTCTTTGCCATTAAGAAATCCTATTGCAAGGTCTAGAGAGCTATCCTAGTGGTTAAGAACACTGCTCTTACAGAGGCCCTGGGTTCTATTCCCAGAATCTACACAGTGGCTCACAACCATCTCCAACTCCCCTAAGGGATCCGACACCTTCCCCTGGCTTCTGCCCTCTTCTGGTTTCCATGGGCATTAGACATACATATGGTACACAGACTTGCATGCACATCAAACACCAATTCACATAATATAAATTAATTAAATTTAAAAAAGAAAGTCCATACAAATCTATGATAGGGGATTACATACAGCAGAGTCCACTCCAGATATGGAATATTTATCCAGCAGAAAGGAATGAAGTTGTGATACAGGACACAACAGGGGCAAGTCTTGAAAACATTCCATCAAGGAATCCAGACATCTATGTGAAATGTGAAAGTAGTAAGTCTCTAGATATAAAGCAAAACAGGGCTTGCTTAGAGCTGAGAGGGGTTTAAGAAATGGGGACAAGAGCTAACAGGGGTTTTGTTACTGGGAGGACAATTTGTGACAATGTTGTAAAACTGATTAAGGTGATGATTCACATAACTATGAGGAAGTAATAAACATTACTGAGCAGCAAATTTTAAATGGAAAATTGTACAGAATGTGAATTATATTTCAATAAAGTGTTACGTGTATAAAAAGAATGCCCCAAAACCCCAGTGTGAAGTCCTGGTTTCATGTGAACTTCAGGGAGCATTATTCATGCAGCTATCATGTCAGCTAGATAAAAGCAAAAGTGGTTCATTGAAGGGCTAACGAAATCTGGCGGAGAGCCCTTTTCTTTAAAGATGTATTTTAATTTTCAAGTTTGGGTCTCTGTGTGGGTACGTGCACATGCTGGTACCCACGGAGGCCCAGAGACATCAGAACCTTACTCTGGAACTGTTGTGAGCCACTGGACACTGAGTGCTGCAAATTGAAGTCGGATCCACTGCAAAAGCAATGCATGCTCTTAACCACTGAGCCATCTTTACTGCTCCTAGGTTGTTTGGTTAGTTGGTTTGGTTTTGGTTTAAAAAAAAAAAATCCTCAATTACTAGAATTACTACATAAAATGCTGATTTTCCTAGAATAATCCAATCTGTTTGTAGGCAATACAAAGGGGGAAAATAAGGAAGTTACAAAGAACTTGTAAGATAGATCTAAATAGAGTTAGGAAAGTCATCTTAGAGTGCCAAAAAGAAAAAAAAAAAAAACAAAACAAAATTCATTGTGTCACAGTAAAACTAGACTGCAGTATAAACAGCTGTAGAAAGCTTGGACTGACTGAACAGAGAAGAAGGTCTGGGCGGGATGGGGCAATCACAATCTACAGAGAACCTGGGAGGCACCAGACCTGTGCTTGTTCAGATATACTGAAAAAGGAAAACTTGATCCTGCCCTTCCAAACTGTCTTGAGCGGGGGTGGCAAGGCGGAGAATCTCATGCAGACATGTGCCTACAGCTGACTAGACAATGCGGCCAGGGAGCTGCCCCTGCACTGTGAATCATCCAGCCTACTCGCTTTTATTGGATTTCATGCAGTCAGGCAGCCTTCTGCCTGCCCTCTGGCTTCCCCTACATTGGCAAGCAGTGTGCACAATAAAACCTAAGGGCTACTGAAAAGCAAAAGCCACAGAGCAATAGCAGTCACTGCACCTACAGTGACACTGGATGAGAGACTGGGTCAAGTTAACTTCATAATCGCATGAGGCGGGATCACAAAGGACTTCCTTTGATTGGGTTTGTTTAAAGCATTATTTACCTATTAGAAGAAAATAATTCTTACAGTAATTTGGCTTTGTCTCCATGTTAGCCAAACAGAGAAGATTTTTTTAGTCTATAGTCAACTAGTTAAGTCTTTAATAAATTAGCATTCAGAATGGACACATGGCCTTTATGATACTGCTTGCATACGTTGACAAATATATGCATACTTGGTGTTTTAGTAAAATCACGACTCTCCAAAGCCCAGGACTTGGTGAATGGCAAAGTCAGTGATACTTGGTAAAGCCTGTCGACAGTCTTGGTTGCCATCTATGGTAAAACCTGGTACCTCAACAAATACTCACAGGTTCAAACTCTATGTGTGGCTCAGAAAGCATGTGTACCAGGACAGCTATAAATAAAGCATAACATAAAACTGTAAACTTACTTAAAACATGAGGTCTTTACATGTGTCGTTATTATGTTGTAACTTGAGTTGCAGTTCTCAAATGTGTTGACAATGTGTTTAATGTCAAAAGGCTGGACACAGCGACCTAAGAGCTGAAGCTATTACAGAACTCTAATGTGGAACTGCTGGAGAACTCGGCATCTTGCACACAGGCAACTTCTCCATCCACAGGCTGCCTCTTCCTGTCACCAACATCCAACACACACTCTTAAGACAGGAAGCCCCAAGAATGTAAGAGTGTGGAGTCCATTCTGACCCTAAAATCTGGACCCCAAATCTAACTACACTGCTACCCTTTCCCCAGAGGTGCTCAAAGTCAGGGTACTCTTATCTGAAGTGCAATAAATACTTCAGCACTAGACAAACTGCCCAAAAAAGATGACTAACTGGCCAAGTGATTGATGATGGTAAGATTGACAAATTATTGCAAAACCTCCAAATCCCCTTTATTGTTAAAAATTCAACTTTCAAAACTCAAGACCCAACAGATTATTTAAGTCTGAAAAGGTGAAGAAAACAATACGAGAAAACTCTAAGATCAAATATCAAAGTATGAAAAGACAACTCAATCTCGCCCCACCCAGACCTGAAAATCAATGTTTCCAAGACCAGTGATGGTTTCCAGGGGAGTGCATGTTCACATCACAAACTCCATTAATACAAACCAGCTAAAGATCTATCAAGTGATTAAAACCACATACCCAGAAGAAAAATCCAGAAACTCCCAAGTAAGTTAAGGGGGAACCCTAAATCATCAAATTAATAACCCTGCAAATGACGGAGCTTGTTATTAAGGGGGGCTGGGAGAGGTGAATGTTAACAGATCAAACTAGGTAAATAAGTGCTTTAAAAATACAAGCATCACTAAAATGCCCCACTCCTAAGAAGTCAGTTTGGATACTAATCAAAGCTAGTAAGTCTCAGGCACTGACAGACCCAGACTGGCTCATACCCAATTCTGAAAATTCATCAGGAGTCCTTTTCCATTAAAACACTGATCTTCATTAGTCCCTAACAAGTGACTACTTTTCTTCTCTTTCCTCACTTCAGCTCTATATCACTACCCAAAATAATGGCAAGACCCAGTAAAGCCACCCAACAACTACCTGGCTCCTAACAGTGTCACTCCCAACTTGCAAATAAATCTCCAGAAGCCCAACTTCCCACCAAGTTGACATAAGGATACACTAATCTATTAAAACTGAAGGCAAATTTAAGGGGAGGGGGGCATATATATAGGATGGAGCTACCAAATAACAAGATTAAAATAAGATGTGGTGGCAAAACTTTTTATCAGAGAAGACAGAAAATACTCGTATTTTTATTGTTTATAGCCAGGGTTTCATGTAACATAGGCTGGCCAAAACTCAGTTTGTATTTGAACAGGATTTGAACTTCTGATCTTCTTGCCTCTACAATCTAAGTGCTGGAATAACAGGCATGGGCTAGTACTTAAACTTTTTTTTTTTAACTTCCTTTGAACTACTGTTTGACAAACCCCCAACAGATGGCATCCTGTGACTCAGTTTACCATCCAATTTGTGAGTTTTTCCTATGCGGAAATACAGTTCTGCAGTCAGGTCAGTTTGACTTTAGATTGTCCCTCACTGCTTTGGCTCCTTGGGTGTCTGATGTCATTCACAGGCTTACTTATGTCACAGGACGTATTCTGATATGCGGTATGAGTTGTCCAAAGGTCTTTAACTAAACCTCATAACTAATACATGATTTACTCATACAGAATGGCTCCTTTAATGAATAACAAATTCTTACGTAACTACACACATAGACTGTCTTCCACGGAGCTGCTTAATAACTAGTTGATTTTGTTACCTAATTCATCTCTTGTTGTCATTCCTCTTTTTTTCTCTCTCTCTCTCTCTCTCTCTCTCTATGGTTTACTACACTAATTAATCTTCTAGAACAATGTTAATGGTGATAATAAACTCAGTATAAATATCTACCGTAAACTAAGTCCTTATTGTCATACATTAACTTACCTAACAACTGGGTCTTGTTAAAGATATAACAATGATCTTTCATTCAAATATATTTAAAAGTATTGGATATTTTAATTAATTTTATGAGTGTTTGTGAGAATGTATGGTTGTGCACCAAGTGTGCCAGTGCCTACAGAGACCAGCAGAGAGCACTGGGTCCCCCTGGGTCCCCTAGGACTGGGGTCCCAGACAGTTATGAGCTGTCACATGAGAGCTGAGAACAGAACGGAGGTCCTCTGAAGGAACAGGCAGTGCTCCTAACTGCGGAACCATCTCCCCACCCCCAACACAACACTGGTTTTTGTGTATGTGATTTTTTAAACAGCTTTTAAAATAGATGTTGACTTACTTGGTGTTCTTTTCTCCACATTTGTTTCTTTTCTTGAGATATCAAGTCATTGAATGACCCAGCATAACCTTGAGCTTGACCAACTTGATGGCTTTAGACTATTTGATTTCATTATTGGATGCAGATGCAGATGCAGATGCCCAGGTCTTCCTCCCCATATGAACTAACAGGTCGTGCACTAGATCAGCCCTGTATGTCTCATGAAAATGGCATGCACTGGAAGCAAGATTTCTTTCTCAAAGAGCACAGGATCCCAGTATGTGAGATGACAGAGTGTGATCTTCCCAAGTGTAATATCAGATAGGCAGGTAGGTAGGTAGATAGATAAAAAGATAGATGATAGGTAAAGATACATGATGGATAGATGATAAGAGATACATGATAAATATATAGATGGTAGGTAGTGTATTTGTTGTATTATATATGTATTTGTATTTTTTACATATTATATAATTTTATAATCCAGTTAGATGACAGATACAAGAACCTGCCACCAACAAACACTTGATTCAAACAATCAAGAGTAGCTGGAGTGAAGGGATGTGGTGTGCAAATGAAGTGCATTCAACAACTGAAGACACAGTCTTGTCTGTAATACCTCCTGCACAGTACACTCACAATAACCTCCCCCACCAGGTAAATAGCAATCCCACCTCCTCATGGGTCAGAGTACACACCTCATTGCAGCTTTCTCACTGCATCATACACACACCAAGAAATGTTGGTGGTGCTATTTCCTCCACCCCAGCTGGCCACTGCTACACCCCTGGTGCAGCCAGCATCCTCCTGCCTAGATCTCTGAACACTTGCTATGGATACTTCTACCTGCAATGCTAGTTTCCAGACTGAGAACATTTTGTTTCTGTGAATACCTCCTGCCTTAAATTGGAAGAAAGGACTATGCTGCTGTGGTCTTAAAACTTATTTGCATATGCATGTGTGCCAGGTGCATGCAGGTACTAGTGGAAACTAGAAGACAACCCCAGATTCCTTGGAGCTACAGTTAGAGTGGCTGTGAGATGCCCAGTGTGGGTGCTGGGAACCAAACTTGAGTCTGAAAGAGCACTCACAGCTTTCTCCTACTGAGACATCTCTCCAGTCATGAGAACATGTTTTTATACTGATGTACAGCATCCTAGATCCTTGGTACTCACTGTCTCTAACTTACTCCCTTCCCTCTAGCTGTCCAGCCACTCTGGCTTTCTTGCTGCCCTTTCTCCCTCTCATATGTAGTTCTTGCTCCTCAATTTTTGGTTCAGTGTCATTCTTCCTTTTCAAGATATCAACCTAGTATGTCTCTTCATCTCAGGGAGGCTTCTTCTGGACACCCTATTGTTAAACATATATGTGAGCAAGTATGTACACACATACATACATATACACACACACCACACACACACACACACACACACACAGGCGACTGTTACCCTCTTCCCTACCTCACTTTTCTCTACACCAGCACAGATCTTCATCAACTAAACCAAACTTACCTAGTCATAGATTTAGTCTAGTCTGGAAAATCAGCTTGGTATTCTATGCTATAACCCAGCATGTAAAATTGTTCCTGGCACATAAAAATGCTCAGTTTCTACTCACTGAAAGAACGAATGAATCAGGCCCCTTGTATGAGACGATGGTAGAGCTGACAGCTCAAGACTGTGACTCTTTGAGGCTCTCATCTTAGCCATCACAAATACAGCAAGGATCAGGAATAAGATGGAGCGTAGACACTGCCCTTATTTTACTGCAGAAACACAGCTTAAATTGTGAAAACTTGTTCAAGAGATTTACGGAGTTGCTTCTGCAGATCAAGGATACTTGGAATTAAAGGCCTTTGAGTGGCTCGACTTGTCAGACCCCCTGGTGACTCACAAGATTGTTCTTCCATGATATGGCAAGACATCTGAACACACCACACTGAATCTACAGGGGGTGGGGGAAATAGGCACTCTCTGGGCAGGACCAAAGAAAGAGCAGAGCTTGATTCACACTGCCCCCAGTATTAATGGATTCCCAGAATTTAAAATCCAGAGCTTTCCCAGAAGTCAGTTTCTAAATGCCACTAATTTTTATAAGAACTGTCACACTTTTACTGTCTGTGTTTGCCTCTGAGACACAACCCTCAGGGGTAGGCCTGAATTACCAAGCACTTTTCACACTGGCATTGCTTACATTTTCATGAAAAAAAAAAAATGCAAGGGCTGAAAGCAAACTCTGCCCAACACAAAGTCAATATCCATGACACTCTGAAGATGAATTACAAGCTTAGCACCATGCTAAAATGTCTGACATGCACTCAACGTTGCAGAGTGTTTGCAATCCCGGACACCACCCAACACTCCTTTCACGACAGAGCTAAAACCAGAGGGCAACACCACCTCTGAGATAAGGCCAGAGTTATGGCAAAACAAGGTATGCCTAATAAGCCATCTTCAGTTGCAGATGATGGTATTCCTTCAAATGTCACTTTCCTTCTATTTAGTAAGCAATGTGCTATGACTAGACCTAGATTTTTAACTTTGTATGGGGGTCGGAGCAGCTTAACTTTGTGCTTTAGAAGAAAACAAGTTTATTAAATTTATTTTTGAAATTGATTTCTTATTAGTTTTGAAATTGTTAATATAACAAATCTGTTTTTGTTGTTATTAAGGAATCAAACACCTGCATGGTGGCACACCCTTGTAATGCTAGCTTTCTGGAAGCCAGGGCCACGAGGATCCTCACTAAAGTCAGCCTGGGTTCCACTGAAAATTCCAGGCCAGTCCTGTGAATGCTGGGATGCCAATATCAGTTTCTTAGCCTTGGTAAACACACTACAGCTGTAGGAAATGCAACGATAATAAGAAGCTGGGTAGAAGATACACACAGAAACACTATTTAGGCTACCTTTTTCTTCATCTGTATTTGGAAATAAAAGTTAAGATACAGTACTAATCCTAAAGCCAAAATAAAATTTTGAAGGCGAGGCACTGAAGAAAAGCCAGTGTCACAAAAAATTGATCTCACAGAAAGTCTTTAATCCAGGTGAAAGGGCACAGGAAATATGGTTTCTCAACATATAAACTGCCAAAAGCAGACATTTCTAAAAAAACCAAAATTGTCCACTTCTCTATCTCAAAAAAATATAGACCCACTTGAACACAAAGAAAGGAAATTTGCCCTAAAATTACAACTACATGCATATGGCCCTTAAATGAACCACCACTTAAACAAAATGTTCGGCATGGGGGACATTCTAAATTTGGAAAAAATTTTGTAATTAAAACATTTTTAATTGATTATTACTATTGAAGGTTTTGGTATGGAGATCAGAAGACAGCGTTCATAAGCAGACAGCAGGATTCTGGGATCCAACTCAGGAGCTTTGCCCAGCAAGTGACCTCACCTACGGAGCCACTCACCTGCATCTCTTTGCATTGCTGTGTTTGGAGACAGGCTCTCACTCTAACTCACATGACTTGGAACTCATTGTATAGCCAAACCTGACCTCAAGTTCCAGGTAATCCTCCTCCCTCAGCCTTTCAAGTGCTCGAAGCCACCATACTAGGCTCTGAAAGGAAGTTAAACTATGTAGTAATTATCTCTATTTGCTCAAACTATGAGTTACTATTTTGTTCTTCAAATTTAATAAAAAGGATGTAAGGGTTTTACAAGCTGATGAAACAAATTCATTTGGGTTTTGATGTGTCTAGGATTGAAACAATGGGAGGCTACCTCTGTTCATGCTAGCTAGCTCTTACACTCTTGTTCAGTGTCCATCCCCACCTCCGGTACCTGTATGGACCCTGAATAGTTCTCCCCATCTACTGTACCACCAACCAGAGCCCTGACCCCTTCCATTCATCTCTATTCCATTTGTCCCACCGTTATTTAATTTTCCTGAGATTGGCCTCGAACATATCACTTCTGCTGAAATAAAATTAAACCTAAACAAGAAAACTTTAATGGGTTCCCCGCTGTTTAAAGAAGAGAAAATAACATCTTGCGGGGAAAGGGATGTGCTGAAACCACTGTTCTCATCTGTAAGGGCTGAACCCACTGAACCTTCCACAAATTCAACAACTACTCTCAAGCTTCCTCAGGTTTCTTCTGCATTAATAAAAGTATTTTGGATCATACTTCCTGAGTGTAATGCCCTGGATACAATGCTAAAGGACTCACATGGAGCTGTTCTTGTTTTGTTTTGCTTCGCTTTGCCTTGCTTTGAAGCCTTCTAACCAACCCTTAGGATTATGTGCTACTAAATGAGGAAATGTCAGAAACATTATTAATTCCCAGGCTTCCTTGACTAATGAGTAATCATGAGAACTTGAACTCTAATCGACAAAGTCCAAACTCTAAATATAATCTTCCTTCCAACATCAATCCCTTTGTCAAGTCACAGAAAGATGGTGACTCCTTGTACCATCCCACTTCCTCCCACAGGAGCTGGTCATCCCTTCCAAGGACCCATGTGACTCCAATTTCCTTCTGTTGACCCTATTTATCCCCTGTCATACATAAACGGCAAATGCATACATCTGTGTTGTTACTCTGTTCAAACTTTCAGAATAACTAAGTTATTAGCATATACAACCTGGACCTATAATGGTGGTTTGATGGGCAGCAGCAGCAAGTGACCATCTCTCAGAAAAGGCCTCATGTTCACAGAAAATCGAACTGATTCTTTATTCTCCTGGTTGTTAGAAAAAAGTCTGAGGTAGACAAGCAGGGAATTTCTGCATGGTACCAAAAGCATAGCTTGAAGCTTGGCAACCTGTTAGTCAATCCTAGCTCTACTACAAAGAAGGTACCATAGGACCTCATGACAACTCGTTTAGCCTATGCGTGCCTTGATGTCCTTACCTGCAACATTTGTGAGAAAGGCTGTAACACACAACATACCTAGCTCTGCACACAGCAAAGAAAACACTTGACAAGCATGGAATGTGTCAGCACTATGTCCACAAAAAGCTCTGAAATGAACTCTACAGAACCAAGCTGCATAATACTAAATTCTAGGCATGAGAATTTGTTTTATGACCAGTGTGGACTACAGATAAAGGTTCCCTGAGAGCAAACGATATGAGCTGACTCATCAGAAGACTGTCTGGACAGAATGAAGAAAATGTCTAAATAAGGACATCATAATTAAAAGTAGTGAGGACAGAGGCAGATGCTTTTTCAAGAAGGCCACCATGCCCCCAGAACTTTCTTGCTTAGTAAAAGACGACCAGATGAGTAAAATAAGGGAGAAGTCCAGAGGGAATGTTAAATACGATGCTGAAAGGAAAGATTAACTGGGAAACAAAACAGAAGCATAAAAGGGGAAGTGCAAAGCTTAAGAGAAGGGCCCAGCGAAACGGAAGTCGCTTTATCTAATGAAGGCTGGAGGATTTGCTGAAGCTGTGCCCTGGCTGTTCTTAACCCGCGGCTGGTATTCCTACTCCACTGTGGCTTTAAGTATGATGACATGTATCCAAATAAAGAAAGAAGTGTGGAAACTAGCCACTGCCATGTGTCAACACAGACTTGGACAGAAAGCTGGAGACCACAGGATTGAGGGTTCCATACAACTTGAAAGTGCTGTTTGATCCCTAGGGAGCTTCCAAAGTAAAAAAAAAAAAAAGAGGGGGTGGATAGTATTAACATTTCTCCATTTCTCAGAACAACAACAGCCAAACAGCCACATACTCCTGAAAAAAAACCAAAAGCAGTAATATAGAGCAACTACCCAAAGTAGTAAGCAGACAATGGTACTCCCAGAATGGTGTGACTCTGGAGTTGTGACTGCAGGTCAAGAGCCTGCCACTTGCTAACAATGGATTCTGAGTTCCAAGACTCCTGTTTAAATGAATGCATCACCCAGACACAATTTTACACAAATCATCTACCATGAAATGGCGTATGAGCCCAGCATTGTAGTTTACATACAGAGTCTTTTTCCAAACCAACAGGCACCTGTTTAATCAGAACCGGGAATCAAAGAAAGGAAAAACACAGCTCACACACATTAGTAAGAGCAAAACAAAGCTCATTCATGTTCAGATTCCATATTAAGTGTATTAAAAAGCAAGCAGCAATACCCAGCCTCCACTAACTTATCAACAACATACACCACAGGAAGGTGCTTCAGTAACTCTTACCCTACACACAATCACCAGCCAACAGTAACAGTTTACGCCAAACACAAGATCCCCTTTGAGAACCGTTGGTTCTGGGCACACAACTCAGTGATGGACCATACACCTAACACGCCTAAAAGAAGCCCCATGCTCAATTCCCAGAACCTCAAAGCAAAATATGAAATAGGAGCATTGATATGCCACTGCTGAGAACACAAGAAAGTTAAAGCGTCTTGAGCTCATTCTAATGTAGGAAGGAGGTATAACAACTTAGTCTTGTGACCTACTTAAAGGTGTGGACCACCAGGGACTTCAGAGACTCTGCACTTGCTTCCCTGCCTGAGCAGATGGGGAAGGTCCACTTTGACAATTGTTATTTTATTTTCCAGTTAGCCAGCAGCCCATTCATCAGTCTTAAGTGGAATTCATGGCACTTGAAAAATAACAAAATAACAAAAATTTGCACTATAATTCTAGCTCATTTATTTACTAAGGAATCTTGTTGTCATTGCCTCTGAAAAAATGAAGAAATACATAAAATACTGAGCAAAAGGCTGGAATGTAGATCAGTGGTATAGTTCTCGATTTGCAGGTGTAAGGCCTGGGGTGTGAATTCCCCAAACCACATTTTTTTCTTTTTAATATAAGAAAATAACTTACAACCTAGAATTTTACATTCACTCAAATATGAGGAATATTCAAGAATAAAAACAAGAGACAGAAACCTAGTTTAGCAGTTAAGAGCTCTTATTGCTCAGAGGACCTGGGTTCAGTTCTCAGCACCCACACCAGACAGCTCAGTTACCCATAACTCCAGCTCCAGGAAATCTAATACCATTAGGACAACTGCATGAATGTGATACAAATAATCTCTCTCTCTCTCTACCTCTCTCTCTCTCTCTCTCTCTCTCTCTCTCTCTCTCTCTCTCTCTCTCTCTCTCTCTCTCTCTCTCTCACACACACACGAACACGAACACGCACACAGTTTAAAAGAGAGACCTTGTGTCAAAAAGAAAAAAAAAATGCGTTATTAAATGTTTTACTTAATAAGAATGAATCTAAGTAAAAGAATGAGTAAACAAATAATAAAGAACCCAATATTATCAACTCAGTAAACCAGTATTTAAGACAAATTAGTCTTCAGTAATAGCTCTAAATGTAAACACTCATAACTTTCCAATTAAATGATACATGTGGGCTGAATAGATTAAAAAAACTCATGTTACTGGGAAACACAGAACCACCACCAGGGGTGGGGTAGGGATGGGAAATGATATTCCATGCACACATGTAATAAGTATCTGAGAAAACATGCAGTAATTATCTTCCTAGCCAGCAGGCTTCAAGTCAAACTTAGGCAGAAGAGATAAAGGTCACACAGTAACATGGGGAACAGATCATAAAAGCATAGTGGTACATGACTATAATCCCAGCTACTCTGGAGGCTGGGTTGGATTGTGAGTTCAAGGCCAGCCTAGCTTTCATAGTGAGTGGTTCTAAATACATATACAACAAATGTTAACATTTATTGTACATAAAGAGACAGATCCAGAAACAATAAGTGAGTGGCATCAATATTTTCAATATATCACTTTAAGGGGAAATACCGCAAAGGAACTCAAACAGAAAGAGCCTTAAATCCAGAGCTTAGGCAATGCAGAGTCAAAGAGGTGAACGCTTAGAAACCAATTAATCATAAGTGCAAAGAAAACCAAGAGAATGGCAGAACAGGAGCAGAAGCAAACTTTACCCCCAAAGAAAACAAACCATAAAATATTCCATGATTCATCTGAGCGCATTTACTCAGTCATAGTGCAAGGGCTGAGCATTAATCCAAAGTCACAACGTTCTGTAGCAGAACAAGGGTGCCCACAGGAAGAGTGTGTACAGGGGAGAAGCAATGAATAGGGTTGGAAGAGCTCAATCTTCACCTACCAGATGCTGAAATAAAAAGATGATGAAAACTGAAGCAGTGGCAGGTGTATAAATAAGCATGCTAGAGACGGAGAAAAGAGAAAGAACAGCCCCAAAGGTTTAGAATGATGGCCTCAGGACAGCGGAAGACACGAGTGGGAGAGGTCACTTTTCTCATTTTCAGTGGCAAGTACTAAGAGAGATGGCTCAGCAGTCAAGAGCACATACTGATCTTGCAGAGGACCCAAGCTCTGGTCCCAGCACCCACATCAGGTGGCTCACAACTGCCTGTAACTCCAGCCTTCGAACACCTTTATCCATCTAGCCTCTAGGCACCTGGACTCACATACACATACCTACTCACAGGAACACACACAGAATACACATAATTAAAAATAGTAAACTTTTAAAAATAAATGACAAGCACTAGAAATGTTTCATGCTTTAAAATTATGCACATATAGCTTTTACAAATATATACAGCATTCATATAAAATAGTAGATAACAATATATAATAATCTTTTAAACAGAGCATAAAGAAAAATGAGTCCATAATAACAAAGACACTAGAAGCATGACTTTCTTTTTTTAATACGACAGGCTTTTACATTTAAAACATAGACAGAGAAGCACACACATAAAACCTGGCAAACATTAAAGGCATTAAAGGCTGGTTTCAGTTTTTCATTTTATGTGACTAACAGGTACAAAATCAGGGCCAACAATGAAGTTACAAGGACATAAGCTCAGCCATGAAACAAGAGTCACAGTAACTAGATAAGGTGAAGGCTGTTGAGACAAGAAAACTGTCAGTTCTCAGTTGCTAGAACTTATGCGAGGCCAAAAGCAAACTCATTTAGTAGGCATGATATAAAATTCATGGCCACATCGGTGCTGACTTTATTAGCTTCAGCCACTGTTTGATTCCTGTAGAGAAATTTCATGTGTAGCCAGGTGGTGGTAGTACATTCGTTTAATCCTGGCACTCTTGAGGCAGAGGCAGAAGGATCTCTATGAGTTCCAAGGCAGCCGAGGCTACAAAGAAAAACCCTGTGTGTGTGTGTTGGGGGGTGGTGATAATTTTCTTTGAATTAGCGTCATACTCAGACAGACAGAGCTAGAAACTGTTGTACACAGGTGAAGCATGACCACCAGATACACTTCTGCTTCCACTTATGCCACTCCTACCAATGACTAAGTCTTACAAATGTTTATATTTGATTACCAATCATCTAACATATCCATGGGAGCAGATGAGGTATAAACACAACCAGCAGAAGAGAGCATACATGGCTGGGGGTGGGGGGAGACAGCTAGCAGATAAACAGGATGGTCTCATACAGTGTAAGAAAAGATATGAAATCCTGGGCCCCTGTATTCTGTGGTTCAATGGCTAGGGATCATTAAGCAGGTACTATACCCAGTAAGCATGAAACTTAGGATCCATGACATGAGCAGCTAAGCTCTTGGTAGTGAGGAGTCAAGGATCTGTGATGCAGTTACATGGATAAAGGTAAACTACTCAACAAATTTTCCTTTTTTTTTTTTTTTTTTTTAGGCAAGGTGCCATGCACCCCTTCCTCTCCACCCGCCCCCCCCCCACACACACACCAGAATGATGCCTGACTATACTAAGAAAGCCATTCCACATTGACAAAGGCCCATCTCCCTCCACTGTGTTGTCTCCTTTAATGACATTGAGGAATGGTTACATATACTGAGAAATACTAAGGGTTTTTAATTTCCAAACACCTGTACACACATACTCCTTTGACACACCAGTAGGCTGATCATGTCTGCTTTTCATTCTATCTGGCTAATGGGTTCAGCAGAATCAGGGCCAGCAACCAAGTGGCATGGACACAGCACTGTCTACTTTTAGACGGAAGTCATTCTTTAGTTGTACCTGCCAAGCAGCACAAGTCAATAAATGTTCAACACAACCCACATGACTAGCCAGCTTATACTCCTCCTTTAATTTTATGGCATTTTCGACCTTTTGACTTTTCCTCTTCCATATCATCTGTCTACTCTGGGAAATTTCCTACTCCTGCCCACATCAGACGCTTGTCATGTTTGCAACTCTACTGCTGCCCATCCTGCTGGAGGCACCTGGGACAAAAATATTTAGGATCTGTAGCTGGCCTCCTGTTCTCCTGGATCATCCAAGACAGGCATTGAAAGCATGACTTCCATCACGTCCTTCTGCATGGTGGGCCAGTAACAAGGATGCATTGATGGAGGCAGGAAAGGAGAACCACGTTCTTATAAACATATGACATGTGCCAGTGTACCTGCTGTACTGCGGTTTTGATGTAGTCCAGGTGGTTCTATCACATGCTGTCCCTTCCTAAGATCTGCTAGCTGTAATTTCCATCTTCATAAGGCTTCATTATAATGAAGGCACACATGCTTAGATTAGGTTCAAAAGCAAGCCAGAATTAACAGGAATGTTTCTAAACTCAGAATTGTTTTTATTTTCAGATTCCATCTCATTTTCTTCAACTGACAGGTTATATTTAATATTAGTCTTGGTAAGTATCATAAACTAAGGTTTTAGTCTTCTAATACTCCACCTCTCCTAGCGTATTCTGGAATTCACTACCGGCTTTCGTCTAACACCAAGTCTGCCCTCCACTCGTTACTGAATGAAAGAGCTTTGATCACGAGGTCCCATCCAGGTGGTATTTTCAGTGTTAAGTGATTGATCAGTGTAATTGCCACTAGTGTCTTGGTGGCAAACCTAAGGAAAAAGAAACCCACCCAAAGACAGACAGCTGTTTCCCCTCTTGCTCTTGGCCTAGATGGTCCCACATAATTCAAATTCTAAGGTTTTATAGTTAACCCACTCGCCTGTCCCTAATTTCCTTGGTGTGATGGTTAGTCTTCGTTGCAAACTTCAGAGTTCAGAATCACCGGGGACTTTGGTAAGGCACACCTCTGTGTATATTTGTGAGTTTGCAGAGGTTAGCTAAAGAGAAAGGGCCCAGTGTGACTATGGGCAGCACCTCCCATGTCTGGGGCTCAGATGCAATACATGGGAGATGAACACAGTTGGCTGAGTACTTGCATTCCCCTTCCTTTGCTTCCGGACCTGCCATGACGAGAACTGCTCAGTAACTGACCCTCTAAAACCATAAACTCTTGATCATTAATGTCCCCCCCCCTTAAATTTTTCCATAAAAAGATGTTTTGGTCATGAGGTACACTAAACTCAGCGCTGGAGATCTGTGAGTTAAAAAGGCCTGCCATACAAGCCTGACATCTTCTGAGAGTAGTCCTCTGCTCTCGAGTTTAAAAATTAAGGGAATAAAGGAAGGAGAGAAAGGAGTAAAGGAAGAGAGGGAAAGGGGAATGGAGGGACTTCAGTCAAGTTTAATGTGTTCAGACTTTAAATCTGTATGGGGGTGGGGAGCTGTTACATGACCCAACGAATTTCTTCTTTTGTTCAAGGTTTCTGTGTGTTTGTTTTTATATATGCAGGGTTTTGCTTGCATGTATGTCTGTGTACCATATGCAAACAGTGATCTTGGGGGTGAGAAAGGGGCACTGAGTCACCTGGAACTGGAGTTAAATTCAGATGGCTGTGAGTGGGGGCACTCAGAGCCCAGTCCTCTGAAGGACTAAGCAGTGACTAATCACTCCAGTCCCTCCCATAACTTTCTTATTGCCTTTACCACATCCACTTCAAGGAATTGACCATGAAAGTAATACCTCAATCAGGTTTTGCAAAGTGATCTGCAGCATGTAAATAAATCCCTAAGTAACAGGAAAGACAGGATGGATGATGTACACAGAAAGATGTTAACAGATGGAGAAGCCCAGTGAAGGCCAGGGAAGCAAATTCTCTTCTGGGTGTGGGACTGAGGGTAAGGAAATGACCTTTTAATGTGTTGCCATGTACCATGACTTCTCAAGATGGGGCAAGGAGAAGGCAGAAGGTGGGACGGAGTTCTCAGCTTTTCCAACTGTGGACAGAAGCATATGCCTCAGGGAGTGATCTGAGTATTTTTGCAGAAATAATTTGTATCTTTAAGTGAGACAGACAGAATATGGAACAACCTCCACCTGGAAAGAGCTAACCACTGGGAGTTTCACTCTCTGTGCCTTGTTAGTGACTCAAGAGAAACAAATGTTTCCACTTGGTCACGGTTTATTTTCTCAAATTAAACTGTATTTTTAAAAGGTTTAAAGTACGACCAAACCAGAATCACACTCACTTCTAAAATGAAGTGTCTTCTTAAACTATTGTTTCCAAACCTTCCTACCAAAATCTGCTTGCACTCAGCAACTGTCTCAAAACACAACAAACCAATAAGGCAAAAACAATCCCAGACCTAAGTTCTCACAGGAAATACAGGAAGCCCAGGAGGAAATGCAGCCACTGAGTCTCAAGTACTGTAAGAAGTACTTGGAGGTGGGCAGCTATGGCACACTCACTCAGGAGGCAGAGACATGAGATCTCTGTAAGTTCCAGGCCAGCCTGGTCTACATACAGAGTTCCAGGACAGCAAGAGCTGTTACAGAGAAACCCTGTCTCAAAAAAAAGAAGGCACATTGACCCTGCTCCAAGCTTTTATACACTAACCATTATACACTTTTTAAAAAGTAATTCTATTTATTGGGGAGCCCCACAGCACAACAAAACTGGAAGTCAAAAAACAATCTACATCAGTCAGTTCTCTCCTCACACATGGATTTAAGCATATCCCTCACACAGTCAGTCCCTTTACCTGCTCCCAGTGCCCTCTCCCCACAATTTTAAAAAGCACACATAATATCTGAACTCACATAACAAAAATGACATACCTAAGGTATAGCCATCTCATCTTGCCACCTACATGTAGTAGTGCTTGATAAAAATCAACAGGGAGCTGGGCATTGATTACACACACCTATTAATCCCAGCACTCAGGAGGCAGACACAGGTGACTCTTACTGAGTTCGAGGCCAGCCTGGTCTACAGATCCAGTTCCAGGACAGGCTCCAAAACCACAGACACAGACACACACACACACACACACACACACACACACACACACACACACACACACACTAAATAAATAAATAAATAAATAAATAAATAAATACCTGTTAAGGTAATCAGTGAAAAGTTGACTGTAAGCATTGCAATATCTAATCTCTATTACACACCCCAAAGTGTGACAAGTATTTGCTAAACACTTTACATGGAATATTTTTTTTTTAATCTTCACAAGATATCTATCTGTATACTAGGTACTGGTAAGTACAGGTTTAAAAATGGAGGTAACATGCCTGAGTTCAAGATTTAGAAGACATTGTAGACAGTCTTGGCAGTGTGACTTAAGCAATGGTTGTGACCCTCACAATTCCCTGCTACTATCATGGGGCAAGGGGCAACCCTGGACCTTGGCCTTAAAATACACACACACACACACACACACACACACACACACACACACACACACCAAGAGGGAAGACAAAAGCAACAGGAATACCCTCAAGACTAATTTGTTTTTACACTGTTGGGTGGCACTGGAGTAGCTACCTGGTATTTTTGAGCCTGTTTCTTCTATAAATGGGGCCTAATTCAGGTAGCCACCTTAGATCTGAAAATACAATAGGAAATGTGCAGCCTGGGCCCTCCAATCAACACCCAGCAGTAACTGGCAATCTGCATAGCTGTCTGCTCTGTTAACTGTGCCGGCTCCGATTTAGTGCCTGCTATGGTTTTGCTCTGTAATGGTTCTCATAGGCTAATAGATCTGAATCCCTGGTCCCCAACTCAGGTGCTACTGTGAGGCTGTGGAGCCTGTCTGACAGCCACTGGTCTGTAAGGGTGAGCCACTAACGTAGACCTTTGAGGGTTGTAGATGGCCTTGTTTCTCAACTGACATGTCTACTTCTGGATCTGTCAAGATGTGACAAGCTGTTGTCTCGTGTTCCTGGCATAAAGGACCTGCCCCAGGCTTCTTGTCTTCCCCACAATTATCTGTATCTCCCAAAACATCATCCAGAATAAGCCCTTCTTCTCCAAGTCACTATTGCAGTGCCTCCCCTGACCCCTCGGAAGCACCTGAAGCTCCTCCCTGCTCGTGATGTCTAGCATGTTCCCAACCCTATCCGTGATCTTCAGCTGAGTAGGGGATGCACTAGCTGGAGGCAACAGGATCACCTCTACTGAGTCCATTCAAAATTCAATTCTCCTTCCTCTCCCACTTACTAGCCCCATCAACCCCCAAGACTATCGATCTCAACAGCCTTCTCACACTGCACAGGAATTCTGAACTCCATTCAAAATATCTATCCTGTCCCTCTGCTTTGCCCTTCATGCCCACATTCAGGCAGGAAAGCCTTTCTTACCCCAACTCCACAAAGTCTCTTCTGCTTCCTCTGGGGCCTCTGCATCATTCTCCCATAAGCCCATTTCCCATCCATTCACACATGAACACCCTCCCTTGGCATCTCTTCCTGTCCCTCTGCTGAGATCTCCTTATCATGCTGAAATGGAGCAGCTCATGGCGCTCTCCTTGCTGGACCAGACTATCCTTTCCAGTGCTGTTATTCCTTCCTTCCTTCTCCCTTCTCTAAACTCACTCTTTCTAAATGCAGGTGAGGTCAAGAGTCATGTTCAGGAAGTCAACACCTGCACCCCTACTCCCTCACTCCCTAAGTTCCTAGGCCCAACTTAGCTCTGCCTACAACTACTAACTATTTCATTCTTATCTCCCTAACATAAAGAATATTTTTGGACTCAGGGTCAGTATCCCAAAGTTCAAATACAAAACTGCCTTTTTAATGAGAGCATGGGTGACAGAATTTCTCAGTTTACATTAATATGGAAACGTCTGAGATATTTTTAGCATTTGTATAATTTGATACAAGCCCAGGAACTTTCCATTTTCTTCTGGTGAAACCAAGGTACCAATGACCCAAGATGCCAGCCCAAATAAGTGTGCTAGTGCTAGGACTGAAACCCAAGCCCATAGTCTGGCAGCTCCACCCTCCTTCCGGCACATAATGGTGCTCAATCCTCTGGCCCCATCAGCCTCTCAGAGAACAGGCCAACCACCATTTAACCACTAAGGGAGGACTTAGGGCCAAGTCCAGCACACTAAATGCAAATGGATTTTATACTTTAAAAAGGAAGGAGGGTTTTGTTTTGTTTTGTTTTTTAATCAGAAACATAATAGTCAAACCTGAACTCTTTTGGTGTTAAAAATAACAACAACACAACAGGGCCCACAAGATAGCCCACTGGATATAGGCACCTGCCACCAAGCCTGATAACAAACTGACTTCAAATCCAGGAGCCCTCCCAGGGAGGAGGCCTGGCTTCTACAGTTTGTCTCTGGCCTCCACATTCATGCACCCACCCACAATAAATAAACAACATATGCAGAATCATTCCTGTACATCATATGACTATACTCTAGGATTACTAGAGGAAGTCAACAACTTTTTAAAATGGCTTTTAGCGTAGGTTGTCAAGCAGTACCCCAAGAGGGTTACTCCAATTTATTCAGCAAATCAATAAAGTCTATTTGAGTCAAAACCACAGAGGCAATTAATATTATTCTGCTAACTTATATCAAGGTCACTGGCATAAAGGGGTGCCCCTCCTTTAGCCTGAACAGTAACAAAATTGAACATTTTTACACATTAGCTATTGACATCCACTTCCAAAATTCATTTATTAAGGAGCTGTATTTGACAGGTATGGAGACCAGTTTACTTTATATCGGGGGTATTCTAAAACAATGTGCATCTTTGTTTTCACAGCTCTCATAAGAAAAAAAGGAAAGCCGAAATTAAGCAGGTAATGGAAAACTCAAAGAGCCACTGGCTGCTCTCTCACTCAGCCCTCACTATGCAATAACACAGCTGTAAAGCGTGTCAGGTGGGGGGAGGAAGAAACAGGACACTTAGGGCACAGATAAGGAGCTCCAGCAGAGGAAGAGTGCAGAAGAGGTAGGGTAGGAAAGGAAGAGTGAGGGGCCTGGAATGGAAGAGGCTCTCTGAACCCTCCTGCTCTCCTGGGGATCACTCTTGGAGGAATGTTAATTAACTAACTAACTATACTCCAACCTCAGAGGTTCCTTATCTGAAGATGTCCTTTGTCAGCCAGAGAAAGGGGAAGTGGGCGTGGTAAAGGAGAAAGAAAGGGCCTTCAGTGGTGGCTACAGCCTGGGGCCTGGGAGGAGGCAGATCATTTTGTGTGTGACTCAGAACTAGGGATTGTAAAAGGTTTATATCGGAGACACATGAAAATGTTAGGAAACACTAAGTTAGTGCGATTTCACACAGAAGAAAACAACAGAGCTACTGGCTCCTAGACTCCTGAGGCTACCCTTACCCAGCCTTCTAGCACCACTGGGCCCTCCCACTTGTAGCAAGTTGCCTTACTTTCATCCTGGTGTGGCTCTGCCCCTACCTGACTTAGAGGGAAATTCTGGTTAGTCTACCAGGTGTGTCCAACCTTCTGACACTGCAACATGTTGTTGCCATCTACAATGTTCACACTGGGGAACTGCACAACTGTCGCAACAAATTAAATAAATAAATAAATAAATAAATGGTTCTCATAGCGTAGTCTGTGAGTTTATCATTTTGTGTTGGATCCTATTCATAGCTACCCTAGGGGACGAAGGCTGCAGATGGGACCCGCTACTGGGTGTTTGCTTTCACCCTGCTAGACATTACAGAGATGAGGGTTATAGTCTTCCATAATTCCCATCCAAGGAAAACCAGTAGGGACTGTTAGAAAAGTCCACCAGGGAAGACACAGCCATCTGGGGATCAGGGGCAGAGGGAGGGGGACTAGTGAGGAAAGGCTACCTTCCTGAAGACTGAGAACAAAGAGCAGGTATTCCTGTAATCTCCGAACTCAGAAGTATGAGATAGAGTCTGAAGCCAGCCTAACAGGGAGGGGAGGGGAGGGGAGGGGAGGGGGGGGAGGGGGGGGGAGGGAGGGGAGGGGAGAGGGAGAGGAAGGGGAAAGGGAGAGGAAGGGGAAAGGGAGGGGAAGGAAAGGTATGAGTCATCATGGAGTCACTGAACAAACTCCCTGGGACCCCACCCCAGGACTGAACAGGAAAGAATAAGTTTTGTTTAATGTTTCCAGTATTTGGATTCAAGGGTGGTTTGCTGTTTCCTTCGTTTGGCTGCAATACTTATCATGAGGAATCTTGCCCATGTTACCACCGCACTACAAAGCAGAAGATGCAATCCCATCACTGGTACTTAAACATCTTGAGCAGTCACCTCTTTTCAATTTTTCCATCTTCTTGCTATTCTCTTTCCTTGACATTACACAAATGTATCCAGAAATAACACTTGTGCTTAACATGTTTTTAGGTATCTAGTAACCTTAAAAATAAGGATATGGAATGGGGAGATAGCTCAATCAGTAAAGTGCTTGAGTACAACCCCTCTGCCCAGGGGAAAAGCCAAGTGAGGCACTATACCTAGCAAGACAGAGAAGCCAATGCCATGGGCTGAGTCCCCAAACAGCTTTCCCATTAGTGAGTTCCAGGCCAGTGAGAGACCATGTCAAACACAAAGGCAGACAGAGCTGTCCACTGGCCTCCACTCATGCCTAAACATGCATACATACTCACATACATGAACACATACATAGATGAGAATAAATATCACTTTTTAAGAATTTCACTACTAAATAAATGCCTGATTGGTTGGGTTGTAGTGAGCACCTAACAGAAGTAACAACGTGGATTTGGAAATTAAATAAATTCCAGCAATTCATCAAATGTTTGTAAAGTTTTACTACAAATCACTGTTTATGCTGAAAATACTATGAAAGCACTGATAAGTTTACATAGCAAGGAAATTGAAATTCCCTAATTAAGTATAATAAAATATACTGAAAAATATAGCCTCTCCTAAAAAAAAAAAAAAAAAGCATGCCCTACTTCAAATAAGTAAGACAACAAAAAGTAACAAAAGAGAAGGCAAGAAGGCATTAAGTTTAAAAGCAATGGTGAATCACAGTTCACCAGAGGAGTCTAAGGATACAGCTGAATTTTGCTGAAATTTCCTCTAAAGAAGAATTTGTCCTTAAGAAAAAAGTTCACATTGAACTTGAAAGCAGTAGAGTTTGGAAAGTAGCTTATCTCCACCATCGGTAGGAAGAACACATTTTTAATTTGTGAGTACCTACACGAATCGGTGTGAGCTAAGTAGAGCCCAGCAGGAACACACTGAGCAGACAAGATCATCCCCTCATCAGCCCAGGACAGAACAAAGGTCAGCAAACATTGCATGCAAACCCAGGTGCTTGTGTTGGCTAAGGTCTCTATGAACCACTCTCTGGCACTGAGCAGTGAAGCAGCTGCACACAGGCTGTGGCACAACAAAACCTTATTCTGAAGCAAAAACATCCAAATTTCATGTACTTCTCATGAAACAGTATTCTTTTCTGTTTGTCTCAGCCATATTTGTCTCAGTCATCTCATGGAGGCGTAAACACCATTCTCAGCTTGCACGCCATATAAATACAGGTTACAAGGTCAGACTCTATCCATAAGCTACTGTAGGCAGACTCATGGTCTAGACATCAATAGTAACTATAATTATATGCTTATGTTTTTATGTGTTCAAAGAGAATATGCAAGGCAATGAGGAGACATGGCCTAGTTTGAAGGATCAGAAAAATCTTCCAAGAAGTGAATTTTAGGATGTAACTGAAGGTAACTACTAGTCAAAGGACAGATAGAGGGGAAAGCAGGGAGACTTCTCAATACCCTGGAAGAGTACATCAGAGTACTGCCTGAAGAACCCATGAAGCTGAAACACTGAGGAAAGGGAGAATGGACAGAGGTGCAGAGGGGACCAGTTCATCTTGCTGAATGCTAGAAGAATCTAGTCTTTGTCTCCAGAGTAATCAGCACCACTCAATGATTTTAAGTAGGAGAGGAACACAGCCAATCAGTTTAGACTTTTCAAAGACCATTAAGGCTGCAATGTGGAGAAAGATGAGATGGAAGCCTGAAAGGACATAAGGTACTGGCTAGAGATGACACTTGGCTGTGAAGCTGGCAGTGATCCGAGAAGGCAGGATATGGTGACAGACTTGGAAAAACAGAAGAGCCTTCCTTCATGACTCAGGCTTCCTAGTCCTACAACCGCTGGTATCATTCAGTAAACCAGATACACTGAGACAAGGGATGAGGATAAATTTGGAGGCCAACTTGGCCTTTAGACATGTGAGCTGAGTATCTACACAGTGTTCTAGTGTCAACTGGTTGCTGGTAATAGGTCAGAAGGGGCTTGTTCAATTTATTGATTCAGTCTGGGAACTGTCCTCACAGGCTGTAATTGAAACCACTGGAGACAAAACTGCCTGGACAAAGGTGATTGTCTCCATCACCAGTGGGTCTCTTTCAACTGTTGGTGCCCAGACAGTACCACTGAACCAGTTAAACCAGAATCTCCAGGAATGAGCCCCAGGGGTTGGCATCTTTAAACTGCTCCCATGATCCTAATGTGTAGTCAAGGTTGGGAATAATTAAGATACTAAGAATTAACAGCAAGGGTTCCAGCCACCCCATAACCTAGTTATCTGATCTGACAACTTCTTGATTCTGAGTTGTAGTTTAGATCAACAGAACAGGAAGATGGTGATGGTACTTCATGTCTAGTATCTCTTACAGTCTACTAAATGAAATCCAAACCCACAAAACTTAAAGGTTTTCTTAGTATTCTAATAGGGAGGGAGCATGGTAGGGATGCGTTGAACTAATTACCAGTTGCAAAATATATTTGTACAAATAGCACTCTCCCCATGTCAGTAGCATTTTTAAATGGCAATGCTAACATATCAGAAAGTATGGATAGCCCCTGCTAAATCTGGAAGCATTCCCACTAGAGAAGCCCTACTTGCCACACCATGATCCCCTCCAGTTCCTAACTGCAGGTGGTTCAAAGAGGTACGAAATTTAACCTGGAAACGATACAAAATTCTTATACAGATTTTAAAAAACATACACACACACACATCAACTTTACATTTAGGAACTGTGCATGTGAGCACAGGGAAAGCACACAAGTCAAGATGCAGACAACACCAGCAGGAAGTCTTAATCAGAGAGTGGGTATCTCTGTGACTCCAGCCACTTTCCTAACCTCTCAATTTCTTCCATTATAACATGGAAGTAAAAAAATCAACCTGAATTACTACAGATATAAACACAAGAAAATGACTCCAAATACAGATAAAACAACTTACCATTTCAATATTATTTCCCCAGCCAATTCTAACATTCATTAACTTTTTAACATATTGGGTGTATGTTTGCTGGAGTCAAACTGTAGCCCTGACTGGCCTGGTAACTCCTCCCATTGCCCTGAACTTACAGCAATCCTCCAACTTTCTTCTGACTGGCTGAATTACAGGCCTGGCCACCAAGGAAGCAGGAAGTTTGACTTAGTTTTTTTTTTTTTCCCCTCAGGACCATTTCCGAGCTTCCATGAAGTTTACTTCCCAGATCACATTTTTAACTGAATAACTTTGTCTCTGTCAGTGATTCCACTAATCCTTCAATTTCATTTTTAACATCTGACTTCAAAATCTACAAAGCTGGAGTGAACACAGCACAGCATTAGAAAATTGTTGTTATTCAAATAGTAATGGGTAAACTACTCTTGGTTTTTCAGCAGCATGGCTAAGAAGTAGCAGTTAAATATGTCACCCCTCAATTGAAAGGGTTTGGGAGTCTTCTAAAGTAAGGCCCACGAAGGGTATAGTCTCTTCAACTTGAAAGACTCCTCCCTCTTTCTTTCCAATTCTGAGGTTAGAACTGAAGGACTTGGGACTTGGAATTTCAGAAGCTTGAGAAATCTCCTGCCTCCAAAGCCCTGCTGTAAGAAATAATAATCTAGCCATTAAGGACAAAGATTTCCTCCATTTACACTGGTTTGTTATTGGGAAAGAATATTTAATAAATTTGGAGATTTACAAATAAACTTTGAAGTTTAGTATTATAAGAAGAAGTTATGTCAGGTTATAGCAAAGGGAACAAATTATAGAGAGATGGGAATAAATTTTAAGAGTCTTAAGGAGGATTAGTATTGTAGAAAAGTCCAGACCACCTTACTTTGATACTTCCAACAGACTTGTAGGCAAAAGGTATCATGCACTGACTAGTTTAATTTCCAACAATATGTAATGGTTACTAATTAAGGGGAAAAGAAATCACCCTAAGAGTTTTCTGTGAGAGCCCATGTTACAATGTATCAATGCCCTATAGATTACTTTGTAAATAATCCGTTCCCTTGGGGGGAGGGGGGAGGGACAGGACACAAGAAGACACCAGCATATGGCATCTGAAATTTCATTCTTAAAGCAGGATAATTATTTTGATGGGAAATTATGATACCCAGATATGGCAAAGGTGAAAAAAATAAAGTCAGAACTACAGAGGATCAAAGTTCAGAAGACTATAAACTCTTTTATAAGCATCTACAACATAGTAAGAGACTAGGAGGGGAAATAAATTATACTTCAACACCCAACTCCAGCAAGAAAATTAAATGTACTTTACATACACTGATAAAGTCTAGCTTCAAAATTACTGGTGAGACAGACCCCTGAATATATCTTGATAAGCTATGCAGGGCATCATCAGAGCTTGGGGGTAAATCTTAAGATGTTACAGTCAGGGCACCAACTAAAATAAACAAACACTGAGCAAGGTGTTGGGAGAAAAGGGAAACACTTGCTACATTTTACAAGTGAGTGGTGCTAGTGACAGAACAGGAATAAACATGGGAGAGGAAAATGAATTTTAACTTAATAAAGTTGGGGTTTGAGTTCAGAAGCAGAGAGTCTGCACACCACCAGACCGCGGAAATTACATAAGTCAGGACTGGGGTCCATAATCAGTGCCTTGCTAGCCAAATGTTCAAATATAAGTATGCAGTCCATTCAATAGCTATAGCTGAACCACTATGTAAGACACAGTGAGGCATTGTAGTAAGTGGAAAACAAAAGTAGTTTCTACACTCAAGAAATTCCCCACCCAGTAGAAAGCAGAATCAAACATATTCCGCCTGAAAATATATTCATGACCCTTAAGATTAGCTCAGTAATTTGCAATTCTATTTATCTAGAGAACATTGAAAGTTGTACCCCTGTTTAATTTCAACACAACACACTAAATAAATACAAGAGCATTCTAAATGTCTGATGTGTTCTATCCTGAGTGTTAAAAAGTCAGGAGATTGAAAACACTTCGTAAATGAAGAATTATGCCAAAAATTCTAAAATAAGAAGGAAAAAAGAATGAAGCTCAACCCTGTACATAAAGCCAGCCTCAATGCTCTACTGAACCCTTTTAGTCCCTAAAGCTGAACTCAAAAGCTTGTTAACAGCTGCTGATTGGTTATAGAAATCCACAAAGTGGTTTAAAAAAAAAAAAAAAAGTGCACCCCCTCCAGGTGCAAGACAGGAATCTTGTAGGACACAGAACACAACATGTAGAAAACAGTAGCTTCCAGGGAAGGAAAAAGGCAGGAGAATGTGTGTGACAGTGCTCTGCAGCACTGCAACGTGGAGCAAGGCAGCCATATGACCCACCGCCCTTTTAAGTGGAGCTCTGCTGCAGAACCCATCCCTTCCAAATTATCGTTCATGCACTGAACAAGCCACCCATAAACTATCAATACTTTTATATCTTAAAGGCATTTCACCACCAAATGAGCATGCACAGTAGCCCAATTCCCAAAAGAAAGGCAATGTGAAAGCCACCTCTTTGTTGAAAACTGTATTTAAATAAATATTAGATGAACAATACCCAACTATTAATAGATGAGCCCCCTACCCCTAAATTCCCAACCGGCTGAAAGGTATGTGTTTTCCCACACCTCTATGTGCTAATACCAAAGCCCTGATCCAGCCTTCCTTAACACCAGCCACATGGTTTCTCTTTGCTGTCCTAAATGAATAGGAAGGTTTAACTAACTAACTAAACCACCCAGACTAAGAACTGAACCAACAGGATGAATTTCCAATAAGCCATAAATGTCCTCCACTCAATTTCAGTCATTTCTGTGACAGATCTCAGATTTTTTCAGAACAAGTATGCAGGTTATTTAAAACTGAGTTATATATAGTCACTTAGCAGCAAACACTTCTGTGTCACAAATGCTATATCTCTAGAGGAAATTTCCCCCAAAACTAGCATTTTTCTTCCCGAAGAAACCAACCAGCCTTTATTTCTAGAGGCAAGCGCATATTCGCCCCCCTCCAAAAAAAAAAAAAAAAAAAATCACAGACTACTGTTAAATTCTATGCTAATAAACTGTAGAGAAACATCCCAGGCGTTGTCAGAGCCTATTTTTCATACACCACCACTAGACAGTTTGATGCAGTATTCCTGATTGCTTTTTATCGTATTTGTAAATACACTCACTAATCCACTAAATTAGGTAATTTACAAACAGGTCCTCTCAGTTATTAGTGGCCAGCAGTCAAGTTCTATTACATCTGATCCACACAGTTGTCCAAACATTTCCACCCAGGTTAGAGGCTCTGATCGGAAAGGGAGAAGGCGGCTAGCGAAATTTGGATGGGGGCAGGGTGGCAGCTGAGAGAAATCTCTGCATCTCAGCCCTCAGCGACAACATCCAGCCAGTGCCCACAGAAAAACTAAATTCGGCACCTCTTCCTCCTGTTACACTGGCAACAAAGAGGGAGTTTCCGTAACGCTCCCGTCACCCACCAGGTGCCCAATCTCCTTCCCAGCCCAGTCCCCGCGCTCCCGCAGGGGCCTCGGTGCGAGAAGAGGCCGCGGTGCCCGGGGTCAAGGCACAGAGGGGGGGATGGGGTGGGGAACGAGGAGGGTGGGATCTGTGAAATGGGCCCTGGAAGGGCACGGGGACCCACTGAAGCACCTGATCCCGGCCAAGGGGACCGTAGGCCAGGGGAAATGAGCAGGCTATTAAATGGAGCCAAAACTGGAATAAGGTGGACGAGAGGTGAAGAGCCCGAGCTGGGGTGCACCTTCTGGGGACACGGAAAACAATCTCTGGGTGGCGGAGGGCTCAGCGGAGGTGGGAAGCAGACAGATGGCCCCCAAGACGAGAGAAGGGGGGATGCCTCCTGGGGCAGAGCGGACGCCCGGGGCGCCTCTACCTGCAGGCGGGCGGGACGGGCCGCTCAGGTGCGAAAGCGGGGGAGGGAGCGCGGCAGGCAGCGGGGACCGCGCACGGGCACCGCACACGGGCACAGGGGGCCGGGGGTCGGCGGGGACCAGAGGGGCGCAAGGCACCGCAGGGGCGCTCAAGGCACGGCTCGGCAGGCGCGCACAGCGCGGGGTGGCATCCGGGCGGGCGGCCGGGAGGCGGGAGCCCCTCACCTGCGCGGCGGAGGCGGAGCTGCAGCAGCCCATGGCGGGGCCGGAGGAGCCCGGAGGCGGCGCCGGGCGCGCAGCTACGCCCCGGAGCCCCTCGGCATGCGAGCCGGCGGGCGCCCGGGGAGGGCGCGGCCTGGCCCCGCACGACTCGGCGGCGACGGCAGCGACGGCGACGGTGGCGAGAAGTCAGGAGACGGCGCGGCTCGGGGTAGGCGCCGGCCACATCCCCCGGCGGTGGCGGCGGCGGCGGCGGCTGCGCGGCTCCGGCTCCGCTCCTCCTGCTGCAGCTGCTCCCAGCGGAAAGGGGCGGGCGGCGGCGGCGGCACCTCCCCCTGGCCCCCGCCTCCCACCACCCGCGCCCAGTCCCTCTCCCGCTCCCTCTCCCGGGCTGCAGCCGCCTCCTCCTCGGCGCCGCGGCGCGCGTCTCCCATCAGACTCCCCGCCCCCAGTGCAGCGCCGCGCCGCGCGGACGCCGGGGCCACGGCAGCCAGAACGAGGCCGGGCCCTTGGGCGCGCGCCGGAGCCTGCGCGGCGCCGGGCCCATTTCGCGGTGGCACCGAGGCCGCGTTCTGCCGCGGGGCGAGAGGGCGTCTGAGGCCGAGGCTCCCGAGCACCCGGCGGGCGGGCGGGCTCGCAACGCCAATGCAGCCGACTCGCTTCCCGACTCACGAGGCACCGGCAGGGACCCCGGGGTTGCTCCCTCTCCAGGTTGGGCACGCCACCCAGGTCACTGACCCGAAGGTTTTCAGGGCTTTGGCGGATGCGTATTTTAACCAGAAGTTAGCGTGCGTGCTAAATCTCCTATGGAGAAGGAATGGGTGATGAAAGATGAGGAGGAAAAATCACCTGTTGCTCCTGTCCCCATTTTGCTGATGTGGAAACTAAGCCTTGAAAAAGGCCTACAACGACAGCACCGAAGTGGAAGTCGTAGTAAAAGAGCCAGAAATGGGAGGGAAAGGTAGTACTCCAGGCCTTCAAGTCAAAGCCATTTTAGATCTTGACTAAACTTTGTTACCCATGGTAGCGTGCCTATACACACACACACACACACACACACACACACACACACACACACACTCAATGCATATTTAAAGTATTTACCGGGACACTATTATATTCCAGAAATTTATTGACACTAAGGTTAGGCAGGAGATAAAAAGCAAAGTTGCTATTATTCTCTTCAAAAAAAAAAAAATTAAACCTGTATTATTACACGCTCAGGTAGCAGCAAGTTAGAATAGATATGCACAGCCTTTAAGACATTTCCAACGCTTAAAAGCCTTTAGAGGTAGTGTGAAGGGAGAGCAGTTTAAAAAGGTGGAGAATAAACAAAGTCATGGTTAACAGACACAGCACCGTGCGTGTACCCAACACTCGTATAAACCTTCATGTCTCATTTCATATTGTCAAAGTATCTCAGACTGAGATGAAAGGCTTGTTTGAAAAGATACAAGGGAGCGAGACACTAGAAGTACTGCCTTGCCAAACAAAGGTCAGATTTCAAGGTGACCCAAAGTCAAAGGGGAGGAAAATGAGCACTGAAGTTGACTGTATGTGCATGGAAAGGAGAACTCGGGGGAGGGGGGGGGAGGCAAAAAAGAAAAAAAGCTAAAGAGAATTCCCTAGTTGGTGTGTTGCGTTGCCGTTTCCTGGGTCTGTGGGTGTAGATGACTTGTCCCTCTGAACCTCATGTTCCTCTGTGAAGCCCTGATAGCAGACAGGGATGGCTGCATAGTGTTCTGAAGATTAAATAACATGGCAAAGCAGCTGATAGGTCAATGAGTATGCACTCAACAAGAACTACTTTAGGTCCTTGAATTTTCTGTAATTTGACCTGGGGCTCTTCCATGATGGGTAAATACTAAGTGTTCCCTAATGGTAACCATTGGCCATTAGCTTCAAGTGAAGAAATAAAACTGGTAATTGCTGAGGTCCCAATTCTGTTCATATACCCCACAGTAAGACTGTAAACTCCCTGAGAACAAGGGGAAGTATTTTCCTCTTTGTATCTCCCTGTGCTCTCTGGGATGTTTGCTGAATTATTCAATACAGCCAGGAATAAAAATCCCTCCCTTGAGATTTTCCCTCAAAGCCAGAAAAGGACATCTTGTTTTTAACTGAGGGAGGATGCTGAAAGTAAAATTACAGTCTTAAACAAGAAGCCATCTGTCTTCCTTCTTTATAATCAAGGAAAGAGGAGTTGTTTCTCTTAGCAAGTCAAGATGGGAGCTTTTCTCTCAGATTATAAAAATCTTCCTGGCTAGCACAGTTGTTCCATGTAGTATCTAGTGCTTATTTTATCATTAGAACTGTAGAAGTGGTTGGATATGTAGCTGGCTGTGTCAGTACTCATAATAACGTGTTTTATTTTGTTGGAGATCTCATTGCTGCCGTGAATGATAGATGAACAGCCCAGTCCAAGCACATTTCATTGTGCCTGCTCTTCACTGGAGTTTTTTCTTTAAGAGTTAATAGAACTGGGTGTTCTGAGGTACTGCAAAGGTGTTTCATAAACACACTAATTATGTATGATGCCCCACACATGCATATGAATGTGACCCTATGATCAGCAGGAGAGAAACTGAGGGCTCCTCCCTTGACACTCCGTACCTTCGAAGAACCAGTTCCCATCCCCAGAGCAGCTTCCTGAATGGAGTGAGTTAGGAGTGTAGAGTGGAGCTCAAGCGTGGCAGGGCTGAATTCAAACACCCAAACCAGAAAAATAAAAACAGGTGACTAGAGGGAGGCTTTACTGTTCTGTTCTTTTTGCTCTTTCTCATAAACAAGTGCACGCAGCATTCAATGGAATTAAATTACAACAAATGAGGAAACAGATTTAAAAAAAAAAAAAAAAACCCTAGGCAGAGCTCAGGGCACTGATCTCACTACCTTGAGATGTCATCGAGGGAAATCTCTTTAAAAGGGTTTAGAGGTTTGTTTTCCAAAACAGGGAGGTTTTTTTTTTTTTTTCTCCTGAGTTACATAAGAACAACGTCTGCACTACCCAGGATAAAATTATAAGGTCTATCAATCTGGATGCTGCAGGGTAAAATCAGATCACCAGCTGAGCCGGCCGGAAATGCTTCCCAGTAGTCTAGTATTGCATAATTGGCCATGTGAATTCAGGGTTTCCAGCCGCAGAAGGGAGGATTGGTGCTGGTCACTCACTGAGGGAAAAGACGGAACTAATGGTCTTTCCAATGATTTTAATAAAGCCTGACTCATTGTTCACATGAGTTCAAGCTTGAGGCAGAGGAGGGGAGAAGATCATAAATATAATTGATCTGTATGTGAGTGGTGGTGTGAGCGTGTGTGTGTGTGTGTGTGTGTGTGTGTGTGTGTGTGTGTGTGTGTGTGTGTTCCACTCAGAATAGCCCTCTAATTTAAAAATTGTGGCATTTGGTGCGTTGGCTGTGTTACGTTCTAACACATACTGTGTTCACAGCCATACTCCATATGAGCACAGTCCCTTCAGCTGAGCTCCCACTTCCAGATCTGCCTCACCAACCTCCCCTGGAAAATGGTCCAGAAGTGAAAACTAATTGTAACTGAAGGCTGTAGCTGTTCATTCATTACCAGAGAGCCAAGAGCAGATTCTATCTGAGACTTCAGAAATATATCCTAGGTTCCCAGGTAAATTCAGGGGTGAAAGACCTAGGGAAGATCTTTCCTGAATTCAGACACATTCACCGAAAAAGATAGCATTGTTACTTCAAGTCTAGAGATTCTAATTCCTTTGCTCTGTAGCTGTCTCTGCCCACATTTGTAAATTTGTATTTTTCCAGTGTTACTTTATAATTCTGACTTTCATTTATTACTTCACTTGGATATTTTGTTGAAAGGTCAGAATCAAAATAGATTCCCTATAAACTGTTGGCTGTGAACTTGTGTTTAGAGGGTGGGGTACTTTGAATGTAATTGGCCCCTATAATTCCATAATGTCATAGGGAGTGTCGATGTTAGGAGGTGTGGCTTTGTTGGAGTGGGTATGGCCTTGTTGGAGGAAGCAAGTCACTGTGGGGGTGGGCTTTGAGATTTCATATGCTCAGTATGTCAGTTGACTTCCTGTTGCCTGCAAGATGTAGCACTCTCAGCTCCAGCACTGATGGGAGATGTGATTCTGTATATATGTTTCTCATACTAATTAATAAAGCCCTGTTGGCCAATAGAAAACTAGATAGGCGGGGCTAGGAGACTAGGAGGGGGAAAGAAGTAGAAGGCGGGGTCGAGATGTAGCCCGGGAAGAAGCAGGAAGCCTGCCGCGCGGCTCCCCGATAAGACGACCATGTGGAAATACTTAGATAAGTAGAAATGGGTTAATGATTAAGGCAGAGCTAGCCCATTAACAATAATGGTAACTGGCCAACAGGATTGTATCAAATACAGAGTCTCTGAGTGTTATTTGGGGCACATGTGGTTGCAGGACAATGGCGGCAGGACCAGGAGGCCGGCAGGAACAACATGCTGTAACACAGCACCACATCTGGCTGCCTGCTGCCATGCTTCCTGAAATGGACTGAACTGTTGAAATATAAGCAAGCTCCCTCGATGTAATGTTTTCTTATAATAGTTGCCATGCTCATGGTGTGTCCTCACAGCAGTAGTAACCACTAACTAAGACACAGAGGTAAAATATTCTCCCTATTCTCTAAAAGACTTACATTCTCGGGTAGCCATTCAATTTACTCTAATTTTTTTAAATTGACGTCTTAGCTAACTGTAAGTGATTTTGATGATGCGACGTGGGCTGAAATATCAGCCCTCAGAGATTAAAGTTACCATTAACCTAACACTATTGATTTTTGGAGGGGGTAGTGAGATGAGAAATAGAAGAAATAAAGGCAAAGAAGGCAAGGTTGTAAGTAAATACTCAATTAAGAAGGAAGGAGACAACTTGTAGAGTAGGGAAATATTTATTTATCAGTATGTTTCTTGGGGCAATATAATATATTCCTAGCTATAGACAAGAAAGGCCCTTGCTTTAAAGCCACTCACAGCCTAGTGAAGGGCAGGGGGTTAACCAAGGATTGGACTATGTAGTTTAAGTGTAAGAGGACTCAGAGAAGGTCCATCACTAAATGTACCATAGTCTGTCCCATTCTTGGTTGCACTGTGGTCTTATGTCTCTGCCTGGCTGGAATTCTAACATACACTAAACACAGGTAGAACCTGAGAGCACTGTGCCAAGTAAGTATGTCAGTCATACAAGGACAAATATCACCCCAGTCCACTTATATAGAAGGCACTAAAGCATCAGAAAAATCAATGATAGAAAACAATGGTGGGGATGGGGATACTGTAGTAGGTGCAGAATTCCAGTTGGACAAGATAAAAGGGGGTGACAATGATGGTTGAAAACTATGCAGTCCATTCCCAACTACACTATACACTACCTAGTATATAACTACTATACACTAGGTAGTGAAGGCAGTAAAGTTCATAAAAAATGTAAATTACCATAATGAAAAAAGTATAATGTGGACATTGCACAGGACAGGTAAGGAATAAGGAACTCATGTTAAGATGAGATGGTGTTCTTCACTGTAGAAATGTGCCTGAGAGTACAATTCTTTCCTCTGTTGGTTAATATAGATTGTTAACTTGATGGGATTTACAATCAATCAAACCTCTAGGCATGCCTATGAGGGAGTTCCTACATTTGGTTAACTGAAGAATGAAAATCCACCTCAACTGCAGGCAGCATTATTTTATGGGCTGGAGTCCCAGAGTCAAAAAAAAAAAAACAAAAAAACAAAAAAAAAAAAACAAAACAAAGAGAAGATAAAAGGAGTACCAGCAGTCATCACTCTCTACTTCCTGTTTGTGGGTTGGCGGTGCAATGCAAGCAGCTACCCTCAATCGCCACCTTGCCATTCCTCTATGAAAGACTTTACCTTGGAACTATGAGCCAAACTGAGTCCTTATGAAAGAGTGGGGAAGGGAGCAATGGAAATTGATTTATTTTGTCTATAAAAACTGTTAGGTTATTTTATTTTATTTATTTTCCTGAGCCAGGCATGGTAGTACGCACCTTTAATCCCAGCACTTAGCACTTGGGAGATCTCTGTGTGTTCAAGGCCAGCCTGGTCTACAGAGTGAGTTCCAGGACAGCCAGGGCTGTTATACAGAGAAACCCTGTCTCAATCCCCCAACAAAACTTCCTGATTATTATTATATTCTTACCTCCACCATACAAGCTCCCACTGTATTCCAAAAAACAAAACCTAATTTGATACCCAGAAATACTTATGAGTAAATACATTTTGTCAATGAGTTTTTTGGAATTTAGAGTTTTAAAAATATCTTAAGTTCTTCAAAAGAAAACTGTTCACAAATTGTAAATGTTTTGTTTGTTTGCTTGTTTGTAGACAGGGTTTCTCTGTGTAACAGCCCTGGCCATCCAGGGACTCACACTGAAGACCAGGCTGGCTTGAACTAACAGAGATCCGCCTTCTCTGCCTCCCAAGATTTTCTTTCTGTAGTTTCTGAAATTTGTCTTTTTTATTTTAAAAGTTGCATCTATTTAGGGCGTGTATAGGTGTGCATGCACTTGAGCTTCAGGATGTGTGTGGAACTCAGATGAAAACTTTCACCATCAGTACCCTCCCTTCCACCACATGGGTTCTGGAGATCAAACTCAGGTCCTTGGACATCTCAAGCCAAATATGGCTATGTTTAAAGAGAGGACCTGTCCCTGGGAAACTGTGCAGCCTGGTATTTTATCAAAAGACAGATTAAGAATTAACTGCATAAACAGTTTTTAAAAACCCCTTAGTGCAAAAAATACCACAAGTGAATTCAAACAACAAACATAAATAATGTCAGTGAAGTCTATATGAGAGGTTTACGTAATTCACATGAAATTCCCATTTAAAAAGAAAAAGCAGCCAAAGCATGCCACGGTGAAAGAAATACAGGGACTAATAAAATGTGAAGTGCTACTCAGTCTCCCTGATCGTAAAACTGTATGTTAAAAAAATTAGGGAATATCATTCCTCACCTAACAAATTGGCAACGATTTAAAAGCTTAATAATAACCAGCATCAGGGAAGATGATAGCACCCTGTCCACGATTGATGGGGATAGAAATATGACCCTCTTCCTGGAGTAGGAGTTAAGAATCTGTGTAAAATTTAAAAGCTTCATTTCTCCTCACTAAGCAGTTCTTCCCCCTTCAGATGTCCAATCACAATCCAGCATTTTCAATAAAGAAAAATGAAGGAAACATTGTATAGAAAACTGGTTAAATAATCGCCAGAAATATATAAGAAATACAATATAACTGAAAAAAAAAATGCTGTAACTTATATTCACTGGCATGAACCAGGTATAATGATAGTGTACCTACCACACGATTACAATACACTATTGTCTTAGTTACTGTTCTATAACTTCGATGAGACGCCATGACCAATCCAACTTATTTTTTTTTTTTTAAGCATTTAATTAGGGGCTTGCTTCCAGTCTCAGAGGGTTAGTCCATGACCATCATGGCAGCAGACAGGCAGGCCTAGCTCTAAAGCAGAAGCAAAGAGGTTTACAACTTTGATCCCTGGTCAGCAACTTGTAAGCAAAGAGAGAGAAAACTGAGTCTGGTGCGACTTTTTGAAATCTCAAGGCACATCCGCAGTGACACACCTCCTCGAACAAGCCTATGCTTCCTAATTCTTTCCCCCCAAAAAATAGGTCTACCAACCAGAGACCAAGCGTTGAAATAACATGCCTATGGGAGCCATTCTCATTGAAACCACTGCAACCACCAACCTAAGTTACAAATCAGTATTATGAGATACTGTCAGGTAAACAGTATGTATATGGAAGAGGTCATAAGGGATTTTTTACTAATCTGTTCATTGCAGATGCCTTTGCAGAGAAGAGGCTTCCATTAGACTGGTTTGTCTTGCTATAGCAAATCACCAGAGACTGATTTAGAAAGAAGAGAAATGTATTGTTCACGGTTTTCAGAGATTGGGAAGTCTGAGATTATGACCTTGGCATCTGGTGAAGATCTTCCCCCTTCATCTTTACATGATAGAAAGCAAAAGGACAAAGCGCGGTGAATGCTACTGCATCTTTTTGTGGCCTCAGAGCCGGGGAGTGAACTCGCCCCTGTACAGCCCTTTCTTCAGTGGCATGAATCCATTCAGAGGACACAGCCCTCATGACATAAACAAAGCCAGGAAGACTCCATCTTCCAACACTGTCCTGTGGGGACTACATTTCCAATGCAGGAATTCAGGGGAGACTCATTTAAAAGTGTATCAGGGATAAACCAGGGCAAGGCTGAACCTCACGAAAGGGAAGTTGTTACAGAGCCTGCCCAGTTCAGTTACAACAACCCCTTCACAATGAAACATTCCCTCCAGGAAGGAGAAGGATACTCAGAAACCTCCCACGGTAAAATGAGGTAAAAATTAATAATAATTAAAATATAAAAAAAGTAAGATTCTTAAGGGCCCCTGTTGGTGGGGACTGAGACACTGACCGGCCAAACTGCTAGTCAAAGAAAGAAGTGCGGGCTGTGGTGCCGCTCCTAAGAGCTCTGGGAACCCAGGGTTCATATTTTGAGGGTTCATCAGCCACATTTTTTGAACCACACCTGCTCCTTGAAAGTAACTTCTCACCTGTACCCCTGCGAGTGTGACCCCAATAAAAACTCATTGCTTCACTATCAGTCACGGGTGCGCTTATTACTTTGGTTTGTAGTGGGCTCCCCATAACACGGGGACATGGGTGTGTAGAGCCTCTCCAGGAGAAGTCTGTCATACAGGTCAAGGCTTTCTGAATTATGGACTTCTCAATAGATGATACTTTTAGCAAAGGCATCTCCTGTTTGTTCAAATGATTTAAAGAGTATTTTGATAAAGTGACTGCGAAACAAGAAGGGTCCTGTCTCACAGGCAGAGCAATGAGAGATGACAGTTAAACGTAATGATTAAGAAAGGCCTTGTGGAAGGAGCTGCCTTTAAGCTGAACAAGTAGCTTTGGATAACTGGAGATGTTGGGGAGGGCAAAAAGAGAGTGTTTAGATGTAAAACAACTTAGGCAGAGATGTAGGCTGAGGAATGGGTAACATCCATTCAAGGTTTCAGTTATTCATCGCTGCATCACAAACTAAACTAGACGCCAGTTGCTTACACAGCCACAATTTATTACCGTCTCTCAGAAGGCTGGGAGCTGAGTAGGCTCTGCTAGGCCATTCTTAGTTGGGTGTCTGTCATGTGGCTGCACTAGATAGTGGATGGGGCAGGAATTATCTTGAGGTTTCCTGAGTTAGAAGAGCCTGGTAGTTGGTGCTTTCTGTTGGCTATCAGCCAAAATACCTACTTGGGGCTTTGCCATATGACCTGGGCTTTCTTGTGACAAGGTGGCTAGGACCCAAGAGCAAGCATTCCCAGGAGGACTAAGGTTGACATAGCACTACTTTTCATAACTTGCCCCAGGAAGCCCATAACACCACCTTTGCTATAGTCATGGGTCCGTTCGGATTCAGAAGGGTGGAAGAAATATCAGAGTCACATTGTCAAAGGAATATCTGGAAGGGGAGGTTATGGTGTGAACCCTTCTGTTTGCAGTTATCAATATTCTACGGGCTCAATCAACACCACCACCTCTCTACATGATCTCATATCCCTGGCCAGCCTTGAACTCACTATGTAGACAAGAGGAAGGGTGATGGGAGATGTGATTCTGTATATATGTTTCTCATACTGTTAATAAAGCCCTGTGGCCAATAGAAAACTAGATAGGTGGGGCTAGGAGACTAGGAGGAGGAAGAGGAAGTAGTAGGTGGAGTCAAGATGTAGCCCGGGGAAGGAGCAGGACACCTGCTGCGCGGCTCCCCGATAAGATGACCACGTGGAAATACTTAGATAAGTAGAAATGGGTTAATAATTAAGACAGAGCTAGCCCATAAACAATAATGGTAACTGGCCAACAGGATTGTATCAAATACAGAGTCTCTGAGTGTTATTTGGGTCTGACGTGGCTGTGGGCCCAGACTGGCGGGCTGGCAGAAACTTACACGCTACAAATGGCGCCCAACATGGCTATAAGAACTTTCACTTAAAACTAATAAGAGCTTAAGAAATGTTTTAGAAACAAAGGAACAGAGACTAGCAAGACTTCTTAGTAGCAGCATTTTCTCCGTTGGATTTGTTTTGTTGTAGACAGAGATTTGCGCGGCTCCTTTAAGAGAGGTTTCCAAAATTAGCATAAGCGGCAAAAACCGCCTTGCTTTTAAAGAGCTCTGCTAACAATTCATTGGTGTGTACAAGAGCTGCAATGAAGGTTTACACTGTGTTTTAAAAAATACGCTGGCTTGGGAGAGAAAAAGAAACGGGATACAATGGTTTAAAAAGAAAAAAAGAATTAAATGGATGGATGTAATGGCACACGCCATTAATCCCAGCACTCGGCAGACAGAGGCAAGCAGATCTCTGTGATTTCAAAGCAAACCTGGAATGCAATGAATTCCAGGTCAGTTAAAAGTTACACAGAGAAACCCTGTCTCAAAATATGTAAAAATAGAAGTAGAAATAATAGAATAATAAAAAAGCCACGTAAAGATGGAAAACACAGAGAAATTTTGGATACTATACGCGATTCTGTTGTCTTTAAATTATTTGATTGCTGAGAAAATAACAACTACTGATAAAAGAAATGCTGCTGGATTAATTCAATTTATATATTTTAAAAATGCTCTGACTCCAAAATTTAATTATAAGGACAAGTTACTGGGGAAAAGGATTTCTATTTTTGTTTCCACAGAAAATGAAAAGCTACGGATTCTTTACAGACTTATATGGTTTGATCAAGCCAGACCCCCTGAAACAGCTCCCCAGGTGATGCAACATTCAAAACAGTTGAGACAAAGCCTTACAGACTACTGCCAAGATTTCTTCGTCTTCTTTGGACCCCCATGACAGCGCCCTCTACCAGCAGGAAGTAGTTTGGAAAGAACGACGCCCAAATTCCCAAATATTGTTTATAAATGTTTGTTTTCATTTAAATGGGCTTGGTTATAAATGGCTATAACCATAAGCAATCTTTTAAAGTTAAAAAGGGAATTATGGTATAGAGATGAATACTTTGCTTTGGAATGGATTTTCATTAATTGACACAATTTAAGGTCAATTTTATGATATGTATATTTCTCCTCTTGTTTAGGTATTATGTTTATATAGCTCATTGGAAAATGTAATGTATAATTAATACAGATTAGAGAATTACCTATGATAGTCAAAACTTAGAGTTAAGTTAGTTAGGATTTCTAGATATGCAGAGATGTATTTGAGATGGATAGGCATTCTTAAAGCCTTTCAAAGACCTACAGAATATGGCATTTAAAATGGTTTAGGGTATTTCTTGACAGTGAGGCACAATTGCTCCTGGTAACACCACCTACAGAAGAAAGGAAGTTGGACATCGAAGAAAAATATTATGGAGTTTGCTTCTAATATGGCAAGACTAGCCATTTGAGCAAGGTACTTCTCTTGTCTGGACTGTTTGACTTTATGCTATAGAAACTGGACATGCAGGACCCACAAAAAGGTGACTGCTGATGCAAGGTGGACATTGCTACAGGATTCCTGCTTCATGGAAGAGGCTGCCAGACAGCCAAACAGTCTACAGGACACAGAGAAAAGTTTCCTGCCTTGTTGAGGAGTCTGGACACACACTATGGCCTATGGGCTGAAGATGGAACATTACAGAAGAACTTCGGGTGACTGACCAGGCAGTCAGAAATGAGTTGTCTCTGTCATTTCTAGAGTTTATCTATTATCCTTCTGTGGTCTTTGAAGGAGTTGAAGACAGATAGTTATGCTTATAGTTTTCCTTAGTTAGGATTAAAGATAAGTTACATATAGGACTTTAGACTGACAAAGATAGGATAGATGATATTTTCTTTAAGTCTTACAAAATGTTAATGGACTAAATATTGTTAACTGTGATTCTTATTTGATAACTGTTGTATGGTATATTTTGCTATGTTAAGGTTAAACCCCTTCTTTTACTTTAGACAGAAAAGAGATGATGGGAGATGTGATTCTGTATATATGTTTCTCATACTGTTAATAAAGCCCTGTGGCCAATAGAAAACTAGATAGGTGGGGCTAGGAGACTAGGAGGAGGAAGAGGAAGTAGTAGGTGGAGTCAAGATGTAGCCCGGGAAGAAGCAGGAAGCCTACCGCGTGGCTCCCCGATAAGACGACCACGTGGAAATACTTAGATAAGTAGAAATGGGTTAATGATTAAGACAGAGCTAGCCCATAAACAGTAATGGTAATTGGCAAACAGGATTGTATCAAATACAGAGTCTCTGAGTGTTATTTGGGGCTGGCGCGGCTGTGGGCCCAGACTGGCGGGCTGGCGAAAACTTACATGCTACAGAAGGGGATGTCAAATGTTCTGTAAAATGGTGATAATTATGAGTTACAATTGTTCATTGAATGTTTTGTTTGTAATCAAACTTCATGTACACTAGGCTGACCTCAAATTTCCTGTGTGGACGAGAATGACCTTTAATCTTCAGATCCTCCTGCCTCTACCTGCCAAGTGCTCAGGTTCCATGGAGGCACCATAATGCTGTGTTTTATATAATGCTGTGGATCAGACTCAGGGCTTTTTGCGTGCTAGGCAAGCACTCTACCAACTGGTCTACACCCTAAGTCCTACAGAGTGTCCTTTCATAGGTCCAGTGTCATTCCATCTATGGGACCCTGTGGCATCCAAAGGCTATGCAGTTTTCACTTTCTATGAACAAAGTCACTCAGATGATTCTAACCAGAGTAACACAATGAGCTTCTTGCTTCAAAATGATGACCAGAGAGAGAAAAAGTTAGATAATAAAAACAGTAGGTGCTGAAACAGTGCCCCTACTCATCAACTCCCTACGAAACATAACAAAACAATGCTTAGGTGTGAAGAATGGTGTCCTCCACACTCTTTACCAAAGCATCCAGTCTTCAGGATGCTCTCAGTGGGCCTTGAGTCTCACAGGAGCAGATGGTCCTGTGCCCTGTAGGAAACTGCTAGGTCATGGGAAGTAATTAGACTTCCTAAGAACACACAGCAAGATAGCACTTTAGGAATACAATCTCATATTTCTCCCATGGAGCAAAGGACACAGGCTCCCTGAAAAGCAAGCCTGACTTGATCACCAAGTCACTCAGTTCCCAAGAGCTCCAATAGCCAGTAGCCCAGGGTGAGTATGACATTGCAGAATAAAGTTGGGGGTGGGGGGAGATCCAGAGGAGGAGGATGTGTGGGCTGGCTGTACTGGCAATCTGAAGCTTGGCTACCATCACTCCCAGCATCCCTCTAGTCCTGTCAGGATGTTTGTGTCAAGCAATGGAAACTAGCTTGAGTCTGTTTTTTTGTTTCTTTCACTAACTAGCATAATTTTATTGGACAAACTGTCAAACGCCACCTATTCTTTCTCTGTCTGAATGCTTTTCTTCCTTTCTCATTGGTGCCAGACAGTCTTTTTCCCCAATGCTATGTAATTTTAAAGAGGCTGTGTCAATTGCATAAAATATTTCTAATCTCCATAATTAAGATGCTGCTGGCCTGACAGCTTTGCTCTCTCACTCCCCCTCAGCAAGTTGCAGGCATGTAGAAAGACATCTTTAAAGGAGTACTAAAAGCAAGAATGACATGCTGTTCCCCTCCCAGAGGGCCTACTCATGACTGTCTGCAGCCTCCCTACACTCTGTTCTGGAGAGTTGCGTTTTTGGCTTCTTCAGAAGTGGGAAAAAAAGAGATTAATGTCAAGGTTCTCATGACCATCACCTCTGGATTTCCAGAAAAATGTATGCCTGTCTTCAGTTTCCATTGGCCCCACTTCTGGCTTGTCTGTGATCTACCCAGGAAATATTTGACGTACAGTAACTAAATCCTGATGTCAGACAGGACTCAAGAATGAGAAATGGCATGTTCCTGCAGCTGATAGAGAGGAGGCTTCCAAACTTACAGTCCTCTTTCCTCTTCTTTGAGAAAAAAAAAAAAAAAAACCAAACCAAAAAAAAAAACCAATATGCCCAGATTTCCCCATTCACTTCTCCACTCATCCTTTGTGTTAAGTGATCTATTCTGTTTTGGACCACAAAAGTCTCTTTTCATCTTAATGGTATATCATATCTATTGAGTAAAAAGACAAATAAAAATAAAAATCACCATTTTAGCCATTAGTACAGTGATTATAAAAATAATCTAGGTAGAGTTGATTATGCTGGGATAACGCCACTTGTTTTAAGTTTTTAAAATCAGGTTTATTTCTCCCTCACAGCATGTAGGACACTGCAGTTGCCCCACCTAGAGAGAGGTAGGGTTGGGAGTGCCTGTTCCACATCATCATGTGATGGTCTGACTTTGGAGACTCAGAAGTATTTTTTCTGTGCAAATCAAGAAATTGTCTCTAGAGAGAGAGAGAGAGTTAGATAACTGCCCAAGACATTATTTTTATCACTTTAGCACAAAAATGACACATATTTCTTTTTGATGCATTTTACTAGGGCCAGCTGCATCTTCTAACATAAATGGGGGCAGGAAGTGGAAGAAAGATTTAACAATGTGACTGTCTGTGTCACTCCTCTAAGAGAGAAGACTCTCCCCGCTGCCCAATATCTAGAAAATGGTAGGACTGTCACACAAATCCAGGTGGTCAGACCCCAGGGCCTAAATCCTTAACTACACGTAATTCTCTTGGGGTGGAGTTGACTATGCTTTGGGGAGATAGCTGCCATATGATCCGAAGAGCTCTGCACTTGACCCAGGTGAGTTAGTATATCCATTTTGCCATGGCTTTAGCTTGTTACTATCCCTTAGCTTGTCTGCCAAAGGTCTTTGTGAGTAAAGTTTAAGTACCTTCAACATACATTACACACCCTCAAAACTGATTCTTTTAAAAACTTCCTTAGTATATAAGAATCACCATTATTATAATTATTATTATAAACTACCTAGTGTGGGGGTGGATATGGAAGTCAGAAGACAACTTGAAGGTGTCAGTTCTCTCCTTTTAACATGTGGGTTTGGGGACTGAACTCAGGTCATCAGGCTTGGCCACAAGTGCCTTTAGTCACTAAGACATCTTGCTGGCCTAGAGTCTGTTCTTATCATTTCCTCTCCCCACTCCTCTTTTTCTCTCTACTTGTATATTCTTAGAATATACAAGTTTGTTCGTTTTTATTGTTTGCTTGTTTATTTTCTCCTTTCCGGAAGTTGTGGTTGAAATGCTGCCAGAGCAGAGGTTTTAGTGGCCCCATCTCAATGTTCCCAGCAATTAACTCTGACCAACTCTCATTCTTCATGCTGCCCAGCACAACTCTGTCATGACTCCAGGGGACAGGAGAGGATAATGTCACAGAGAAACTACAAGTTGTGGCTTGAGTGCCATCTCACATTTACAAACACTGTAAACACTGGAGCATCGCTAGCTGGTAAATGTCAAGGCACACATAATGCAACCTGAGCCCGGTGCCTGTACATATCAACCTGTGAGCGGGCCGTTTGGTCACATCCTCTCCAGAAAACCACCAGTCAGTCCTCAATATGATTTTAAAACAGTTAAATGTGAATTAAAGTGACTAATAATGGCAGGCAGGAAAGAATCTTGTTTAGAAGCCCAATATACCTTTTTCCCTTCTGGGAAAGAAAAGTAAATTGCTTTCTTAGGAATGTTCATAAGTTCCTTTAGGCCCCGGGACCATCACTCAGGAGAGTCTTGGTAGAAATAACTTATAATCTAGGACTCTGGTTTCATGGTGAAAGTAATGAACTTCCCTAAGCAAGACTGTCTTTTGAACCTGGCCCTCACCTAGGTCTTTATTCTCATCTTTTTCCTTGCCTCTCCCAAGCACCAAGTCAGGGTCTCTTATATAACAGGCCTGGTTATCCTGGAATCCACACTGTAGACCAGGATGGCCTTGAACTCACAGAGATCTGCCTATATCTGCCTCCCTAGTACTGAGATTAATGGCATGCAGCACCATTTTTGTTGTTGTTGTTGTTGTTGTTAAGAACTCAAACATCCTGACATCCTAGTTACAGTTTTGGGGTGTGGAGTTGAACAAATGTTAGCAGCTCTGCAAATTACAGAATGTGGGTCATTCTGAAAATGACACACATCCTCAAAACAGAGAGAATCATTCCCAAGGTTTCAGTAGAATGCCTGGCTCGTGGGCCACTGACAATCCACCACTTTTAATCCACTGCTTTCAATGACAAAACTATGAGTGATGGGAGATATCATTCTGACACCATACCCCTTTGGTTTGCCCTTACATCAGTCATAGTAGACAGTAAGCACTCCAAGTATGAAAACTATTGTTTCACTACAAGTCATTGAAACCAGAGAGGCCTTGAAAGTTGTTAATTGGTTTTTCCAGGGAGATAAGCAAAGGTACATCTATTAGCTTTTCATTGTTGTGTCAAAATGTCTGAGAAAACAACTTTTGGCTCATGGATTGAGATATTTCAGCCCATGGTCACTTGCCTTCTCTTGTTGCTTCTGGGCCAGTATGCAGTGACACAGAAAGTTGTGGCGAGGAGGCTGTGGTCAAGCAGATCTTCTCAGTTTGTGGTGGGCAGGAAGCAGGAAAAAGAAAGAAACAGAAGTAGGGAACAACACATACTCCTCAGAGTCTTTCCACCAGGCCCCACAACTCACAGTTCCTGTGACTCACGAAGAGATTATACCATGAAGTGTGCCAGAACTTTCATGATCCAAGCCACTAACACCTGAGCCTTTTGGGAAGCCAAGCCATAACAACACAGAGATGCAAACCGAAGTGGAGAATTATTGTTACCTTTTCAAAGAATAATTTTATCTCTGATAATGTCTGTACAGTCGCGTGTGTGTGTGTGTGTGTGTGTACATGTATATGCACATTTGAGTGAAAGTGCCTGTGCAGTTCAGAAAGGGGCATGCGATCCCTTAGAGCTCAAGTTCCAGACTGTTTTGAGTCACCCAACGTGGAAACCAAACTCCAGTCCTCTGCACCAGCAGCTCTTAACCCATTCGCCATCTTTGCAGCCTCTCCACCTTATGTTTAGAGGTGATGACTGTAAAAGTGGCCCAAGAGCTCACCACTTGTTGGACTGGCCAGCCAGTGGGCTCCAAGGCTCCTCTTTTCTCGGCTTTCTGAGCTCTGGGGTTACAGACATGCACAGCCATGTCCAGTTTTTCAGCAGGAGGCAAGAAATCAGGTCCTCATGCTCGCGTGGGAAATGCTTTGCTAACTGACCCATGTCTCCAGTCCCAGTAGATACTTTCTAATTAATAAAATACACAAATACATTTTTAAATGTATGCAGAAGATAGTAAATTACTTTGTGTACAATGTCATTTTGTACACTACTATTTAAACCTAAGGCTACATTGTTGTAGTCCCTAGTTATTGTGGACACTTCTAAATTATAATTCTCAGTGACTGCAAGTTACTTATCATATGCTTTATTGTACTCCAATGAAGAAATGTGCACAGCACGGGATTTGTGGGGGTTTTTTTATGTTAAATAAAGTTCTTACAACCTTTCTGAATGTCAATTTGGTTATATGTCACGAGCCTTAGGAAGCTCTTGTCTTTATAACTTCATTTACAAAGATGTACTCAAAGGAAATTGTAGGCTATCCACAAAGATGGATGTATGCGGATGTTTACCACAGTGGCTATAAAGCCTTTATGTAGGTAGATGTGATATGAAAAGGAAATGGTAATATCTTTATGATGGCCGACACGTAGTTGTTGGGTTGATGATGGTTTTTGTTAAATACACTTCCTGAAAATTCTGTAAGTATGAATGGCTTCTGGAAATTTGTAAATAAGTATTTGAAATTTGTTGGCAAAATTTTTGGTGAATTCTGACCCTTCTGTCGTTGAATCCTTAATCTTCCATACTAAGTTTGATTAAAATGGTCTGTGTGCTCATGCTCTCCAACAATCTCTAACTTGTACTGTACATAAACGTCACCTACTGTCTTTTCATAGTTTCTTCAATCTTCAACTACTAATGTCTCATCTCCATCAATTCTATGATAACTCCTAAACTTACCAGAGACAGAGGCATTCATTTGCTTCTCTGACTGCCTTTTTTTTTTTTTTAAGGTCATCCAACTTCTTTTTAGGACATTCAAGAAATACTTACACAGATGTAATTTTTTCCAGTCAGATGGAGTATTTTTAAATTTTATTATTATTATTGTTGTTGTTGTTGTTGTGTGTATGACTATCTTGGGTGCATGTATGTCTGTGCATGTAGTGGCTACAGAGGCCAGAAGAGGGTGATGAATTCCCCTTGGACTAGAGTTACAAATGACTATGAGATGCCTTGTGGGTTCTGGAACTGAAGCCAGGTCCTCTGTAAGAGGAGCTCATGCTCTTAACCCTTGAGCCATCTCTTCAACCCCCTGAGTGGTTAGTATTTTAAAGACTTCTTAGTGGGGAGTGGCAGTGTGCGCCTTTCAACTGTACTCAGGAGGCAGAGACAGGCAGGTTTCTGTGAGTTTGAGGCCAGCCTGGTCTACATAGTGAGTTCCAGAACAGCAAGAGCTACATAATGGCACCCTGCCTCAAAACAAATCAAAACAGACAAACAAAACCAACACACTGGAGAGATGGCTCAGCCATTAAGAGCACAGGTTGCTCTTACAGAGAATTCAGGTTCAATTACCAGCACCCACATGATGGCTCACAACTGTCTGTGACTCCAATTCCAGGTAATCTAACACCCTTACACAGACATACACACAGGCTAAACACCAATGCACATAAAAAGAAAAAAAAAAAAAGCTGGGTGAAGATGGAGCACACCTCTAATCCCAGCACTTGGGAGGCAGAAACAGGTGGATCTCTGTGAGTTCGAGGCTAGCCTGGGTTCCAGGACAGCCAGAGAAACACAGAGAAGCTTTGTCTCAAAAACCAAAAATCAAAACCAAACCTAACAACAAAAACAACAACAAAAAAATACTTCTTGGGCCAAGAACATGCCCAGTATGGAAGAGCAGTCTTGATACACATCTATTACCTAGGTTTAATCCCTGAAGCCCATAATCAGAGGATAGAACTGATTTACAGAAAATTCTCCTGTATACATGGTCTATGGCATACATGAACCTACATGAGGACACGTGCATAATAAATAAAATTTAAATGTCTTGCATGTAACTATCTCTCTCCAGAAGAGTTAGAGATTGTTAACAATTTTTGGAAGTTTAGGCAAAAATATCTGCTATGTTTCAGTCTAAAAAGTCTCTTACCGTTTCATACATTTGGGTACTTGGCCCTCGTATGGGACTGTTGGACCTTTGCACTGGGCTTCAGCTAGTTAGTGGCAGTGGTCACAGTAGGTAGGCCTTGATGGCTACACCTGCCTGAGTTCTGATTCTAGCTTGAGAGAATCAGTTCTGCTGAGTCCTGCAGCCCAAACTCAATCATCAGGCTAGGCAGAAGGCTCCTCTGTCCAGTGAGCCACCATGCCTTTCCCTTTACTTTGAAATCGTGGACCAATACAGTATCTCCTTCCTTAAGCTGCTTCCAGTACTTCTCCTTAAAAGTTTTTTTTCTAAAGCCAGGCGTTGGTGGCTCACACCTTTAATCCCAGCACTTGGGAGACGGAGGCAGGTGGATCTCTGTGAGTTTAAGGCCAGCCTGGTCTACAGAGCTAGTTCCAGGACAGGTTCCAAAGCAATACAAAGAAACCCTGCCTTGAAAAACAAAAACAAAAAAGTGTTTTCTATCTGTGCATACCAACACACACACACACACGCACGCACGCACGCACGCACGCACGCACGCACGCACGCACGCACGCACGCACGCACATGCAGTTGAACCTGACAATAAGTAGCGAATGCAGCACATTCGCTGTTAGCCTCAGCAAGTCTCACTTAGGACCCAGTTTTCCCATCTGTAAAAGTGACACGTTCAAGTCATGAGCTGTCATCCTTAGGTAAAAAGAGAACAGTAAGGGCTAGATATTAGTCCTTTCTAGCCCCAATTCTGAGGGGGGAAAAAGTGTAAAGATGTAAATTCTTGGGCCTGGGGAGGTGGTTAAGCAGTTAAGAGCTTTTGCTGCTCTTGCAGAGGACAAGTGTTCAGTTCCCAGCACCCATGTCAGGCAGCTCACAACCACTTGTAGGTACAGATATAATGCCTTCTTCTGGCTGTGTATGCACCCATACACACACACACACACACACACACACACACACACACACACACACACCAACACCCCCTACCCCTACCCCATCCCCATCCCACCCCCACACGATCACATACATATTCACAGAACTAAAAATATTAAAGATACTTTTTGTTGTTGTTGTTGTTGTTGCTGTTTGAGACAGGGTTTCTCTGTGTAGTCCTGGCTGTCCTGGAACTTTCTCTGTAGACCAGGTTGGCCTTGAACTCAGGAATCTGCCTGACTCTGCCTCCCAAGTGTTGGAATTAAAGGTGTGCACCACCATTGTCCTGCTACACTTCTCCTCCTCCTTCTTTTGAAGTGAAATTCTCTGAATGAAATCTGCTAAGGAGCTTAGTATAGTACAGGAAAAAGATGCTGGACTTGAAGCTATGTGGCCCTGAAAGTGACTGTCATTTTTGAGCAAATTAAAAACCCCCTGGCTTCCTGGAGGAATTTCCCTCGGTTTTCACAGGTTTCTCTAAAGGAGATTTGAGGTGTTTTATTTTCCCCGACTCTGACTGGGCGTGGCTAAGGCTTAGGAATTTGTGGATGGTAATGTTTTGTTCATTTTAGAAAAGTTTCAGCATTTCAGTATTCAAATACTGCCTCTAAGAGCAACATGATGTGACTTCTGGGAATGGCTTTAAAATGCGTCAACAATGAAAGGAAATGAACAAAGATGGCAGAGGTTTTACAGCTGGTATCTGGGGAGGGGACATATGGGTTTTATAGCATAGTCTTTGCTTTTTTCTTTCATATGTGCTTAAATAACTTTACCATAAAAATAAAGAGACATGAGAGAAACTGCAGCCGCTCTGTCTCCTTATGGGACTTGTACCGCCCTTCTCTCCAGCTTTGTGTCTCCTAGTGATATAGTTTTTGTATTTTTATCTCTTGTGTCACATTCTGGGTAATTTTATCTAACCTATTTTTACTCCAATTATTCTTCCTTCAATTGCATTTAACATGTTATTGAGTATTTAATTTCACCTATTATAATTTTTATTTATAGAGACACTGATTGTTTAAAAAAAATATGTTAGACTTCTTTTTGTAGTTTCTTGTTCCTTATTGCTTTTCTCTATAGATGGCTTCTCTGTAAGGATCTTTTTTTTTTTAATGCTTCATTTCCCAGATACTTGAAAACAACAACAATCTAGTAGGCATAGTTGCTTTTAGAGTAGTGGCTAAGGAATTTTGCCCTGTGGAAACAGGTTCCGAAGGACGGAGTCCTGACACTATCTCCAAAGTATCTGTCTTATTTGAAGCACAATTTGGAGGAAATTCAAACGTAAAGAATATCTTAAAAATAATGGAGATTTTGGTAGTAAACAGTTTCGAGAAGGTGGTGATCCCACGGGACAAGAAAGTACAACCACAGGCCAAGTGGTTTATGAAAAAACTAGGGAGAGATGAAGGAGCGAGGAACCTCTTGTGAGAACAGACTTTGAACACTGGGCTCAGTGACTTACCAGGAAGGATGAGATTTAATTGGATTAGATTTTCAGGCAAGTTATGTTCCAGGGCTTTGTCAAAAGCAATATAGAGCAATAAAGCAATCTGCTGGCAATTAGTGGAGTCTCACAAAGGCAGGCAGCTTAACAGAGAGATGGGAAGAGACAAAAGCCCATCTGAGACTACTGACACCCAGAGGCATGGGTGTCATGTCCAAGGCTCTGGCTGTGCTCTGAGGAGTGACGTCAGAGGCGTCACTCAACAAGTAAAATGTACCTCATTAAAATAATCCAGGCAATACATAAACAACAATAAAAACAAATCTTTGGTAGAAAGTGTTGTGCCCAAGTCTTGAAGATACCCAAAGACCATCAGGGAGAGACAGACCCACTGATGCCAATGCATAAGGTTCATCCATCCATGACAGGGACCTTGTCTAGCTGACTGATGCAGCAGCCACTAGAGGAAGCCAGTCCCAGTCTACTGCCAGGTTTTTAAAGGCAAAAATTACAGAATTGCATCAGTAGGTACAGGTTGCTTTTTGATTGCTAAACTTTTGGGAAACATTTAGGGGAATTTCTCAAGGTCATATTTTGGCATGAAATACCTGTGAACCAATTATTTTCATTGGTAACCAAGCGTCTAAGAGGCTGGGGGTGAGGGGTCTGGAGTTTCTTTGTGTTCAGTTTTGGCCCTAGGCCCTGGGATCTGAAGTTTCTTTCTGTCTTGAGTCAGAGGCCTACATGTCTTTTCTGTAGCCTGTCATGGCTGCTAAAGCAGGTGGCTGAGTGAGGGTCTGGTCCCTTTATTAGTTTACCCCTTTCAGGGAGGAAATGAGTATCCTGAAATTTATACTGTGTTATTAAATCTTCACAAAGACACACAAAGAGAGGGAATGTGTCATCCAATGCGAAGATACATTGTAGGTAGTAGAAACTACCTTGGGAAGGCTGCTGGTTCAGACGTCATGTTTGATGAACAAAACGCTCAAGTCAGACATCATAAATACAGCTAAAGAATGAAAGAAAACAGTGCTTGATGAATATGGCTATGATAACAGAGTATCAGTGAGTAGACAGAAACTATTTTTAGAAAGAACTAAGTGGAAAGTTGTAGGTCTGGATTTGGGCAGCATAGGGACTGAATTTAGAATTTCACTAGGGGTGTGTAATAGCCCATTAGGGGGTAGATGAAGACTGGAATTAGAAAACACGAAGAAAGGATGATAGTGATTATATGACTAAAGAATAGATAGAGGAACAATGAAAAGTAAACAGAACATCAAAGAATGTATATCTCGAGAAATTCAATGGGCTCCTAGTAGGACAGATGCACACCCAGACCCACCAAAGAAAGCAAAAATGCAAAGAAATTTTCAAAGAGAGAATTTTGAAAGCATCAAGGGAAAAAAAATCCTCACATACATACAAGAGGGCCCTAATAAGATTTAAAGTTGATTTTTTTTTTCATCAAAACCAACAGAGACCACAGACAATATGATCAAATATTCAAAGTCCTGAAAGAATAAAAACCAGTAAAGAATGTCATACCCAGAAAAATGCCTCAGATCATTCCTCATTCTCTTGGCTAGCTCAGCGCTGAAAACTCTTCGATAACTTGTAATTACTTTAGCATAGCGTCAAAATTATATATCATGTGACTGGGTGGTTAAGAGCATTGGCTGCTCTTGCAGAGAACCTGGGTTTGGTTCTCAGTACCTGAATGGTAGCTTACAAGTATCTGTAGTTCCAATTTCAGGGGAACCAACGCCCTCTCCTGGCTTCAGTAGGCTCTATACTATTGTTGTGTATAGACATACATGTAGGCAAAACACCACACACATACAATAAAACAAATACATCAGTAAGAAAGATTTTTTAAAATTATAAATTAAAGCTGGGCAGTGGTGGTGCAAACCTTTAACCCCAGTACTCAGGAGTCAAAGGCAGGTGGATCTATGTGAGTTCAAGGCAAGGCCAGCCTGGTCTACAAAGCTACACAGAGAAACCATCTTGAAAAACCAAAACCAAAACCAAACCAAACCAAACAAACAACACAAATCATGATCTACACAGGTGGTGTTAATTTTTTCTATTCCGTCTTCCTAAAATGTATTTCCCTCATGAAACTTGATTGTGCCTTTTTTTTTTTTAACCTATCCTTTGCTGCCACAGGCTACTTCCCCTGCTTTTGGAGCTGCTCTCAAGCTTTGCTTCCCCTGGGAAGCCTTCTCCCATCTCCTTGCCTAGCAAGATATACATACTCCCATGTGTTTCTCTTTCAGAGCTGTGATATTATACATGACAGTTGGTGTGTTTGATTAAAAGAACAATGTCACAAATTCCACAAGGAGAAATGGAGAAATGGCTCAAAGGTTACGAGCAGAAGACCAAAGTTCAGTTCCCAACATCCAAGTTAGATGACTCAAAACAACCCGTAACTCTAGCTTCAAGGGATCTGATATCATCTTCTGGATTCACACCTACACTCACACACACATAACCACAGCCAGAGATGCATATACATATTGTTTTTAAGAAGTAGATCTAGAAGAAAATTCAAGGGAAGGAAGTGTGTGTATGGATTGGTCTTGCTGTAGTTTAAGAGGACAGAAAGATTTTATCGGAGGAATAATGATCATTGCATCAGGCAGCCTCTGTCTGTGGTAGCTGCACACTGAGATCAGTAAGGAAGCAGTTGGCATGTTCCAAAGACGTGTTGAGATCAGGTCAGTGGATGAAATGCAAAGTACGTAGCTTGAGGGGTGGAGTCAGAGCAGAAGGACCTATCAGAGGATGGGGTGCCAGGTGTCTGGCTTGCACAATGCATTTGCATGGTTCCACTTAGGTCACTAGAGAGCCAGGCTGTTGAGAGTGGGCAAGAGGATGGATTGAGTTCAGTGTGAGACCACTAATTCTGGGGTATCACAGAGACCTCTGATAGTCATTTTCACTAAGCAGTTGGGCACAGGATTCTGGAATTCAGAGGTGTTGAGTGTGTAGATCTGCTAAACAATCGGAAGCAGTTGTGGCTACCCCTGAGGCTCCATTCCTCCTTCACATCTTTGCTGTCATCCCCCAGCTGCAGCTTTGCTCTGTCCCAAACCTAATAAAGCTTGGAATGTCCTCTCTGAACCCCACCCTGCATGAGCGGTATGTCAAGGCTCTTGGGGGAATCCTTTTGTATTAGGCTGGTCCCAAGAAGAAAAACTGCATCTCCAAGTTAATGAAAAGCTCTTTTTGTGTCTCCTTAATTTGAGCCTCTCAGCCTAAATCTCAGAGGAGATCCGTGTATTGCATCCCGAGGGGGCAGGCATGCTTTCTGTTTGTGGGCTAGTTCTCAAAGGGCAGGCAGCAAGCCTTAGTCATGCTGATGGGCTATGGCATTTCACAGAATGAGATTTTTTCCAGCTCAAGAGAATTTTTAGAAATTTTCCAAATGAGGCCTTTGCCTCCAAATCATAGTGATAATTACCTTACGGGCAAAGTCAGGATTTACACTCAGGCGTGACAGAAAGATGACTCAGTAGGGCCCAAGTCTGAACCCCCCAGACCCACATTAAAAAGTCAGCTGTAGTGACACGGGTCTGTCATCCCAGCTCCCTCACTGCAAGAGGTAGAGTGAGAGTAGAGATCTCACCTCAAAACTAGGGGGTGGGGGAGAAGCAGAATCCAAACCCTGAAAATTGCTGGCTGGCTGTCATACCCACAATGTGGCACATGCATGCCTGCTCTCTATGCCCCCACCCCATGTCTCTCTCTCTCTCTCTCTCTCATGCACATATACAAACAAACAAATAAATAATGACCCCCCCTTAAAAAATGGCCCATTGCTTTTCCTCACCCCAGAACTTCTGCACAGTTTCTAGCTTCTTGGTGGAGATTTTTCCATGCTAAACACCATTCCTAACACATAGTATAACTGAATGTGGGGGTTGTGAAACATTTGGCAAGAGTAAAAGGTTTCCGAATTCAAAACCAAACGTGTAATGAATCTGAGCTGTTCTTGGCAACATTCATCCCTGTTGAGTCCTGAGACTTCACTGCTGCAGGGGTTGTGGACACACAACACATGAGCTTTGCACTGTGCATGTGGTTATGCCTCGTGTGCCAAGGAATGTTGCCTGAAATACCTCAGCTTGAGTAAGAGACTATTGTATGTTCCGGTTGCAGTGTTTTTACTGTACATACATGTCTTCTGCCTTCATGGAACATAATGGTTTAATTATAGAAAAGGAAGATCTTCAATAGCTTGCTCTGATCATCTTCAGCACATATCAGATTGGCATATATTTAGAATGTACTGTTAGAATGTTTGATTTTAAAAATTGCTATTTAAGTTCCTGACTTGAGTTTCATTTAAAAAAAAAAAATCATTTAATGAATTTTGGCTTCGAATTTGTCCTGAGCACACTTCTGCTGTTCTGCACCACACACACACATTAATTTGAAACAATATTTTCTGTATTGATTATATAATCAATCCATGGATCAACTCTGACAAATGTTGAAGATGCTTTGTGTACTGCAGGATCAAATAGTCAGCCATGAATTAATTCTTTATGTGTAAATAACGTGAATGGAAAAAAGCAACAAAAGGGGAAGGAAAGGATGACTACTAGGCATGATGGAGGGGAAAGTGTCTTGTGGATATGTGGGAGAACATAGCCAGAGTCAGGGACATCTGGAAAAGTCCCGAGTGGACGTGACCCTGAGCCGTGGGAGGAGACAGGGAGGAGAGGGGAAAGAGGGGAACCAGATGCAGCCGCCAGGAGGCCCAAAGAGTAGACACAAGAGCCAGGTAACAAAAATGGTTGAGTTATATAGAGAAGGGCACCCCAGCCACAGGGCTAGAGAAATTTAAGGTAGGGGAGTTGGATATGCAGTCAGGAGGGCTCTGTAGCAGGTGGGAACTGAGGAATTGTAGGGATAGCCTGGTGGCCTGGGCAGGGTCTGCTTTGATAGGTTCACTAAGTACCTCAGCCCAGGTTTGAAACCTAACACCATCCATTCAAAATAACACGAAACTTTGCTTTAACAGTCAGATCACCCGTATGCCAAAGAGCTGCTTTATGATTTAGTAAATGTCTCATTTCCCTACCTAGTCTTATGCATGTGTATACCTATATTCTTGTAAAGAATTCTAGAGTAAAGGGGGTTGCTAGTGAAAAAAAAAATTTTTTTTTTGATACAGTTTCTCTGCTAGTGAAAATTTTAAGTAGCTATAGTATAACTGCTTTTGCTGAGAAGTTCTGGCTCCTCATTTGGGCTCACCAGGTAACAAAAAGATAAAATCCTGATGTCTCTGCCATCACTGTATATCTGCCTTCTCTTTGTGTCATTCATCTGTTTGGCTCTGCATGGAGGCACGTTAGTCTCTCAAAGAATATCTCTCTAAAAACTGGTGGTACTTAACGTCTCTCATCCATTTCAAGGCTAAAAACACAAAGAAGCACCTTCTGTCAGCCATTGTCCTAAACCTGCAATCATCTGGAGGCAGAAGAATAGGACACAACATTAGCACAGGACAAATACTTGTTGGCAAGGAGGCAGCTAAATCTGTCTCCTTTCTCCCAAGGCTAGCTAGAACTGGCACAGCACACAAAGGTGAAGGTGGCTTGTGACTAATTAGCATACCAAAATACACTCCCCTGGGCAGAGCCTTGCACTCACAGAGACCTGCCCGCTTCTGCCTCCTGAGTGTTTGGATTAAAAGTGTAGTGATCATCTTTGTACAGGAATCAAATGCACCAGTCATGTGATGACAGTGACAATGACGTCTCTGAACCACCTAAAGGAACTAGAATGAGGATAATGGTCAACCAGACTGCACCTGGAATAAGATTGCTAATTATATATTTCCCATCCCCCATTCCAATTTTTCCTCTTATTTAGACCTCAAGCCTGTGCCAGCATCTTGGAAACAGCATCACCGGGCTCCTAGGTATCTGTATTTTCCAATGTGGTCACACTGATCGAATCTGCTTTCCCTGACTTTTATCATTAATCTGGATGAATTACTGGCCAAGTGTAATCTCTTGCAACTTCTAGTCTTGGAGCTTCTGCCCTAAAACTCTAGTACCAACAGCCATGTTACAATGAATAAGGAAGCAACAACCTTTCTATTGTTCACTTTGTCCTTTCTTTGTTGAATAGCAGGGACGAGGTATAGTGGGACACAAAATGAGGGCCGAGTAGCACGATGTGTCAAGGGTTTTCAAGCAGTGTTATCAGCAAGAAAAATGACATTTGCAACCTTTTTCCCTCTATTCAATTCATCAAATGGAAACAAGAACTATTATTTCCCATTCCTAGCACAAATTCTAAAAACCACCTGGTGGAAAATACCAACTCTGGGCTGTTGTATATGAAATATGTTTCACACCTAGGTGTCTGATCTAATTTGAGCCAATTTTAGTAAAAGGCATAAGATCTGTGTCTAGATAATGTTTTTTCATATGGATATCCAATCACTTCAGTATCATTTCTCCCCTATAATTCTTATATTTCTCTGTCAAAGGTCTGTTGGCTCTATCGGTGTGGGTATATGTATGGGCTCCCTATCCATCAGACTATCTGTACATCCCTTTGCAAATACCATACTATGAGGTGGAAAACAGATACAATTCTACAGTGAGCTACCCTTTCATGGCTGCTACAAGCATGTGCTTAGAATTAGAAGCCCCCTGGTTGGTCGTGGGGTACATCAGTTGATGTAAGTTGATTTGAATCTATTTCTGCTGTGATTTCTCAAAGTCCAGGCTCTTGTCTTTCAAACAAAAAAAGCAGGGTGGTGGAGGCCCTCTGTGAGTGCATCAGTTCACCTTTCTCTGAGAACTACTCAGCTTTATCTGGGGGACTTCCCCTATGGGAGCTTCCCTTCTCATTCTTAGTCCCTGTGCCTCAATGGAGCCAAGACGACTCCAGACACCGGTGGAGACTTTGGCCTTCAATATAGTTAGTTGTTCCAGACAACCTGTGTTTGTAAGACACCTGTGGACCCTCTACTCTGAATGTAGACTGAAGAGTTTAGTAAACTTGGCCTGCAGCTGTTATATCACTACATTTAGAAGTCGTAAGTGAAACTAGCACATAAGAAAGTAGAGGCAAGAGATCCCAGAAACCCTAATCCCACGTGACTCTTACTGAAACCTAAATCTACTTTCTTGGAGCAGGCACTAGCTTGGAATTTTTCTGGTAAGACCTGAAGTGGTAAAGGTAGTAAAGGTAAGTGTCACCAAGGCTGAGAATGTTAATTTGATTTCTGGGACCTACACAGTAGAAGGCCCAGATGGACTTCTCCCAGTTGACCTTTGACTTCCACCCTCTGCTGTGGTGTGCTTATATATGCAATCAATCAATCAATCAATCAATCAATCAATCAACCAACCAACCAACCAATCAATCAATCAAATATGTTTTGGGGGATTTCTTTTGGTTTTTATTTTTAAGATAAGCTGTAATATACTTGCATGGTTTATGTTGCTCTTTCTGTTAGTTGTTGTGTCATATATAGATTCAGTTGTCAACTTGATACACTGGGAATAGGAAACCTCACTAAGGAATTGCCTCTATGTGATTAGCCTATAGGCATGTCTGTAAAGCATTTTGTTGATTGCTAATTGATGTAGGAGGGTTTAGTCTGCTATGGGGAGTACTATCCCTAGGCAGGCAAGCCCTAGCTATGTAAGAAAGATAACTAAGAGATAGTTAGTCCTTAAGAGTACTGGCTGCCCTTCCAGAGAACCCAAGTTTGAGTCCCAACACCCACGTGGCCACTCACTACCATCAGTAACTCTCACCCCTGGGGATATGGTACTCTCTTCTGGCCTCCAAGGCACCATGCCCACATGTGGTATACAGACATTTATGCCAGACAAAATACTCAAAGTAATAAAATAATTGTGTGTAAAACAAAGAAAGGTAAGCGAATGTGAGTCTGGAAGTAAGTTACTAAGCTGTGTTTCTCCATCTGCTTCAGTTCCTGCATCCATATTTCTGCCTTGAGCACCTTCCTTGGTTACCTTGATGATGACTATATATACCCAAGGAGTGGTGAGAATTCTGTCCTCCCCTGGGTTGCTTTTGGTCAATGTTTCATCAGAGCAACAGAAAGTAAACCAGAAAATTTAGTCATGAGGGTCCTAATTTGCATAAGGACATTTCTCTTCCCACTTCTCTTTTATGAACAATATATATATGGGTGTGTATATATACATATGTATGTATATATTATATATGTATACATATATGTATAGCCACCTAGGCAAAGTGGTTCAATGCAAGCAGATGATTTCTTTGAATGCAACATGGGCTAGGAAAGATATGTTTTATCCATATCACACATTGTACACTTAGTAGATAGAGAAGCTTATGGCCTATGATTTTGGATCCAAATACCTTTCTGTCTATTTACTACACTTTTGATCACATTTGAACCACTGTTGGTTGTGCCTTCTGCATAAACTTATTATATATAAAATTGTATGTGTATGATGTTTTGCCTAAATGTATATTTGTGCACCATGTGAGTGCCTAGCACTTACTGAGGCCAGAAGAGGGTATTGGATCCCCAGTCCTGGAATTACAAATGGTTGTGAGCTGCCATGTAGGTGTTTTGAATGAAACCCAGGTCCTTTAAAAGAACAGCAGTGCTGCATTTCCAGTGATGCATTATTTGTTCAAGTGTGTGTGTGTGTGTGTGTGTGTGTGTGTGTGTGTGTGTGTGTGTGTACTCATATGTATGTGCAGGCATTGTGTATGTTTGTGGAGGCCAACCTTGGGTGTTCTTCCTTGAGTGCCACCCATTCATTTTCCTTTTTAAAGACAGGGTGTCTCACTGGCCTGAAACTTGCCAAGTGAGCAAGTCTGGTTGGTCTGTGGAATGAAGCCTGGGAATGTGTTTGTCTCCACCTCCCCACCTCTAGGATTATATGGATGTGCTACCACACCTGGAATTTTTATGTGAGTTCTGGGGAACAAGCTCAGGTCCTCCTGCTCACAAAGCAAACACTTTACTGACTGAGCCCTCTTCCCATCCCCCCCATATATATTTTAGAGCTGAATTATACAATCTGGTGGTTCCTTCTCTTATAACCCACTTGAAAATAAAACAGAAAATTCAGTTCTCTTCATACTTAGTTGAATTTTACATGAATAGCAACTGCTGTATTAGACATGGTAGAAACAGACATTGCTAAACTTATAGACAATATTGATCTACAAACCTTTCTTTGTGTGTTCAAAATTAGGGTCACAAAGCTTGATAAAATCTTTCCTTTCTACCATGGCAAATGAGATAAAATAGACAAGTGACAAACTGTGGGCTGCCAGTCACTTGTATTAATTTTGCTTTGCTATGGGAAATGATCCAAGGTAAACAACATGAATGAAAGAGTGATTTATTTTTGCCCATGATTCCAGAGGTTTCTGTCTGTGGTCATTTGTCTTACTGCTTTGGACGTGTGATAGCAGAATATCATGGCTGGGAGCCATATGATGGCAGAAGTCTGTTTGCTTCATGGCAGGCAGCCAGTAAAAGAGAGAGAGAGAGAGAGAGAGAGAGAGAGAGAGAGAGAGAGAGAGAGAGAGAGAGAGAGAGAGAGAGAGAAGATGAGAATGTTTATTCATTTGGGTCCCAGAGTATACTTCAAGGTTCAAGGCCACACCCCCAATAACCTATGTCTTCTCATTATTTTGTATGACCTCCCAAGAGTTTCATCAGTCTGAAAACAAGCCTTTAACAGACATGTTTCCTGGGAACATCTAAGATCCAAGTCATGGCCAGCACCTGTAATCACAGCACCCTAGAGGTAGGGGCCATGGGATCAAGTCTTCAAGGTCTTCTTCAGCTACTTGGCAAATTCAGTGCCATCCTGGGCTATGTGAGATCCTGTTTTAACTTCCTCCCACCTGTGAACAGAGATCCACACCTTAAGATCATCTATTAATTCCACATTCTCAGCTTTTCAGAGGAACCGATAACCTAGGTCCTCATCTCGGGATGGTAAATCTGAAATACATCTTTAGTAAGGAATGATTAACTGGTTGTTAGATGAAGCCCCTTGAGCATATTATATAAGTAAATATAAAATATGCATCTCTCTCCCTACTCTGCTCTACTCTGCGAGTACATACATCTTGGGATTTAGCAGAACATGATGATTCATTCTCAGGCTGGTGATTCATTAAGAATGCATTTCTCAACGACAGTCTCACAATCATCAGTCTTCAGGAAGGAACTATTTTCCTAGGTCTCTAGACCTATTTCCCTTTCGGCTTAAAATGCTCTAAGAAAAAGATCTAAACATTTCAATTCTTTCAGGAGTAAGCGCTCTGGTTGGAAATCTGTAGCAGATTTTCAAATTGGGAAATGATAACTATGGCGTGAAATAAACCTTTTTTATTGGACAGAGCATACAAATGAAAGATTACATTGTCACCTACAAACCACAAGTGAGTTATTTCCCCCCTTCACCTCAAAAGCAATGATATTGCTTTGCTTTGTTGTATGTTAAATGAAAAAGGGAAACAACCACAAAGATAAACAGATAACACACAGGATTTCTTTTGGAATTGGATAAATAGTATGTATTGCAAACATATCCCCATTCACTTGTGTGAAATAACTGGGAGAGAAAAAGCACACACACGATTTTCACAAAATTGGAAAAGAAAGGTTTAGCTTTAGTGTTCCCTTGTCAGGTGGGTAATTTTGTATCAGGAGGTAGCCATGACGACCATAAAAGTTACTCATACAACTAACGATGCCACTAATGATGCCCACAATTACTTAATTGCAGGCATGCTTAACAGCTTTTGCCATTTTTGGAGGGTGCTTGTGGATAATTGTGGCTGCAAGCGGGTAAGTACAGGTGCAGTCAGGTGTGTTCCTAATTTTTACATTTGTGCTGACAGCGGGGGAATAAATGGTCCCCTCGAAAGCAGGGAGCTATAGGAGGAAGGCTAAAATTAGCTCCTATAAGCCCAGCGATGATGGAACAGTCCCAAACACAACAAAAAAACGCAAGCCATTTTGTGTTTAAGCAAAGGTCTTCATCAGCAATGACTTGCCAGGTCCCAGCACCTGTGGCCCTCTCCTTTCTGTCTAAGCATCTCCCACTGGAATCCCTGCCCCTCCCACTACCCATGAAAGGAACTTTTGCTGCTTACAGGACACAACTTCTATTCCGCCATGAAGTGAATATAATTTTGAATGTCTATGTGATACTCTCTGTATTTGCAAATGCTTTTGTTTCATGTTATGATACATATATGTTCAAGTAAACATTAATACATATGACAGTACAATTAGTTAGCTTTAGAAGTTCTCTCACTGGTAATTAAAACTCCAGAGACATACCATTTTAAAACCGTCATCATACTCTTATATGAGAAGAAATCTGAGAGGGGTGGTTAAAGTTTTAAAACATTTTATTTTGGCTGCGTGTGGTGGTGCCCCATGCCTTTAATCCCAGCACTTGGGAGGCAGAGGCAGAGGCAGAGACAGGTAGATCTCTGTGAATTCGAGGCCAGCCTGGTCTACAGAGCTACACAGAGAAACATTATCTCAAACGACAACAACAAACATTTTATTTTATGTATGTCTGTGAACCACATGCATGTAGTGCCTACAGAGGCCAGCAGTGGGTGTTGGATCCCCTGGAACTAGAGTTACAGACGGTTGTAAACTGCCATCTGAGTGCTGGGGATTGAACCCAGGCCCTTGAAAGAACAGTCAGTGCTCTTAACCACTGAGTCACCTCTCAGCCCTTAGGGAGATCGTAGAATGGCAAAGATGAGACTGTTTCCGTCATGTGGGATATTTATACACTGTGTGAAAATGTATTGCTGTGATTGGTGTAATAAAAAGCTGAAAGACCAATAGTTAGGCAGGAGGTATTATAGGCAAGACTTCCGGACAGATAGAGAACTCTGTGAAGAAGAAGGCAGTGTTGCCAATCAGATGTGGAGGAAGAAGTATGGGTAGTACAGAGAAATGAGGTAACGAGCCATGTGACAGAACATAGATGAAAATAAATGGGCTAATTTAAGTTACAAGAGCTAGTGGGACAGGCCTAAGCTAATTATTGATATGTCTCTGTGTCATTATTTGGGAGCTGGCTAGTGGGACATTTCAAGACATGGTTGACTAGAAAGATTTATTCTCCATCCTCCTTGCAGGAAGGAAGCACAGCAACCCAATAAGCTCACAGGTCAGACTTGGTATGAAAGCCCAGTGCTCCTCTTGTTCAGTAAAGACCCTGACTTGACCCTGTACAAAGTGGGCTGTTCCTACACTGCCCTTGTAATGCCCTTGGGTACTCTTTGTAATGCTTTTTCTATCACCTGTTGTGCCCAAGGCAGAAAGGTGTCTTCTCCAACCTCAGGAACCAGATGGAGAACTGTTATGATTCCTGCTGGCTAGGAAACCTTTGTAGCTTTGGCTAAATTTTGTGAAAAATCCACCCATCATGGAAGTTATGTCCACTGTGTGCATTTGGAGATTAGAGGATGACTTCAGGGAATCAAATTTGCCTTTCACCTTGTTAAGGCACGGTCTCTATTTCTGCTCTGTTCTGCTCGAGACTGACTGGCCTGTGGGCTTCTGGGCAATTCTCCCATCTCTGCCTCCCATCTGTTGTAGCATTGCTGGAATTACAGACGCACACTGCTGCATGAGGCTTTCTGCGTCGGTTCCAGGGACTGAACTCAGGTTCTTAGAGTTGCTTTGTTGATGTTTTTATCCACTGACACATATTCCCAGTCCCGATCTTACCTCTTAATGCTACCACAATGGGTATCAAATTTACATGCATGAAGGCTGGTAAGGGACACAAAAGTCAGACTGTAGTGAGTAGATACGAAGGAGAAATGTAGTTGCAGAAGTCACTTCACGGAGAAATAGAAGCATTTTCTAGGAACACAAAGTGCCTCTACAAAAAGGACTATTGTCCTTTAACACACTCACATTTTGCCTGGCCTCTGACCCACTGAGCCTTTTCCCAAGTCCTGCACATAACCTTTTTCTTGTCCCATGAGATATGCTGATTATGTTCAAACCATTCTGTATTCCACAAATAGTATTATGTAGTTCATCATGTGTATTAGACACTATCTAGGCATTGTGGTGATTCAGTGAATTGAACTGGATAGTTTGCTCCAAGGAATGCTTTCCTCTGAGGAAGCCATATGTTCTAATTGTCCACACTTTCTGTTAGGGGCTTGAGGTACAAGATTTATCCACAGCCAAGTGACAGGACTGTGAGGACTTGCAAGTAATGAGGTTGAAAACGTGTTGGTTACTAGAACCCTCTGAGGAGAAACGCTCATTGGATTAGATGAAATACTTTAAGATGACATCTGGGGTGGAAGGTGAAGTCCCAAAGGCCTTCTCCATCATGACAGTATGTCTGCTAAACTGCTTTGCATGAGAGAGGAGAGGAAAGGGGCTCTATGGCTCCTGGATAAAGAGGCAGGGAGGCAGAGAGATGAAAAGGGGAAAGACCTACTATATGCTATGGAGAATGATGACAGTTGCTCAGTGCAATCCTTCACAGCAGACCTCTATCACTGATAAAATATGCTGAACAAATGAAATGTTTACAGTGTGTGATTGTCTTGTGACTATCAATGAAGACTAAAACGGAACACTTCAATGTCTCCCTCCCTCCATAGCTTCCCCCCCCCTCTTCTTTCTTTCCTTTCCTCCTATATTCAAGTATCCTACACTGTAGCAGAGAGCAACTTGGGAGACCTGGCAGGCTGAGGGTACCATCAAGCTTAAAGAGATTGGGTGTGATACTCAGATTGCAGCCATGGCTCAGAGGATGGTTAAACAGTGAACACAAACAGCTTACAAAGGCCAGAAGACAACACTACAAGGATTGTTCAAGGGATTTGAGTGGGTAGAAGTGAGAGGTTTGAAAATGTCTTGGAGTTCATGATGTGTTCAATGTGACTAGATTTGTGTTGAGGTCTTTGATTTATTTGGACTTAAGTTTTGTGTGTTTATATAGATTTGGATCTATCTGTAGTCTTCTACATGCCAGCCTCTAGTTATGCCAGCACTATTTGTTGAAAATGCTTTCTTTTTTCCATTTTATAAATTTAGCTTCTTTGTCAAAAATCAGGTGTTCCTAGGTGTGTGGGTTAATATCAGGGTGTTCAATTTGATTCCATTGGTCTACCTGACAGCCAGGGCTACACAGAGAAACTCTGTCTTGAAAAACAAACAAACAAACAAGCAAACAAAAAAAAACATAGGAAAGGAAGGAGATAATTGAAAGGGTGAAGTCTCTAAAAATATCACGACTACGCGCCCATTAGGACTGAGATATCTGCAAAACTTTCACTTCTCCATCTCTCATCCCATCAAGGGTCTTGTTTCTCATTCTGATCTAGGATGCTAGGAAGCCCATTAGTTGGACTTCTCACTGAACAATAAACTACATGGATGCCTATGCTTGGCAAATTGCCATGACTCAAAATGTGAATTCAATGTACCCTGGGTTTACCCCAGGGCATTGTCCCTTTTGTGGTTGACTGCTTAGGGAATTGAGTGAGAAGCATTCTTCTGAAATCAAAGTACCAGGGTAAGTTAGATCAAACTATGCTCTCTCCGTATTCACACATTAAAGTCTAATCTCTAGGATCCTAGAATGCAAACATGTTTGGAAACAGGATCTTAAAAGGGGTAATTGGGTGAGGTCGTGGAGGTAAATGCTAATTCATTATGCCTCATGTTCTCTTTGTCCATTTTTCTGTGCTAGTATCAATGCCATGAGCATTTTTACTTTCTTGGGGACATCATGGTAAAGTTCAAGTGTTTCCAGCCTGGCATGGAGGAGCCATGCTAAAAAAATCTTTTCTTCTTCTTGGTCAAGAATGCTAAGTCTTGACCTGTATTACTGGTGATGAAGCTGACACACAGCTGTCAGATGGGGGAGGGACAATCAGTGAAGTAGAGAACCAGCTGGATTATTTCCTTTCTGACCTACTCAGAACCCTGTGATCTGAAGTTCTTTGGAAATTCTGCAGACTGATTAATTATTTAGAACTTCCTGATGTGTAGAGTTGGAATATTGCAGATAGAGAGCCAAGAATTATCACAGGCTATCTTTAGTCCCCCTTCTGACCATTTATGATAAATGTCTGTTACTGACCTAACTTGCTTTTCTATGTTCAGGTAAAACCTTTTCCAATGTATTGATTTGATTATCCTTGGCTTCCACCCACTTAAAGATCAAGAATATTATCAGACAGCACCAGAAGCTTCTAGCAGAGGCTTCCCTTCTTTGCTGTAACCCTTCTGCTGCCCCCAGCAGTGCTCTGACAGATGCGTTGATTTTATCATTGTCTTTGTTCTATTACTGCACAAGTTTCGGTAACCACTTCCATGGTGAAACATGCCATTCAGAACAACCTGTCTGCATTCCCAGGCCATGGTCACATGTATTTGGCTCAGGAAAAATGACCTCTTATTATTTCCTTTGCAGTGAAAGCAGTGGTTTACACTGACAGATGCAGTTTCTTTTCCTCTCCCTACTTTTTCTTTCTTTCTTTCTTTCTTTCTTTCTTTCTTTCTTTCTTTCTTTCTTTCCTTCCTTCCTTCCTTCTTCTTCTTCTTCTTCTTCTTCTTCTTCTTCTTCTTCTTCTTCTTCTTCTTCTTCTTCTTCTTCTTCTTCTTCTTCTTCTTCTTCTTCTTCTTCTTCTTCTTCCCCCCCCTCTCTCTCCTTAGCTGTACTAGAGATTAAACTTAGGGCATCCAAGGCAAGTGTTCCACCACTGGGCTATAGCTGTGGGTCTAAAAGTTTGATTTCCAAATACAGATTGAGGACTGGTGATATGAATTAATGAGTAAAGACATCTGCTGCCAAGCCTGATGAACTGAATTTGATCCCTAGAACTCACAGGGTAGAAGAGAACAGATTTCTGTAAATTGTCCTCTTTTTTACACACGTGTGCTGTGGCACATCCCTACTCTCTCCACAAAATGTACAAAATAAATAAATTTAAAAAATAAGTACAAAATCAGTTCTCAAAATTTAATACTTGAGGCCTGAAGTCTAGCCATCATAAGTAAATCCTGGGAGATGTTGGGGTCCCTTAAACACTGATTAACAAATGGTTTCCATATCAATAATACACTTAGCCATATATTACTTACCTAAATATTGAGTCCATGACCTAATCCTGAGCCATTTTCATTGATTGGACGTATAGAAAAGAATGTTACCTGTCACTGAAGCCAAATTTCATCTGTCTAGAATTTTTAAATTGTATTTTATTTATTTATTTTGTTTTGTGTGACAGAGACCAGTATGGAAGTCAGAGGCCAGTTTGAGGCAGTTGGTATTCTCCTGCTCCATTCCCTTATCTCAGTCCCCCTCCTCCAAAGATTCAACAATGTTTACAGAGTATCTATTTCTATTTCTATTTTATTTAAATTGTTTTTCACCGGCCAGTGGTGGTGCATGCCTTTAATTCCAGCACTTGGGAGGCAGACGCTGGTGGATCTCTATGAGTTCCAGGCCAGTCTGGTCTACAGAGAGGGTTCCAGGACAACCAGAGTTTTCAAAATCTTGTCTCAAAAAAGTAAACAAACAGATAAACAAAATGTTTTCATTAACTAATTGGTATTGAATAAGGTTCAACAATGTTTACAGAGTTGCTATTTCTATTTTATTTAAAAGTCTTTTCATTAACTCATTTTGTGTTGTTGAATCCCAAGAAGAGCAAATTTCATTGATTGCCTCATTCTATGTCTGTTTGGATCACCTACAAATTTACTCACAGCTACAGAAGGCCATCCTACTTCCTACCTGGCGTCCCTATAGTTCTCTGCTTCATTTCTGAGGTTTTTGTTGTTGTTGTTTATTCTTTTCCCATTCTAGATATTACAAAGTGTTGGAAACTGTCAACTGCTGAGCAATGAGAGTTACTGGGTAAACATCACAATTTCCCAAGATTTAGTGAGACAACTTTAGGGTTCACTGCAGGACCTACCCATGGTGGGCTTTTGTGAGACCAAAACAGGAAAAATATATCTTGCAGGTCTAAGAGTTCTGTTTGCAGTTTAAATGGTTAAGAATAAATTCCTGTTTGCCTTGTGTTTGTTTGACCTATCTACACCTTACGGGTTTGATTACGTGTGGACTGGATTACTTAGGCAGGAAGTATGTCCAGATGTATGCTTGCCCCTGCTTGGGTCTGCTGGGAAATGCTGTGAGTCATGGGTTTTTGCCATTTTAAGTCCCTGAAAACCATGGCTCATGGCCATTTTCTGGGAACTCATGGCCAGAATCCATTCTCCTAGCCAGTATTTTACTAAAGCTTGCTTCAACTTTGGTTTAAGATTATGGTAGTGGCCTTATTCTTTACTGGTGGAATTAGCATTTTCCTGCTCAATAATTTGACTACTTTCCTTTCAAGGCTCACTTGAGATTCTATAAATTGTTTCCTAATTAAATCATCTACAACCAGAAGCTGCTGGGAAGGGCAGAGTGGGAAGATTCTGCCAGGAAATGCATATATTGGAACAAATGGGTATACATAATTAAATAACTATAACACAAAGCACTATGTGCTGGACATATCCACATTTTCTATATCTTCAATCTTAGCAAGCTATTGATATCCCCATTTTCATATGAAAAACAGAATAAAACAAAAACAGGAACTGGGAAGGCAAGCTCAATCCCTAACATGCTTGCTAAAGTAAGTATGAGCCCCCTAGTTCAATTCCCAGATCCACATAACAAGCCATCCCCATGTTATATTTTCAGTACTAGGGAGACAGATTACTGGGACTCACTGGCCAGCCAGCCTAATCAAATTTGGTAGTGCACACCCAATGACAGACCCTTCTAAAAAAATGAAGTGGGTGGATCCACAGTCTACTTAGGAGATGAGGCAAACCTCTTAGGTGATGTCTAGATGCAGCTAATGGATATAGAAAGACCTGCCCACTGTGAGTAACACTATTGCATGGGCTAAGGCAATAGACTGAACAAAGAAGAGAAAAGAAGCCAAGCTTTCATTGTTCTCTTCTTCCTGACCCCAGGACATGATCAGCTGCATCAAGCTTCCCCAGCCCTGACTTCCCTGACATGATATACTATGCTTTGAACTGCGAGCTGAAATAAACTCTTCCTTCCTTGAGCTGTGTTTGGTCAGGAAAAGAAACTCTCTGTCTCTGTCTCTGTCTCTGTCTCTGTCTCTGTCTCTGTCTCTCTCTCTGTCTCTCTCTCTCTCTCTCTCTCTCTCTCTCTCTCTCTCTCACACACACACACACACTTATAATTCATATATATACACACGGCATGCAAGGGGTCACCCAAGATCATATAACTAATAAGAGCTGGCATACATATCTGTAGCTGTCACCCATGTTATTTTGCTTCTCCTCTGCTTTGTTTGGATAGCTTTTCTTTAGCAGCCAGTGGCTTTCTACTTTTCCTTTTTAAATCATTTTCATTTGCTTATCTGCATTTTGAATGGGAGAATTTCCTGCCGGTTGAACTTCAAGTTGTAAGTGAAAAAAAAAAAAAAAAAAAGCTCATCTTGGTGTGGTCTCCTAGCAACAATTTATGAAACACTTTAAGGTAATTATTCTTCTCAAGCACGTTTCAGAATGTTGAAGCGTGTTCATTCACTTCCATCATTAAGACTCCCAAGAACACTCGTTGTGTAGCACGGTTCCAGTAATTATAAGCTCGTCAACAGGTTGCTTGGTGAGTTGACTTCTTCTCTCCAAGAAGTCAAGCACATTGTTTCCAGCCTAGCTGGGCAGGGCGGATCCACTTCTCTCTGAAAAAGACTTAATTGATTGATAGGGAGGGGCGGAGGGAAACGAATATTTAAACCTCAAATGGCCACCTGTAAAATGTGCAGCCCATGACAATACGTAACATCCCCAAGGAACACTTGAACATCTCAGGACCAATCTGCTCTCTGGTCAGCTTTCTCTGCTCCTCTTCCCCTGGACCCTCCCCTTAGACCTGCCTAGACACAGAAGGGCATCAAGTAGGCTCAGCATCCTCCCTGAAAGATGGAGCTCTGCTTTCTTTTCCTTCTTAAACTTTATTTTCATTTTTGAAACAAGGTATCATGTATCTCAGGCTTGCCTCAGTTTGCTATATTACCAAAGATAATTTTGAACTGATCTTCTTGCTTCCACCTCCTTGTACCAGGATTACAGGTGTGGACTCATTTCATCCCTACACTTATTAAGACTGACCAGCGAGCACTCTATCAGCTGAGCCACAACCTTAGGCCCAGCTCTGCTTTGAAGAGGCTATCAGTTTGGGTGTCTTTGTTTTTAATCCTTCTTTTTATGTTTTGGAATACATGATTGTAAGGGAAAAGCCACTTTGGCACTTTGTACTGCAATATGGGCTTTCATGCCCTGACTCCAATATTTTGGAGCAAAAATCACAACCATTTTGGTTTCTCTGGACAAAAGCTGAGGTGCCGTGGAGCCATGGAGTTACTGGCTGATATAGGCAGCTGATACACACATACACACACACACACACACACACACACACACACACACACACACACACACGTTAATGGACATGTGGTTGAACATATTTATGAGGTACAGTGTGACAGAAGACATCACAATGCTTTACTACTGAGGACTCTTCTGCTCTGGTTAGAGCTGCTTCCCTCTCACAACCTCAATGTGCTTACTGTGGTTTCAATGTCCTCCTAGACTCATGCATTCAGCTCTGTGGCGCCAGATGGTGGCGCTGTTTTCAGAGGTGGAATCTTGAGAGGTGAACTTGTTCTGGAGGAAGTGCATCACTACGGGCAGGTCCATAGGCTGGCCTCCCTTTCTGTCTGCACTCTGCATTTGACTTCATGCTCATGTGACCAGATGCCCATGAGTATGCCACCTGAGTATGGTGAGTGTTCCTTCTTGTCGACTTTGACTCATTGGGCAATCTTGTATCTGTCTAAAGTGAAAATACAGTTTTAGGTGACATGTTAAATAAGACCTGCCTTGGTTTGTGATTTTGTAGCTTAGGGAAATTATTTTATTTCTATGAGCACTCGTCTCTTCGTGTATGGGAGGTGTTCAGTAAATATTAGCTCCTTTTCCTCCCGTGCGAAGGTTCCCTTGGATTTCACATAGCTCCAGGAGGAGATGTCTCAAGCACATCTGAAGTTTGCCTTTTGTAAGTAAGACAGCAGCAGTGACTATGCTATCATTTCTGCCGAGACAGTATCATCATAATGCAATATTAGCTACTGAGGTCTTCTATCGTTTCCTGCCTGGAGAGTTATGGCCCTGGCATGGAGAATTTAAGACCTACAGCCTGAACACTACTTACTACAAATCTCTCACAAAGCTGCTGCAATAAATCTCCTGGAGGAAAAGTCATTGCATAAAAAATCCCCAACTCTGGGGAGCTGGCCATTTATTTTCTCAGAAAAGGGGCTGTTATGAGAGACACTTTCTGAGCCATTGACTTCATGGTACAATATCCACCAAAGCATTCATCAGGGTGAGCCAAGTGATGAACCAATCAGATCATCTGGGGTAGGAAACTGGAGAGGGAAGTGCTCATCCAAAGCTTCTCTCTCCTATCTAAGGCTTTGGATGCTTCTTAGCCTGGGGAATAACTCCACTAAGAGCCAGACATGCAGAGTTTGTGATGCCTAAAGAGGGACAAAGTCAGGGGTCTGCAATCGGGACCCAGCTACTCCAAAGTTTTATTTCACAACACACACACACACACACACACACACACACACACACACACACACACACACACAAGAGAGAGAGAGAGAGAGAGAGAGAGAGACAGAGAAAGAGAGAGAGACAGAGACAGAGACAGAGAGACAGAGAGAGTGTGAGAGAGAAACAGGCATTTTTGTTAGGTTTTGTTAGTTTCCAATGACAAATTAAAAAAAAAATCTCCAAAGATGAAATCCAGATTTTTGGCTCCCGGAAGCCAGTTGGGCCATCTGACAGTCATATCCTGACATTTCTGACTCTTTGAGGCACTATGTATGTGTCTCAAGTGTCTCAAGTTGTGCTGTGTCCTACTCTGCTTCCGTTAGCTACTCAGTAGGCACGGGGTTTGTAATGGCATACAAATTTGGTCACCCTGGAGTCTAGTCCTTCACCCTTTGCCACCTCTGTTCTTGCATTAGAGGTGTACATATTGGATAGGACTGGCCGATAGTTGATTGTCCCATCTGAACCGTGGCCTCTGATGCCTGTAGGGAGGCAGCCTGCTGGAGCTGCTCAGCTTGGGTGGCACCTAGAGACAGAGCTCAGCTCAAATCTCATTTCTCTCTCACTCTGGGATATTTGCCAGCTTGCTCAATCTCTTGAAATTTAGTTTGCCCATAGCAAAACCCATATAATAGGATCTCCCGCCAGGACATTTGTAAGAACTAAATGTGGTAAAGGCTGTGAAGTGCCTAGCACCTTGGACGTCTCTCTGCTTTTGCAATGCAGTGGTCTCCATTCATGCCTTCTCTGCTTCACCTTCAATATAACTTACCAGTCCCCCCACCCCAGTAGGTAATACAAAACTTTGATGTGATGCTACTCAGAATAAACATTTAATGACTATATCTCTGTTGCATGTCTAGATTATAATTTCCCTAAGTATTTTTTCTTAAATGTCTATGTGTGATGGTTGTGCACGCATGTATGTATGTATGTATGTTGTGTGTTTTTATGTGTTTGGATGATTGTGTGCATGCAAGTATGTGTGCACATAGATGTATGCATGCATGGAGGACTGATGCTGACATTGCAATCTTTCTTGATGGCTGTCCACTTCATTCATTGAGTCACGGTCTGTCACTGGACCCAGAGATCACCCATATGTTTAGTTTAGCTAGCTAGCTTGCTCCAGGTGGTGTCCTGTCTTCACCTCTGACTGATAGAGCTATAGGCAGGCTGCCATGCTCCCCTGGCATTTGTGTAGTGCCCAGGGATCAGAGCTCTGATCCTCAAATTGGCACAGCGGGCAATTAGTAACCATTGAGCCATGGCTTCATCCCCTAGTTTACTTAATTATTAATCTAGCGTTGGACATTCAGTTTGTTCTGCTTTGTTTGAGATAAGGTCTCATTATGTGTGGGTGGCCAGGAGCTCACTGGTTGTGTAGACCAGGCAGGCCTTAAAATTTTCATGATCTTCCTTTCTCAGCTTTCTGAGTATTGGGATTATGCTGGACACATAGATCACTACATCTGGCTTAGTTGTTGCACTTGTGAAATGTAAGAATATTTGGTTTTGTGCATGTCATTTTTTCTGCCTTGTGGTGACTTATTGGCATATAGTCCCATTCTTCCATTATGCTACATCTGCTAGTCCTCTTGTCTCACTCTCTTCCTAAGCACTCTGGACTCTCATATGTCCTTTATTGCCTGCTTTTAAAAACGTGATCAGAGTAAGTGAAATGCATTAAGACACTAGCAGCTGATACATTTAAGGAATTAAATCATTATTTTTTATGTGATGAAATATGTTTTTAAAAGTGCATCAATGTATTGTGCATGCATGTCATGAAAAATATAACCGAGAACAATTGTAGACCATGGGACAATTTATGGGGGTCAGTTGTCTTGTACCATGTGTGCCCTGGTGATTGAACTCAAGCCATCAGGTTTGATAGCAAGTGCCTTTAATGGCTGACCCATCTAGCCAGTCTGACACAAGTCAGTAATCTAGGATTGTTATTTTCTTCTTTCCTCCAGCCAGAAGTAATCATCTGGTAGCTACATGTGCTTTCCATCTCCCCTAGTCCAAAATGGGAGAATCTTATTTGATAGAGAAAAGTTATATCAGGGAGAGTGTGGAAGAAGAAAACAGTGTGCAGGAACAGCTTGGTTGATTCTTATAGGGGATGGGCAAGAGGAAGATTCTAGAGAAGCCTGAGAAAGGTAGATAAATGAGGAAATGGAATTTTAGTATAAGCAATATATAGACCTTAAACATGAAGATTTATTTGCCCTCCTATTCAAAAGTTTTATGGCATCTCACACACACACACACACACACACACACACACAAACTATAACAGAGTAAACAGCTTAGTGGGGGTAATTGATCAAATAAGGAAACAACAATTTAAAAAAACCCAACAAACAAAAAGAAAGACAAAATTTCAGTGGGACCAGAAGATCAGGATGCAAAATTCTGAGGTCCTATGCATTTGCTGAAGTGGCCATTGATTGGACAGTGAGCTTCCCAGCAAGCATTCAGAGACCTCTCCCATAAACTCAGTAGGTCAGATCCGGTACCCAGAGCTGGGAGTGGAGAGAAACTTCTTCCTGTATGATTCTGAAGAAAACTCTTTGTGACAACTTTGACGTGTCTCTAAAAGCTCTCAAACAACATTCTGATGGCCTTTAAAAAACAATTTCCATGCTTGTGGGCTAATGTCAAAACACTAGATACAACTAGTAAAAGCCAAATCAATTTTTTCTGATGGTTTGACTTGATCTGAAGATAACATTTTGACAGCTCAGAGAGATGTGTGAGCTACACAACCTTTAGGAAACACTTCACAGGTATTAGTTTCTGCAACTGCGGCTTGATAAAGATTGGACACTGGAAAATTTATTTTGTCATCTATATAGAAAATAGCCCTATGCTTTGACAATCTGCTTGTCAGAAAGGGCTGAAACATTTGTTTGGAACAAAGGGGGCAAGAACTTACAGTATGAACATTCTCCAAATGGCTTCAGAAAAGCAAATACATAAGATCTCTACAGATCTGTGACACCTGAGTGACACACTGTCTTTGAAAGCACTTTGCCTTCTTTATCCATGTGGCTAGTCTTGGATAGGAAAGAGTTGCATCTAGAGAAAATAGCATCTAAATTAAGGAAACGACCAGTCCTATCCAACTGGGAGAAAATGGTAATTTGGAAGCAAAGCAGGAAACGTTAGATTCACTTAATGAATCTGAAGTATTTTCTCCGAGCTGGCATGTGGCCTGGACAGTGCTTGGTTCATGAGTGCTTGGTTGGCAAATGGATACACACACAGAGAGACAAGACAAAGAAAGTAAGATCTGGTAGGGAGGTAAGGGATGTTGCCACGACCCATGGAGAGGAAATGATGGGTAACATCAGTAAGTGACTAGCTGGCTGTTTTGGGACTCTACCTTTCTTTATGGAGTCATGTCCCATCTATGGGCACCAGAGTAAATGACATACACTAGTTTTACACTATGGTGTTTGGAGGGTTTACTGTCCATGGGAAACCAGCTGGTACCACAGAAGCAGGCAATGGAATGTCTCAAAGTTACCCCAAAGTCCCCACAAAGTTTCTAATAGGTTAATTCTTGTTTTGCTCACTGCACTGTCTCCTTCACTTGCCACCAGATTTAGCACCCACTTCCCGTGGCAGATTAACAGTCATGTTCTATAAATAGGACTGTCACCAAGTGGGGTGGAAGGAGCCCATTTCCTCCTTTTCTCTGAGGAGCCCATTCCCAAGCTGTTTTCCACATGGCTGCTTGGCATCTTGGGTCTCAGGGAGGCAGAAAAGCTCTGTGGACTCTTCTGACACCTGGGAGCCAAGTGTTCAGTAAACACCACCCTTCACCAACACTGAGCTTCAGAACCACACACTCTTAAATACCAGGCAAGAAAGATTGCTTAACCAAGTCGCCAGAAATGTCCCTCATCAAGAGAGAGAACAGACCTGCCTTCAGCTGCTTCTACTCTTTAAAACACAGCGCGCTGGAGACTACGAAGAGGCAGAGGGGCTGCATGTTCCGCCGGGTTGTACGCTGGAATAGTGCCCTAAGTCCAGTTTTACTTAGGTGAATTGCTCTCAGTGCAAGGCAGAGTGAGGATTTTGGCTTCTTTTGACACTCAGATGTTGTCCATTTTCTACAAGAGTGCCTTAGACAGGAGAAAGAAGAGTAGCCTTGAGGGGTCCAGACTGGAGAAGAGAAATTCTAGTGTCAAGAGGTTTTGGGGGGGATTTTTGTTTTGTTTTGTTTTAATTATTATCAGGAAAAAAACAGTATACTGATGAATCCAACACAGCCTTACACCGTGTGACAATACTATTTTGTCACAGAATAAATTGTCCCCACTTTCCTCCCCCTCCTTCCTTCTTTACCATGCTTCTTTTTCCTTTCCTTCCCTCCCATCTCCTCCCTTCCCTTCCCCTTTTCTTCTCTTCCTTTCCCTTCCTAACCCCCACTCCTTCCTGTAGCAGGGGTTGAACTTAGAACCCTGTGTGTGCTAAGCTGCCCTCTTTAACCACTGGAAATAAGTTTTTTTTTTTTTTTTTTGTTTTTTTTTTTTTTTTTATCTGAGCTCACATTTCTGGAACACTCAGGGGAGTTTGTAACACCAGCAAAATCCCAATTTAGCTGATCTCCTACCCTCTTCAAACATGCTCTGACCCAAGTCTTTTTGTTTTTCTTGGCTGAATTAATTGAAGCATTGTTGAGTTGGCTAGCCATGTCTATAGGTCCAGTGCAGTACAGTTTCCTGGGTTCCTCCTTCCAGACAGCCGCACACATGGGTGTTTACTGCATGCAGTTTTGCAAACTCGGGACTTCTGATCTACATAGCTGTGAGCTAATAGATGGGGGTCGCTTCAAGCAGTATGGTGCAACAACAGAAAACAGGTGCACTTGTCTTCCTCCTTCATTTCTCAGGAGCAACTAGAGATAACCCATTGCTCAGCTGTAGTGCTAGTGAACTGTGTCCCAGAAAGGAGCACCCATACTGCCCTCTGCTGTTTGCCTTTGAAAAAACAGGCACCAGTGAGTGAACCACCTGTTCTGACATCTCTTTAAGCTTTGCAAATATTGATGCCAGCCTGGGATAGGAGTCTTTTCTCTTTGGAATCAAGCAAACATTCAAAACAACAGTTCTACATCCGAAGCTCTTATGGGCTGGGAGAAATGAACACAGACAGCAAAGCACCCGAATGACAGGAACAGGGACCGCTAGGGAGAGACAGCCTATTAGAGACCTTCCACCTCTCTGTCGGTTGGTCCACTCAGTCCATTGTGCACCCAGGCATGATAGGAGCTCAGAAGCTCTGTAATGCAACCCTCTCCCTGCTGGCCCAGGGCCCGTGCCTGGACATTGCCTCCACCCTAGAAAAGGAGGCTCTGGGGAGGAAAAAGCTTGTCTCAGTCTCCATAGTAAACTATCCCCAAAACACATCCCCCGCCAATAGGGACAGACCCACATGTACCCCCACACAGCCTCACAGGCCCCTGTAAGCTAGGCAAACTCAATCACATCTTTACAGCTCAGCCTTCCTTCTTCCAAGGCTGGCCACCTCAGAGACGAGTAGGGCCAGAAGAGCTGTATTTTGGGGGAATTATTGAGGTTACATCTATTTATCTAGCTTAATTCTTGGTCAGGGCAAAATATGTTCATCTGACAGCTTTTAATAATCATGAAATCAAGCTGTACAGACCAGACACTTTCCAATGTCATCCTCAGACAGCAATGCCACCACATGACAGAGACTAAGAGACAAGAAATGGCTGATGTAATTGCAGAATTGGAATTTTAGTGAGATTTATAATTCATAAACAGCTCACCACCACCACCACTCCCCTCCCCCTGCTCATCCCCACTGTGCTGCGGACCAACTCAGGACTTAGTACATGCTGTACCAGAGCTAGCTGAGCAGTGTCCCTGACCCTTTATTTTGAGACAAAATCTGTGAAGCCTGGGTGTCAAGCTGGAATCACAAGAGAGTTGATGTTATACATAATTCGAGACTGAATGTCATCTGCTGGCTTTGAAAGGTCAGTGTTTTGTTTTCCTTGACCTTCCCATCATGGGGAGCAACCTGCTTTACTCAAAAGTTCAATGATTTCATTGTTAACCACACACACACACACACACACACACACACACACACACACACACACACACACACAAAACAAACCAAACCAAACCAACCTCACTGAAACAGCCAGGATTTTATTTGCCCAAATGTTTGGGCCCAGCAAGTTGATACATTAAAAATTAAAATTTAATTAAAATGATGAAACTGACTCTGAGTCCTTTAAGAATGGAATGTTTGCGGCTGAGAAGACACAGTAGTATAGAGCACTGGCTGCTCTTCCAGAGGACCTGGGTTTGTGTTCCAGCTCCCACATGGCAGCTCCAGCCGTCTATAACTCCAGCCCCAGGGGATTTGACACCTTCTTTGGCCTCTGCAGGTACCTGGTTTGCATGTGGTGCACAGACATACATGTAAGCAAAATGTCCACTACCTAAAAATGCACTAAAAAGAGAGAAGGGGGTGTTAATAGTGATTTAAAGAGAGAAATGCCAGTGGAGGGTCATTGGGTCAAACACATGACCTGTTACTTACACCACTTGGTTAAATATATAACTTACTCCTGCAGGGCAGACATATCAGGAACCATCAAGATAACTTGCAGTGCCGTTGGTTCTGTGCTTGCAGCTAGTAGAAGGTACCTCCTCATGAGAATATAGTAAATCTCAGGTAGGCCTTGTGAACTGTAACCCAGTATGGCAGTGAAAGGAAAAGCTGCAGCCTCTTTAGCTTGTGTCACATGGTTTCTCTTCCCACCTAGTACCCAGCACTTCTCCTACGTAATTACAAGAAAGCATCTTGCCGTGCTGGACAGGCCTGGTGGCCCCTTCCAGGCTCCGCTCTGTTCCACCCATTATAGGAGGCAGCTCATCCAGGCCTCTGTTACCCAAATAGCCAGGGAGAAAGGGTAGATTGTGAAGGGACATCAGAAAGATGGTATCAGAGAGCATTCTGGAACCTAACCTCCTCTTCACACTCAAAACTCTACTTCTCATTGCAGTGGTCTAAGTGATATTAAACTGACTAGTGACACAGTTCTCTTTGATGGTGGGGTAGAATGAGACATGGCAGAAAAGAGAGAGCAAAACAGCCCACCCACAGTTCAGCCTCATATAAGAGCAGTCATTTTACCCGAATATCGAGGACCAGTCTGTCTCTTGCAAAGCTTTGAGTTCTTCATGACATCTGGCACCAGGCCTTGGTGTATTTGGAGCTTGGCAAACTGCAGCTGCATGATTGGAAAGGGATATTATGGGCTGGAGATTTTGTTAAAAATGAGAGCATGCAGGAAAAAACAGTTGAAGATGGATACACCAATGACTTGCTGTTTCAGAGGCCATGCTCTGAAGGACACAGGACCCAGGAAGGAGTAGTTTTCAAAAGCAGAAGAAAAACTTTTCATTAAACAACAAATGACCCAGATGGCAGTACCAAATAGTAACAATGATGGTCATGCATACATACATACATACATACATACATACATACATACATACATAGAGCTGAAGCCTGACAATGCCTGGCTTTAGATTATAAATTGGCTCATTATCAGGAAAAAGATATTTATTGAAACACAGCAATGATCAGTGGGCTCATTATCCTCTCATGGAAGCCAAGAAGTCCTGAGACATAGCCTGTCAGAAAAACAAAACAAAACAAAACAACAGGCAGTTATTTGCACCAGCACTATTGGGCACATGGCTGCTCCACGAGGTTGATTTGCTCCGAGAAGAGGTTCAGGAAGAAAAATCAGACTTCAGCATCTTGATCTGATCATCCAGAAAATACAGCTAATTGAGATGTTCCCCGGGAGGGCTTGCTCCATTAGTGCCTGGCCGAGTGCTCAGCAAGCTTGAGGAGGACGCTTCAGTGGGGCACATGTCTTTTTATTTAAATATAAAACCACTTCTTTTCTGTCAAAAAATAAATCTTTATTAGTGTATGTTTAACATACACTACATGCATCATTACAAAGCAGTGGCTATCATTATAATACTCCCATGCATGTGTATGATGCATTTGGATCATATCTATCCATTACCCTTGCTTGGTCACCCTGTTCTCACTGATCTCCTTTCCCATTGCTGGGAGCCTCTGGGACAGATATTATGGCAGGTGGCATGTGGCATGTGGCATAATGTGGTGGCTGGGAAGAAGAGAGAAGGGGTGAGAGGTGTCAGGGTCTCAATAGTCCCTTCAAGAGCAAGTCTCCAGGGACCTAACTTCTCTTTATCATGTCCCCTTAAAGGTTCTTTCAGGGGCACCAGATGGGGACAGCACCTTTAACTCCATTGGGAGTCCCTTAAGATCCAAACCATAATAAATAGTGAGAAAGCACACGAGGAAATTTTTAAAATTACATTTTGAAATTGTCTCCTGATACTGTCTGACTTTTATTGGTTAAAGAGAGCTGCATGGTCACTACTTACTCCAGCAGGGTGAGGGATGCTGAAACACCCACAGGCAGGATCTCTAAAGGAAGGAACCAAAATATTTGACAAGTAGTAAATGACTTTGATCACAGGTGTTGACAGAGGCCCCTCACAGGTTGCTCTGACAACCCAACAAATTATTTTTCTACATGATGTGTGAGTGACACATTAATTGTAATATGTACTTGCTATGAATATAATGATTAGACAGTAAGTTAGTGATGGGGCTAGTGAAATAGACATCAGGTACTAATTGAAAGGCAAAAAAAAATATGTGTGTAATAAGAACTATGGATTACAGACAACTATGGACCAAATACCTATAAAAGTGATAGAGAGACAGAGAGAGAGAAAGAGAGAGAGCTGAGAACAGACAGAAGGAAGGTAAAGGACAATGAAAAAAAGAGATGGGTGACAGTAAGAAGAGGCGGGGAGACAGGACAGATAAAGTTCAACTGTGGAACACAGAGTGAAAGAAGCCTTCAGGGAGACTGATCTCTGCAGCCTTGGAAGTACCCTGCCACAGAGACACATGTCCTCAGACCCCTCCTCTGCCTCCCATCAAAGTTCTACTAGTGAATTTGCTATGCCATCTCAAACATCCATACTGTCTTCTGCGCTGGTACCTCTAGTACCTCCTTCTCGGGCCCACAGTCATTCTTACCAGCCTTGAGTTAGTGCTGGGTGGGATGGTCAGAGCCTCCCTCGTTGTGAAGAGATATTTCTCATGGGCCTAAGACATGGATGATGAGAGCAATTGTGTCTGTGAGGCTGCTGAATGGGGCCAGTGACAATAAGAGCTCACCTTCACATGTCATCACTGATGTGCCCAAATACTCCAGTAGGTTAAAAACTCATCATGTTTGTAACTCTAGGTTACCTTCTTGTGCCCATATCTAGATGGAAAAACCAAGAACACCAAGTTGACTAGCTTGGGAGAACCCTCATGGTAGGATGTAGTTGATCTGAGGATTACATTCAGCCAGAATCCATGCCCTTTTCGAGCATAGTGAGACCGAAGTATGTACTGCTAATGTCCGTTTGAGGGAATACAAGTGTTTTGTGCCTTAACAAAGCAGCAGAATTTTGATTTTAGGACCTGTACAAAACTTAAGAACTTAAGCTGAACTTAGTGGTACTGAATGTGTCTGTAATCCTAGTTACCTGGAAGGGTAAGGCAGGAGGATGTCAAGTTCAAAGCCTAATTGGGCTATAGAGTGAGTTCAAGGTCAAATCAGGCTATTTAGTGGGTCTCTGTTTCAAGATAAAAACTGAAAGGATGTCTGGGAGTGTGATTTAGGGATAGAGTTCTTTCCTGGTAGACACAAAGCCCTGAGTTCAATACCCAGTGCTATATTCACAAAATAATAATCTAGAGTTTGCTCTGAGGGACTTATTCCTTTCCTCCACACCTAGGAGGGATTCGCTGTGTATAAAATAACAATTGACAAGTTTTCAATGCTGCTGATTCTTTTTACACCATTGTCTCCAGAAACAGCCAGCACACACGTTAATGCTTCCTAGGGGCCTTTAAGGGAAATGTGAGTGGGGCTCAGTAAGAGGTTCCTTTTTGGGCAGTGGTTCTTCCCAGCCCTGGATGCAGAACCGTCTCTGTGGTTGCTTCAAGCATCTGTTTCCACACTGATTGCCCGCTCTGCTCTTCACCAGCCTCCTGTGGACCAGCCCTAGCTCTGGCAGCTGGAATTTTATTGCTGAGTCAGATAGTCAGCCTTAATTGCCTGCATCAACCTCCAGCTGTGCCTCTTCCTTAGTCAGGGAAGAGAGCTCTTAGAGCTTGGAGCATTGCCTAACTGGATCAGATGCCCAGGTTGGCAGCACTGGCCTCTTAGAATGCCTTCTGTAATATTTGTGCCCATAGCTTGTGCCTAGAGGAAGATGAGGGGGTCTTCTGTGTCTGTATCTTTTATACATCTCCACCAACACCACGTCATAGTCCCACACTGCCACATGCCTAGAGATGCTTCCCTTTAAGCATCCTATCAAAATGTTGTTTTTGTATTGTGGCTTCTGTCTGGGATTCCTTGCTAGTGAGTACCCAGGGAGGAGACCCGAGGACAGTGAGGGCATGAGTTTCCTTGGCATATTATTCCCTGTGGGATATCATCAGGTTTTTTTCAGAGAGAAGGTCAGAGCTTTACTCAAGGGGCCCAAAGCTTGAAATTCAGAATTCTGCTAAGCACCCCTTCTCCTTGCTTTAGGGGTATGCTGTAGATTGAATGGTTGTCTCCAAGTCATTGTTCTTCCTGCCCAGATGTGGCTTTGCAGATACTCACATAAGAGACAGAGTGCATTTGCTTGTTGCCCTTGACTTGGCTCTGTGATCTGCTTTATTCAATAGAAGTACGCTGAACTGTCTATGTGCCAGTCCAAGTCAGGGTCCTACAAAGCATGCCATGTCTCCATGTGCCTTTGCCATCTCTAGAAGAGTTTTCCTGAGCACCTGGTGCCTCTTCACTGCGGACCTTGGAAAGAACATCTGTGGGACTGAGCAAAGTAAAGTCAAGCGCAGCTGGAATCCAGTTGGAAGCAGAGTCTTCAGTTAAGACAAGCTACCTCCAGTCAATCCACACTCCCAGGGAAAGTAGGTAATTGGGCTGCATATCCCCAAAAGCACACAGTAAGCATCGGTAGCATTTCTCTGTTTCTCCCAGAAATTCTTCAGTATCCCTCATCTCTAAAGTTCATTCCTACACTGTAAGAATTTCCCTTGATGAACCATCCTAAGTTGAGTGATACTGAAGGAATGTGTCTTTTTAAAGTTTTGATGTGTGTGTCTGTGAGGTGTGTGTCTGTGTGTGCATGAGAGCAGAAGTTGAATCCCGTGTCTTCCTCAGTTACTATCCACCTTATTGTTGAAGACAAGTTCTCTCATTGACCCTGGAGTGGACTGGCTAGACTGACCAGCCAGAAACCCCTGGATCCTTCTGTGTCTATCTCACATAACTAGAATTACATGCACATGCCATTGCATTTAGCTTTTTGGATTCTGGGAACTAAATTCAGGTCTTCATTAGTGAGTGGTAAACACTTTACCAACAACAAAGCAGTCTTTGCAGGCCCTGTTTCTTATTTTTAATTCTTGACCTCACTCTTTGAAGTTAGTGTTCCTGGGCCAGAGAAATGCCTCAGCATATGAGGTACCTGCCACCAAGCCTGAAGACCTGAGTTCAATCCCTGGGATCCATGTGGCAGACGAAGAGAACCAATGCTTGGGGGCAGTTCTCAAATACAAATTTCCACAGCTCTCGAGTTTCCCCTTGCCATTTAGAGATTCTTGTAACAGTTGTAACACTTGCATTTGCTTCCTGCCAAAGGACATAGTTAACATGCTATGTAATTTTTGTGTGTGTACAATCTCATTAGTGTCTCTCTGTTCAAAAGAGGCCCATTTGCCTAGTCGGTGGATATTGTCTCCATAGAAATATCAGCAGTGGGAAGGCTCTAACTCTTCTGTAGGTCTTCGAGTATCCCCAAGGCAGAAATGGTGTATTTCTCATCTTTTTATATATCTCCCATGTCTGGCACATAGGAAACAATGTTTGTTTGAACTGCATCTAAATTAGCACTGGGACTAGAGAATAAGATCCAGAGAGGGCACAAACATTGCCAGCCAATCACAGGGTGAGCTGCCGAACACATAATCTATGAGCTGCAAAGCTGGGGTCACTCGTTCCCTGCAGTGAGCACCTCCAAGCCTGTCAGATGTCAGTCGCACTCGCGTAGCTAGGAGCTCAGGTGGAAGGTTGGATTTTTCTTCATTAAACTTGTCGGAGACCCAAGGTGGGTCTCTGACAGGAACCCAGTGAGATGTCAGACAGAGACAGTTGTTGCCAAATCTGGGAGAGACCTTTCAACAGCTGGGGATACAGCTGCAGCAGGCCGAGACGTCATGTGGAATGCCTTTTCCTCTTTGAGGGAGGTCAAAATGATTAACAAACAAGTAGCAGAAGTGAAGCTAGCTTGCTATGGTGCAGATGTAATTAGACAGAAGTCAGGTCACACACACTGCTTACTAGTGACCCTTGGTGGGTTATGTCTCTCCTCTGAGCCTCATATTCCTCACTCATAATATTTGTATTGTAAAAACCAAATGAGATACTATCCATGGAACTGTTTTATATACTATAGAACATGGCTTAAGTATGAGGCATAATTGGAATATATTAAAATTGTGCTTAGTCATTTCCTAATATCTGTTGTAGAGAAGTCTGGATTAGATAATATCCTTCAAAATGTTTTGTTCTCTGTAAAGCACTGTTTACACGTTAGCTATAATCAGAATATATTAAAATTGCATTTAGTCTTTGCTATGGTTTGAATATGAAGTATCCTGCCCAAACTCACGTGGCTTGGTCACCAGTGGGTGGATCCAATTATTGAGCCTGAGGACTCTGACTAAATCAAAGGATTAATCCACAGAGAGGTTCATAATTGAATGACACCACTGAGGAATGGTTAAAACTAGGATGTGGGGCCAGGTTCAAGAAAGTAGACCATAGACAGTGCCCTCAAAGGGTGTGTTTTTGTCTTTGGCTTCCTCCTGTCTGTGATGTCTAATTTTCATCCTCTTTTCAGGCCCAAAATGATCTTCTCTGAAATTGTTAACAAAAATAAAAACCAACCAGCAGAGTCATTATACAATACAAGCTTACACACACACACACACACACACACACACACACACACACACACACACTAAAGATAAAATGATACTTTTATATATCAAGATAACTGGCTGTAGATGGCTGCAAAGGTGTAGCTTTAATCACCAACTTGACATAACCTACAATCACCTGGAAAGATCATCTTAATGAGATATTGTTTACATTGGGTTGGTTTATGGGCATTTCTGGGTGTAGGTGACTTAATTAAGGTAATTGATATGGAAAAATCCAGTCTACATGGGTGTCACCATTCCCTAGGAAGAGGAGTGTCAGACTGTATAAGAGTGGGGAAATATAGCTGAGCTTAAGCAAGCAAATGAAACGGCAGTCATTTCTCTGTTTTTGACTATGGGTTCCTGCCTTGACTTCCCCACAATAGAATTATAAAGTAAGATAAACCCCTTTCTCCCCTAAGTTGCTTTTTGTTGGGGTATTTTATCATAACAACAGCAATGCAACTAGGACATTGTCTATGCATTTGGTCAAATGCTGTCTGTCTGTGTGGTTGTGTGGTTTTGTGTGTGTGTGTGTGTGTGTGTGTGTGTGTGTGTGTGTGTGTGTATTTCTAGATGAGATTACGACTGGATTGGTATACTGAATAAAGCAGATTGTATTCCCTTAATTTAGGTGGGTCTCACCTAACTAATTGAACACCTCAGTAGAATAAAAAGCCAATAATGACGTTTCTCCTGTCTGGTTGTTTGAGCTGGGGCATAGGTCTTGTCTTTCCTTTGTACTTAAGCAACTACTAACTCTTTTGAGTCCCAGGCAACTCTTCAGACTTAGTCCTGAACTCAACATGGGCACTTCTGGATAACTGCAGCTATCTGGGCATCTATCTATCTATCTATCTATCTATCTATCTATCTATCTATCTATCATCTATCTACTATCTTCTATCTACCTATCTATCATCTATCTATCTACTATCGTCTATCTATTTATCTATCATCTATGTATCTACTATGTATGTATGTATGTATGTATGTATGTATCTATCTATCTATCTATCTATCTATCTATCTATCTATCTATATGGCCATCTGTTGCATCTGTTTTATCTTTCTATCTCCTGTTGGTTCTGACTCTTTAGAGAGGTCTTATTAATACAAATGGTCAACGTGATACATATTACCTCACTACTATATGTTCAGCCTTCTGCTTGGCACTTTGATAGATGTGAAAGACTTTGTAACTTACAGCTTCCTGACTTTAATGAGCCAACTGGGAGATGAGACTAATCTATTTCTTACTTGCCATGTTTCTGCAGCAAAGGAAAAATTCCTGGTGTGAGCAGGAACATTTCTTTCTGTTTCCCTTTTCACTCTTTACAAGAGAAGACATGATTGGTGACCTTGGAAAAGGGGGCTGACCAAGGAGGCCCAGCATCTCTGGCTCCTCTCTTCCTGAACTATGGAGCAGGTGGAATGGATGCTTTCCCTGCTCTGCCACAAAGTAGGCCTATCATTGGTGTGGATGGGACAGGCAATGAGAGCCCAACTCTCAGCAGCGATGGGCAGGCTCTGTGAAAAGACTGTGGGAAATGCACTGCACATTGGTAACATCACTCTTTACCCTTGATCCTGTTCCCTTCTTTAACCTTTGCAGTCTAAATCTCATTCTAGTGAATGAGACCCACCTACCACTTTTTCACAAGGTAGTCTTACCTCCTAACACTAGATTATTTAAACTAGACCAATGCTTTAGTATTCCACAAGGTCCCCCAGAGGAGCTGTGTTTCCGTGAAGGCATTTTATAAATGTATTCAGCATATTCAGTCAGTGATTCTGTACTGGCTGGGTTTATGTCCATTTGACACAAACTAGAGTTATCAGAGAAGGAGTCTCAATGAAGAAAATGCCTTTATAATATCCAGCTGTAAGGCATTTTCTTAAGTGGTGATTGGTGAGGGAGGGCCCAACACATTGTGGGTGGGGCCATCCTTGGGCTGGTGGTCCTGTGTTCTATAAGAAAGCAGGTTGAGCAAGCTGTGAGGAGAGAGCCTGTAAGCAGCACTCCTCCATGGCCTCTGTATCAGATGCTCTCTAGGATCCTGCCTTGCTGAGTTCCTGCTCTGACTTCATTCAATGATGAACAGTGCTGTGGAAGTGTAAACTGAATAAATCTTTTCCTCCCCAACTTGCTTTTTAGTCATGTATTTCATTGCAGCAGTAGAAACCTTAACTAAGACAGGTTCTAAGAAAGGAATATTGTTTTGGAAAATCCATAATAGCCTTATGTACTTAGTGGAAAAGATTTCAGAACAGAACTCAGACCTCCCAAGGAAGTAGACATTACCCATGGAGCACTGGCTGTTCCTTCCTAGGTGTCTCTGGCCTACCTTTCCTGGCAGTTTCCTCTATCAATTTCAGACTTGCCTGGTCAGTCCCACAATGGTGTAGGCCAATTGCCACAAATCTTGTCAGTTGAATATTCTGTCCTGCCAGCCAGTGCCCAAATAACCACACAGAGACTTATTAATTACAAATGTTCAGTTGATAGCTTAGGCTTGTTAAACTAACTAGCTCTTATCACCTAAATTAACCCATATCTCTTATCTACACTTTACAATATGGCAGTGCCTATCTTCAGCATGGTAGTTCATCTTGCTTCCCTCCCTTCCCCATGGCCTTGTGACTCTGTTCTTCATCATCCCCAAGCTCTCTTTTTTCCTGTTCAAAAGCCCCACCTAATCTCTTCCTGCCTAGCTATTGGCCATTAGCTCTTTATCAAGGCAACAAGAGCAATGCATCTTCACAGTGTATAAAAAGTCTATTCCATAACAAAACCTTTTTGCCAACTAAGAACATATACATCCTATTTCTAGTCCTCTGCTAGTTACAGGAGTGGGGAAAAAAAAAAAAAAAAGGTATCAGCCCCAAACTCCCCTAATCTGCTGCTGAAAGGCTGAAAGAAACTTACTTTACAGATCCAAGATTTTTTTTCTTATAAACTTTGATGGAATAAAGACAAAGAATGCCACACATAGCAGTGTTCCAGAGGAAGCCCTCACTTTGACAGAGGCAGAAATTAGCCATACACAGAGAATATTCTAAACTGTTCTGAGGGACCTGGAGTGGCAAGCTCATCTGTTTGCTCAACTTTAACCCCTGCATGCAGTTCACATGTTCTTTCTGTTTGCCCACCAGTTATTGTTGGCTGAAGATTGGCAGGCAGAGAGGCAGGTGGATGTCTGAAGCTGAGGCCAGCCTGGTCTACAGAGCCAGTTCCAGGACAGCCAGGGCGACACGTAGAAATCCTGTCTTGAAAAAACAAAACAAAAACCCCCCCAAAACCAAAACAAACAAAACAACACAAAAAAAACCTGTGACCTGTCTCCCCTACAGTGTAAACCCATTTCTGTCTGTTTTTTCACGTCTAAAATGTCTACCTCCTCACTGCTGTGTACTTTAGCACTTTCAGCCAATGACTTGAACAAAATTAATATTCAGATATTTCAAGCCAGCGAAGCTTTGCCCTCTGCTGCCAGAGTTGTGTGTTCATTTTCAAGAGCACAGTGAATTTACAGGCACCCCTGGACTTAGTGTCTGGTAGACCTGGGGATTCCGTGTACCCTATCAGGTTAAATATTACATTTGTAGCTACTCTGCCCTTTTTTTTTTTTTTTTTTGTGGTGCTACCCCTGGTTGTTAAAAACAAAACAAACAAACAACAAACAGCAAAAAAACCAAAACCAAAAATCAACCAACCAAACAACAAAAACAACAAAAAAAAAAAAAACCAGAACTTCTAGAAGAAGCCAGTAAAAAGAAGTGGATGGGATGGGAATGCTGGGTCAGAAGGTTATAACTCAGCACTCCTACCTGATCTTGTCTCTGTTCTCTGTTCTCGCCTTCCCTGTCCCTTTCCTCTCTAAAACAAAACAAAACAAAACAAACAAAACAAAACAAAGACACTTTCATTGATTCTTTGTGGACTTTAAATCATATATCATATATTCTGATCCCACTTATCACCCCATCTCCTTGAATCTGCCGTCTGCCTTTGCAACCTCGCCCTAATCAAAACCAAATTAAAAGAAAAAACAAAAACCAAAAAAAAAAAAAAAAAAAAAACCCACACAGAAGGAGGAGGAGGAAAAGAAGAATCTTGTGAAAGCTGTAATATGTCCTGTTAAGACACACAGTTTACCCTTCAGTCCATTTATCATTATTTGCAAGTTCATTGTCATGAGTCAATGGTCTAGCTTGAGCCTCTGGCTGCTATACCACGGATAATGGGCCCTCACAGGGGTCTCTCTCAGATATCCTATTGTTGTCCTGTGTTATGGTGACCCTGCTGTTTTGGATCTATAGTTTTGTTCCTCTAACCTACTCCAACCGTTCGTTGATTTGGTGGATGTTGGGGTGGGCCAGCTCATAGCCCTGGTTCTGAGCCTGGGTGGTAGCTGGGTTGGTCAGCCTGCCAGCTTCCCCTCATTGTCACTACCTGGGTAAGCTCTCTGTGCTGCCTTGGCTAGCTCACCCCATGCACCTACAGCAAGGAGAGGGGCCAGTTCTCCTGCTCTTGGGCCTCAGATCTGGGTTCCCCTCACTCACATTGCCAGGGCTAGCTCTACTTACTGTTTTGCCCAGGCAGGTGCAGGGTCCTCACTCCTGATTGCTTTAAGGGTCTTACAAGGTGTGTGTGGGTCAGCTCTCCTGCTCTCAGGGCTGGCTCACCTGTGCCGCCAACAACAGGGTCAAGTCTAGTGTGTTGCCCAGGCAGGGTGAGGGGCTGCTCTCCTGTGTGCGGTGACTGCACCTGGGGTGGGACAGGGCTTTGCCCTTCCCCTTTAAGTGAGCACGGCTTCTTGCTGTTTGCATTCTGGCCTGTTGGGTTGTTTTAATGTTTTGTTCAGTTTTCCTTTGTTTTCTATGAAGGGCAGCCTTTTGTCTTCTTTCCCCACAGAAGGTCCAGCTCAGAGGCTCCAGTTTTTCCACATGTGTGGTGTCTTTGCAATGCCACTTTTATCAACCTCAAATATTATAACTCAGAGGCAGTATCACTTTACACATACAATTTCAAAACATCAATATATTCAACATAAAGGAACTATTAGAAAAACTAAGTTGGAGTGAAATTACACATATACAGAAGCTAGAAATTTAAAACTCCATTTCAGATTTCTGAAATCTTCTTTTAAGTGATGCCAAGTCCTTTTGCACACACATGCACACACATACACATGAACACCACACCACACTATGCACACACATATATCATATACACAAACACCATACACACGAACACTACACTATACACCAACTACATACCACACATATTACACACATACCACACACACACACACACACACACGTACCACACACACCACACTACATACACACCATACACACGTATACACACACCACACTACACACCATACACACACACTGCATACCACACATACATACACACTATACATAAACAAACACATCATATTACACTCCACACATACACCATATACATGAACACTATACTACACATCACACATACATACATACCATGCATACAAACATCACACCACACACACACACACACCATACATACGAACACTATACTACACACACACATACACAAAACACCCTGATGATATGGGATGCCACCCAAGGAAGGCAAGGAAAGATTTTTAAACTTCTTAACAAGATTTCAGCTTCTTAAATAGCATATGATATTTATTTTAGGGCTAAGGAGATGACTTTGTGGATTCAGTACTTGCTGTGCAAACATTCGGCTCAGAATTTAGATCTGCAGCACCTTCATGAAAGTTGGGTGGGTATGATAGCCTGCCTGTAATTCCAAAGCTCAGGAGCTGACACAGAGACCCCTAAAGCAAGCTGGCTAGCTAGACGAGGCAAGCAGGCAAGCTCCAGGCTAAGCAAGAGGAACTTCCCCAAGTAAAGTAGAGACTGGTCAAGGATGGCACCAAATGTTAATGTCTGGTTTCTGTTTGTGTTTGCTTATTTTCTTATTTTTGGTGTTTAGAGATGGGATCTCATGTAAATCCAGGCTTGGCTTGAAGTCACTATATAGCAGAGACTAGCTTTGAACTCCTGACCCTCCTGCCTCCACCATTTAAATGCTGGCATGCTAGGTGCATACTACTACTGCTCAACTATGTTTGTCAGGAATTGAGCCCCAAATGCTTAAGAACTAATGAGATATTGCATGTACTATTCACAGAGGCAAAAAGGTAAAGACAGGGTGAATGACTAGCTGACCAAATTCAGTTCTGGCCTATTCATTCTTGACTGTGGAAACCATAGTGTCTTGGTGTCTCAGTATTTCAAATCTGTAAAATGGAGAACAAATACTACTCCATAGAACTATTGAGAAGATTGTATTGATTAGTTCGTAGACACTAGGATAATACTTGGCACAGATAAAATATTAGAAATTTGATTATTGGTAACAAAATTTTAGATATTTTGTGAAGTTTTCTTAAGAAATTGAAAGATTTCCCAAAGTCCTCCATCTCTTGGAGCTTAGATATGTTTCACAATTAGAATTTTTGGTTGTCAGTTATATGATATAATTAGTGAAATCTAGAATAAAAAAATAATGAAACAGTATGATTTTTCATTGAAAATTAGCAATATTCACTAAGATGGATAAATAAAGATTTTTAGAAGTTTCAGGTCAGGTCAGGTTTTATTGCCAAAGAAATAAGCTGCAAACTTTCCCAAAGTGTTTAGAGTATTTTGGGTTATGAAACTACATGTAAGTTTCACTATAAGACATGTCATTCACAAATGTCATTTTGTTTTTAAAAATAGTGTATATGTATTTGTGGTGGTTTGAATGAGAATGGCTCATATGTTGCAATACTTGGTCCCTAGTTGGTGAGATTGTTTGGAGGGGATTAGGAGGTGTGGCCTTGTTGGAGGATGTCACTGGAGGTGGGCTTTCAAAAGCCACATGTCATTCCCACTGCTTTCTCTGCTTCTTCTCAGGGGTTTGGAGATGTAAGCTATTCTGCCAGCATGCCTTTACTCCATCTTCATGGACCCCAAGCCTCTGGAACCATAAGACCAATTAAATGCTTTTTAAAGTAAGTTTCTTTGATTATGGTGTTTTATCACAGGAATGTAAAGATGCAACTAATACAATATGGAAAAAAAAACAAGCCACTGTGGTGATTTTAACGAGAATGTCTCCCACGGGCTCAGGTATTTGAGTATTTGGTCCCCAGCTGGAAGCACTGTTTGAGAGGCAGGATGAGGAGATGTGACCTGGCTGGAGGAAGTATGTCAGTGGGGTTAGTCTTTGAAAGGAAAAGCCCTTAACTGTGTCTACTTTGCTCTTTCTGCTTGGTGTTTGCACTTCAGATGGGAGTCCTCAGCTTCCTGCTCCTGGCGCCATGACTGAGGCTTGTTGCTATGCTTCACATCATGCCATGATGGACCAAATAAACTCTTTGCTCTATAAGTTGTTTTTGGTGATGATGTTTTATTACATCAACAGAAAGTTAGTAATGCAGGCATATTGTTGAGTATTCAAGAGTTACTTACATGTTAGGGTTTTGAGAACTCATTGAATGATATATTTTGTGTGATTTCTTTCCACCTACCAGGAAGAGACATCCATGTTTTCATACACATGCATTGTATTGCAAGTGGTCTGGAAAGAGACATGACAGAGAATTGAGATTTGTCAGTTCTGGAGAAAGGGATAGGGTAGGCTGAAAGGGACTGGCCACTATTGATCTGGATACTCCTGAATTCTGAATTGGGTCTTCTATAGAAATATGATCACACATATTGAAGTAATCAAAATAGCAAAGAAAAACTGTTAGGAAAAGTCAGTCAAAAATAGAACTGTGATACAGGTCTGTTGACATACACAGGCCTGCCATCCTAGCTACTTAGGGAGCTGAGGTGGGGAGGTACTAAGTTCAAGTCTTATCTGGCTAAATAGTTCAATACCACCTTTAGGTGACTCAGTGAGATTCTGTCTCAAAAAACAAAAGGAGACAGGGGGGCGGGGGGGGAGGCTGGAGATGTCACTCAGTGGTAGAGTGCTTGCCTATTATGTTCAAGGTCCAGGGTTTGCTTCCAAAACAATGGAAGAGTGATCAAGAGGCAGCAGGAAGGACGGTAAAGGGGCATGGAAAACCAGCTTTATTTGAGCCCTGCTATAATAGCAAGCTCAGGAGACAGTATGATGAAATGGCATGGTTTGGATTTACATACGGAAAGAAGCAATAACTAAGAACAGTGTGAGCCAATTTTCTACTAGAGTTCCAGACTCAGGAGAACAGCGTTGGCATTTCTGTCCTGAAGCTTGTATTTGAAGTGCCCAAGAAGTGTTTTCTGATAGCAACAGAAATAAGCATAAGGGCTCCTCAATCTTAGCCTCTCCAGACACCCATAATGCTTCTGACTTACAAAGGCAATGGAGTCCTCTTTACAAACGGAGTCAGCGAGGATCTGTCCAGCAGGGACAATGGCAGATCCCACTTTCACCTCTGTCCAATCTGTTCTCCAGGCAGGCATCCAGAGGAGCCCTTTCAAGTCATAAGGTCAGGTACTCGGGATGTAGCTCTGTGCTACATTGTGAGCTTAACATGAATGAGGCCGTGGTTGTGATCCCCAGCACTGCAGAAGGAAATAAAATGATAAACAAACAAACACATGCCTTGTGGTGTCATTGCATCAGTGGCTTTCTTGGGATCTATCCAAGTATAACTCTACCGAGAGAAAAAGCACCAGTTCCTCTCTGGTTGTAAGTCTAAGGCTCCTCAGGGCCCCATATTCTCTTTTGTTCCGTTCGGGAAGAAGCTGGCTTGAGAAAGTGATGGTGACAAACCCCAAACCAGGGGAGATGAACACCAAGAGGGAGATTTGACAAAAGAAAGACATTAACTGTATTTATTTATTTAAATATTTTTATTCTCACATATATTACATCATGACTGCAGTTTTCCCTCCCTCCCCTCCCCTCCCCACCTCCCTCTTTTGCCCAGCTCCACCCACTCTACCTCCCCTCAGAGAAGAACAGGGTTCCTAGGAACATCAAACAAACATGGAATACTATGCTACAATAAAACCAGGCACAAACCATCATATCAAGGCTCAACTAGTCAACCCAGTAGGATGAAAAGGGTCCTGAAAGCAGGAAAAAGTATAGAAAATAGCCTTCACTCCCACTATTGGGAATCCCACAAGAACACCAAGCTACTCTGCCATAACATATATATACAAAGGAACCAGGTCAGATCCCTACAGGCTCCCTGATGACTTCGGGCCCCCATGAGTCCTGATCAGTTGATTCTGTGAGCTGTGTTCTCATGGAGTCCCTAACCCCTCTGGTTCCTCTGATTCTCCCTTCCCCTCTTCTTCAGGACTCCAGGAGCTCCCCCTAATGTTTGACTATGGACTCTGCATCAACTCCCATCAGTTTCTGGATGAAGTCTCCTTGGTCTCTGATGATGATTCTGCTAGACTCTGGTCCCAGAACACTGTGCATGCAGGACAGACTGCAGATTGAAGATTTGCAGCTGGGTTTGTGTTCCTATCTATCTACTTGAAGCCTAGCCGGGTTACAGAAGATGGCTGGTTCAGGCTTTGCATCGTCCATTACTAAGAGTTGTTGTTAGGGTCACTTTCATAGATTCCATGGAGTTTCCATTGGACTAGGTTTCCATCTCACTCCCGAATGCCCCCTAATTCCAGTTTCTCCCAGTATTTTCCCCCTCCCCACTTGATACATCCTCTTCCAAGCCCCACCTCCCACAGTCTATTCTATTACCCCTTACCAAGGAGATCCTTGCAATCCCTAAATCCAGTCTCTCTTTGAGTCTTGTTCTGCCACAGCTCCTTCTGAGTAATTCAAGCTTATGCATGGTGGTTCATAGGCTCACGGTTTTGAACATTCAGTCATCATTCAGAGGCACTGTTTGGGAGGTTATGTGGAGCTCCCCTTGCTGGGGAAGTATGTCACAGGAGGCGGGCTTTGAGGAGTTAGAACCCTGCCCCATTTTCTGTTCTTTCTCCTCTTTCCTATATGCTGATGGAAATGTGACCAGCCAGCTACCATGCTCTCCCTAACTGTTGCTGTGCATTTCTCACCATGGTAGACTTCATCCTTCTGGAACCATAAGCCAGACTAAGCCTTTCTTAAGTCTACTTTTTCAGCTGTTTTAATATAACAACAGAAGAGCAACTAGGCCACTGATATTTCTTTATTCCATCCCCAAATACAACAAACAGATTTTAATATTCATTTTGTTGGTTGTTGCTCGCTGCATGGGAAGACCTACTTATTCATACATTTCTTTCTTTCTTTTTGTGGTGGTAGGTATTCAACCCAGGCCCTTGCATGTGCTAAATATCTAACATTGAACTCCTCAGCTACTGTATATTTTAGTATGTCTTTGTGCCAGGATATTGGAAACAACTCTGTCCATGTGAGTACTTTTGCAATGCTTGTTGACTGTTGAGTAGCTTTAAAAACATTTTATAAGATGCCAAAATCTCATAAGAAAGTGAGATCCTTGAAAATGAGTGGCTCTGACCTGAAGGTGAAGCTCAAAAGTACAAACAGTTCTCTCTCTCTCTCTCTCTCTCTCTCTCTCTCTCTCTCTCTCTCTCTCTCTCTCTCTCTTGTGTGTGTGTGTGTGTGTGTGTGTTTGTAGATGAAAGTTTCTGTCATGCCTGGTCCTGCAGCCGTTTAGTCCCAAATAAACACACAGAGGTTTATATTAATTATAAACTGTTTGGTAGATGGCTTGGGCTTCTTATTGGCTATCTCCCTCCCTCCCTCCCTCCCTCCCTCCCTCCCTCCCTCCCTCCCTCCCTCTCTCTCTCTCTCTCTCTCTCTCTCTCTCTCTCTCTCTCTTAATTATTAACCCATTTCTATTAATCTGTGTAACTTCATGCTGTCTTGGCTTACTGGTGACACCTGAGCCTCTTGCTTCCTCTGTAGCTACATGGCATCTCCTCAGCGACTTACCCTCTGAATTCCTCTTCCCAGAATTCTACTCTGATAGTCCTGGCTATACTTTCTGCCTGGCTGCAACATGCCTGACCATTGGCTGAAACAGCTTTATTCACCAACCAATAAGAGAAACATATATTCACTGCATGCAAAATGATACTGTAAGACCCGCGAGAGCATGGTCCCTCGGGCTCCCACTCAGGAAAGGTGGTCCCCCCAAATCACTCACGAGAAGCCGTCTTGATGCAAACGCATGAGGTCCTTTATATTCCAAGTGCACTGGGATCACCAGCCATACGCCATGCAGGGCTAGAGGGCTGAGGACCCTCAGTACAGGATTGAGACAGCTTTTATAGGGTTACAACAAAGCCCACACATTGTGAACCAATCATCTCGTAGCACCCAGTGTGAACCAATTAATTTAAACTATCCAAGCCCGTGCTTAGCCCAGGAAGTCTGCTTTCGTACAGGCTTCTGGGTGGGGTGACAAGGCTCATTTCCTGTGTTCATTCACTCACAGGTGCTGTCGTGAACATCCAAGAAAGTGACCTTCAGCCTGGGATTTAAGACTCCCAGCTTCCTGGGGTCAGTGGAGAGTTAGGATAAATTTTTCCATCCTAACAATATCCCCCATTGTATGTGTGGTGTTGAGAGCTTAATTTTAGAGGTTGCTTGCAATTAATTACATACTACCAGAAGCCATGACAATATTGACGTACTTTTTTTTTTTTTTAAACTTCACTCAAATGAGGCCTCTACTTCACCCCACTAGTATATGGGACTGTAGCACATAGAACTGTTCATCATTGGTAAAATTCTTAGGCTTCTGAATCCAACTGTCTTTGATCTCATTATCCAGGGAGACCAAGATGTCACAACTATCAAGAGGAAAGCAAATCCCAGAAGTGTTAACACCATCGATCATTTTGCAGAATAATCTTGTGCAGAAATAAAGGAAGAAGAACACGACTGTAACTTTTATTGGCCTTCCATTGGCCTGTGACTTCAAGCAGCATGAACTCAATATAGACACTCCATTATTGATGTTCCTACAAAACCTGCATTTTAATACCCCTCATGAACTCAGGATTGATAGAAATAGTCTTCTTTCCTAATGATCTGAAACTGGAGATAAAAATAGATGTCTTACCTCCTGGAACAAGAGGGTAAGTGTCCTCCTGGGTGCTGAAGAAATGTCTTTGATGGCATGGCCAGAGAATGGCCTTGGTAATTGGTTCTGAGTAATTAACCATGGCCAGTGCTCTTAATGAAAATTATTCCAAAGCTAAAGTCATGATGTCTGCGACAGACACCCCTCCCCCCAATTCAACTGATTTAAATAAACTACAAAGCACAACCAACAACTATATTAAATGTATCCAAAATCCATAAAACTGCTACAGCCATTCAGCTTTTGTGGGGACCAATTTATCCTGTCAAATCCACTGAAAAGCCACATGATTCACCAATATGCTATTGAACATATTTGTGCATACTTTAGTTTGTATACATGGTGTGTGTGTGTGTGTGTGTGTGTGTGTGTGTGTGTGTGTGTGTGTGTGTGTGTGTGTTGCAGGCACATGAAGACCACAGGAGATCAGAGGACAGTCTTGTCTATCTGTTCTCATTCACAGTCTCTTGTTGTTTTCCTGATGTGTACACAGAGCTAGCTGGCCCTGGAACTTGCCAAGATTCTCATCTCCACCTCCCTCATTTGTGGGGTTAGGATAGGTCCTATTGTGCCCAGCTTTACCTAGGTTCTTGGGATCCAGACACAGGTAGGTCTTCACACTTGCTCAGCATGCATTTTACTCACTAACCCATCTCCCCAGCCATTGAATGTTTTCAATAACCATGGAAATTACTGTTAACTTCTACTTTGAATATTGCCTATCAACCATACTTGTAGAACCTGGTGAGGTGCATTTGAGTCTTTAAAATGGGGGATATCATCACCACCCAGGTAAGTGTGTTCTCACACTTTGGTATGTTGGAGATGGTTTTCACTGACTTGGGCAATACCTGTTTCCCCACAAGTAGCCATGGTCAGTGTTGTTGAGCTGGTAGCTTGAAATTGGTCATGGAGTAATTGAAATTACTCCATGTAATGATGGAGTTTTTCATTGTTGTTTTCAGACAGGGTCTCACTATATAACCTTGGCTAGCCTGGAACTTACTATGTTGACCAAAGTGGTCTGGAACTCAGAGAGATCCACCTGTCTCTGCCTCCTGTGTGCCAGCATGTAAATGAATGGTACAAGAGTTCGAAATAAAGGGATATCAAATATTTATTTGGGGAACACTCACAAAAGACAATAAGGTAGACAGCCGCCTTGGTCTTTTGCCCAGGGATGCTGGGAGCCGCTACCAGATCTCCAATCACCACACAAGAGACAGTGAGACCACTCCCCTCTTACTTTTAAAGGAGTTATGTCAGCAAACAAGAAGCTCCACCTCTGTCTGGCCAGGTAGCCCAGGGTCATGGGCTGGGCGAATACCCACTACACCAGGATTCAAGATTAAAGACAAGCACCTGAATTGTTAATGAAGGACATTTTACCTCCCTCAGGGACATTTGGCAATATTTAGGGATATACTTTGTCACAGCTTTAGGGTTGCTGTTGACATTTAGCAAGTAGGAGCCAGGCATACCGCTTAGCCTCTCTGCTATGCAGAGGCCAGATTCCCATCACCATAGCAATAATTATCTGGCCCTAAATGTCCTTGGTGTTGAGGCTGGGTTATACCAGAGAAGTTGTCAAACATAACCCTGGCCAGCTCGTTCTCCAGCTCTGCCCTCCCTCCTCTTTTCTCCCTGTTTTTGAGTACCAGTTATTAGTCCCTAACCCAGAAAGTGTTCCTTATACTCTCAGACAAGTAAAATCTGTAATTATTATCAGAAACCACCTGTAAGAATGAATGTTCTTGAAAGACTGAAAGAAAATTCTCCCCTGAGTAACTCATTCAGACTATGGGTTGACAAGAGAATAAATATTTTAAGCTTGATAGACCACCTGGTCTTAGTTAGAATTAACTATATAGTGGGATACATCTTAATTTTTAAAAGAAGGAACATGGCTGTGTTCCGGTAAAATTTTATTTCCAAAGTGGGGGTGATAGTTTGCAGATTTGGACTAACAGCTCATCCCACCCCCCTGTCTCAACCAAGGTTTGATTCTGGTGCCCTAAGCCTTCATCTTACGTTGAAAAACTCTTATCATGTGTTAGGGCGTCAGGGTCTGTGGGTGCCCATAGAGATGGCTGCACTCCATCTTGGCACAAAGGCAGAGAGTTCAAAGCTGTCAGCAAGTCATAAGACCTAAAGGTCAAAGGTGTGGCTACAGAAAGATGCTTTGGCTGTCTTAGTCTAAATAACAACAGACCTGAATCTGAGATGTGGCTACTCTGGACTTCAAGGCTAGGGAACAAGAAGTTGAAGCTAAGGTGTGGTTATTGAACCCTTAGAATAAGTGAGGAAGGAAAATCTGTTTGTTCCATATACATGGTACTGTGTTCCCCTTTTTGGTTAAGGTATATAAGAGTGGTGAAAAATAAAATCATGGCATTCCAGTATTGACTGATCTGCCCTCCTGACCTTTATTCTGCCTCTCTGTCTTTTCTTTATCATCTACAGCTAGCCTTTCCCTCATCCACACTCCCCCACTCAGGTACGGACTTGGGGCTACTTGGCTGGCTCTAATTGCAGCTCCACAAAGACTGCTCCTGACAAGGGTCCATATCACAGGCCTCCAGATGCTGGTGTTTTAGATGTGTTCTCTGTGATCCTGTCCGCGTGTCCTGCACAGAATGGAGATCCTTTAAATACCACAGCTGTAATGCGATGTCTGTTTGTCCATCAGTAAATGGGTAAAGGAAGCTGACCAATGACAGAGGAAAAAGAATCTTGAGAGCTTTGGAGGAAGCATAAAATTTTATGCTTCTTGCCTAGAAATGCTTGGGTCAAGCCATCACTTTGGACCATGGCTCTACTCCTTCTACCTGCAGACCTTTGCAATGAATTATGAACCTTATTTTTAAAGGGGTCAGCACTCACTGAAACAGAAATAATGTTGTGCCAGGGGACATGACTTCAAAGAATCCACATGGGCATGGAGGAAGATTCATAACAGTTCTCATGCCCAGTCCTGTGAGATCTCAAGAACTTGCAAATAAACTTTGGCCCATCTTATTGGACGTGGTCACTATATTTCCCTTCTGATCATGAAACTTCAGGAATTAAAAATTCCTGATGGAAGTCAGTGCAGTTTGTTACACCTGGAAGCCCCCAGCAAAGAGCTTGAGGTAGCCTTGGGCTGGGGAACTGTGCTGAGATGCAGAGAGGAGACCTTCTAGCTTCTTGGGCCCTCTGGGAGCAGTAGAAAAGCTTTCATGGCTCTGGCAATGTTTGCATGTTTCCCTACTCTTTCAGTAGGCAGATGAGGCACTCCAAATGCTGATAGCATCAGCTTCACCCCCTCCCCAATCCTGGAGTGGTCAGGCCAGTACTCCAGAGACCATGGTGGCCCTCTGTGCACTTGGAGCCTGGCTGAGCAAGTATGTTAATCTTCCTTAGTCACTAGGTGGCAGAATATAATTAAGATGTCAGAGAGTCTCCTGAAACATTGGCGGTGCTTTTTCGTTCCTACTTTAATGGCCTCCTTCATTACTTTGCAGTATTTGGTAGTGACATTCAGGGCTGAGGTAACAGCATAAACATTTTCCTCTGCAAACACACCCATCCTGCATTTATTCAGGTTTTGACATTTTTCATTTAGCTAACTTACCTCTTAGAAGAAGTGTCTTTAACTTAAAGTCCATTACATTCCATTGACCATTCTGTGGACCTTTCAAACTTTATGTTTTACCCTTCATTATGTCATTCTTTGGGGATAGAAATAAATACCTTCCTGACATCTGTAAAATTTCAGATAATTTTAACATACACACATGAGATAAATCCATTTTATAGATGAAAAATCCATGAGTTCATATTGATAATAAGTACATTTGTTAATTTTTCTAACAACAAAGAAAATAGTTACTCAAGTGAAAAATTCTGAAAATCCATAAAAGAATACAGAAGGAAAAGATAGACAGTAATCCTATTATTCATAGAGACCAATTAAAAGGAGGTTATGGTGCCCCAAATAATTAATCTTACCAAGTTGATGATGGAAAAATTCTAAAACAAAACCCCCATATTCATAATAAATGTTAGCCCATTAAGATATGACCCTTGGCTATCTAAAATTCTAGGTCAGCACTTAAGGCAGAATATGCTATTTGTATTAGCATTTTATTATGGCAGATTTCAAGCATGTGCAAAACAACACAGAGAAGATGATAAACCCATGCATGCAATACACACCTATCTTAGAAACTAACACTACAGTGATGGGAGATGTTATTCTGTAAATATGTTTTTCATACTGGTTAATTAATAAAGCCCTGTTGGCCAATAGAAAAGGAAGATAGGAGGGACTAAGAAACTAGGAGGAAGGAGGAAGTAGTTGGGAGGAGTCAGGATGGAGAGCATGGAGAAAGAAGGTGCTGGTGGCGGCTCCCCGATAAGATGACCACGTGGAAATACTTAGATAAGTAGAAATTGGTTAATAATTAAGACAGAGCTAGCCCAGAAGCAATAATGGTAACTGGCCAACAGGATTGTATCAAATACAGAGTCTCAGCGTGTTATTTGGGGCCGGCGTGCCAGACTGGCGGTGGGCGGGCTGGCGGGCTGGCAGAAAACAACAAGCTACAAATGGGGCCCAACGTGGCTATAAGAACTTTCACTTAAAACTAATAAAACTAAGAAATGTTTTAGAAACAAAGAAACAGAGACTAGCAAGACTTCTTGGTAGCAGCATTTTCTCGGTTGGATTTGTTTTGCTGTAGACAGAGATTTGCGCTGCTCCTTTAAGGGAGGTTTCCAAAATTAGTATAAGCGGCAAAAAAACCGCCTTGCTTTTAAAGGGCTCTGCTAACAATTCATTGATGTATACAGAGCTGCAATGAAGGTTTACACTGTGTTTTAAAAAAATACGCTGGCTTGGGAGAGAAAAAGAAACAGGATACAATGGTTTAAAAAAGAAAAAAGGAAGTAGAATGGCTGGATGTGGTGGCACACGCCTTTAATCCCAGCACTTGGGAGGCAGAGGCAAACAGATCTCTGTGATTTCAAAGTCATACAGAGGGAATTCCAGGACAGATAAAAGTGACACAGAGAAACCCTGCTTCAAAATATGTAAAAATAGAAGTAGAAGAAATCGAGTAATAAAAAAGCCATATAAAGATGGAAAGCACAGAGAAATGTTGGATACTACACGCAATTCTGTTGTCTTTAAATTATTTGATTGCTGAAAAATAACAACTACTGATAAAAGAAATGCTGCTGGATTAATTCAATTTATATATTTTAAAAATGCTTTGACTCCAAAATTTAAGCCTAAGGACAAGTTACTGGGGAAAAGTATTTTTTCCACAGAAAATGTTTCCACAGAAAATGAAAAGCTGTGGATTCCTTCCAGACTAATGTGGTTTGATCAAGCCAGACCCCCTGAAACAGCACCCCAGGTGATCCAACATTCAAAACAGTTGGGACAAGCCAGGCTTGCAGACTACAGCCAAGATTTCTGCATCTTCTTTGGACCCCCATGACAGCGCCCTCTACCAGCAGGAAGTAGTTTGGAAAGAATGACGCCCAAATTCCCAATGTTTATAAATGTTTGTTTTCATTTAAATGGGCTTGGTTATAAATGGCTAATGACCACAAGCAATCTTTTTAAAGGTAAAAAGGAAATTATGATAAGAATACTTTGCTTTGGAATGGATTTTCTTTTATTGATACAATTTAAGGTCAACTTTGTGATATGTATATTTCTCCTCTTGTTTAGGTATTGTGTTTATATAGCTCATTGGAAAATGTAATGTATAATTTAGTACAGATTAGAGAGTTGCCTATGATAGTTAAAACTTGGAGTTAAGTTAGTTAGGAAGTTAGTTAGGATTTCTAGATATGCAGAGAGATTTATTAGAGATGAATAGGCATTCTTCAAACCTTTCAAAGACCTACAGAATATGGATGGCATTTAAAATGGTTTAGGGTTTTTCTTGACAATGAGGCACAACTGTTCCTGGTAACAACACCTGCATCAGAAAGGAAGATGGACATCGAAGAAACACATTATGGAGTTTGCTTCTAATATGGCAAGACTAGCCATTTGGGCAAGGTACTGCTCTTCTGGACTGTTTGACTTTATGTTGTAGAAATTGGATATGCAGAACCCACAAAAAGGTGACTGCTGATGCAAGATGGACATTGCTACAGGATTCCTGCTTCTTGGAAGAGGCTGCCTGTGCCGCGCCTGCCCTCTCCAGCAAGGAAGACGCGACTCCGGGAAGATCTTCTTCATGCAGTTTTAATCAGGATTCTTGAAACATGTTCTTCTGACCCATGAGACCCTGGGGAACCACTGCACAGGCTTAAATACCCTTGTGCTAACCAACCCCAGTGAGCTACGTGGACCCTGCAGATAGGCTACTCTAACGCGGAAGCAGACAGGCTGAACAGACTTAACCAAATAAGGGCTTGTTTACGCCAGAGAGCATTCACCCTTGGGGAGGTGGAAGGCGGAAGCCAGCGCCATCTTTAAGGCGCGGCACTTCACAGCTCTCTACATCTGCCTGCCAGACAGTCTACAGGACACAAAGAAAAATGACTGACAAACTGCCAATACAGGTGGACAGTTTAAAGTTTCCTGCTTTGTTGAGGAGTCTGGAGACACACTATGGCCTATGGGCTGAAGATGGAACATTACAGAAGAACTTTGTGTGACTGACCAGGCAATGAGTTGTCTCTGTCATTTCTAGAGTTCATATATTGTCCTTCTGTGGTCTTTGAAGGAGTTGAAGACAGATAGTTATGGTTGTAGTTTTCCTTGGTTAGGATTAAAGATAAGTTACATATAGGACTTTAGACTCACAAAGATAGGATAGATGATATTTTCTTTAAGTCTTACAAAATGTTAATGGACTAAATATTGTTTACTGTGATTCTTATTTGCTAACTGTTGTATGACATATTTTGCTATGTTAAGGTTAAACCCCTTCTTTTATTTTAGACAGGAAAGAGGAGATTATGGGAGATGTTATTCTGTAAATATGTTTTTTATACTGGTTAATTAATAAAGCCCTGTTGGCCAATAGAAAAGGAAGATAGGAGGGACTAAGAAACTAGGAGGAAGGAGGAAGTAGTTGGGAGAAGTCAGGATGGAGAGCATGGAGAAAGAAGATGCTGGTGCCGGCTCCCCGATAAGATGACCACGTGGAAATACTTAGATAAGTAGAAATGGGTTAATAATTAAGACAGAGCTATCCCATAAACAATAATGGTAACTGGCCAATAGGATTGTATCATATACAGTCTCTGAGTGTTATTCGGGGCTGGCGCGTCAGACCGGCGGCGGGCAGGCAGGCAGAAAACAACAAGCTACACTACAGACCCCATCTGATTCTTTAATACATTATTTACATTTAATTCTTTAATACAGAGGCATAGTGTTGTTAAGCATGGGAGTGGTCTGGCCATAGTGGGTCAGACTCCCTGCTCAGAGACTCTGGAATTTATTCTGCTGGGGAAAATACAATCTGAACCAAGTGTGACTCTGTCTTCCCGGTGGATAAATGTATATCATAGTACCGTAGAACCATAGAACAGAAAGCAACATATCAAACATGTGAATGGATTATAACAAGCAAGGGGCTCTTCCGATGACAGATTTTCATAGCATGCTGCTCTTAGTCACTTGGTCTAGACCTGACTCTGCAGTGCTGGGAGCCCCTGTTTTTTGAGGTCTTAGTTTCATGCTCAACTTTTGCTATTTCTTCAGCTGGATGTTTGCCTTCCACATTTTCTCCTGACTAACACTGGCCCACAGAGCCCTTTTCACCCCTTATCCACACTGGATCAGGTGCATCTTTTCTGCAACTCTTACTGTATTTTCTTCCTCCCCACTTCCTCTTTATACTGCCAGGGTTATAGGAAAGCTCCAGCAATTCCTCTTTCCAGAGTGCTGATACCATACACTTGGGGGTGCGTGGGAGGGAGCGGTGACCTCACTTCTCCCTACTTCTATTTTCCATGCCCTGGACTCTTGCTACATGTCTGGCACTGCATGGTGTGCTGAGTAGGCAAGAATGAAGGCAATGGAGCCCTGCCTTCGAAGAGCTCACAGGTTAGTTGGTGCCTAGGTGAGTTGGGAAGTGGAAGATAAATGAACACTGTGCAATATATGAGCAACCCCCCCCAAACAAAAAACAGAACAAAACAAAAAACCCTGTAGAAATCCTGTAGATACAGCTATTATGGGCATATCAAAGAGGGTGGGCTTGTCCTTTTAGGGTGGCCAGGAAAGTTTACCTAGGAAGAACATTGGCTTTCTGCATTTGCGTTTATTTCATTTTGGGGTCCAGCTGTACATACATATAGTTCAAATATATGTTACTTACAAAAAAGGCATATAACCCTCATTACTACTTTCCTATCCCATTGTTCTCCAAAACTGATAATTGCCTTGTCTGTTTTCTTTTGTGTCTTTCTAGAAGTTCTAATATGAATATGTGGGCAAACACACACACACTTTTTTTCTTTCTCTGCAAATGTGGTAGCAAAGGTGGTGTGCACTTGGTATGTTTTGAAAAACATGATGTTATTTAGTAATAAGGGATTTTAGAATCAGAATATCTGCATTCAAATACCAATTCAGTAATTCACTAGCTGTTTAAACTTGGCAAGTCATTCAACTCTATCTGGTTGTTTTCAGTATTTTTATCTCATGCTTTCTAATTCTCACAGCTTATTTTCTGAGAAACTAATTGTAAATTATATGCACACAAATATACATCATTATTAAATGTTGGGAGCTCTTTTAGACATTCTCTTCTGTTTTGTTGGACTGATTGTATCCTGCAGTTTAAGTTTTGAGGTTTTGTATTATGTTTCCTCTATCATAGGTCTGGTCTCCAACTGGTGACTTCAAAGATGTTGGAGTTTGCAGTGTCCACAGAAAAACATGCAAATGTTTACCATGGCTTGTTTAATAAGGACATTAATCTACCCCTCATAGCTTTGCCCTCAATACTAACTCATTTTCAAACAGCTTATCTCTTGATACAAACACACTGATGAGTAAATTTCATTCTAGGAATTTAGGAGTGCTATAAAAATTCAAACAGTGGCCCAGCTCTAGTAGTCTTCTAGAATGAAAAACACCAAAGCATGGAGAGTTGAAGTCATTTCCTCAGGGCTCTACATCAAATAAATATAAAGTGGAGATTTAAGCTAAGGTCATTAAAGTTAGATTCTCTCATATAGGTTCATTATTAGAATTTTTACTAGAAAAAAATAGAAGGAAAAAAATTAAGCCTATCATATAAAACAATTACACATATTTTACTCAATATCACATACACCCAAACACAAGATTATGGAAAAATATTACTACCACATGGGTATTAACTCCTTAGCAAATTGAGTCTACCATGTGTCAAATGCTATGCAAGGTGCTGAGGATACAATGACAAATGGGATCTGATGGCCAGCCCTAACTCCTCCTCTGGAAGTTAGGCAGGAGGTCTTTCTGGTCTGAACCCTCTTCATTTGTTGCTGCCTGAAGAATATCTAGTCTATTCATTTATGCAGGAGTATGCCAGTATCTATCTTTTGTTTAAAAAAGCAATAATGCATTAGTATTGGCTTGTTGGTGTTTTGTGTGTGTGTGTGTGTGTGTGTGTGTGTGTGTGTGTGTGTGTGTGTGATTGGCAAAGTGTGAAATGACATCTTCTCTGGAGGAAGGATGGAGACATGAAGGCAAGCATACCTGAACTAGCTGTTCAGCATGACCAACTTCTTTCTACAGGCACAAGCAATATCAACTGTATTTGCTGGTCTTAATTGCCATTCTTCAAATTGCTGTGTAAGCTGTTCCCCTCTTGGGAGGTCCAGGAGTAAGAAATCCTTTGAACTTGGTTAAATCATATTGTTTTTCTATCTGAGGAACCTTGACTTTTCGTAGAAAATTGCACAAACCTTGTCAATGTCAAAGATATTCCCATACTTCAGTTCTACACAAACACCCACTGTCACTGCTCATAAGTACCCTTCATTTCCCAATGTGGTAGTGACTTAAAAATTATTTTTAAAAAGAACTCCTGCACTGAATGCCATACTTTTTTTCATGAAGGTCCTTTAATAATCTACTCCTCTATCTTGCCATCTAAAAAGTTCTCTTGGAAATCACAAGTAGAGTTAAGAAATATAAAAGTTATGGCTTACTCTCTGGAGTCACGCTATTGGACTTTGTCAAGGCCACATGCGCATGAGTTCTTGCATCTCTCAGTGTATACTTGAGATAGTTTTCTTTATCCTATTTGTTGGCTAAAAGCCATGGTCACTAATGAAACACTCTTTTTAGAAGTCTATCTTCAGATACTGTTGCCTTCTGGGACAAACATTTACTTTGCTGAACTCATTTCTCTTTTGTCATTTGTGGTTCCTTACGCCTCTGGACACCAGGTTTGGGAGGTGATGGAGATTGACCTTCAGCTTATTGTAGGCATGGAAAGATTATTGAAATGGAAGTGGCTACCTCTGGAACACACTCGGTGAATTTCCCACTAGCTATAGCATCTTAATCCAGTGTTCTGTACATTTGTTGACTCAAGTGTTCCATGAACACCATAAGAATTCTATCCTCCCTACTTCAAAGACTTGTTGAGAGGACTAAGTAAGATGAAACACTGAAGAAGGCACTTTCAAAAGGGTCATACTATTAGATGTCTGGATTTGCTGTTTCCTTGCCGGCTTTCCTATTGCAATTTTCTTCACTGGTGCAGTGTGTCAAATGCAATCTCCTTGCAGCATCTAGATTCAACTTTTGTGAAAAGCTAGTAGATGAAGTACCTGAATCTGAATCAGATTGGTTTCCATGGTAACTCTTATTTCCCCTTCACCATTCTTGTTGTTTAGCATATAGGCCTTTTAAAATGTTTTCTTTTTCTACTTTTACATTTGTTCTATTTTTTAATTGTGTATGTATATGTCTTTCTGTCTGTTTCTCTGTCTGTGGGTATGTGCTTGTATATGAAGTTGACCACAGATCTCTTGGAGCTGAAGGTATAGACAGTTGCGAACTGCCTGATAAGGAGACTGGAAGCCAATCTGAGCTTGGTTCCTCTGCAAGAGCATGCATACTCTTAACTGCTGAGCCATCTATACATCCACTCTTTTTTTTTTTTTTAATAAAAGTGCTTTAACTTCCTCACAAATGACAATGCCACATAGTTAGTTTAAGGAAGCTACTCAAACACTTGCCCTGTCCCAAACTATGCAGCTCAGTAAATGTCTATGTAGTTAGAATAGGCATTATGAAGAAATGCCACATAGAGTCTCTCTCTTTCTCTCTCCCTCATGCTGTTAAAAACATAAGCTTTATAAACTCTTTCACAGCTTTCTGTGGTCTTTGGCCTATCTTCCATCCTTCATCTTTAGCCTGTTTATTTTCTTTTGACATTTTATCCAGCACCCACATTTACCCCTGTTTGTACATATGCATTATAGGGTATAATCCCCTGTTAGGGGGGACTTGTGGTTGTTTTCTTTCTGAGTTTGGGTTGCCTCTTAATATTATACTTTCCAAGCCCACCCACTTTCCTATAAATTTCATTTTTCTTTATGGATAATTTCCCACTTTGGGTAAATACCACATTTTCCTTATCCACTCACCTGTTGGTGGGTGCACATGTCTTAGCTATAGTTATTTTTTAAAAATATTTTTATGAATTTAACAAAATAATGAGCTTTATTATGACACTTTCATAACTATACTTTGTTCAGTCATAGCCACTCCTCTCGCCACCCTTTCCTGTCCTCTTTTGTTTTAGTTACTTTTTATTGCTCTGATAAAGCACCATGGCCAAGGTTAGCAAAAGCCTTTACTTTGGTTTACACTTTCAGAGGGTCAGAGTCCATGATGGTGGAGTGAAGGGACAGCTGAGAGCCCACATCCTGATCCTCAACTGTGAGGCAGAGGAAGCTAACTCAAAATGGTGTGAGTCTTCTAAAACCACATCCTACCCCCCGTGACACACTTCCTCCAATAAGGCCACATCCCCTTAGCCTTTCCAAACAGCCACCAACTGAAGACCAAATATTTAAACATATGAGCCCAAGGTGGGGCATCGACATTCAAACCACCCTACCTTCCTTTCTCCCCTGCCTCCCAACAGTCCTTCTACTCTTCTCTTTTCTTTCCTTTTCATCTAGACTGCAGAGATGAGAGAAAATGTGCAATGTCAGTTCTATCTTAATCTGGCTTTCTTTACTTAACCTGCTGATCTCCAGTTGGATTCATTTTCCTGTGAATGGCCTAATTTTGTTCTTCCTGTGTATCGTGTCTATATACCATGTGCTCTGTATTTATTGCCTGTTGGCTATACCTAGGCTGACTGCATAGCCTGGCTTTTACCAGCAGTGCTGGAATGGACACAGGCAAGCAGATGTTTCTGCACAGTGTTCACTTTGGTTCTTTTTCTGGTTACACAAGAGAAGTGCAGTTGTGATGGGAGATGTTATTCTGTATATATGTTTCTTGTACTGGTTAATTAATAAAGCACTGTGGCCAATAGGAAACAAGATAGGTGGGGCTAGGAGACCAGGAGGAGGAAAGAGGCAGTAATAGGGAGGAGTCAAGATGTAGACCATGGAGGAAGACGCCAGCCGCGGCTCCCGGATAAGATGAGCCACGCGGAAATAATTAGATAAGTAGAAATGGGTTAATCATTAAGACAGAGCTAGCCTATAAACAATAATGGTAATTGTCCAACAGGATTGTATCAAATACGGAGTCTCTGAGTGTTATTTGGGGCTCACGTGGCGGCGGGACCATGGCGGCAGGACCCGGAGGCAGGTGGGGAGGAACAAAGAGTAAAACCTGCCTGTAACACAGTTGGGTTATAGGGTAGTTTTACTTTGAGTATTTTGAGGTCCCTCCACTCTGGTACCCATAGTGGTTATGACTGTTTACTCTGCTGTCCGTCCGCTGTGTAACGTGTTTCCTTTTCCCCACATTCAGCATTAGCTGCCATTTGTTTTCCTCATGCCATTCTGATTGGGGTGAGATGGAATCTCAATGTAGTTTTGATTTCTGTTTCCTTGGTTACTAAGGATGTTGAACATTTGTTTCTCATTCACATATTGGATAGGCAGAGTATTGACTTCTTTCCTAAATCACACCTTCGGGATTGGAGAGATGACTCAGTGGTTAACAGTGCTACCATACTGTGCTTCTAGATGAGTTGGATCCCCAAGTACCCATCTCTCATGGCTCACAGTCTCCTGAAACTCTACCCACACACAGACACACAATTAAAAATGTCAAAAGTAAATTTATACATTATTTCTCAGTGCTGATGTCTTAGTAAGGAGAAGGAAGAATGTTTCTCCTCTTTGAATGAAACCTAAATTTATTTTGTTATTAAATAAATGTTCCAGGAGAAACGTGGTCCCAAGAGGAAGAAGTAAGTGAAATCTTAAAAAAAATTAAAAATACTGGGGTCTCTATTCATACCCTGTTTGTAGGATCCTGCTCCTTGTGGCATCTTCTTGGCTCTGTCCTGCTTTACTTTTCCTCTGGAACAATTGTCATAGTCTTCCCTAGTAGCCTAGACTCTCCTTTAAGAAGGACTTGATGCCTATGTGTGTGCGTGGCGTGGTAAGGGTGTTGCTCAGCAGAGAAATTCCAGCTGTTAGTCCCTCCAGGGTCTGGTCCACATCACCCAAGTCTTATCCTTCCTGTGGAAGTGGTCCTCTGGTGACTGGGGTGGGGGTGAGCATATAAAGGGTGGTCCATTTCAGTTAGATGTGATGCTCTTAGAAGTGCAGTACTTGTGAAAGAGCTTGTGGTTAGTGGAGGCTTCTAGCATCCTGCATTACAGAGCAAATTCTTCCCCTGTGCACTCCTATTTCAGCAGAAGGCAGGAAGTGAGCCCAGATGCAGCATGGTATGTTAATGCAGAGTGTGGTATACCTGGGTTTCAGTTTCTCTACCCTTCTTAAGCAGGCTCATGACTTGGGGCAGATGTCCTGCTTCTCTGAGTTGCTGGTTTTTCATCATTAGCCCTTACCCCCACAAGCACATTGGTGTGAGGTTGAAGTGAGGCAGGCTGTATAAAGCAGCTGGCTCTGTTTTGCTTATCTTCCCTGTTCCATTTGGTGAGTAGGCCTGAAAGACAGGGCCAAGAGTGACCTCCTAGAGCTAGGTCATCAAGTATGATGGGGAGAAGGTGTCTTCATTAGGATTTTATTGCTGTGAAGAGACACCATGACCAAGCCAACTCTTATAGAGAAAAGCATTTAATTGAAGGTGGCTTACAGTTCAGAATTTCAGTCCAGTGTCATCACAGTGGTGCCACACCAGCCCCAGTGGGGACAGTGTAGCAATGGCTGAGATGAATCTCAAATGGCTATCTGTCCAGAGGTTCGCACCACACATGCTTATGCCTCCTGGGAAGAAGTGGTCAGCTCCCTGCAGGTGCTTGCTTGGCTGGCTGATTGGAACAGGTGCTGGGTGTATTTTGTGCTATGATAACAATAATGCTTTTTGATTATGAATGTTTTGGCCTGTAGCTCCACTGTTAGTCCAGTGAAGCCTAGAGAACATTTAGATATAGTTTCAAGAATTGAAAGAGATGCAGACCAGCGATCAGCAGATGAATGTCCTGTGCCCTCAACCACAAGACCCATGGCACTGGTTGAGCAAACAGGTGTCAGCTCAAGGTCTGAAAAATTAATAGGGTTGAAGCTGTATGCACTTGTCCACAATGTGACCCTGCCTGAAAATAGCCCATCTGCAGCAAAGCTGCGGGATTTACTACAAAACTCTAACTTGTCTTTTGGGGATCTTAGGGCCCCTAAAACAGTGCAAGAGTTCTTGTCAATGCTGTTGAAAGTTTACTGATCAGAGGCAATGACTATTCTCTAAACTCAGTGAACCAAGTGTCTGGCAGGCTGACCACAGGCAGGCCAAAATAGGAGTTTCCTGGCTATGTACTTGTGATTTCATGCTTCAAGGGAATTATTGAAGTGAATTAATTTCTGTAGAATATCTGTAATTTTTTTGAATTGTGGCCAAAGATCTGTTCCTTGAACTTTCTGCCTAAAAACCTGATGATCTGAAGTAAAAATTGCAGCAGTTCGCAAACCTCCTCAAGTGTGTTTGTGTCTTTCTGTCACGCCGAAGCCACTCCTGACCTGGTCATCAGAGTCTTGGTCTCCACGCAGACCCGTTACCCACTGAGCAGTCTGCGGCACAGTGGGGAGCATGGCGGCCTGCAGGTAGATGGGGCTGAGAGTCCTACCTCTTGATCAGAAGGCAACAGGAAGTTGATGGAGACACTAGGTGTTATCCTCAGCATAGAACATCTCAAAGCCCACCCCCATAGTGACACACTTCCTCCAACAAGGCTATACCCACTCCAACAAATCCATACCTCCTAATAGTGCTACTCCCTATGAGATTATGGGAGCCAATTGCATTCAAACTACCACAAATGGTCAGGGGAACTTGGGACCAAGCAGCAGGAAATGTGGGTAAGAACCCAGTTACTGCCAGGCTGGGACCCAGCAGACATGTCTTCCTGGGTGAAATGCTTCTTGAGTTGTGCGCTTCTGGAAGGTTCTGAACCACCCCACTCATCAACTCAGCCCTCTCAACCAGCTCAAGTGGTGCTCTGGGTACATTTGGCTGTTGGAGATGACTAATCCTCATTCATTCAGACTGTATAGAGGCCAGATAGGGAACCCAAGGCAGTGTTTGGCAGGTGCGACCACCCAGTGCGGCGGAGGCCAGAGCCAGCTGCTTCCTTCCTTTCTTTTTTTTTTTGCTTTCTGTGTTTTCAAGCTCTCCTTTGGTGACACATAGCTTGATGTTTGAGAAGTGACTTTGCTAATTTCCAGTTCCAAGTGATACATGGTTGAAATCTGCCATGATGCTGGGACTGAGAGTTCAGCAGCTGCCTCTGAGCCATCCTGGACCCTTGCCATCTCAGAGCCATCTCAGAGCTTGCCATTTGTCAGCCAGCCCCAGAGAACATGAAAACGGTGCAGGAGACTGTGAATTTGACCTGCTGCCTCACTTGTCTTCAGTACGGAGACACTGGCAGCCTCAGACCTGGGACCGTGGTGCAAATGCTGTGTGCCTGACTTGCTGGAGATAAGTCATGGCATTGCCAAATGGAAGAGTGAGATGACTAAGGCATGTGATAAGGAGCCTGAGGCTACAGGACAGCCTGAAGGACTCTCTTCTGATACTCAGCCGGAATTTGTAGCTGTCAATAGTCTTCTAAATTCATTTATGTAGCAAATACTTGCCTGTATGTGTGTGTGTAGCCAGAGGACCCCAGCTTTGGCTGTTATTCATCAGGTGATTTCCACCTTACATTTTGAGACAAGGTCTTTTAATGGCTTGGAGTTCACTAAATAGACCAGGCTGGCTTGCCAACCCACCATTGAGCATCCCAGCTCTGGGATTATAATTGTGTGCCATGATACCCACATGGGCTGTGGGGATTGAACTCATGATCTCATGCTTACAAGGCAAGTACTTTACTAACTGATCTATCTCTCCTGTATGAGATTTCTATTTCTCCTTACGTTTTTGTATGTGTCAATGATGATGAATTGGGGACAGTTTCATCTAACATCTGACAGGAGCTGGACATACACTGGTGAAATAGAGTTTCTAGCCTGAAGGACTGGACAGCATCCAAAGAGAGGGTAGACACAAACGATCAGTGTCTAAATGACATTGGTTTTGTTACATATGCTTGCAGATGGGGGAAATACCAAAGCACAGATTCCCAGGGAGGCCGCCTAGCTTTTGTATACGGAATAGAAGTTTTCCGATAAATTTTCAGACCTAATGATCCATGCTAGGAAAACACAGTGTGGTAGCTATCTACTATTCAGTATGAGGTCTAACCACTCTAATACAGCCTCTCCCCCACCCCCCATCACTCATCAAGCCCAACTTCTCTGGCTAACCCCTGACAGATGTGCACAGTCAGTCTCAGATCAGTCATGCTGTGTTTCACTAAGCACCTTCTGCCTTTGTAACTGTGTCAAATAGCAAAGAGCAATGTATTTGTGGATGCCAGCCCCTACACAGCTGGCCCCGGGAGCTTCCTAAGGGGACATGTAGTACTGCTTCCCAAAATCTTCTCTTCTGTTCTTGTCCCAGGTCACAGGGACCAAGTCCCAGAAGCACAGCCAGGGAGGCTGAAGGGATTGGGGAATGCAAGCCTGAGGATGTCAGTAACAAGCAGACCTTCCAGGTGGGGAAATTGACCTTTCTCTTTCTCCTCCATTAGCATGTGACTACTCCTGGAAATATACAAAACAAAAAGCATTTTAACCATTAAAGGACACAGTTCTATGGTTTTAAGTAGCTTTGCATTGTTGTACTGCCTCTACCACTATTCCATTCCAGAACTCTCCATTTTCCTACATTGGAACTGTGCTTGTCAAACTTTCTGTCCCTATGTGTTTATATGCTCTAGGGACATCACCACCACACCACAACCATACCACATACCACCATCACCACCATCACCACCACAACCATACCACCATCACCATCACCATTACCACCATGTCTACCACCACCACCATGTCTACCACCACCACTACCACCACCATCATCACCACTACCATCACCATCACCACCACCATGTCTACCACCATCATCACCACCATCACCACCACCATCACCACCACCACCATCTCCACCACCACAATCATCATTTCCAATTTTTTTCTCCAGGGAACAAAGAGACTAAGTAGATATGACGTTACCGGACCTCTCTCTTGCCACTAAATAAAGCTGATCTAGCAATGTGTGTGCCATGACTTTAGCTTTCACTCTGGCATTGGGCAGCATCTTTCTTTGATGCAGTAAATGGAAGGGTATATGGGGGAGATTAATCACTGTGAGAGGCAGGGAGAACCCTATGTGTCACAGAGGAGAACTAGTATCAGGAACTGTGCAGGGAGTACCCTGTGTGTCATATAGAAGGGCTGGTTGGCTTCAGGGCTATGCAGTTGCCATGTTCATTTATTTTCCTTGGCTTCAGTATAGAGTTTTGGATTCTACTACCTTTCACAGTTGGGTCAGACCTTTTCCTGGAGCTGAAACAGTTGTCCAGGAGCGTTCTCCTGGGTTTTCAGTGGTTACTTTCCTAAAACCAGAAGTGTGATACCAGGTTGGTATACTGTCATGAATGTGTTATGTCAGAAACAAACAAATATGTTTGTGTCTTTCTGAGATGTTAGAATTAACTGAATGGCCATGAATTCACAAAATGCTATAGTTATAGTGCCAGTAAGCTCACAGATACCCTGATTGCCTTGGTAACCTTAGCTGAGGCAGTTTCTTTTATTCCCATAAAATTCTAATAACTCTCAGACCACATAGTATCTCTCTCTCTCTCTCTCTCTCTCTCTCTCTCTCTCTCTCTGTGTGTGTGTGTGTGTGTGTGTGTGTGTGTGAGAGAGAGAGAGAGAGAGAGAGAGAGAGAGAGAGAGAGAGAGAGAGAGAGAGAGAGAGAGAGAGGATTAAAGAATCTTTGTATTGCTAAGATACGGAGCCCACGTTAAGCTAGAGAAACTGCTACTGTGAGAGTCAGGCTGCTGTGGGCCACGGGTCTGAGAGTGACGCTGCAGAGAGGAGTCTAGCTATAGACACAAAGAGGCGAGATTGAGTTCAGACTGAGCAAGGGACAGATGGACACACAGCATGTCTAGATGAGACAGACAGCAGTTGAGTAGAACACATTAACCATGGGGGCTGGGCTAAGCTGAAGCCCTTGGGACTGACAGGAATTCTTGCCTTGATGTAGAAACTAGGTGGACAGATGACAGGCTGGGGGACATGGCCATGCTACCTCTCTGTGGAGTCCAGGTGAAGGAGTTCTGCATGCCCTTTCCTTTGTTTGGTGCCTCCCATAAGGTCTTGGGCCTGGTTTTCCTGACATGATTTTGGACACCCATGTACTCTAACTGTCTGAACTCACACTCATACACTGGAACCCCTTTCAGTCCCAGGAATAAGTCATTTTTTCAGTCTGTGCCACTTGTGGAATTGTTCACCTGTCTACCCAGGAGCACAGTCATCCTGTACCTTCGAAATGGAGTCCAAAACTGCTTGTAAATTGGAATCTACCAGGATAAGGCATGGTTTAAAAACTCAGCATGCAGATTATGAAGTAAATAATATGGAGTAATGTGGAGCAGGGCACACATTCACGGGCCCCTGATGAAACCCACAGTGTGGGATAGCATTGCCTGAAGCTTAAACTCTTCCCAGGACTGTTTTCTGACTCTGGCTCTGCCTGTGGTATCTCTGGAACAATGCCAGGCATGTTTTGGTCAATGCTATTATTCCCTTTCCTCATGGTGGGGTATACATTTTACTTAGCTGGGTGATTTAAATATTTATTTCGGCATTACAACTGGCCTCCAAAGTAAGCGGCATAAAACAAGTGTTTATTATTGCTTGTGTTTGCTCTAGGCAGGGAGTCTGAGAAAGCTTCACTTGGGCTCAGAAACGCTCATGAGGTTGCTGGGAAGCTGTTGGCAAAAGCTGTGGTGATTTCAGAGCTAGCCTTGGGAATGGAGCTTAATTCTAAAGTCCCTCCCTTGGCTGATGGTGACCTCAGGTCCTCACCATACAAGCCTTGCAGAGCAGTTTACACCATAGCAGCTGGCTCCCTCGGGCTCCTTGTGACCTCATCTCAGGAGTAATTTCTTATCACCTTAGCCATGAGCACACAGGTGAAGCCAGTGGGAGGGAATTTCACAAGAGTGAATACCAGGGAATAACTATGGAGTCCAGCTTGGAGGCTGGATGCCACACCCCGGGCCCACACTCAGCAAGCCAAGCCTCCAACTCCTGCATTATAATACAGGCTATTGTTTAATTCTGGGAAGTAACTGTTAGGCAGCTCTGGGGAGGGTGGGGCACTGCTCTGAGAGCTTCTTGTTCCTTTGGGAATCTACACTCTATATTACAGAGTCTATAAGGTTGATGAGGGTTGTTCTCTTTTTCTGACTTAGAAACCCGCAGAACAGAATACTTAATAACTAATATTTCATATTGTCCTTAGGATAAGAGGTTTTAGTGGTGATTCCTTATTTTCTTTCATTTCATTAACTTTTCATTTGGAAGTCCAGGTCCTCTGCAGCCATTAAACTGCCAGCTGTCACCTGCGTCTGTTCATTCCTGATTGGAGGCAATTCTTAGGGAACTCTGGGCTCTGGATTCTCGGGCCTGCTGGCCTTGCCTTTTGGTGTTTTAGAGATCCCCATGTTGCTGGGCCAGGCCAGGCCAGGCCAGGCCAGGCCAGGCCAGGGGAAGGGATGGCTTTCAGCTTTTCAGAACAAAGCAGGAGACCAGCAGGCAGAGGCTTGGGATGGGGGTGGGGGGAAGGGGCATGGGAGGAGGGGCTGGAGGAGGGACAGGGAAGACATAGAGTTAACCTCCCTCCTGATGCTGGAGCAGGGTTAACCTACACAGGGCTAACCCACACCCTGATGCTGAAGTACTGTCAGTCTTCCCCCACCTGCCTCCCAAGGTCACTTTCCATGTCTCCTTCCCAGAAACAACTAATGACTCACATTAATTAATGCACGGCCATCCTAGACTTTGTGTCCTTGTTTTCCTGAGTTCCCTTGCTCCCTCCCACCCCTCTCTACCCACTGATTCTACTGCTTTCAAGACCCAGCTAGCAATTACCCATCTGGCCTTATGCCTTAGAGTTTTCCGTAGTCAGAGCCCTTGTGTGAGGACTCACTTGAAAGCCCTGTGAGGCTGTAGATGTTTATTCAATGTGTCTGAGATGGGCTGAGATTCTCCACCGTTAACAAGCTCCTGGGTGAGGTGGGTGCCATGAGTGTGGCCCACACTCTTAGCAGACAAGGCTGTAGGTCTCATGTCCCCTCTGGTCCTTATTTGGGACGGGCAGGGATCAGCTCTGTGTTTTTCTCAGATTTGATTAGGTTCAGGATTTGTTGGTCTTTGAGATTTGTGTTGGTGCACGAGTGTGCACATGTGTGCATGTATGCACATGCATGTAGAGGACAGAATTAGATGCTGAGTGTTGTCCCTTAATTGTTCTCCACCTTTGGTTTCCTGCCTAGCTAGCCCTAGGTTTCTTCCTGACTCTGTTTCCCCAGCTCTGGGTTATAAGTGCATCGCTATACCCAGTTTTGACGTGGGGGTTAGGGGAATCAAAATCAACTTTGCCATCTCTCCAGCCCTTCACTGATAGTTTGCTAGGAGGATGGGTAGGAGGCCATTCACCTGAGGAAGTGATTACAACTCAAGGGTATATAATTCCTAGTTAAAAAGTATTCCAGCTAAAATAAATTGTGTTTAGCTTCCTAGTGTTGTTGTTTAAGAACCAGAAAGAAAGAGGGACATGCAATTAGTTCTTTTTGTACTTTGAAGAACATGGAGCAAAGGAAAAAGATTCCTCTCAGGATCAAGGACAAAGTATGTGGGGCCTGAGACTGCACTAGAGTGTCTGAAGGAACTTTTTTTCTTTTAGAGGAAGGGCCTCTTTCTCACTGAACTCTTTTCGTTTTGGTGGGGGTGTGGGGGTGTGGTGGGGAAGAGAATTAAACCATATTTGTTTTCCTGAGGAAAGAAAGCATGGACATAGCCACCCAAACCCAGACTTCCTTTGCTTCTAGGTCTTCAGAGGAGGCCAGCTGGGGAGGTGGCGCCTAAGCTCCTCTATGTGAGTTTGTATGGTAAAGAGACTTTTTTTTTTAGAGCAAGTGAGAGCATTAGTGGAGCTCTGGTCTCCCCTGTGGATTTTTAAGCCAACCTCTGACACCCGTTCAGCAAAACAACATCGCCTTTCACCCACTTTCTTTGTTTTCCAGCTGTTCTGTGCGTGACCTGTGTGCACATGCTAGCGACTCCTGAAGATGGTGTTTGCTTACACCATTTCTTCCTCAACACTGAGAAAGAACAGAGGCTCTCTGTGAGCCGTGGAAGTGGGAGCCACAGGGAGTGTGAGAATGTCATTTTAGGAAGGGACACCCAGGTGAGCCAGAGATTGTGACCTAATGTCCGGTGATCCCAGTCATATTTAAAGACCCTTTATTTTATGCAAAGAAACAAGGAACTAGAGAAGGGCTCACGCCTTGCATAAGGCAGGCAAATGGTGACTAATTCATTAAGGGGATATATATGTATATAGATGTATACACACACACATTCTCAGTTAAAATCCAGGTTGTAAGGTTGAGAGGCACTTTGATAATCACATCCTGACACTTAGATTCTGGGCTCTTGTATTTCACACACGACCACATGGCCAATACTTATTTCATAGAATAATGGGGAGAGCATTACTGTTGTAACAAAGAGGGGTTGCTTTAATGTTTCCTAAGGTTGTAGAACGTTATACTAGCACGGATTTTTGAACACCCTGCTTTTGAATGTATCTGCTATGTGTCATGTGTGTTCATGTAAAAGGTGAGTCAACCTCTAGTGTTATTTTTCAGGAGTTTTCCACCTTGTGTTTCTAGACTTCTTTCAGTAGCCTAGAGTTTGCTGAGTGGGCCAGCCTCAAGGATCTGCCTGCTTCTGCCTCCCTAACCAAGCCATGATGCCTAGCTTTTTAATGTGGGTTCTGGGTGGACTCAGGTCCCCAAACTTGTGTGTCAAGTGCTTTGCCAGTTAAGCTGTCCCTCCAGCCCTTCAGACTATTAGAACTACATAGAGCTAATGCATTTTCATTAAAAAAGTATTTCTTGAAGTAAAGTTCATTAGCTTTGATCAACTTGTTGTAGAATACCTAGAAACCTTTAAGTTTTATAAAGAATGTGATCCCCCCCCAATGTATAAGTATATGGGACTAAATAACTGATCCATAGGATGATGTAGGACGATGCTTACTTGACCTACAAGATACAAGTCTAAGAAAGATACATATAAATTTAATTTTCAATGAATGAAGTAATACTTTAAATGTCACAGGAGGAGTTTATTACTCAAAAAACTGATGAGTAATATGTTAAGTACAAAGGACAGCATTTTTGTAATATAAATATTTTTGATGTTTGCATGTTATAAATTATTGTGACATGATGCATACATATATCTTACTACTTACTTTGTACTCAAGATTGGGGGGAACTTCTATTTTCAAACTTTCTCTACTAACCACAATTAACTTTTAAAGTAACACTGACCATGACAAAGGACCCAAGATGACAATAGCATATTCGTTATAAAGTAGAGAATATTCTCGCCAGAGATGGAGCCACCTCTTCTTCCATCTTTTGTTGTCTGTGAGAAGCACATAGCTGAAATATAATTTCCCTCATGACTTTCCTCCAGTCCAGATCCTACCAGGATATTTGCCTTCATGTCAAGACTAACGAACTCTGACTGACAGACTGTGCAACCCCATGTACCCTGACTTCACTTTCTCTCTCAGATTTTCCTAATGTCCATAATGCTGCACTCTAGCCAGACCTCTTTCGTGTCCCTGCATTCTTTTCTGTCACAGTAGCCCCGTCTTCTTGTTTTTTATTTTCTCAGGCTGGAATGTCTTTTTTTTTTCTTTGTCTAAACTCAAGGCTGTTCTTCTTCGACACTGGCATTCCCTATTTCTGATCTCTTCTGGTGGCTCCGGTCTGTCCCTTTTCTGATGTCATATGGTGACTCCAGGCTAAACTACAACATTCAGCAGGTCATTGGGTTACCCTGAGTTTGAGCCTTCATGCTAACTGGCTGAGGCCAACTGAGGTTGCTGACTGGAGGGTCTGAATTCCTGGAGGTTAGAAGTGACAGACCAGCCAGGTATGCAGTGAAAACAGGACTGAGATGGTGATGACGTTTGGACTTGGTGTAGTTTCCTGTCAGACTTAGGGCTGCTTTTAAATCAAAACAACCAAAGTATCTGCCAGAGGCAATGCAAGAGAGGAGGGTGTTGGTTTGGTTCATGCTCCTACAACTGCATCACACCTTCTAAAGATGCCAGAGCCTTCAAAATAGCACTGCCAACTGAGGACCAATCAGTCAAGACATAAGTGGTGGTGAACGTGTAGATCTAACCATAACAGATTGTATAGAGTCTGTCTGGGCTGACAGACGAATTGGGGTGTTTTCTTTAAGTGTATCCTGAGTGTGACAGCAAAGTCAGAAGTTCTCTTGGGTCATTTTGAAGAACTCTGTTTTGTTAAGAATTGGCAGTGGTACAGGTGGATACAGACAATTTTGTTTATAACCAGAAAAAATTAAAAATGGAAGCCAGCTAGGAAAAAAAAAGTAAGCAAACAAAACAAGAAACAAACCCTCAAATTTACCAAGAATAAAGACCGAAACATAACACGGCTGCAACTTGACCTCAACTGTCAGTCTTCATCACTTACCTCCATTTGGTTTCTGCACATTTACTTTCTCTAAGTGCAGACAGCCTTCCTCCACATGGCTAAATATCAGTTACCAAAAACCCTGAAGTTTGAATATGTTTTACCTCCATTTCCTGAAAGATACCCGGTCTTATTCCAAGGTGGGCTCTGATTGGCCCACCTTGAGTCAGGTGCCTAACCTTCTCTATTCAATTATAGGGTAGGAGGAGACTAGGCCACAAAAATCATGCTGTGTGGATAGGGGTGAGAGGTTTCTATCCAGAGGGAATTCAGGGCAAACAATCCCCAATAGCACTGTGGCAAGAGCACAGGAGAGATGTTCACTCCTAGTGTTTGGAAGCAGGATGACCCCCAGTGGAGGTTATCGCCCTTTCTATGCGACAACGGGGAGTGTTTATGGAGATTCTCTCCATGGGGAGGGAGCTGATAATTGTTGGACTAGCCTGTGACACAGAAAGCTGTCATGTGCTCCTGCTCTGTTGGCCCTGGTGCTTTCAACTCTGTGTAGACACCAGACAACCTTTACATCTGTCTCCTCTGCCGAAAGCTGCTGATCCCTCCAACTCTTGTCTTGGCCTCGGAGGATTGCTGAGTCACTTCATTTCCCAGAGGGAGGATAGTGACGTCACCAAGGTCGTCAGGTCCCCAGCAACCTAAAGCTATAGATGGAAACACAAGCAAAAACATATGACACTGTTTCTTTTAGAGGAAGCTGTGGACTCATCTCTAGGTCAGTGGCTTGGTGGGAAAGATTTAGGCTAAAATGCTCAGCTCTGGAGAGGTTCCCCACCTGGACTAAGGGGACCAATGTCAGGTGGGGAGTGAGCTAAGATGAGGCAGAGAGCTTGGAGATAGGGAAGGTGGTGGCACAGGGCTCAGCAAACACATCCCCTGTTCAATTTCTGCTTGCTTGCCTTCCCTTCTGCGGTTGCTCTGAGTTCCCCATCTGCTTACCATTGCCTTCACTACCAGCAGCTGGCATTTCATTTAGGATTTCTGCCCCCACCCCCTTCTCTTTTTGTATTGTTTGCTGGGCTCTCCAGGAATCTGCTGGGCTTTCCTTGGATCAATTTCTTTTTGTTACTCTCCAGAGAGTGATCCGTCTAAGTGAGGCCAGGCCAGACTTGAGCTGTACGTCCCTTCCTGGCACCTGGCTCCACACTCAACAAGTCAGCCCCATTCTGGGTAGAGCTGTTTTCTTCACTGACCCCTGACCTGAACTCTGCAGGTCTTAATGCAGACCGTATTAACATGGCCTGTTTACTCACCACACAGGGTATGAGTCATCTTAGTACATGTAGCATCAGGCAGAGACAGCTCAGAGGCCTTTGTCCTGTGGCTGGGGGAGGACCTGCTTATATGCCTGGCTGAGGGAGCACTCACTCACATGCCTGGCTGAGGGAGCACTCACTCACATGCCTGGCTGAGGGAGCACTCACCCACATGCCTGGCTGAGGGAGCACTCACTCACATGCCTGGCTGAGGGAGCACTCACTCACATGCCTGGCTGAGGGAGCACTCACTCACATGCCTGGCTGAGGGAGCACTCACTCACATGCCTGGCTGAGGGAGCACTCACTCACATGCCTGGCTGAGGGAGCACTCACTCACATGCCTGGCTGAGGGAGCACTCACTCACATGCCTGGCTGGGGCCTGAACTGGCTTCCCTCTGTCCCTACTTTGCACTCAGCTACACACATGCTTTCCTGTCGTCTTCTCTCATCTGTTTCCCTGGCCAGCCTGAGAGAGGAGGGAGTGGGGATGGGGAGGGGGGAATAGAGAGAAGCAGAGACAGGCACACTGAGAGAATCTGAGAATTCCGTAGTTAAGAACATGACTCCTAAACCCAGATTGTTTTGTTTGTTTTTGTTGTTGATCTTCAGAGATAGGTTCTCACCCCATAGCTCAGGCCGGCCTGGAACTCATTGAGTAGCCCAGGCTGGCCTTGTACTCATGGTGATCTCCAGACTGAGAATTTTGAGCTCTAGGATTGCAAAGCTGAAGCATCATGTCTAGCTGACTGCTCTGAAGTCCGGACACCCCACATCTGTCTCCTAACTGTGTGGCTGTAGCAGTTAATTTCACTGCTCTGTCTCTCTTCTTTATCCACCAAGGGGGAATACGAACAGGGAGGGCCGTGCCTCTGAGGCTGGAGGAGGGAGTGTGTTGACATGTGTGCCCTACAGTGCTTTGAGCAGCATGTGGGGTGGAACAGACATTCTAGAAGTGCTTTCTTTTGTTATTGGTCTCTACCCTCAGACTGACTCCAGGAAGCACCTTCCTGGAGAAGGGCCTATGTTCCCTTCTGTGTTCCTGGTCCAAAATCGGACTCACATAGGTGTCAGTTTTGTCATGGCCTACCCTTCAAATTTTGCCAATGTATACTTCTAATTGCTAACTCTGACCTATATCCTAGAAACTTGCACTCTTGCTCCTTAGCAAATGTTAGCATCTCCTTGCCTGCTTCCCAGTCTTCCTTTAGTCTGGACTAAAACCTTTCCTCTTTCCCTCTCCTCCCTTGGTGTGGCTGTAAAAGAGTAGGAGAGGGACATGTCAAAAAAAAAAAAATCACTACCACCACTAACAAAAACAAAAACAAAAACCAAAGCATTTTATACAAATATGAAAACTGTCAAAGAAGTTAAGAATTATTTTAAAAATAAGAAAATCTATCCTTAGCTTGAGGATTTACTAAAATGGCCGCAAGGTCTGTTTGGCCCTCTGGATATAACTTGTTGGATTCCTATAAAAAAAAAAAAAAACAGTAAACTCTTCTGGAGCAGGAAGAAATCTGTCTTGTCATCTCTGTGGTCTAGCTGCCAGCCTGGCACATGACAGAGAGATCCCCCTTTTAGTAAATGGAGTAATGGGTCCCTGGCTTAGAGCTTGAAAGATAGATGTCTGTGTAAATTCTCCTGTGAGCAGAAGGTCCCTGGGGTTTAGTAAGTTTATCTTTTGCTGCGTCTTTGGTTAGCTTAAGGCACAGGCATTTTTCCATGAGTTTACCTTAGCCTAAGTACCTATTTGCAATCCCTGCCCCTTTCCTCAACCAAGAACATAGTCTTCCCACAGCTTTAGTTTTACAATAAATGCTGCAAGAGGTGTGCTGGTAAATATTTAACAGCCAGATGCTTGGCCAACTTAGCAAATGGTCCCCAATTTATAGCCAGTTCCAGTTTCCATGGTGTGAATACATTTGCCCTGGCCTGTTTTGAGCTATGAAGCTGAAGCTGGGAAGAGATACACATGATCATATCTTCCCAGCTGTAGAATAGCTCTAAGCTATCACCTCTGTCCTATTCCACCTCCATATCCCTAACGACTACAGTCCTCCTTGGAGAAAACATGAAAGAACTCTTACTTCCACCCCCACTACCTCAGGACCAGGCACTTCTCTGTGGCGGGGAGGGTTGATGCCATTATCTTACTCTCTCAGACTTCCTGGATGTTAGCTTTTGCTTGCTTTGATCTTCAGCCCCTGACTCTCATCTGACCCAACAGGTTCCCTGGACTTCTTGCAGAACAGACAGCCATAAGCTTCCTGACCCACCCTGGATTCCTGGCTCCTAGATATTCTGAGCTCAGAGAAGAATAATCACACTACCCCCTTCAGGGGCTTCTGTTTTCTAGGCCTGACTGGTCCAATTCTCGAACACCTGTCCTGCTGGCTGGGAACTTATTCCTGCCTCAGCTTCTCTGTCTAGTTGGCATCATTTTTCTAAACTTATATAGATAATATTCACTTTCTCTGATTCACACCGGGAATGAAACAAGTGAAGGAAACATATAAGAGATTCTGTTCTCTTGAGGGGATGTTGAGACTGAGTAACAGTCTAACCATAGACACAGTCAACAAGCACGATAAAGGATGAACACAATGCGCAGGCACAGGTGGGGTGACCCTGCTGGTTGGAGGCAAGTGGTTGTAGCAGTCTTACTGAGAAAGAACACTGGCGTCAGGCTAAGTCCCATGATCCCATATTTCAAGCCATAACCTCCACCTCTGTACACGCTACCCACTTAACACCAACATATGGCTATACAGATGTGTAGCTTTACCTCAGCCTATGGACTTCCATAAAGTCATGACACTTACAGAGGGGACATTTCTAACAACAGAGTGGCAGAAAGTGCTGTGGCTCTGTCCCTGATCTTTGGGGTAGAAAATATGAATTGAATCTTGGCTTTGTGGCCAGTTGGGGCAGCTGCAGAGGCCTGTGGTTTATCTTTTCTAGACAATAGGAGAGGGGGCAGAGACTGGGTTAGTCTCATTCCCAGTCATAGCCTATTGAATGTGTCTCACACAGCGCTACATGGTACACTTCAGGGATCATGTTAACACAGCACTTGCTAAATAAATGTGTTCAAAGCTGTGTCTTTGGCTTTCTTATTAATTCCATTATTGCAGGAACATTACTTAGTCTTTCAAGTGTTCATTTCCCCAAGTGCAACACGGGTATGCTAATCATAGTAATTGCAGTACTTGCTTCTAGAATTGCTGTGGGGGTAAATTTGCAATGATTCATAATACATGTAGAGCCCTTGGCAGAGTGTCTACAGAATACATCATGTGCCCACTCAATTTTTGATAGCAGTGGTCACTGGTCATAAGGGTCAATATGCAGAATTATGTGTCTTCCAGCCAAAAGAAATCCTTCCTTTCCTTCCTTCGTTTCTTCCTTTGTTCCTTCCTTCCTTTCTCCCTCCCTCTCTCCCTCCCTGACCTCCTTTCTTCCTTCTTTCCTCCTGTTTGTTTCTTCTTTAAAGTATTGTGTACATATATGTGTGGCTGTGTGTGTACAAGTTTACGTGTGTGTGTGTGTGTGTGTGTGTGTGTGTGTGTGTGTGTGTGTGTGTATTGTGTAGGTCAGAGGACAACTTTAAGTGTCATCCTCATGAATGACATCCATTACCTTTGAGACAAAGTTTTTGTTAATTTGAGTTCATTATTTCAGCTGAACTGGCTGGCCAGGAAGGTCCAGAATTCCCAGCTTCCCTGCTTCCTCGGTGCTGGTATTACAAACATACATTATCACTGCTGGCATTATTATGTGGGCTGTGAGGGTCGTACTCAGGTCCTCTGCTTGTGAGGCGAGCACATTACCAACTGAGCTTTGTTCCGAGTCCACTCTTACGGAACTGGCCCATGTTTCCTTGGTGGCTTAATCCTGTAACCAAGCCCACGGTGTCGTAATGCCTGAGGGTGTGAGTGGGGATGTATGGGTGGTAGAAGGCAGAGAGAGGGAGCTGAAGGGATCTGGGCCAGCAGAGTGAGCTCAGATATTAGGACAGAGAGGGTCTTTGGGCAGCACAGCTAGGGCAGAGACAGTTGAATTAACAGCCAGGCGGTGAGTGCCCACATGATGATGTGGAGCAAGTGGTAAATGCAACATTAGCCAAGACTCAGAAACATTTCTGTTCTCAGGCATTAGTGGGTGTCACTGGCGGGTCCATGTCTCATGTTCAGGTTTGTCTCTTGTCTTCAAGTCCACGTTTCTTCCATGCTTCCAAAGCTAGTACCCAAAGCTTGTGTTTCTCAGCTGAGGGAGGCTCTTCTCTCTGTCTGAGGAGCAAGATGTTTCTTTTCTCTCCTGAGTGCTGAGCCAAGCCAAGTATTTCTCAAAGTCAGCTTTTGTCTTGATTCTTTCTTCACAGCCCAGGCTGAGGCAGAATAGCTTCTCATCCTGAATCCCCCGGCATTCTCTGGAGCCAAGTCCCTTCCCTATTTGATTGCCTTCCATCTGGTCTCCCTTATTCAGCTTTCATAAAGTATTCAGTATGGAACCCCTGCTTTTTCCACTGGCATGACAAAAGTGTCCACTTGCTAACACATTGGGATGTAACTGCCATTTTTTGTCATTCACAGTGAGAGTAGATGGTCCTTGAATAGCACAACACAGAAGGCAACATCCTAGTCAAACGAGCCTCGGAGGTAGAAGCTTTTCTCTACCAAGTTCCTGGATGGAAGCAGATGTTTTATGAAAGTCAGTGCCATCAAGATAGTTGCTAGCATTTATTTTGGACTCACTGCACGTCCATCCTGGTATTGAGGGAGACAGCATTGCTGTGCAGAAAAGATAATGACCCTCATCAGCATCCCTGATTATTTCATGAGAATTGGCTCATCCAAATAGCTTTCTTTTTCTAAGGGGTGAGAACACTTAAGGTGTTTGAGACATAGCACCATGTTGCTTTCCAAAGACTGTACTACCCATTGCAATTGACTATGTCCACTTTTTAGTACCTGCATTGTTTACAACGTTTAAATATGTATACATATATGAAATTTGTCAGTTTTTAATTAATGGATAGGTTGAATATAAATATTTGGTCACTATCAGAATAATACTTGGAATCTTCTCCAAGGTGGATTTGAAGGACTATTAACAAGCTTTTTGCTGTTATTGACTTTTGACATTTCAGACATTTATTTTTAAGTCTGTCTGTCTGTCTGTCTCTCTCTCTCTCATGTGCGTGCGTGCGTGTGCGTGTGCGTGTGTGTGTGTGTGTGTGCGTGTGTGTGTGTGTGTGTGTATTTCTGAGATGGGATCTCATGTAGCTAAGTTTAGCTTTGTATTTGCTGTATAGTTAAATTTTAATACAGTAAAATTTATATTTTCTATGTATTGTTTTATGATTTGGGGCATAAATAGGGTTTCTAACTTACAAACACAATCAGAGTATAAATGGCTATCTTATTTCCTTTAACACCCATATGTTATCTCTGTTGTAATGAAACCCTCTGCCAGTCCACAGGCCCTGGAAGCTACTGACTTATCTTGCATCCCTATAGGTTTTCCTTCCAAGAACAGTGTGTTTTTAACAGAGAAAACACAATTTAAAATCCAACTTAATATTTGTCTTTAATGTGTTTCTGTTATATTAAAAATTCTTTGCATGATCCACAGTCACAAATCTTTTTGCCTATGTTTTTCCTATCTAAGAGCTTGGCAATTTTATTTTTTACTTTTGTGTATATAAGCCATTTTATTAAATCTTTCATAAGGAGTTAGTCATAGGTTAAAGTTCACTTTTAAAAAACATGCCTGTTCATTTGCCAGGAACTCTGCTTTTTTTCTACATCATTGCCTTTGCACCCCTGTCAAAATCAATTATTTGGCCAAGTGTGGCCATCTATTGTGTCCCTCTCTATTTTGTGTCCCACACCCAGTGTTACATAGTATTGATTTTTTTTTTTGCCTCTGAAAGCATGACAAATGGAGTTATACAGTATGTAAAATATGAGTCCATCTTTTTCATCTGGAATGCGTGCTTTTGAGAACCCTTCAGATGCTGTGCATTTCACTCTGGCTTGTTTGTAGTTCAGTGTTGTCTTGTGGTTTGGATTAGAGTTCATTTAAGCGCCCACTGAAGCACCGCCTCACAGTTGCTTTGGATATTTCCTTACTTTTTTCTTTTTCAGAATTGGCTTCTAATCGGGGGAGAACTGTTATATTATTAATATTGTGTCTTCCAATATATAAACATGGTATAGCCATTCATTCAGTTCTTTGGTCAACATCTTAGAGCTTTTAGCTAATACCTGAGCATTTCGTGCTTTAGAATGATCAAATTTTAGCTTCAAATTGTCCTTTGGCAGTACAAAGAAAGAGTTGAATCTTTGTTCACTGGCCAGATTCACATTTTTTTTCCTCTTGGAAACAGTCTTCCATGTCAGGTGTCCTGGCTGGCCACATGGAGATTGGAGGCCATGTGGCAGAAAAATGATGTGTCCCCAGCTGAGAAACAGCACCAACTGCCAGATGTTTGAATGAAGCCACCTTTGCAATAGAGCCCAAGCTGAGCTCTCAACCAAACGCAACCACGTGAGAGAGCCCAGCTGCCGTTATGTGGAGCCTCTTCAAGCCCAGAGAAGACATAAATTATGAAATGACACACCCATGTTATTTCAAGCGATTGAATTTTGGGGTGATTTACCATGAAATAGACAAGTGGTATACAGCTTAATAACTGCTCATTAGCCCAGCTCTTGACTCCATGCCCATGAGTGCTATGCTTTGATATTTCTTCCGGAGTCCCCTAAATGCTACTCAGACAAGCCTTGTGTCCCCAGGACCAGCATCAGGCAGCAGAGTGCATCCCTTTCTCCCCCACTTCTTCCACAGTGGTGGGAGCCACATAACTTGGCTCCGGGGAATCTGTGCTTGGCAGTGTTGGCTGACCCCTCACCTGCCTGAAACTGCCTGTCTGCCTGGCTTCTGAATCTCCAGCATAGCACCCACTCTCAGAACTGAAAGCCCCAGGAACAACCATTTTTGGTCCCCTCCTGACTCCCTGAAATGATATCCTGCCCTCTGGGAGACCCACTTTGCACTGCTACATGGCAATTGGTATTCCTCAGGCCTAAAACCCCCACAGAGTTCTTGAACTTGGCAGCTGTTTAAATCTAGACTAGAACCTGTAGAGAGGTTTGGTTTTATCTGTTTAATAAATAACTGGGAACCCTGGAGTTTTACATCAATTAATTAAAATGTTTTTATTAGCTGTGCAACCTGGGACACCTTTCTAGATTTTTTTTTCACTAGTAAATAAGGACGATACTGGATTTGGTGATACATGGGCATTGCTGGTGACCTACCTGGCACATGGTAATTGCTAAGAGGAGCGATTACAATTAATGTTCACACTTAGAGACAGAAAGTGCCTTTAGGGGGGTTTAATTCATGACTTTCATTTTCCAGTAATGGAAAGCGTAGTTCAGAGATGCTGAGTGACTTGCCCCAAATCACACAGCACTAGAAGATTCATTTTCCAACCTCTAATCTTATACCTTTCCCTCAGCAACACAACTGTTGCATTTAGGAGTTATTGGAGACAAAGAGGGAAAGAAAGTGCCATCTGTGAAGTATGTCTCTCTCTCTCTCTCTCTCTCTCTCTCTCTCTCTCTCTCTCTCTCTCTTCTCTTTTTCTCTCTCTCTCTCCCTCCCCCCTCTCTCCCTCCTTCTCGCTCTCTCTCTCTGTATGTTTGTGGTGTGTGTATGGGTGTAAGTGTGTAAGTGGTGTGTGTGGTATATATTGTGTATATAGTTTGTATATATGTGGTGTGTGTGTATATGGTGTATGTGTAGTATGTGTGTGGTATGTGTGGTTTGATGTATGTGTTGTATGTGGTTTGTGTGTGTGTGATATGCTTGTGTATGGTGTATGTGTGTGTGTGTGTGTGTGTGTGTGTGTGTGTGTGTGTGTGGTATATAGTGTGTGTATGGTATGTGGTATATGTGTTTGGTATATATGTGTAGTGCGTGTATGTGGTATGTGGTGTGTGTGATGTGTGTGTGTGGTATATCGTGTGTATATGCTATGTGTGTGTTATATGTGTTTGGTATGTATAATGTATGTATAGTGTGTGTGTGTGTGTGTGTGTGTATCTAGTCTCATTTCATTTCCATAATAATCTTATACCTTATATCTTTCTTTAGCAGGTAAATATATTGGGACTCAGAGACTTTAAACTCTTGTCACAATCCCCTGGACTACAGAATATGAGCTTCAACTCAGGCCTCTGTAAATGCCGGACCAGTCCATGCCCCAGCCCTTCACCTCCATCATGGCACGCCTTTCCTTGGTCAGGCCTGGGGGCTTGAAAAGCAAAAGAAAGAAGCATTTCTGCTGTGCCTGGCACTTCCCAGGCTTCGTTCCCCCTCTGTCCTCTAAGGAGGCATTGGCTATTGCGCCAGCAGGAACCTTTCACCCCCTTCCACACAATCCTTTTAGCTGAAACCAAGAGGCCAGAGCTTAACTGGAATTCTCCAAAACTGGCATCCAGGGGCCTGGCGGGGGCTTTGAGCAGTCACCCTAAACGTGATGTGCACAGAGAGTGAGGCCTACGATGCTTAGCTCCCTGTCAGCAGTGCCCAGCCAGGCCTCCTGATCTAAGCTGAGCCCCTGACCATTTTCCTGGCATTTACTCAGTAGGATTTAAGGATTTAATTTTTTTGTAATAAAACTTGGGCTGAGTAGGAGAAACCTACCCCTCCCCCCCCCCACACACACACACGCCTCCCAGACTCTTTGCCACCTGTCCTTCCTCCCTTGTGTTCGTGCTTGGGGCAGGGCCAGGCTGTCTTGTGGCCACTGTCAAATTTTGGAGGCTCTGAGTGGACGAGAAATGAGTTCACATTGACAGTGCCTCTTGGCTCATTACTGGCTGCTTTCCATGCATGCACTGAAAGGGCTAATCCCACAAGCTTAGCCTGTGTCTGTAGGAGGTGGCATGGGAAGCCTGAAGGAAGTGAGTCACCTAGAGTCCCCAACCTAAGCAGCTTCCAATGGCTGACAGCTGGCTACCCCACACCTCGGCACAACAGGTCCACAAAGCCTGCAGAATCAAGTGCACACTTGGGTGTATGATGCGTACACATGTGTGTAAGCAGACCCGCCCATGCGTGCATGTGAAGATGAGGTGGTTCCTTCCTCTTTTGAGCATCTCCCTCCCTCTGTTGCTCTACACTTTACTTATTTATTCATTCGTCTGTTTGCTTATTTATTTTTAAGATAGGGTCTCTTACTGAACCCTGATCTCATGGACTGGCTAGACTGACTGGCCCGAAACCCCTTCGGGATTAGCCAGTCTCTGGCTCCCACCATGCCCTAAATACATAGATGTGTGCTGCTCTGCCTGGCTGTATGTGGTTGCAGGGAATCCAAACACGCGCTTGTGTGACAAGCACCTCTGCCAGGGAGCCACCTCCCCAGGACCTCGGTGCACTCTTCCCAAGATGTGTTTAGATTCTCCCCCAATCCTCTTTCTTTTCTGTCGGGGGTGGAGACAAAATACAACATGAAAAGATTAAAACCCAACCTCCCCAGGCTCTTCACCACCACAGCCAATAATAACAAATTGACTTTGCATAAGCATATATATTTAACATTTCTGGAGGCCCTCTCAGCACTTGCTTCCCTTCCAAGGTTCGCTGTTTGACAAACCCTGCCGTGCATGGCACATTATACAGACAGATCAAACGCTTTCACACTTCTGAGACTTTGGACTGGCTGTTGTTCTCCCTCTACGAAATGCCCTCTGAACCCTGCTCTGAGAAAATCAGCGGTTCCTCATGACTTCCTTTCCCACTTGGTGAGCTACTTACTATTCAAAGCTGTGCAGGGGCGACTCCAACTTTAAGAAAAGACAGTCCCCACAAACTCACACCCAACCCCTCACCGGTTGCCCACTCACCACCTATTTTGGGATCCTTCAGTCCCTGTCCTTCTATCCATCCCAGCAGGGGCCACTTCTCTTTTCCTGGAAATGAGTGAGCCCTGGACTCAGCTGGAGACAGGATTTGCTGGATAGGGCTGAGCTGAGGCATCCAAAGGGCCTCAGGGCACTACAGGGTGGGTCAGAATGGCCTGTGAACTTGCTTGCAAGCAGCCTTTCTAAATTGTTAAGGAGACCCCTGTTGTTTGCTGGGCTCCACCTTGTCTGGCAAGAGCCAGCCTGCAACCTCAGGAAGCACTATAGCGCCAGAGAGAGCTGTGCTGGCAGGCCTCCATAAACTATTTACTCCTGTAACTTGAGTGAATGCAGGAGTCTGTGTGGTGTGTCCAATGCTGGGCATGTCTGAAGCTCTTCTCAAGACCCTAGAGCCAGAATTCCTGACTTTATGCGAGTGGGCTGCAGGGAAATAGAAAGAACCCAAAGTCCCCAGCTTCTTCTTTAGGCCGGGCATATTTTCAGAGGAGAGGTGTGCTGTACTCTCTGGCTCATGCCTACCCACACTTTCAATTAAAGGAGCTATTTACACATTCCTGATGGCATGCAATCATTGCTCATCTCTGCTTTCTCACCGTACAGTGTAACTTGTGTGTCACAATTTTACACATCCTGGCCTTCCTTTCACTCCTAGGCTTGGAAAACACCGAGATGGGATCCAAGAGGAGTACTTCCTGGATACTGCCGATGATCAGAGCTGCACTGACTGGCAGCATGTGCCAGGTGTTTTCCAGTGCCTGCGTTTGCTTCTGGATGATCTTGGTAAAGAGCAGGGTTTCCTAGCCTTGCTGATAGCAAAGTTGCTTCCCCCAAGCTCCTAAAACATGTGGCAATTGAAGTGACTGGAAAACAGTAGCTAATAGTGCTTGCCTTCACACAAAATGACCACTCATCTGCCATAGTATCAATGTGACTCGAGTCTCCCAAGGGCTCACCTACCTGATGGTGTCAGTGTTGGGGTCATATTCAAGGAGATGGTCTATTAAGACCTCATCCCCAGGAGAGTGTTACATGATCACACATAGAGATTGCTCTGATCCTCTCTCCCTCCATCCATGTTGGTGATATCACCCTAATAGCTGCAAGGTGAGAGGCAGAAGGTCCTTACATGATGTCTGAACATTGAAGATCCAAACAGTATGTGTTAATAGCATACAATCCTTTCCACCAAGAGGAATCTCTTCAGCTGACCAGTTCCTTTGCTTTGGAGTTCATATTGAGCTCACACCATCACCCCTCCATCTTCCTGCTAGGGTGACACAGGCAAGCATCACCAGGAGACATTCTAAAATCAGTCCCTCAGCTCTGTATAATTCTGCAACAAAGCTGTGTTGGTCACAGACATCTAAGACCTTGTTTTTTGCTGCTATGGGTCTTTACTCTTTTCCCATTACGTGAGCAAAACATCCATTCTCCCCAGGAAGTGACACCCAGAAGCCCCACATACCAGCTCATCAAACACACCCAGGCACATGAAACCTGGTTTAAGCTCCAGTTGGGACACCATTAAAACAACAAATGCTTTGTTCGGCTCTCTAAAGTTTATAGAACCTGTTCACATTGCTTTGCTTAACCCTTAAAACAGCCCTTTGGTGTCGCCATTGTCATTTTATGGGGAGTAAAATTGAAGCTCAGGCAGGTTGGGAGATGGGGTTATGCTACTTCCTTAGAACTAGGGTGTTTCTGTTCTGGAATAAGGAATGTTGGGCTCTCTCTGTAAGACCACAGCACCCAAGACTTAGCTGATAGAAATATGGGTAAAGTGATTTCATGTCTGGAGTTCCAGGCAACTGCCGCTAACCAAGAGGTGATAAAGTTGGGCTGTTCAGGTCCAAAGAGTCACAGCGTCTCACGAATTTTATGACATTTCTGGTCTTCATGTTCCTTGTACTTTCTAGTGCCTGGCTAGGGCTTCCTTCACAGGTATTTTTGTGAGTCTCATATCATGCTTGCTCTGCTGTAGGATACTTAAGGTAGGTGTCATATCTTTGCATCTTTTGTGTATGTGTGGTGTGTGCAGACATGTGTATGCACACACAAAGGCCAGAGCAGGATGTCAGGTGTCCTTCTTTGTCATTCTGTATGCTAATCCCTTGAAAAGGGGTCTCTAACCAAATCTGGAACTAGGCCACCAGAAAACTGCAGCAATCCTCCTGTGTCCCCTCCCCCCACCACCACAACAGAAGGGTTACAGGTTCACATGTAGCCATGCCTCCCAGCTTTTTACATGGGTGCTGGGGATTTGAACTCCAATCTTCATGCTTGTACAGCAAGTGCTTTTACCTGATGAGCCATCTCTCCAGATCCTCTTTGTAACTGTTAATGTCCCAATATGTGCAATACATATTCATATAACTAGGAGCTGTTTATTAGACTTCCATGTGAGCAACTCTCTGGTAGCTACTTCTTTCTCATGAGTATGGGGTAAGCATGGGAACCTCATTGGACCAACTCAAGCTGATTGTCCTCTCTCAATTTTCATACCTTTATGTTGTCAAGTGCTCCTCTTTTAGGCTCATTGACAAATCTCACTTTCACTTGTCCCTAGTCACCAAAGCTTCTGACTCCCATCAAATTCAAACTATAAGTAGATCCACCATCTCAGTACCATTGTCGGAACTTGAGAGCCAGTTGCTTGCACAGACTGAATTTTATGATCCAGCAACATGCTCTAACATTTGTTTCCCAATGTGACTTCACCCCTTTCCCTTGACCTAACCCACAGATCTGGGTCTCATCTCTGGGTTTCCTGTCCAAAGGTATAATTTTTGTTTAGGATTAGGCACTGAACCTGAATGTACCCTGGAACCTGACCCTATGTGACACTTGTTACTCTTCTCCCTGGGTCACTGATCTGGATCTGCATAGAAGTCCATTGATGTCCATAGACAGCTGTCTACAAATAACCTTCTACCTGCCTGCCTGCTGGCCTGCCTGGGGTAGGGCAGACGCGGTACCACGTGATTGGACTAGTCGCTTCAGTTATCCCTGGACTTGCCATTATGACTCTCTCATCTGGCTTCATATCTGACTTTACATCTTATAAAGACTCAGCTGTGTACACACATGCTGGGGTTTGTGTCGTAGTCTCTGCCTGCTCTGTGTGGCTGAGAGATGTCCTGAGTTCTAGGTACACGTCCAAGTCACAAGCTCACCGGATTTCATCTCAATGAGCTCTTTACTCATACTTGGTGCAAAAGAAAGTGTTACACTAACTGGATAAACAAAGAGTTGATGATTGGAGTGAGTTTTCATTGGTTCATTGTTTCTAATTTTACTAATACTCCTTCCCACATTCAGTCAAATATTACCTTTCTAAATTCCTTCAAGATATATCTAACTCACTACATTTTACTAGTACCATGTGAGTGTATGTTACCACTATTTTTTACTTAGGCTGCTAGCAAAGCCCTTCACGTTTGAAAGTTCAACTCTCTCCAACCTGCATTTCAATAGGCAATCAAGTGATTGGATTACCATCGTCCTTTAATTAGACATCTGTTAATAACATCTCGTTGCCTAGAGATGTGTTTCTCCTCCACCTTGATGTTGTAACTCATATTTAAAGGAGAACATTTATGTTCAGGAGAAAATTATGAGTTCTAACTCATTATCTTTTTCTTTTTTGAGGGGGGATTTTTTTTCCAGGCAGGGTTTCCCTGTGTAGCTTTGGAGTCTGTCCTGAAACTAGCTCTTGTAGACCAAGCTGGTCTCAAACTCACAGAGATCAACCTGCCTCTACCTCCCAAGTGCTGGGATTAAAGGCATGTACCATCACCGCCCGGCCCAACTCATTATCTTTTTAAAGTGTGTGTGTGTGTGTGTGTGTGTGTGTGTGTGTGTGTGTGTGTGTGTGTCTGTACTTTGTTTACATGTGTACAGATATGTGCACCTTATGTGTATAGATATGAGTGTTTACATGCTAGAGGATGATGTTGGGACTTCCACTATTGAGTTCTATCTCATTCCTTTGAGGTAAAATAACTTACAGAACTTGAACTTTACCAATTTTTGGAGAGGCTGGAAACCAGCAAGCCCCAGCAATCTTCGTAACTTCCCCCACCTGCGCAGTACTGGGATTGCAGGTATTAATGGCCATGCTTAGATTTTTATATGGGTGCTGGGAGTCTGAACCAAGGTCTTCAAGCTTGCACAAGTGCACTGAACTGGTGAGCTCTCTTCTAGTCCTCCCCTTCCTTTTCCTGTATAATAACTCAAGTAAGCAAAGCAGGCTTATCATGGCATCTGACCTATTTTATGTGTAAAGTCAACCACTTGCAAAGTTGCTTTTCATATTCATATTCTCAGTGTTTGGAAGTGTGCTGCATTCAGAGAAGGACCCCAGGATGAGTGAGATTTGCTTCATTGCCAGTGGCAGTTGGTTCACTTGTTTTGCTGTGGTGACAAATGACTTCAGAGTTTGGGAACATTCTTTGTGGAATGCATCCAAGGAATGCTGACTATAGGACAAAGTCCCCTTCCTTAGCATGTATTCAAAGTCCCCAGTGACCTACCCACTATCCATATGTCCAGCTTCCTCTCTTGTCATAGGTAACTCTCTCCACTCAGTGACTGCAGCAGCTCCTACACAGTGATGTTGCTTTGTTTCCCCAATTTGAGCAACAGTCCTGCTGTTTGGGATCTTCCTCCCTGCACCTCTCACACTTTCATCTCATGTTAGTTTATATGCCACTTACTTCAGAAAGCAATTCCATGAGTTTCCTTGCCAATCAAGTGTTTCCCCCTGAATCCCCCAGTTAATCACGGCCTCTCCCTTTCACTCTAAGCAGAAAGTGCTTGTCTCCCATGTAAGAGCATGAGCTCTCAGTTGCCAGGGACTATGCTATCTTGTTGGTTCTTGTGTCCTTGGTATCCTCAGTTGTAAGTATGCTGAGCTTGGAGAAGGATCCCAACAAATGAGTGAAGTTCCCTATTGTGTTTTTATTTTATTTATGGTGTTATTCTCCTATGGAGAGGTTCTGAAGTCTTAACTTGGTACCCTGAATGTAAATGAGATTTTATTTGGAAATAGGGTCTTGACCGATGTGAATAGCTAAAAGAGAATTCATAAGCACTAGGGTGGCTTCTATCCTTGCTAGATGAGGGGAATTTACAGACAGAGGACAATGTCAAGAGCAGACATGAAGATACAGGAAAGAATAAAGGACATTCTCTCAGGACCTTCAGCGAAAGCATGGCCCATGGAGTTCTTGATTTTGAACTTGTAACCTCCTGCACTGTGAAAAAATAAATCTTGGTTGTTTTGAGACATCAAGCTTGTGTTTGTTACGGCATCCTGACAAACAAGCAGGGATAACATGTCAGGAGTATTGCAGGCTTCATATCTGGGTGTTGCATTTCATTTGGCTGTCTCTTCTCCCCAGTCTGAGGAAAAATGTACCTTGGCAATCTCAATTTGTGGATTCTCAGCATAATTCTTAGAAAATATTTAATTATGCTTTTCTTAAAACAATGTAGTTTTTTTAAAGGCTTCATATGCACTGGCTGAAATAAATTAGTAGTCTTATCTAGAAAAACAATGGGTATACAAACTAATGTCTAAGAGTCATGGTATAATGTGACAATAGAACAGAGGGCCCAGCTTGTTAGGGAAAAAGAAAATATTGTATTTGGCAAATAGTATCCATAGTTATTATTTCCTGTAATGAGGCTGAAGGGTGGAATGGCTGAGGATCACAGTAGTTCTAAGGGCTATGCACCTGCTTTCTTCTCTTTATGAGAATTCAGTTTTGTCTCTTTGTATTAGCAGTAGGTGTTTAGTAGAAGTAGATGGAGATAACTGCCAGAGAACAAGTGAAAACTCTTGAAGAAAAGAAGGCAATAATTAAACCAGTGGGACACAGTAGCTGTACATAAAGTTATCCTTGGTTTAATATTCTGTCGATTAGGTTACCCAAGGTCAGCCAGCACTTGGAAATACTAAATGAAAGGACCTAGAAATAGAGAACTCATACCTTCAAATTGCTATCATTTTGAGTGTTGTGATGACAGCTCATACTATTTACCTGGTATATGAAGCTCTTTGCTACCCTCTCCATGCTGTGTGGTCAGCCCAGCCATTGGTGACTTGATAGCTGTGTCCTTATCAGATATACTTTGTTTTGTAATAGACACTTCAAACCCTCTTGTCTCAAACCAAACTTCTTCTTTTTGCTGTTGTTGTCCCTCCTGACTCTCCACATCTCATACCTGCTGCACTCAAAGCCATCTTCACTGCACTAGATGGTAGGTTTCTCTTTGTTGTTCAAGCCCCAGACCTTAAATTTGCTCATACCTCAGTTCCAACCTCACACACGTTCTGTGAACACCATGTTCAAAGCATCCTGCAAATCTGATGGTTTTCTCCTACTTCTGATGTTAGTTCCCTGGTCATAACTACCATTGTCTTTCTCTTGGGTTACGGCATAACATGTCTCTCTGCATCTATATGTACTCCTCTCCCTTCCTTCCAATTTATTTTCAACACCATCTTCTTCTTTGACCTTGGCTTCTAAAGGCCACCAGTTCTCTCAAGTTTACTCAGAGTACCAGGCAAAACCTTTACCACGGCTCTGTCCCTCACTGAACTCCCTGACTTTCACACTTCCTAGCTTCCCCTTAATTACTGTTTTCTAGACATGCTGACTTTGCTGTTCCTCGCCTATGTTAGACATCTTCATTTTATGACCATCGCACTGGCTCTTCCCACTTCTTTCCAGGTTTCTTCCCTAGGCATTTGTCATCAGTTTGGCTCTTTCTTACCCTTCCAATCTTTTGTTAAGTGCAGTTTTCTCAATGTGGTCAACCAGGTCTATTTGTTTTGACAGTGGCAGCAAGGGAACCTGGGTCCTTGTGCATTCTGGACAAGAGTCCTACCATGGAATCACATGCCCAGTCACAAAGCTGTCTGTCATTTTAAATTTTAGCTCCTGCCTTACTGTTTCTTTTACTCTTTCTCACTTTATTCTATTTCATTCCGCATAGCCCCTGTCAGTCAACCTCTAACATACTGTAGTAATTTATTATTATTTTTACCATTTATTGAAAAGCTTTTGACCCAAGATCTTCTCTACAGTAGGGTTTTAAGCAAAGGTTGATCCTTGTTATCGACAGTGAATGATGACTTTAAACATTTTTTAACTTGGATTTGCTTTGCAAAGGTAGAACTTTATAGCTGTTATTATCATTCTGATGGACAAGATGGTTCAGTAGCATTTATTGCATTCACAGTATGCAGCATCTAGTTTGGTCAGACACTTATGCATTGTATAATTACTTCCAAGATATATTTAACTCACTTGTATTATTTAACTATAGCCTTTTTAATAACTTCCTTTACTCCTTAAACTTGAAAGAAAAAAAAATGAAGCTACACGCACAGAATAAATTGTCTGACATCTAACTTTTTTATACTTTTTTGCATAAATGAAATCTCAGGTCAGGCACTAGAAACATGAAGTTAAAAATAAACCACTCTATGCTTATAGGCCTTAAGAAAACAAACCAACTTTCTGTGAAGTTTTAGCAGTTTGGGTAATTGTTTCAAGATGCCAGATGTTTCAATGTAGACTGTAAAAACCCTACATGATGATTAAAACCATTAGCTGGTGTTTTCCTATTGAGATTTTACCTTAAAAATATATAAAACGTGGAACCCCACAGTAAGGCAACCATACAACGGCATTTTTAAGCCTGTTGTAGTCCAAAAGGGGGAAGAATTACATAAACCTGACTCATCCCTGCTTTGCTGAGCTAGGTCTAAGAATACAGTATCTTACTAGCTCTGTTCTCTCCTCATCTCTTCAGGCTATCATAAACTCAATTCAAGAAAAATCCTGGAAGCAAACAAAAGAAACTGAGTACTTATTTTTCTCATAGAAGGGATCCTATGGTTGGTAGAAGAAAGGCTTATTTTATAATTAGATATCTCTGTGTCCCATTTGAACTTTTACCTTGGGCGTAGTGAAAAAACAAAGTGAAAAACAAAACAATAGAGGTCTAAACTTCTGTTTTATTATCTTCCCAAGTCCTCTACAGTTATGGGTGTACTTGAGTCAGGACAGGCTAGTGGTGGGAACTCAATTTCAAGAAGCCTCTGCAGAGAGAGGTGCCTCACTGGCTCACACAGCAGAGGGTGTAGCTCACAGTGCTGAAGGGGGAGCCAAGCTTCAAGAGGAGGACTCGACCTGACAGCCAGGATGCCCTTTCTCTGGCTTACATCACCAGCTCTGCTTGTGTTTGCTCCTTTGTGTTGTCTGTCATGTGTGACTTCACCATTGGTACCCAGCTTCTGTAGTCCTAGCTGATGATCCCTTCTTAAGTCTCCATTTCAGCTTCCAACAAAGAATGTAAATTAGTTTTGCTGGTGTCACACACTGCTTACTTCAAAAACCTTCTTGACCTAGACCATGTGTGGCCAGGGTAATAACTCTTGCTCTTTTGCTTGCTCTCTCTCTCTCTCTCTCTCTCTCTCTCTCTCTCTCTCTCTCTCTCTCTCTCTCTCTCCTCTTTCCTCTCTCCTCTTCTCTCTCTCTCTCTCTCTCTCTCTCTCTCTCTCTCTCTCTCTCTCTCTCTGTTCTCCTATTCTTTGTGCACACATGCATGCAGGGCCTTGGATATGCTAGGTCAGCTCTCTACCATTGAGCTCTACAGCCAGCCTCATATTTCTACTATTTTAATAGTGAAATGTACGAAAATCAGTTCCTTTTACCTCTCTCCACTGAAGAAAAGAGATCCCGGAAGGGCTTTATTAACTATAAGTGTGTTAATTACTTCTTAGATTAAAGAAAGGGCAAGGCGTGAGAAACTGATGCCCGAGTGAAATGTCAGGGCTGCACCATTCACACACTGTTGTTCCAATAAAGAACTCAGAGTCACAGTGTCAAATTCTCAAATACAGAAATGCCTTTTGTAAAGAAACAGCATCTTTAAGTTAAAAAAAATCCTTCACAGTGATCTATAGCAAGAGTTGGATAATTTTACTTTTTTCTGTAGAAAGAAAGACAGTTAACATTGTAGACTCCATCACAACTACCCAACTGTCTTTTGAGGACAAAAGCCGCCATTGCTGATATGTTAGTGAATGAGTGCAATTGTGTTCCAATAAAACTTTATAGTGCTGGTGTGGAGTGGGTTGAACACAATAACCATAGTCTGCAGACACATAACTTATTACTATGTCTCCTTAGACAGGAGCAACCATGAACACAGAGGCTTGGTTTTTTGAAAAGATTCAAGTCAATGTATTATTTTTACCATGGTGGCAAATTATGGCTAGTAGTAGGCTACAAAGCAGATAACTCAAAAGGTAAAGGCACATATTAAACCACTGTTTTATTTCAAGATCAAAGTAATATTTCAGAAGAAATGCATTACTGCTTAAAAGAAACAGAAAAAGCATCCTAAAGGTGGCAGACAACTTGTCTCTATTGCTGCACTGCTTAACTGTAGGGATTGGTTGTGTTATCTGCATAACTAACACACTTAGGAAGAGACTTTTCTAATGAATTAGTTACACCCCAAGAATTTTAGAGGGTTTCATTTAAATCTGCCCATAAAAAAGTACAAATATGCAATCCTTATCTGTTTGCAAAAACAAAACAAAACCCAAAAAACAATTTTTGGCATTGCAATGATGGAAATTTGTTAGTCCAACTTCAACAAGCCCTCTATATAAATGAAGGATAAAAGCTTCCAGATTGTAGCATTATTGAGTAAATTCAGCCAGTCGAGACACTTAGCTGATTCCGTTAGAAACTCTTCGTGGGCTCTTTCTCGACATGGTAGCCACTAGGTGTACCCAAACATTCAAGTGGCTGTGACACGAAACAAACTAATATTCTTCAGTTTTATTTCTTTTTTTTTAAGTTTAATTTTGTGTACACTACTATTATGGCATTTTCGTAGATAAATATCATTATGATTTGGTCTAATTTATCCCAATATTGGCTGTCCTTCATGGTCTTCCCTCCCACTTTTTTTTCATAATACCCCCTGTCCCAATGGTCCCGCCCCCTTCTGTTTTCATGTCACATGAGCCTCCTTCTTTCTCTTAACATCACTTCCTTTCTTCTCATGAAAGCAAGATTCTAAAATTAATAGTAATGGCATGTATCTAAACACATAGGCTATAGGATTTCATTGCTCTAGAATTAATAACATAAAGATCTTTTCTTGCTGCTTAGATGCATTCTCTGTGTGAGTCTTAACATTTCTAACTAGCACATGCGTGTTACACACATAAGCAGATAAGCACGATTGGAATTGCATGCCGACTCTTTAAGAGTCATGGTGGTATGTACTTGAAAAGCTGTGGACCATCTGGCAGAGGCAGTACCTGCAGTGGAACACTGTTAGGTTGGGGACAGGTTCCAGTTACTACCACTCAGTGTCAGCAGTGTCAGTTCCCACCCATGTAGGTTTCAGACAAGTTATAGAAAGCATGTCACTTTACCATGTTCAAAGCCACGAGGGGGAAGGTGATGTAGCATGCCTCTTCTTTATTTCTTTCCACCTGGCACATTCCCCAAGATGCTTTGGGGCTGACTGGGTGTTTTATTTGTATGAGTTCCTCTCTGTTCAACTCTAAAGTTAAGCAGTAGTCTCCCAGGCTCTAAAAAGCATTTAAGGGGATTTCTGTGTCGTTTATTGACCAACAGAAAAAATAAGTAAAAAACAAAAGAAAACGAAACACACAGTTCTTAAGATAGTTTTATAGACATTAACTCTGATTCAGTGGAGACATTGGCAGGAGAATGTGAAAAGGGCACTTTCATAAAGCTCTCAAGCCACACTTAAAATAATATTACAGTGAGCTGGTCATTATTTGAAGATAATTATAGTTCTGGGTGGACCTAAAAGGATTTCCCTTTTCAGAGAGGCTGGGCAGTGAGTGAGGCCAGAGTAAATCCATATATCCTGGGAAGTTCAGAAGGCAGCTGGCCCTTCTCTTCCTGTTCCTTGTTGGGACAGAGACTTCTGGTCTGAAAGCTATGTTGTCTAACCCTATACCTGGGGTGGGGGTGGGGGGATGGGGCCACACCCTCTCAGATCCCTGCTGCTCTTTCAAGGCCATTGATGCAACTAGTTGCATGTAGACTACACATCATCATTATACAAATGACAAAACAGAGCCAGCATCACATTGGGGATAGGAGCAAGATGTCACTGATTCTAAAGTGTGTATGTCTTCCTCAGCTCCCTATACCTAACTTGGGATGTAGACTTTGGCTAGTATGACAGGGCTATTTTTGGAGGGAGGCTCTTCTTTCTTGACTCTGAAAACACATTATATCAGCAGATGACAATTCTGCTTCTTCCAGATGACACCGTTATGTTGTTGCTTTCCTGAGGCTTTGCTGAGACCCATGAGAAACTCTGAAGACCTCCCTTACAATGCTCTCATTTTCAGTGGATGAAATTAATAGCCAGAAAGAAAAAGTAACTTTCCCCAGAGCCTTGTGATAATTAGGGATAGCCATAAATCTGCTTTTCCTGAACTTTTCAACTCCTTACATTCTGGGAAAAAAAAAATGGTCCCAACATATAAATGTGTGTGGTTTGGTTTGGCTTTTCAAATGCCCATAATTTAGCATAAGAGTTATAATTTTCCTCTTTAAAAAATTGTTCAAAATATGATTCCCACTAACCATGGTTAGAACTTTGTTCCTATTTACAGTGTCTTAAATCCCGGGTTGGTTTGGGTTGGCTTTGCTCAAATGATAAGACATGTGATTTCCCTCATCATCAATAAGGAGTAGACTTACAGAGTATCAGACAGAGTCAGCAAAAGTCGTTTTGCTGTCTTCGTCCATTCATCAAACAGGTAAAAAAAAAATGCATTGAGTACTTACCTACTGTGAGTTAGCCTCTGTGCTGGTATCATGGTCTAGTAGAAGAGAGGTATTGGTAAGATATATGGTATTTAAGGAGACACATTGTATTAGCTGCTTGTCTGGTTCCTGTGACCTGATGTCTGACAGGATGCAGCTTAAGCAAGGGCTTGTTTTGTCAGATACAGGGGATGCTGGGGGTTGTGGTGGCAGAAGGAAGAGGTGGGTTTCGCACCTAGGAAACAGAGAGCAATAGATGTTTGTATTCATTTTCTCCCCCTTTTCCTTAGCTGGGGACCCCAACTCATATAATAGCACTGCCCACATTTAAAGTGGGTTCTCCCCGCTCAATTTACCTAATCTAGCTCATCCCCCACAGACAGGCGCTGGCATTTGTCTCCCGGATGATTCTAAACCCCATCAAACTGGCTGCCAAGATGAAACATCTTAGGAATCATGACTTGTATCATAAGAAGTATCTGGGTTCTAGGAAGCTTTTGTTTGCCCTAGAGAGCAAGGGATACAGTGGAGAACTGATGTTTGAGAGACATAATACCAGACAAACAGAAATCCCACAGGCAGGGATGTGTGGAGGGCTATTCCAAGGGAATAGAGACAAGTGGAGCCCTGCTGAGTGATAAGTTCTTAAGACAAAACAAAACAAAACAAAAAAACCTTAAATTTATTTTATCGGTTACTGTGCATGCATAATCTCTCTCTCTCTCTCTCTCTCTCTCTCTCTCTCTCTCTCTCTCTCTCTCTCTCTGTGTGTGTGTGTGTGTGTGTGTGTGTGTGTGTGTGTGTGTGTGTGTGTGTGTGTAGTGCATGATACATTGTACATGCGTGGAGATCAGAAAAACTTTGTGTAGATGGTTCTTTCTTTCTGCTTTATGTGGGATCTAGGCATTGAACTTAGGTGTCCGGTTTGCATGGCAAGCACCTTAACCTAAGTAGCAATTTTACCAACCCCAAGTCCTAAATTCTTGATGTAAATATGAATTACTGTATTTCAATATGTTTGGTTTCTGTAAAAGAAACTGAAGCTTTAAACATCCACTTAAGATTTTTTTTTTTTTTTGAGCCACTGTCTCTCTATAAAGCCCTGGCTGGCCTGGAACTGGCTCTGTAAACCAGTGTGACCTTGTATTCACAGAGTCACCTGCTTCTGCCTCTTGAGCAAGTACTGGATTAAAGGTATGCATCACCATGCCCAGCTTATCTAAGAATTCTTTTGAAAGCTGAATTCTAAATATGACTTGGTTTTGCCAGATTTTTTTCATTTGTTGTCCAGAATGTGTTCTTAGCTGTGCTGGGTCCATTAAATATTTAATGTTCACAGGCATTCTGGGATAGAGCTACTAGGAGATGAAACCTTGGGAGTTTAACTGCTTTGTGAAGGCCACAGATCTAGCAGGAGACCAAGCAAACTTTTAGCTCTTCAAACACACTCACACTTACTACATAACTTTTTAAAACTGAAATAATGGTCTCTAGTATAACTTATAAAACAGATATTGAAGGCTCATTAAAGTGACTCTAGTGCACCACGTAAGAGAATTTAAAAGCATCTCATTCGGTTATCTAGCCCAAGGCCTTGAAGTATAGATCAAAAAAAAGTCTCCTAGAGAGAGTAAGTGACCTGCCTCTGACACAGCCAGTTAGGACAATAACTGCCTAACCTTTAGCTTCCTTAGACACTGCTTTGGCCTCTCCACACTGCATACCAATTATGCATCAGAGATATTAAAATGAATAAGAAATAGTGATTGCTAATAAGCAATCACTATTAAGTCACTCAAGTTCACTGAGCTTGGGAGGAGCAGAGTTGGCTGGAGGACTATGCTGTTTACTTTGACTTATAGAAAACTGGAGATGGCAGTAGCATGGGCCACCTTACCTTAAGGCTGCCATTATTTTCTCAGAGACCTTGTGAAGAACTGTCTCAAACATATTTGCTGCCTCAGTGCTCTCTCTTTGTAGTTATATTTCCCCACACGTTGACATCTACAAGGGACAGTATTGAGTTTGTCCTGGTAGCACTTGAGTACATTGTGGAATGGTATGGGTGGGGCAGGGTTAGTTGTGCTTGTTTACAGGTGAGGAACTGGGCTCAGGGAAACGAGAGTTCAGTTTATGTAGCTCCATGCAGAGATAAGATGAGAGTCCACTGAAATGGTAGTCATCAGTGTCTCCCAGATGCCTGTAACGAAGAGGCAAAATGTGATGTGTTCTCAAGGAGCTCCTGGGCAGTATGGCAGGAGGTTTGGAGCAGAAGGGGATCACTGGATCTTTGACAGGAAGGGGCACGATCTGGCTTCCAAATGTGGGGAAGGTATGGGATACCAAATGTGGTAATAAGAGGACATGGGAAACATGAATACTGATGCAGTGTGTGAGCTTCTGTTTCACACTCAGGCCCTGACAGATGGCTTATTCATCACTGGGTTTGAAGGTTCATCTGGCCCAGGGAAATGGGAAAGGACCCAGGTAGCTGGACTCACCTCTTCCAGATCTGGTGGTGATGCTCCTGGAGTTCTTCAATACTCCCCAAGCCAGAGCTCCTTTGCTTTGGCTTTTTTTTGCTTACCTGACTGCTCTTTAACTGGAGGCTTTTGATTCCCGTTCATTGCCTGTGACCTTGCTCTTCCAGGAATGTACTAGTACATCTTGTCCGTGACCTTGCTGTTTCCTGCCATCACTGTACTTTGTTGTTCCTTCAGTCGACCCTATACAGTTAACTACACAGGTGCCTCGGAGCTGCAGCCCAGCTTCCGATCCTGTGCCCTCAAAATGCCCCAAGTACCTGATTTCATTTGTCAGAGACCTTGATGGGCAGAAGGGAGCTTAGAGTGGACAGGTTGAGAACCACTGGCTTAGATCAATGTCTCCTGTAGCTCAGGCTTGCCTCACACTATATAATTGGGAATTTCTTTTCTTTTTTAAAAAATTATTTTTTCTTATTTTACATGTCGATCCCAGTTCCCCCTCTCTCTCATCCTCCCATGCCCTCCGACCCCTACTCCCATCCCATTTCCCACCCACTCCACAGGGAGGGTGAGGCCTTCCAGGAGGGATCATCAAAATCTATCATTTGGAGTAGGGCCTAGACCCTCCTGCCTGTCTCCAGGTTTCTTTGAGCACCTAATCCTGCCTTTGCTGCCCAGTGCTGAGAAGACAGTCCTGCAACTCCTTCCAGGTGGGGCCTTGACTGGTATCTATATACCTATGAAGGAAAAATAGATCAGTGAGTGAGGATCCTCCGGGTACTCACTCATTTATGCTGTCTCCCCAATCCCTCGTCATTTAATATCTTTTTCCATGATTCCTCTTCCCCCATTTAAATCATTGTGTTTTCTATTTTCCCTGCCTTGAAATTCCCCATCATGCCTTATTAGTTTTCTGACTTCTTAGTCTATTCCAAGGGAAACACACTTATTTAGAGATCTGAGTAACTGACTTAGCATTGGTTCCTAGAGTCAGGATCCTATGCAGTACCTTGAACAGTGAACTGAGTTCATTTAAGGGGTCAATACAGAACAGACAAGTGGCCAGGTAGATAAGATATTTAGTGAAACTTCACTCATTCTACTGTAAATTCTCTTATTGTCTTCTGAGCCTGCCAAGCTATTAGCACAGTGTGAGGGGTACAGACACCCTCACTATGCAGGAATAAGTGAAGAGTAGCACATGATGACATGAGTAAAGCAAATATGTAGGAGAATCATTTCAGAAATAGGCTAATGGTATGTCTTAAAAACAGCTGCACCCCCCGACTCCTATACTTTTTCTTTATTATTTTGAGAGTGCTACAGGCTAAGCCAGGGCCTTGCAGAGACTAGGCAAATCCTTTACTGATGAATCACAGTCCTAACTTTTTTTTTTTTAAAAAAAAAAATTTGAGATAGAGTCTCACTGAATGGTCAAGGTTGTCGTCAGTGTTGCAATCCTCCTACCATGCCTTGTTGTGGAGGCCTTCACCTTCAAAGCTGACAGTCTTGCCATTGGAAACAAGGAACACTAATAAAGAAAAGAAATGAATGGCATTTACTGATGGACGTTATTTCATTAAGGTTTTCACCTGTGTGAATGTTTGTGTCTGACATGGACTAAGAAAGGAGGGCACAAATATACAAATATATTGGTTTGTTTAATACTGTGCGGCTAACCATTAACAGACCTAAGATCTGCATTGAGACCACCTGCCTATAGCAGTTTTTGTTTCCATCCACCAGAATAGAAAGTACCATAATTGAGACTTCAGACAGAGTATCACAAATGGTGTTGCCTCTGATATGGGGAAAATGACCCCGGAAAGATCATTGAACTTATCTAGCTCAACATATTTCTGAGCAAAATACAAAAGCATCACACTGCTTGCAAACAGTTCAAGGACATTGCAGAGCAAAGCTCGGGCATATGCTCATGACCACAAAGCTATCCGTCATTGAGTAATGTAAAAGTTGCTGTGTCTGACATTCAGCTGAGAAGCAGCAATGTGTTACCTAGGAGACACATGAATAGCATAAGGGACATGTGCAAGCACAGAGCAGTGAACCTAAAGCCACAGAGACCTAAAATGAAGCTCAGAGAGAAAGAAGCTGGAAAATAAACAAAGACATGATAAATGAACCATGGATCTCTCTCTCTCTCTCTCTCTCTCTCTCTCTCTCTCTCTCTCTCTCTCTCTCTCTCTCTGGGGGGGGTCACATATAGCCGAAGTCCTTAAAAGAAGGGAAATGCCCATATGTACCTGGTATTTCAACATGTTGATACCATGAAAAATGAGGGGAAAACACTTGAGGAAATAAATAATGAAAAATTTCCAAGTTTAAAGAAATTTGATAAACCCCCAAATTCCAAGAACATTAATGTGTATGAAGAAAACCAAACCAGGATATAAATAATATTTTTTTAAAAAAAATCTCTAGCAAAGAGAGCATCTTAACAGTCATAGAAAAGACACAGCATATAGAAAAGAGCAGCAGTAGAAAAGTAACTAATACAGTGAGCTTCTTTGTTCAGCCATGTCCTCTCTGCCATAATGGACTAATAACCCTAAAACTTCCAGGCGAGATAAGTCTTTTCCTCACATAAAGTTTTTCTCCCCAGCATCTGTTTATGACAAAACAGTCTGACTCATGCAATGGTAAAGTAGCAGGCTTCAGAAATTTCTCAAAACCCAATTATTTATGATCATTTCCTTCTCTTTTGAATAAAACAACCATTCCATTGGGAGGAAAGTCCAGAAGGCATGAGGAGGAATTGTGGAAAGATCCAGTTGAGAAGATAGGATTGTGGCTTGGAATACTATGGCTGCCTATTCTAGTGTTATGCTGCTGACATTGCTAAAGGAGTGGCATTTCCCTGACTCTGGAATTTCTTTGTCTACTATTTTCTTACCTCCTTGACATGTCAGTAAGATGACAAAAATTCCAGGTGTGGCCCCCTTCCCCGGAATCCATGTGCATCTGTTCTAGGACTTTTAATATTTTATTTTAAGTGAAATTAAAGTTCTCCAAAGTCATGAGTGAATCAGCATGCTTTTGAAAAGTGGTCAGGAAAACCTGTTTACCTCCTGCAAAGAGAACATTATTTGTCAAGAATTACATTGCTATTGTTTATTTTATAATTACCACCTTTCTTATGCTTGGCTTACTTAAAACTACAAAGATAATTTCCAATATCACTTTTTTAAATATATGCTGGATTCTTACTGGAAAATACTTTCACTAGGGCTTGCAGGTTCTACCAGTAATGGCCAGCACATTCTCTTGAACTTTGGACCCCATACCCCATGAAGTAGGATGGAAACGGACAGGAAGTGGGGTACTATGCCTACATCTTGGAACTATGATTATTTGCAGCTGGAAAAGCAATATGATTTATGTAAATTCTTTCCTTATGTTGCCTGAAGCACCAGTGGTGACAGCTGAATCTCTAGATACATAAAATTTGCACGTCTTCTTCTTACTGATTTTGTTAGTGGTATTAGAGACAGTATGATGGAGCAACAAGTGTGTTGAGCTTGGAACCCAGAACCCTGGAGTTCAAACCTGAGCCCTAACTGTATTGTTGGACAATAGAAGATACCATTGTCTTCCACTTGCTGAATGCCCAGTAGAGTTATTAATTATCTGATCTAATTCTCTTCTATCAAATGAGCACTGCCATTTACATTCTACTTCAACTGTAAAAACTAAACTCATGGTGATGGTAAATTTGTTTTTTGCATGAAAATAGAATTGTAATTAGAAGGTTCTCTTTCTACCCCAAACCTACTATGTTAACAATAATTAGTTTTATAAGTAGCCTCCCCAAAAAGTTTTTAAAGGTGTTTTTGTTGTTGTTTGTTTGGTTTTTAAGGTTTGGGAGGAAAAAACATTTCATTGAAGTTTGCAAACTTCTGGAAAGGAAGCAGACAAATTTGTGTAAGAAACACAGCAAGATTCAGAATCCTGTTTCAAGAATTATGGTGTTTAAAAGTTACTGATCTGCATCCAACCAGTAGGAAAGAACACTGGGCATCCTTAGTTAAATCTCCATCTGGAGAGAAAGAGATGGACTGTTAATTTGAGATCTGTCACCAATGATGCTCAGGTCTACACTAGTACATCCAATTTGCCCATTCACTGGCCTGATCTTAGTCCAGGACACTGACCTGTTAGACAAGTATAATACCGCCATAACTTCTATGCCTTGCAAATGAAAACACTAGGAGGGAGACAGTTCAGGGTCTCTGTTTACCTGGCTCATTCTTTGTAGCCTTGCTTAGAGCTGGATGCATCTCTAGACTGAACAACACAGTTTCTTGTGAAGTGGCCCTCTCTGAATGACTGCTTCTCAAAGGTTCCATTGGCTGCTGCCCAAGGATAGAGGATTCTCTTTCCTGGGCTGATATTACAGCACTTCCTTTCATCGGTCTCCTTTGCCTACTCCTTATAAAAGGCAACATCTTTTATTTAATCTTCAACTTACTCTAATTGGTAAGTACCAACTTCCTATGGTGACCCTCTCTGACATGTCAGACTGGCAGAAACTCCTGACTGTCCCAGCCTAGGTCTTTTGGTGGTGGCTGGAAGGGAAGTGGCTGAAAGATTGGTTTAGAAGACTTGTGGTATTGCATGTCCAAACACATTTTAAAATGGTTTTTATTAGCATATGTTATTTATACATAACAGTAGGTTTCATTATATTAATTTTATGCATTTAGCTCATCCACCCTCATTACCCTCCTGTCCTTCACTCTCATCTGATAACCATTTTCCTCTTCCCAACAAGCCCTGCTTCTACTTCATGGTTTGTGTGTGTGTGTGTGTGTGTGTGTGTGTGTGTGTGTGTGTGTGTGTGTGTGAGAGAGAGAGAGAGAGAGAGAGAGAGAGAGAGAGAGAGAGAGAGAGAGAGAGAGAGAGACCCAGTGACTTTCATTGGGGTTGCTTACAGGTTCATGGTGGAGTTTGCTTATAGAAGTTGGGTACCTTAATAGTGGCTTTACCAATGATGTAAATCTCATTTTAATTGTCATGAAGCAACCCTGTCCAAGCAAGTGTGATGCAGAGAGGAGTGTCATTCTTTCTGGCCTTTTGAGGAATGGTATCTGGGCAAGAATATCTACCAGGCATGCTAGCAAGACCATAGCCAAGCCATGTTGCTTCAACTGTAGCAGGAAAAGATAGCCCGTTCTGTACCATGCAAATGCTCCTAAAACCTGCAAGGTTTAAAATTTGTCTTCTCATTGTTCTGTTGGACCATTCTGTTCTCAATGGGAAGGTTCAAGCCTGTGGTTCACCATGCAGTGGCAGGCTGTCAGATGGTAGTTAGAACTGGGGTCATCTAAAGACTGAAGTAAGGTAAATGTGAACATGGCCAGCTGGTGGTGGGTATCAAATAAAAGCAAAGCTGGTGCGATGGTCCAGTGTTTTCAGTCTTTTTTCTGAGGGGCATAGCTATATGGTTTGCTTGCACTTTCCCCCCAGCATGATGTTCTGCATAGCATAGAGTAGTTTGAAGCCAAGGTGAATGCTGACATTCTCTCAGCTCCATCTTCTCAGTGAGCCAGATGGGAATCACACTGTTCCTTAAAACAGCTTTACAAGACATGCAGCACCATTTTTTTCCCATGCTGATGGATCAGAAGTTTGTTTGGGCTGTTTAGAGTTAAAGACAGAGAGGAAATAGAGGCCTAAGGACTATTGGGAGGCCATCTTCATGTATTACTCCTGAGTCATAGGTAGCTGACGTTGGTGTCAGCGGCAGCAAGCCTTTAGAGGCATCTTTTTGCACTGCTGAGGTTTGTGCTACAGACATGACTGTAACCTTAACAGCTAACACATCTTGCACACATCTGCAAGGTGTATTCCAGAAAGGGGACTACATTGGGAGTATTGAAATATGGGAAAATAAGTACTACAATTTGAAATGTAGCATTAAGAAGTTGGTTTAAATACCTTTTTCATCGCTGTGACAGAAATCACTTCAGGAAGGGTTTATTTTGGTTTGTGGTTTGAGGGTACAATCATCAGGGTTGAGATAGCATGGCCACATCAGTGTGAGACAGCTGGCTACGTGGCATCTGCAGTCAGGAAGTGGAGAGTGTTGAATACCAACAGGCTACTCAGGCTCACCTTATTAGTCACTCCTGGGCCCCAACCCATGAAATGTCACTGTGTCCTGAGCAGTTTCCCATCAGCCTGGTCCCAGAGCCTCATCAGCCCCAAATAATACACAGAGACTGTGTATTAATTATGAAACTGTTGGCCTGATACTAGTGTTTCTTATTGGCTAGCTCTGTCTTAAATATTAACCCATTTCTATAAATCTAAGTGTTTCCAAGTGCCTTGTCCCAGCTGTTTTGAATGTTGGATCACCCGGGACACTGTTTTGGGGGGTCTTGCTAGATCAGATCATGTTAGTCAGGAAGAAATTCACAACTTTTTATTTTCTATGGAAACAAAAATAGAAATTCTTTTCCCCAGTAACCTGTCCTTAGATTTAAATTTTGAAGCCAAAGCATTTTTAAAATATATAGATTGGATTCATTCAGCAGCATTGATAATCAAGTGTGTTTTAGTAGTTGTTGTTCCTTTCTTAGCAATTGAGCAATTTAAAGGCAACATAATAGCATTCAGTATCTAGATTCTCTATGTATTTTTCATCTTTAGGTGGCTTTTTTTATTACTCTATTTTTTAAACTTTTATTTTTTCATGTTTTGAGACAGGGTTTTTCTGAATAACTTTGGCTGCCCTGGAATTTACTCTGTATACCAGGCTGACCTTGAAATCACAGAGATCTGTTTGCCTCTGGAATTAAAGGAGAGTATCACCACACCCAGCTACCCTCTTTCTTTCTTTAAAAAACAAAACAAAACAAAACACTTTATCCTGTTTCTTTTTCTCTCACAAGCCTATGTATATTTTTAAATACACAGTAAACTTTTGGAGGTTTTCTTTATCTGAATCGTCTTTACTGTAAATCTTTATCTTTTTTTGGCCACAAGTCTTTTATCTGTTAAACAACAATATTGACAAAATGAAAGCCATAACTGTTTTAGCCGCCGTCTATCCAAGATGATGGGGGTACGTTTACCACCAGCATTGAGAACTGTGCTCATTGCCTTGGTCTATGCTGCCATCAAGCACCGTGCTGCTGGCTTGGAGATGTGGTCACTACCACTGCCAGCTGTTGTACACACCATCAGTTGGTAGCAGGGCCTCTTTAACTGCAGGACTCTGCAGTTTTTTCTGCTTATGCTGAGTCAGGAAATCTCCCTTAAAGGAGCCTCTAGAGTCTCTGCTTGTCTCTAGCAAAACAGAGCCTGCCCAAGAAAAATGCTGCTACCAAAAAGCCTTGTTTGTCTCTGTTCTTTTATTTTTAAAATCCTTTTTAAGCTTTTGTCAAGTTTTAAGTGGAAGTTCTTAGTACCCACGTTGTATTTGCCATTTTGTTATGAGCACTTTCTCTCCAGCCTGGTCCCAGAGTCATGTCAGTCCCAAATAACATACAGAGACAGTATATTAATTATAAAACTGTTGGCTTGTTACTACCATTTCTTATTGGTTCGCTCTGTCTTAAATAATAACCCAATTTTAATCAATCTAAGTGTTTCTAAGTGGTCTTGGTGGAGAGAGAGTCTGGACCTCTTCTCTCACATCCTACATATCGACTCCTCTCTACTACATCTCCCATAATTCTCCTTGTCTTATAGTCCCACCTATCTTGCTTTCCTATTGGCCAATAGGGCTTTATTCATTAACCAATAAGGGAAATATATTTACAGAACGACATCTCCCATCATCTCCTCTTTTCTGTCTAAATAAGACGTCTCCCATCTTATGTGCTGCACACATTTAGGGTGGGACTTGCCACGTCAGTTAACCTGGATTACAGATTCCCTCACACCCATGCCCAGTTTTCCTTCCAGGTAATTTGATCATATAAAGTTGACAATACTAACCCTCAGAGAAGCCAAAAGCACTCACTCCAGTTTCACTTAAACAGATAAAGTGGGGATCAGAATTACTAAGTCAGTGTGGCAGCAAGAACCAAGCCAAGGCCTGAGTGCCTGTACCACTAAGCCAAGCATTGGTTGCTCAAAATGTTCACAAGGTCCAGGCAGGTTTAATCAAGTCATCAAACTAAACTACATTATTTAGCCAGAAGCAGTTTCTCTCACAGCGGAGGGGCACAGGTGCCTAAAAATGTACCATTGAATATATTTGAATGTAAAATCAAATTAAATAGAATTTTGCCTGAAGGCAGTAGACTACTCTCAGCTAGGCTAGGTGAGGTGTCTTTCCCTGTGGTTGGGACTAGAACTCCCGCTCATCGTCGTTTCTATTCCTTTCTGATGGACGGCAAACAGCGAGGCAAGTCCTCTATCCACTAGTTTCCCACAACCCTGCCTAAAGGCTGTCAGTTTACAACCTCTGTGCTGCCTGCTTTTCCTACTTTCCTCAGGACAGCTTTTAATTATCACACAGCCTTATAAGTCCCAGCATTAATCTCCATGTTACTGATAAGGGCCTGATTGTGGAGAGTTGATGCAAGATGAAAGTTCTGGAGCTAGGATCGAGAGGCAGGCCAGCAGATTCTAAAGACCCTGATTGTTTTCTATTCCAATGCTGCCCTCATTCCTCAGCTAGTCTTCTTTGTTCCCAAAATAAGAACAGTAGCATTTGCTTTGCCCACCTGGAAAGGTGAGTGTAAAGAGTAAGCAAAATGGAGATGAACATGTGTCGGGTTCCCAACACTTGTAAAGGGCTAAACAAAAACATGCCATTGTTGTTTTAATTTGCTTAGCAAGCCCACTGGGTGTGTACCACGGGCCATGTGCTCCCCCTCCTACAAGGTAGAATACTGTATACACGGACCAGGTGCAAAGTCTTCCCTGAGTGGAGACCACTCCTGAGTGGAGATCATGTCCTTCTGAAGCATCTAGGTAGCAAGCAAAATGAATATATAAAATTTATAATATTTTAGAAAGTGATACATGCTAAAGAGGAAAATGAAGCAAGCAGGGAGGTTGGGAGCACAGAAGGATAGACACATTCGTGATAAAATGGTCATGGCTTGAGGATCTAATGGGCTATGTCTCATAGCTACCTTTGCCAAGAACGGGACACTGGCTAAATCTGCCCGAAGCCTGATTTTGTAAGGCCCCATACTAAGAACAAAGGACCTTAAAATAACAAGATGATATGGCAGACAGAGAGCATATGCAGCACACAAAGCCTAAGATATTTAATACCTAGCCCTGTATATAAGAGAAAGTTTGCAATCCCAGCCCACCTTTGCTGCCATTGTTTTGGCCACCAACTCTACATGGGTGTAACTTGGCAGTATTGATCTCAGATGAACTGAACACCTCTTGCTTTATCCCCTTGCCTCTGCCCCCTACCCACAGAAGTCATCCTTGTACTAACACTACACAGCCTGGTGTGTGAAAAATTAATACTCTATAGGGCAACCTATACTACGCTATACTATACTATACTGTACTATACTATACTATACTATACTATACACAACCCTGTATAATAAGGAATGAGTGCAGCTAGATAAATGCCCTTTGCCACAACTCCTTTTTCTTATTCAGAAAATTCTGAGGAGGTGGCCTAAATGCCTCCCATGATGGTTAGGTTTTTTTTTTTTTTTTTTTTTTTTGGGCAATTTGACACAGACGAGAGTTACCTGGGAAAAGGAAATCTCAACTGAGGAATTGCCTCCATTAGACTGGTCTGTAGGAGGCATTTTCCTGGTTAATGATTGATGTAGGTGGGTCCAGCCCAGTGTGGGTGGTGCCACCCCAAAGCAGGTGATACTGGGTTGTGCAAGAAAGCAGGCTGAGCAAGCCTGTAAGCAGCATCCCTCCATGGCCTCTGCTTCAGTTCCTGCTTCCAGGTTCTTCCTTGGTGCCTTAGCTTTCTTTGATGATGGACTATAACCTATAAGGCAAACAAACCCTTGATGGGAGGGTTATTCTGTAAATATGTTTCTCATACTGGTTAATTAATAAAGCCCTGTTTGCCAATAGAAAACTAGATAGGCGGGGCTAGGAGACTAGGAGGAGGAAAGAGGAAGTAGTTGGGAGAGTCAAGATGTAGACTGGGGAGGAAGGAAGACGCCAGCCGCGGCTCCCAGATAAGATGAGCCACGTGGAAATACTTAGATAAGTAGAAATGGGTTAATCATTAAGACAGAGCTAGCCCATAAACAATAATGGTAACAGGCCAACAGGATTATATCAAATACAGAGTCTCTGAGTGTTATTTGGGGCTCATGTGGCGGCGGGACTGGGAGGCCGGCTGGGAGGACAAACCTGCCGTAACAAACCCTTTACTCTCCCACTTGGTTTTGTTTAGTGTTTTATCAAAGCAGCAGAAAACAGTAAGACGCCTCCTCAAAATGTCCTGGTAGGCACTTGATAGCTCGGGTGCAGGTGGAAGATGAAACATTAGGCTCTGAGCTGCAAAGACACCTACATGGTAAGAGATGATAGTATACGGTTTCTATTATGACTATTGTGTAGTTGAGTGATTCTGTTTCTATTTTAAAAGCCATGAAGAAAGTAAATGACAGACAGCTGGCCAAGAAGTAATCAAACAGGTTATAAAGACCAAAAGGGCTGAAAGGTAACTGCAAGGGAACACCAACTCCAGAGCTAACAGCCATGAAAGCCAGACTCAGCAATGAAGACAGCAGAGCTGCACAGGACAGAACACAGAGCTTCAGCAGGTTCATGTCATCAGAGACTACAGGAAAAGAACAACATCTGGCATCAAGATGTTTATGGGTCTAAGAATCTCACATTTCCAGGTTCATTCAAATCCCAGAGTATATAACATGAGTCCTTTTACCTGCCAAGAACAGGGAGACCAATCTGCCCTTGCCTGCATACTGACAACTTATTTTTTCTTTTATCATCCTCAGCTCAATAAGTAGGGGTGAGCCACAAGAGAGTATGACTAGAAAATACTTCTTGTTTCTTTGGAAATAATGTGTATATAAAAATGACACAGGAGATGACTAGTGAGCCAGAGAGCACGGGTGAGATGAGTCTGGGGAGCCCTGCATCTGGAGAAGGTAGACTATGGAAGGATTATGATATGGGAGCACTCAATCATGACTTGGTGAATAATATCCTGGTAAGGACACCTGGAGCTGGCTCTGAGACACTACACGGTGACTTTTACATGATGACAGCCCATACAAAACAAAGTGAGTAAACCAGTATTTGTTTGGCAAAGGACTGAGGAAGGTGGGTTATGTTAGACACGACAGCTAACCTGGTTCTCTGGTAAGATCCAGATGGGGCTATTTTGGTGGTATGGGGCCAAGAATTCACTTAGTTACAGTGTATTATTAGCATTCTCAAACGCTGTGGGTGGGAGTCGTCCATGGTCTGAGATCAGAGTGAGAAATACTGCCATGGGGTGGGATCCTAGACTCTGGTTAGGTGGCTGAACTTAACTATTAGAAGACAGAGATGTATCACAACCATAACAGGCAGCTAGGAGAGATAGTCCAGATTTTGACTTACAGAGATATGGAGGTCTAACCACAATGTCTTCTGGGAGAAAGACAGAAAAACAGTGACTGTGGGACTGCTTGATTTCCATAACAAGGAAGGAAAGAAGGATAGAAGGGAGGGAGGGAGGGAAAAAGAAAGGGAAGGAGGGAGGAATGAAGGAGAAAGGAAAGAAGGAAGGAAGGAGAAAGGAAGGAAGGAGAAAGGAAAAAAGGATGGAAGGCAGAAAGAAAATTAGAGCTCGCAAGTAGATATTTGTAAATGTCAGTGAGAAACAGTTTTTCACCCAGTGTCCAGATTTAAGTTAGGATCCATTGAATAAGGAGGAAAACAATTCGCAGTCAATACCCATGGTCAGCATTTAATCTCAGTATCCCCAAAGGGATCGTGTAACCCTTTGTCTGAGCTGCAGGACCCTCAGGAAGAGAGTGTCTGTCTGTGCTGTTCGCAAAGCTGGCTAGGGATGAATTTCACACATGATTAAGTTGTTTTAGCCTCTACCGCTGAGCTACATTACCAGCCTCCAGGCCTTCTTGGAACATTGAGAAAGGAGGTTTGAACTGACTCTGTCACAACAAGACTCAGCTTACATGTCTGATGTTAGAGACCTCACAGATAAGAATGGCTGATAGCCACCAGGCTGGAACACCTAAGTGGTGGGAACTTGCACTTCAGAGGGCTGGGGTGAGGGTGTGTCTGGCAGGCCTGAATAATTAAGATGGGGCAGACATGACTGGAGCCAAGCAGGCTTGTCTGGGGAGAGTGGGAGATGAAGTCAGAGCAGTGAGGAAGGGGAGAATGGACGGAGACTTGAAGGTCTGGGTAATGGCATTGGCTTATCTTTGGGCAAAATGAGAAGCCATTGGCATATTTTGGACACAAAATAAGCTGGCCTAATATTTTTACAAGATCATTTTAGCTCTTGTGTTAAACATAGACTGTTGTTGAAGATGTTGACCTTGGCCAGTATGGCCTCCATGAAGCGAACTGCTGGATAGAAAGTGGGCCACTGGACTTGCTAATAGACTAGATATGAATTGTTAGAGAGAGAGGCTAAGTGCATTTTATGGCCAGAATAACAGGAAAGCTTGAGTTGCTTATTAATTGAGACAGGAACTACTATAGCAGGGACAGGTTTGGAAAATCCATTAGTTATTTCTAGTGTAAGAGTTACTTATTCACTCATTCTTTCAGTCTGCCCAGTACTGAATGAGCACTGTAAACCAGACACTGCTTGGCACTGGGGATTCAATGCAGAAGGAAAATACACCACGGTCTTCCCAGGCACACAGAGTTTGGTAAATCAAGCTCTTACAATTCTGTGGATAAATGTTATGGTGACTAGGGAGGAGGGCTTCTGGGGTCACAGTGAAGAAAAGAGGAGGCGAAAGGGGACACAGGGAAGAGAAAGAATTGCACCTGCTAAGCCTCTCCGGGTTCCACTTTTTAGTTTCATTGAGTTTTTCCGTGCCTTTGTGAGCAATCATGACGTTGACATTCTGAAGAAGTAGATCTTGATCTTATAATACGTAGAGAAAGCCCAGCCTTATGTCAGAGCCAGCTACAGATCCCTGTGATATGAGCAAGGTGAAGCCTTCAGAACCCTTCTGTTTCTTCACCTAAACTCAAAGCTTAGTCCGTTCCCACTCCACTTGGCAGGGAATCAAAGTGAGGTGGCTCTGCCTCTTTCTGTAGGGAAGGTTTTGCCGGTCACCTTTCCCCAGGGGCAGACAGAGGGCTGTGGCTTCCAAGCCTGAGTCCCTGCCACTGCCCGCCACAATATACAGCTTGGAGTAGTATTTCACCTCCCTAAGAGAAGGGCAGAGGCGTGTGGGCAACACAGTGAATAATTTCTTCTGCCACTCAAAGAGAGGATTAGCTCCCTTTTATGGGTGAGAGATATTATAGCTCATCCTAGCTCCACTAAGTAGCACAGCCTAATTCATGTCTGCTCTGCCCAGCCAGTCTCTTCAGGCTTGGCAAGAGAACCTGAAACCAAAGGAGAAAGAGATATGTGGCTGCTTAGAGGCACAGGGGTTCCCAGAGGAGCAGAGTGTGCCTGGAGAAATGAAACGGATGGCTTATGTGGCTGAACCAGTCACAACAAACATTAGGCTCACCAGAGTTCATCTCTTTCTGAGCAGAGTTCCAGTCAAGAAAACACATCCTGTCTGGTGAAGGGATGCCCAGATTCCTGACTCTGCTGAGATGCCTCCCTTGTGATTCTGTCTAGGTTTCAGTCTGTCATTTTCTAAAATAATAACGTTAAAAGTATCAAATTAAGCCAAGTGGTGGAGGCACATACCTTTAATCCCAGCACTTGGGAGGCAGAGGCAGACAGATCTCTGAATTTGAGGTCAGCCTGGTTTGCACAGTGAGTTTCAGGACAGTCAGGGCTACATAGAGAAACTCAGTCCGGAAAAACAAAAACAAACAAACAGACAAACAAAAGCATTAAACTGTTTCCTTATAAAAGCAACACAGTTCTATGAAAATCACAAAACAAACATTTATAGGGAATAATAATAATAATAATATAATAATAATAATAATAATTTTTTTCAAGATTTTGAAACCCATAGTGAACTTACTGGTATGCATCCTTCTAGATTTTTAGAATTTATCTGCTGCCAACACAGCATAAGCCTTATTATCTTCTTTCTCATATACTCTGAATTTTAGATTACAGAGGAGGAAGGTGTTGGGCAAGCTAAGGCAAGAGGTAAACCATCATAAAAGCCCCCCCCCTCCCTCCATCTCTCCCTCCCTCCTTCCATCCCTCCCTCTCTTCCTCTGTCCCTCCTTTTCTCCCTCTCTCCTCTTCTTGAGTGCTAGGATTACAGATGTGAACTACCACGCCTGTTTGTTTTCCTCTTTATTCCTTTGCCTTACATCCCCTAAATAGTCCAATTGCAAGATACAGGCTATGAGTTTGCCAGAAGGGTAGAAGATGATTTATAAAGAGAAGAGATAGGATCTCCAAGCCTGTGGGCTCTGGTTTGAAATTTGGAACCTGGAGGAAGGTTTTAGCCGTACTCTGGTCTCCCTGTGTGTTCTCAGTGCATTAAAGCACAGGAAAAATTGGTGTGCAAAGGGCCAGGCAGTAAATACTTCAGACCTTGAGTGGATGGGCAACCTCCCCTGCTGTCTTTGTGTTGTAAAGAGCAGCTGCGGACACTACATAAGAAAACAGGTATGGCTGTGTTCCAACAGAAACTTACTCAGAAAAGACGATGGCAAGCTGCACTTGTCTGGAGAAACACAGCACACCCAACCCTGTATTCCATAGTGTAAAATATATGTAGGAATACGTTGTAGCATCTTATTTCCTTGTTGTAGATGACAAGACCTCTCTCCTCATATTCATATACACATATAGGCACACACACACACCCGATGTGTGCTATAAACACAGATTTTAAGAGCACTTTAAAAAATGCATATCAAAGTTTACCCTTTTGGCCATTTTAAGTGCCCAACTCAGTAGTAGGGAGTCCATCCATATGGCGTAACCATGATCACTACCACATCTAGTATTTCCTTTATATTGAAAATCTGAAGCTTGTGCTCAGTAAATAATCACCTCCCCACAGCACGTGTCACACTACTAATTTAATATTATGATTCTCTATAATTTAATGTTTCTGTGTATTTCTCAATATCTTAAAAAAAAAGTTTGGTCAGGCTGGGCATGGTAATGCATACATGGAGTCATAGCACTTGAGAGGTAGAGGCTGAAGCATCAGGAGTTCAAAATCATCCTCAGCTACATAGTGGATTCCAGGCAATGCTGGGCTATATCAACTCCCACTCCACTTCTGTATTCTAGTAAATACTATTTGCAAAGAATGTGAACATTACATTGAAATGGAATAATCAAAGGAGGAGTCACTAGAGATTAAGCAAACTTCTGTCATTGTGAAGAAGACTTGGTACTTCCTTAATCACAATGATGGGCTTGGGACCAATACACAAACAAAAGCTCTGAGTCACTCTGAGTCAAAAGCTCTGGGTCCTAGCTACCCTAAAGAGATGCCCCCTGTAGAAGAGCCCCAAAAGGAGCCAATAAAGCCTGCTTGGGAAGCACAACTGCAGTACAAAATAAGAGAAGGTTACTCTATAACCCACAGGGCCAGGGGGAGAACCCTAAGAACTCTAATTATTCTCTGTCTTTGTCTCTCTCTATCTATTCCCCCCCCCTTCCTGGTAAATTTGACAGCCCAAATATGCACACCAGCCATGTAGACAATTCATACTTATAAACAATCCTCTTTGCTGGGCATTTAGGTAATTCCCAATGTTTTGCTGTTTGAAACAATGCTCCAGTAAGTATCTTTGCACATAATTCTCTTCTATATATCCAATCCTTAACACAGCTGACACTTCCTGTATTCTTACTAGGAACTTACTGCCACTGTGGAATGTTTGACTCTTTTGCTATTAAGGAGCTTGAGAATCCAAGATGACTCTACTGCTAATTCTTAATTCTCTCTGTGTGTCATGTTTTTGGGTGGGGGGGGGCATTTTTTAAATGTGTTTTGCTTACATTTGTCTGTCTACTGCATGCATTCCTGGTGCCTGTGGAAGTCAGAAGACAGTATCAGAGCCCCTGGAACTGAAGTTATAGATTCTTGTGAGCCACTAAGTCCTCTGGAAGGATAGACAATGCTTGGTGGATTGAATGACAATGGCACCATAGACTCCTGATTTTGAATACTTGGCACTTAGTTGGTGGAACTGTTTGGAAAGGATTAGGAGGTGTGGCCTTATTGAAGGAGATAAATCACTGGAGATCTGCTTGAGATTTCAAAAGACTCACATCATCTCCAGTGCACTCCATTTCCTGCTTATGGATTAGGATGTAAACTCTTATATTTATGGTTGTGAGCCTAGTCTTTAACGGCTGAGCTATCCCTCCAGCCCAGGATGTGAAATCTTAAGCTGCTAATCCAGCATCAACCCTGCCTGCCTGCTGCCATGCTCCTTGTTATGACTCCTATCCCTCTAGAACTAAAAGGCCCCCACAACCCTTCCTTCTGTAGGTTGTTGTTACAGGTAGGTTCCCCTCCCACCCCTCCTCCCCCCCTCCCCACCAGTCCCATTGCCACACCGGCCCTAAATAGCATGTAGAGACTCTGTATTTGATACAATGTTGTTGGCCAGTTACTATTATTGTTTATGGGCTAGCTCTGTCTTAATTACTAACCCATTTCTACTGATCTAAGTATTTCCACGTGGTCATCTTATTCGAGCGCGGCAGGCCAGCATCTTGCTTTCTCCAAGCTCTACATGCTGACTCCTCCTTCCTACTTCTTCTTTCCTCCTCCTAGTCTCCTAGCCCCGCCTATCTTGCTTTCCTATTGGCCACAGTGCTTTATTCATTAACCAGTATGAGAAACATATTTACAGAACAACATCTCCCATCAGGTTGTTTTGACCATGGTGTTTTATCATAGCAATAGAAAAGCAACCAGGAAAGTGTCTTTCCTTGGCGTGGTGCTCACCAATTAGGAGAGGCTCTCTGTCTAGTAAGTCCTAGGAACCTGCTTATCTCTGCCTCCCCTGTGCATGTTCTTTACATCCTTATGTTTATAAAAGCACTTCACCTACTGAGTGCTTTCTCCTGCCTGATTCCATTGTTTAAACTGTTGATGAACTGCACTAAGGTGAGCAGTGGACAAGACAGGAAGCCTTTTTTTTTTTTTTTATGGTTTCTTTCCAGAGAAAGCATTAAGCATAACGTTGGGCCCAGAAAACAAGGCAGGACAAGAAAGCAAGACTGACCAGGATAAAGAGCTCTGTTTGTAAAGTAAAGCTGGTGAGCTGGTCCAGCTCACTGTGGTTGGCACTGAGGGTGGAGTGGAGTCTCCTGATGAGTGTACACAAACTGCAGGCTGACTCTTCACCTGCTAGATCTATCTGCCATATACCTGTCATATCTACAGAAGCCCTCAAGGACAAACAATCTAACAACACAACAATAGCACATACTCTGTGCCTTGCTATAGTCAATTCAAATAAGTAAACACTCATATCAACATGGAAAGCTGTGAATTCCAGGCCCTCATAAGCAGGCAGAGCCTGATGACTGGTTCTAGACAATAGATCAGGAACACACATGCTATTCTGTTTTTCTGGAATAAAACATTGGAGAACTCAAAATTGACCCTTCTGCTCTCTTACCATCTTCCCACTTCTGGTTATGGTGGTGACATTGTGAGCCAGCACATCCTTCTACTGTGAGTGGTGTTTGGGGAGCACTGTCTTCCCTTAGACTAAGTTAGGTATATTGTGATGAGAGACAAATATTGCCTACTTTAAGTTCTTAGCTTTTCATTGTGGTTATCTTAGGGTTTTCATTATTTCAAAGAGACACTATGACTATGGCAACTCTTAAGAAGTAGAGATTTAATTGGGGTGGTTCACTTACAGTTTCAGAGATTCAGTTCATTGTCATCATGATGGGGAGTATGGCGTCATGCAGGCAGATCTGATGCTGGAACTGAGAGTGCTACATCTTTCAGGAAACAGGAAGTTGACTGACTGTTATACCGAGGGATGCTTGAACAGAAAGACTTCAGAGGCCACCCTTACAGTGACACACTTCCTCCAACAAGGTCATACATAATGCGACTCCCTATGGGGGGCATTTTCCTTCCAACCAACACAGTAGATAATTATTGTCTATATGATACATTGACCTTATTCAATAATTGGAATTTAGCCTCTGATTGTCCTAAGTCATTCAGATTTCTGGGGCTGAGATTGACCGAGCTCATTGGTTTTGAGGCTAGGATCCCTGATCTTATATCTGAGAGTGCAAGTAGTCCCTGTGCTCATTAGATCAAGGGAAGGAACACAAAGGGTTTTGAGAATGCCTCCATCTCATCAGAAGTAGCAAGTTACCAGAGAAAGAGACTGATTGCACGGGGGGAGACCAGAGAAAAATACTGAGATGAGACTAAAAATTGCTCACATCCCTCCTACCACTGGGTGTCAATTCATTTGGCCTTCTGGGTGACAGTGAAGACTTCTTCTTTGTTTCTACTGGTGGTTTGTGAGCAGGCAAGGCATTGATAGTTCACTATCATCTTACTGGGAAAACATTTATTTGATGCAGGATGGGTGACAGCTCATTAATGTTGGAATGAGTCACTATGTCTTCACGCTTTGCAGTCAGTATCAAATCACCCTTCCCATGTCAGGCCTGAATGGCCCTGGGGATGGGTTCCAACATTCTTCAAAGTTCCAGGATCTCTAAGAGTTTTGAAGGCTACCTTCATGGATAAGTTTTTTATTTCTGTTGGACTCCCAGGTATTAGAAGAGGAAGAGAATTGTTGACACGCTTTCTGTGGTTTCTACTTTATATTGAGGCTTGAGCTCAAATTTGAGAAACCAAAAACAGACATGCAGAGCTTGGTGTGTTGGTACACACTATGTTCACATCACTTGGGTAGTGGAGGCAGGAAGAGAAAGTGATGGGAGACGTTATTCTACAAATATGTTTCTCATACTGGTTAATTAATAAAGCCCTGTTGGCCAATAGGAAACTAGATAGGCGGGGCTAGGAGACTAGGAGGAGGAAAGAGGAAGTAGTTAGGAGGAGTCAAGAGGTAGACTGGGGAGGAAGGAAGATGCCGACCACGGCTCCCCGATAAGATGACCACGTAGAAATACTTAGATAAGTAGAAGTGGGTTAATAATTAAGACAGAGCTAGCCCATAAACAATAATGGTAACTGGCCAACAGGATTGTATCATATACAGAGTCTCTGAGTGTTATTTGGCCAGCGCGCCAGACCAGCAGCGGGCGGGAAAACAGACATGCAACAAGAAAGAGCTGAGGTCATTTTAGTTACATAGTGGGCTCGAGGCCAGGCTGGGTTATATGAAACTATGTCTGAAAAAGAAGATGAAGACAATTGAGAAGATGAACAAGAATTGTCAATGGGAAAATATAAGAAATACTGTCCTTTAGAGCCTCCATTTATTAATGGGGAACATGTATCTACCTTATAGGGTTGAAGAAAGGATTGTATGATATATGCCTAAGGTGCCTCACCGTATCGGGACTGAAACATTAATTCTAGCTCCATATATCCTGTTCCAAACATCATCATTTCTTTTTTGGCTCTTAAAATGGGTTTGTGTGAAATGAAGACATCTCACCTTCAGGCAAGGAGATGACTAAGTACAGAATCACACACACACACCATTAACAGGAGTTCTAGAACAGGACAAATCAATCATGATTAGTTGGTTTGTGTGCCTCACTCTCAGCTTCTGACCTGAAATATTTTTGGTTTAAGAAAGAGACACAATCAAAGCTAGTTAAGCAAAGTCTGTTGGCAAAAAGAAGATGAATCTATGGAGCCCAACTTCAGAGGCAAAATGGGGCCACACTATGTGGGAAGAGGAGTGGAGCAGTCCTTTACAGATCTCTAAAGTAACCCTGAAGAAATACAACCAAACTGTCCCTTAGGTGTGTTTCTCTGGGTTTGCTCACTAATTCTTACTAAGCCCTGGCCTCCTATTCAAACTTTGGCTGCTAAGCTTCTGCAAAGTATCTGATTTACCTGTATTCTCCAATGTAAAATCTTATTAGTAGAATAGGAATGGTCTAGTTCTCTCTGTCAGTGAAGGCCTTTTCCTAGGACACAGCATACACTTCTCCAACCTCATATAACTATAGAGTTGGGGTGAGGGCTGGAGAAAGCCATGTGGGTATACGATTCTTGGCACATAGCTCCCAGAGCTGGAACCACAGATAGACACTTTTATGTAAAAGTGGTTTTGGTTGTTGTGGGAGATGTGCTGTGATTGACATGTTTAGTAAATACCTGCTGATTCCTCCTTGTCCAATTTAGAAACAGCCTTGTCCAAACTTTACATCTGAGGACATGAGACTCAGAGGTTTATTCCCAGAGTAATTTTAAGTGGTGGAGCAGGAAATAAAGTTTGTTTAGTGGGCCTCTTATCTCTATTCTCCCCTCCTCTTCTCCCCTTCCCCCTCTTCTCTCATCCTCACCCCTCTCCCCCTTGCCTTCTTACCCTCCTCCTTCCTTCCTTCCTTCCTTCCTTCCTTCCTTCCTTCCTTCCTTCCTTCTTTTCTTCCTTTCGTTTTGTTTGACACAGGGTTTCTTTGTGTATCCCTAGCTATTCTGGAACCCACTCTTGTATGTAGACCATGAATTTAAAGAGATCCTCCTGCCTCTGCTTTCCAAGTGCTGGTATTAAAGGCGTGTACCATCACCTTCTGGCCAGTGGACTTTTTTTCTAATAAATCATTGTTCTGATTAGTTTTCTGTCAGCCTGATACAAGCTAGAATCATTTGGGAATGAGAATATTACCTCATCAGACTGGCCTGCAGACACACCTTTGGGGAGTTTTCTTGATTGATGATTAATGTGAGAGGGCCCAGATCACTGTGGAAGGTACCACTCCAGTGCAGGTGGTCCTGGATGCTGTAAGAAAACAGGCTGATCAACATAGGATAAGAAGCCAGAAAGCAGCTCCTCTATGACCTTTGCTTCAGTTCCTGCCTCTAAGATCTTTCCTTAAAGTACCTGTTGTGACTCCCCTGGATGATGGAGTGTGACTGAAAGTTGCAAGTTGAAATAAACCCTTTCGTCCCCAAGTTGCTTTTGGCCAGTGTTTTATCACAGCAATAGAAACCTAACTAAGAAATTATGCATAAAGCTTAAGGCATATTTCTAGGCAGTTCTTTGGTCACTTCCTACCCTCTGGTCTCTTGTTGTGTACTGAAAAGTACTCCTTAAAAAATTACAATTACTGAGTAGAAGGAAGTGTTCTAGACAGTGAAATAAACAAGCCTCACACTTTGCTCCCACAGACTGCATGCTGGAGGAGAAAAGCAGTCAATAAATAATTACAGAAAACAAGTAAATTATATTGCATGTTATAAGGTCTCAAATATTATGGAAGAATAAAGAAGACAGATGAGGAGTACTGGGGAAGTCATGATTTAATTTGGCAGCTCAGTGCTGATCTCGGCATGATGGGGAGAGATGCAGTTATGCCTCCATTCTGCAAGTGTCTTGAGGTAACTGTGCATGCTCTTTCTTCTCCCCTCTGTCCAATGCTTGGCTATGATGAGTTTGAAATAACAACTAGTTGAACAGAATCTTTTTGTGGACATTCTGGAGTTTTTATTTTGCTTCTAGTTTTGTCCTGTGTTATTTCCCTGAAGCAACATGCTTCATGAAACCCTCACACTGTCTGAGTCACTGTAGACATAAGCTTTTTCAACATTCCTTGGGATGTTAGCCCTCATGAGATGCCCCACAGCAGTCTTACTACATGGTGTTGGGAAGAAATTTAAGCAACACAAAAAATATAACCTAAGTGTTTTGCAGCACAACTTGGTATTTCATAAAACCCAGTCCACTGGAGGCATTGTAACAGTGGGGAGGCTCTTTGTCAGTGCTGCTATGGTAAATATTTAATAACCAGCTCTCTAGAGCAGGGAGAAGAGGAATTACAGGCTTTCATATTTCTACAACAGAAACATTCTGTAGATAATTTCAAGATGTAACACCACTGAGTATGGATTTGGAGCCCAGTAGCACACAGCTGCATTTCCATCGCACTGATATAACAGGTGTAAGGAAATTTGAAAGCACATGTGGTAGCAAAATAGGCTAAAAGGATTCAGACTTGCTTTGGTGTCTGGGGAGGCGGCACAGTGGTTAAAGGGGACCCAACGCCCTCTTCTGGCCTCTGCAGACACCTGCATACACATGATGCATATACTCTCACACACAAACACAGAAAGTAAAAATAATGAAAAATAATTAGGAAGCGATGGATTTTAATACGGTTTAGTTGTGTTTAAGTGGCTCTTAATAATGTTCATGTTTAACATGTATGCATTGCTACCTGTGGTGGCACCGGCACTTGTCACTACTCCAGGTGTCTTCTCAGCTATGCCTTTTTTATGGCAACGCTGAGCTTTCACTATGAACACTGGACTTGAAATATTAAGACAGCCTTATTACTTCCTTGTCGCCTCCCTGCTCATGTCTTCCCATGGCTGTCTTAAAGCATTGTCATACAGCTTCTCTGTCTTCCGCGGTAAGGGAGGGTTGGAAGGATTCTGGTAAGATGTCTTCTGAGCTGGAGCCACCTGCCCTAGGTCAAAGATTCTCTGCTTCAGTATCAATCCCCGTCTCACATGGTCTTATTCTCTTCCTTGTGTTCTCACTGCACTGTTTGCCATGTGGGATTCCAATTGGCCAATGAGCTGGAGTGTGCCAGCCCCTCTCCTGCTTTAGTGCGGGGGGGGGGGGGGGCGCTGTGGGGGGGGTGGGTCCAGCACTCAGACAGCCATTCCCTCATTGGGTGGGCAGAGCAACCATGCTAGGTGAGTCTTGATATTTCAACAATTCAGAGGAGGAAGCTGTGGCCTGGAGAGAAGGCACTTGCCCACAGTCCAAACTACCTATCTTTAGGCTTTGATGGCTTCCATGAAGGCTCGGCATGTGTTACCGCTCAGTGGGCTACTGTAGTTGGAGCCTGAATCTTTGTTTCTAGATCCTGAAGGGAAAAGGTCATTAAGAGGCAGGCTCAGTCCTTCACAGTGCAGATTGAAAACAACTTCAGGCAGATGACCCCAGGGACATTGCAACTGAGCAGCAGATGTGTCCCTGGAAAATTCCTTGAAGGGAAGCCAGTTGGCTGTGGAGCAGATGCCCACGGTTAAGCAGAGGGTGAGGAAGAGGGTGGGAGAGAATGCAAGGTTGCAGGATCAGGGAGATCTGTAGGCCAGAACACCAGCATCTGAGTGTAAGCTCTCTTTCCTTTGTAGAACTGTGGTCTTGAGCAAGCCACTGAGCCTCTGAGGTGTTTCCTCCTCTGTAGAAAGGGGAAGAGGAAGATAGAATGATAATGCTATCTATGTGCTAGACAGGCACTCATGTGTACTTAACATTATCTGTGAGATACTTCCTGTGAAAGACTGAGCCCGGTGTGAGAACACCACGGTCAATATGCAATAAATGGCAGATGTTGTTCTATTAATTCTCTTAATAATTGCCTGATTAATAAAAACAACAGAAACAGTAATTGTTTCTGGCACCTTCTAGGAGCCAGACATGGTCCTAAGTGCTTCTAGGTGAATTAACTCACTTAAATTTCCTACCTGTCCCATGAGGATGGTCTATTTTTAATATCACTTGATGAGTGAAAAAAAAAATTGAAGCCAATTAAATACACTCTCCCAGGGCACACAGCTAGAAAGTGACACTGATCTACTAGCTTTGTCCACTTTAGGAGACAGCAAAGAGAGAGAAGCTGAGCAGTGTGCCCAGGCTGGGAGTAGGCAGAACCCTCCTCTGAGTAACAGAGGAAACAGCCTTCTGAACTATTGCTTGGAGGCTCCGGGAGGAGGTGAATACGCCTTGTGTGTTCCCTACAATTTAGATGCACCAGCTGGCTTGAGGCCTGGAGTCTTTTAGGGAGTCTTGTCTGGACTTAGCTTGTCATCTGGGTGGCATTAGAGATTAGTTTCGTGTGAAGATCCTGGACTTGTCACTGGGCTTGGACAGTGCAGGAGCCATGCTTCCTGGAGGCTTGTGAGGCCGCCAGCTGGCAGCTGGCCACCATCTGGGTTACTAGCGGTCACCCTTCAGCCTTCCAGCCATACTTTTGTCTCTAGTGGCTGAGTCTTGACTAGCATCTGGAACAGCAGGCACGGGAAAGTTGGCCTAAGGCGTCTGATGGAGGTGAACGATCAAAACACCAGGGAGCTGTTGTTTGCTTCCTTTGCCTACAACTTATCCCCTCTTCCACGGGGCTCCTCAAGAACTGCATCCCAGAAATTCCTGGGAATGTGCCCTCTTCCCAGGTGTGGGTGGTCTTTGTGGAGGTCATACAGAGCCCTGGAACTTAGACATCTTAGAAGGCAAGTCAGTGACATATGCCCTTGGAACCGTCTCTATCATTTTGGGAGCCTTTCTGGTAGGGGCAGCTCACAGAGCCTCTTTTCCTGTGCCAGCACAGGCAGGGCCAGGGAAGGTGTTGGTGTTATCCTATTTCCTGAGGGAAGAATATATTCAGGTTTTGGGTTGGAAGTTGGGCGTTAATGAAAGGTGATGATAGCAGCAGCTCATTGTTGTGTGTGTGTGTGTGTGTGTGTGTGTGTGTGTGTGTGTGTGTGTGTGTGTGTGTGCATGTGAATGTATAGGGCCTACATGGAAGGAATTTCAGAGAAAGGGACCAGAGGCAATCTGGTTCCAGAAGGAACCTAAGGCCCAGGCTGTGTCTCCTGCTGTCTGGTATGGCAGGAAGGAGTTAGACTTCAGCCCAGAGGAACAAGGCCTTGTTCACTCTCTCACATTCTGATTCAACAGATGGTGCTCACATCTTACCAGCTTACTGGACTCTTTCTGTGAGGCTTGCATCCCTACAGGGAGAGCAGTGTTTCCCACATGTGAAATGGTTAAGGTGGGCACTAAGCTTTAGTTAGCTTTCTGTCTGTGGTAATAACTGATCCCTTTACCCCATGGTCAGTCTTAAGGCAAGTGTCTGAACTAGAACTGGTTTCCTTTCTTTCTTTTTTCCTTTCTTTTTTCTTTTCTTTCTTTCTTCCTTTCTTTCTTTCTTTCTCTCTTTTCACCTGTATATAATTTTATTATTATTTTTACATTTTTTAAATTTATGTTACAAATAATCTTGTTTTACATGTCAATCCCAGTTCCCTCTCCCCCCCCTCCTCCCCTGCCTGCCACCCACCCCCTATCTCATCCTCTTTCTGCTCCCCAGGGAGGGTGAGGCCTTCCATGGGGGATCTTCAAAGTCTGTCACATCACAGAACTGTTTTCTTAGGAAGACCACACAAGTCTAGTAAAACATGACCTCCATTCATTTCAGATGACTTTGACTGTACTTGTGAAATGCTAACCTTGGCATTATTGTAGAACAGTACATTCTTCTCTGAAGGCCAATTTCCACTACAAAGGTACTCTGAGTCAATCCAAATGGAATAAAACTCCCCCCACCCCAAAAACATGTTTGTGACCTCCAGATCTTCCTTGAAAGGAGTCGGGGCAGATGAAGAATCCAGTTCCTTGAACCACAAATATTCTTTTTCTTTACCTCTCACAAGGTTGTATTACTAGAGAACTATTTCCATATGCATAATGTGGAATCCTTAGGTCACATCACTGAAGTCCAGTTTCTCCCCCACCCCTCTTAATGCCCAAGTTGTAGATAATTAATCTAGAGTCAGAGAGGGACAAGAGTTGCCTGGAGTCGCACAACCATTTGGCTGCTCTGTGTTCTCTAGGTGCTTCTACGCCCTTCTTTAACATTTCCTGTCTGGCTGTAGTGCTGGCTGCTGCACTCTTTCCTATCTGGGGGATGCCATCAGTCAAATGTGGAAGTTTCCCGTAGATGCCAAGCTGCTGCTGGCATAGAACTCGGGTGGCTCTCCCTCATGAAGCCGACAGCGATTGGAGGGGAGCAAATACCATGCATGTCTGGGTCCCACTAAGTCACCGACATCTTAGAAAGACTAGAGGAACCTGTGCTACTGGTCACCCAACACCTGTCTGTGCTTCTTCCTGTCCTCTGTCATCTAGCAGATGGCCATTCATCTGTTCATGTTAACAACCCTCTGCAAGCTCTATCCTGGAGCCACCTGTGATCCTTAGAGCCAATCAGCTAACCCTCACCTCAACTCCCACACCAGTCCATAACCTGCCTGTGCCTTCTGCTGCCTGCATAGCTCCCTAATCAGTGCATTGCTCTCCAAGGCTACTACCTTGGCCTTGTGATTCCTGTCCTGGGTGTGATAGACACTCTGCCCCTGCACTCCAATCTATCTGGCCTCAAAGGAAACCTTGCAGCATTATTAGAAAAGAAAAAGAAATCTGTTTGTGTTATGGTTGCTTTTTCTTCCCCCTCCTCCTATTTTTTAAATCACAGACGTATTCTTATTAAAATGTACTAAATTCTACAAAGCAAACAATATATATTTTACCAACAAATGTTTGATTATATATAATATATATGTACATGATATATATGTCATATATACATATATATGCATATATATATAAACATATATGTGTATATATGAAAAATGGCTCAGTTGTTAAAAGCACTGACTGCTCTTCCAGAGGAACTAAGCTCAAGTCCCAGCATTCACATGGCGGCTCACAATTGCCTGGAACTTCAAGATCTAACACCCTCACACAGACATACATGCAGGCAAAACACCAATGCAAATAAAATAAGAATAAATCAGTTATTAAATATATATAAAAAGATTTGTCTGTCTTAATCTCTATATTCTATTTTTAAAAGTAGTTACAGTTTTTTGCAATTTAAATTTATAAAAATATATACAATCTCCCCATTTAAATCATCTAGCATGAGCTTCCATTTTGATCAAAAAAATGTACCATCTTTATTTTTTAATACCAAAAGCAAAATGGTGTGAACTAAAATAAGCACATCCATTTTGACCTGATCTTCCACTTAATTCTTGGCTACCAGATGATCAATCCTCAACTTCACTCAAATAATTATTTTTCCTCCAGGCTGACAAAATTTATGGTTGACTATGAAGAGAGTTCCATTTTGGTGATAGCTGATAAAATTTATGAAGTTTCTAAAGGTCTAGTTTCAGGCTTTAAAAGACAAAATTGAGGGCTAAGGGCCCAACTCAGAGTGTGGAACGTGCTTGCTTGGCAGGTGTGAGAACCCAAGTTCAAACCCATGTAAAGCTGGATGTGTGCTGTAAGTGCCTATAATCCCAGCATTTCTATAGAGAGATGGGAAGCTGAGATAGGAGAATCCCTGGAACCTCACTAGCCAGCTATACCAGCATTCATGTCAGAAAATAAGAGAGAGAGAGTGAGAGAGAGATCCTGCCTCAAAGAAAATAAAAGGTTAGATTGATTGTCCTCTGACCTCTATAGGGGGAATTAGAGCAATCAAGCTACCTGTCCTTCTATTACTTCTATTACTCCAACCCAAAGCCAACAGCCAGACAGTAGTAACTCAGTGATCCCTGAAATCAGATGTATGCTCCCTAGATGCTCATGGTCTAGAGAAGGAAGAACCAAGGAATGCCAAGAGCTATGAAGAGACCAGTAGGTGACCATGTCAGCAGCTGAAGTGAGAAAGGAGAAAGGCTTAACCCAGGGAGGAGGGAGTAGTCATGGGTCAGATGCTAGAGGAGGTTGACATTGAAGGTAAGTAAACTCCAGGTAGCAGTGGGTTTCTTGCTGGAAAAACTAGGTGAGTGATAATGCTACTAACTGTACTTTCTTCTCTCTTCTTCCTGAAAACATTGGGGTGATAATTAATTTTGTTCTTTAAAAGCCTAGGCATCCAAGACTAGGCATGGTGGTCTACACCTATGATGTTAACATTTGAGATGATGGGGCAAGACTAAGGTGGGTTTAAGAACATCTTGGGCTACACAGTGAGAGCCTGTACCAGATCAAAACAAAGCCCAGAACTGTGTAAGATCTCACCTGTATTCCAGCATTCAGGCGGCCAAGGCACAAGCATTGCTTTGAGTTTTATGTCAGTCTAGGCCTCATAGTGAGTTCCAAGGCAGCCTGGACTACAGAGTGAGACCCTGTATCAAAAACAAAATGAACAAACAAACAAACAAACAAACAAACAAATAAATAAATAAAACTCCCCAAAACAAAAATACAGGCATTAATTTAATTTACACACTTGGCCCAGCTCAGAGATTTCTGGGTCTCTTAGGCTCACCTAACCCATAAGAAAGGCTCTTCCAGCTTCCCTTGCATCTAAGATCTAGATACAGATCTCCATTCAGTAGATACTAGGATTTATTTGGAGGTTAATGACATCAAGAAGGGGGTCCACAAAGTCCACTCTGGCAATGGTATCCATGGGTTACCCATTCCTAGAGGCATTAAAGATGGCCATCAGACTCTATGTCCATTCATGGAGCTGGTGACTCTGCCTGTCTGTGCAGACACCATATCTCCACCAGGTGTTTCTGCCGTGTGATTAAGTCTTATTCCTGGAGGCACAACCTTTTACCCTCTCAGTCATTTTATGACTTTTCAACTAGCCTTTAATCAATCTCCCTTCTGTGTACAAGGTCAAGTGTTTCTGTTTGTCAGTGAATCTGTGACAAATGGATCACTTCTCCTTGGTAGTTTCCATTTTAAACAGGTAACAGTCACCTGAGAACAAAGGAAATACAATGGCTGCATAAAATTATTATAAATACATAACACGGCTTTAATTTGCCTAAGGTTCTTGCTGCTTGTTTGCTTCATATTCAAATAACCTCAGTATTACCAATGAGGAAACAGAAGCTGAAGTATTTCAAGGTCACACAGCTGGTAATGGTGGAGTGACTACTGCAATCCCAGCGAATGTGATGCTCATAAAGCATATGGCTGCTGTGGTATTAAAGAAGCTCATTGCTTGCACAGCTTTGTAGTTTATCCAGTAGAACTCACATCCCACACCTTGCTTTCTCTGGATCATCCTCAACACACAGAGAATGATTAATTCTCACAGGAGAATATAGAGTAACTTCTGGACAGACTGCGTTGTTGATGTTGTTGTTTTGAGATAGGGTATTACTGTACAGCCTGGGCTGACCTCAGTCTTGTTACACAGTCCAACCTGCCCATAAACTCAAGGTCCTCCTGCTTCAGCCTCCTAAGAAGTTGGATTACAGGTGTGCACCACCACACCTGTCTCTGATACGATCTTAAAAATAAAATGGAACAAGAAGATATGCTTGAAGTCATTCCATTACCAGGCAGCAGCCAGGAATACTGGTTGGGATGAGTCCCTGTGCAAACAATAGAAACACCAATTAGCAATACTCTTGTAGGAGTTTTCTTTGCCAGGAATAAACAGGAAATAGGGGCAGGCTCAAGTCTGGTAAAATGGATTGGTACTTCCACAGACTCAGCACTTCTGTCTCTCTACTCTGAAGCCATAGTGTGAATCTTTGACAGCATCAGACACTGTGGCTGAAGCTAGTCTCCTAGGTATGGAAAGGCTGGATGGTCAGCCTTTTCCAGAGCCCTCTTAACTCTTGTAGGTCTCACTGGATGGTACCATGTTATGGATCCTTTCCTACATCAGTCATGACATACAGGGGTGAAACTCGCATGACCAGTTTAGGTGATTCATCTCCTCGGGAAAGATGGGACCTGCCACCATGTCACCACCATGCTGCCTCTCTCATAGCTGCAAACTGTCAGGGCTCTGAATCAAGAAGGCAGGCAGGTGAATGTGACTGCTGACTATGTAACTGAGGAAGGTCTGTCAGTAACTAAGAGGCGTTTGAAAAGAACACTGTATACAACGGGAAACCGGGGCTTCTGTTCCAGGATGATTTATTTCCTCAATAAATTGTTTTCTTAGGTAGTGTTGAGTGCTTGATACTCATTTCTTGCAAGTCACTGAACTTCTCTGGACTCTTGACTTCTGTATCTCTGAGGTAAAATGACCATAACAAATCATTTTGAGGCCTGTATTAGTTACTTTTCTGATTCCTATAACCAAATACCTGATAAGAAGCAACTTAAGGACTGGAAATATACATAGTTCAGTAGTTAAGAACATTTGCTACTCTTCCAGTCAACCTAAATTTGATTCCCATGTCTGGTAGCTCATACTACCTGTAACTCCAGATCCAAAGGAACCAAAACCCTCTTCTAGCCTCCATGGGTACCCAGACATGGGGAATACACACACACACACACACACACACACACACACACACACACACACACATATATATAATTTAAATATATATATTTAAATTATTTAACCCAGGAAGGAATTATTTTGCCTTATGGTTTGAAGGGTTATAGTCCATCATGTCTGGGAAGACATAATGGTGTTGTGTTGCTTGCTGCATCAAATCAACAGTCAGCAACTGAGACATGTTTGTTTCAGTTTTTTTTGAGACAAGGTCTCCCTATGTAGCTTGGGATGATGTCCTGGAGCTCTGGAACACACTATGTAGATCAGACTGGCATTGAACTCATGGAGATGCACCTACCTCTGCCTTCCAAGTGCTGCGAATTAAGGTGCACAGCACCATGCCTGGCCCTATGAGTTTTGACTGTCACTGTTCCTTCAGCTTGCTGCTGCTATACAAATCTCCAGCTGGACAGAACTGTAGAAGTCATCTAAATGGAATTCTCTGTTTATAAATTAAGAGGCTGAGGTCCATGAGATCATAGGTCTTCTTAACTTAGAGCTTTTCTTTTAGTCCACTAAAGCAAAAGAAACATACTAAAGTGGAACTTCACAGTAGTGAAGGAGTTCAAGGGCTCTGTCAGGGTTGATTTGCAAGACTCCTGCCCTCTGAAGACTTCCTCATGATCTATTATCGATGATAGGATTCCTGAAACACTAAATCCCCCGTGTGACTCAGACTGAGTTCAAACATGTGCTTTCAAGGACCATCAATTTTCCTGTGCACCTTGGACATAGGGAAATGATGAATACTGAAAGAAAATGCATGGAATATGAGAGTGAATGGTTTTTGGAAGTTGAAGTTGGGAGAAAATATACAATCACATAAAAGCTGCTCAAGAAATATAAACAAAGAGAATCAGAAAGATAATTGAAGCTGGGCATGGCGATGAATGTCTATAATCCTAGTACTTGAGAGGTTGAAGCAGGATTTCTGGGAATTTGAGGACAGTCTGGGCTATATAATGAGTACTAGGCCAGCCAGACTGACATACCAAGGTCCTGTCCAACACACACACACAAAGGGTAAGTGGATTTCCCCATTTTGCTCTTTCTTCGGTGTCGGGTTTAGGGAAATTTTACTAAAAGGACCTAAACAATTCAATAAAATGGTGGAAGCCCCTAAGACAGGAAAGTGGCATAACAGCTGTATATAAGTCTGTGATGCTTGCCTAAGCATTCTCCAAGCTACTGAAGATCTCCCGGAGAGAACACAGAATCAGTGTGGCTAACACCAGAGACTCATAGACAATGAGACTCACACCAGAAGACTAAGAAAGGCTAAATGCCTTATTTTCAGAAACAGCCATTAACAAATCCTCCTCTTCCAACAAGTATGGATTCACGATCTTAGCACTGGTCTTTAGCAAAGTTCTGTAAAGGATTATCCCACTAATGACTTATGAGCACTTACAAATTAAACATTTTTTCTCTAAGCTGGGAGCTTCTTACTCAAATGACTCATGCCTTAGTGATCACATTTCCCTTTTGGTTGAGGCCATTAGATATGCAGAGTAAAACACAGAGTGCCCAGATGACAGATGACATGACAACTATTTTGATGTCGCTGAAGGCAGAAGTGCAGAAAAAATGTCTGGATAGAGGTACCGTGTGGGGACTTCATAACCATACCCAGTGATGGACAGTGATGTGGAAGCAGAGCCCAGGTAGATGCTTCAGAGATCTGGACTTGACCTGAACCTGTCCATATTCTATAGCATATCAACAATGTCAGGCTGTAGATGTGCCATGCTCTCTGTTTTTTGTAGAAATAAATTTCTGTCCCTCCTGATCCCATAGCCATTTAGTCCCAAATAAACACACAGAGGCTTCTATGAATTATAAACTGTTTAGCCTATAGCTCAGGCTTCTTATTGGCTAGCACTCTCTGAATTGTCAGCCCATTTCTATTAATTGTATATCTCCATATAGTCTTGGCTTACCAGTAATGCCCGGGTTTCTTGCTTCCTCAGCAGCTATATGGCATCTCTCCTTTGTCTTTCTTTTCCCTGTCTCTTTGTTCAGAATCCCTGCCAGGTTAAATCCTGCCTGTCCATTGGCCCAAACAGCTTTATTCATCAACCAATAAAAGCAACACATATTTGCAGCACACAGAAGGACATCCCACATCAGTTCTTTGTAGCCCCCCTTGGTCCATAGTCCTGGATGAATAGGTAAATGTAGGTAGCCACAGTTTGGGCCAGTGGCTCCAAGTTCTAGATAGAGCTACTGAACACCTTTCCTCAGTGATATAGTCCATGTTGATCTTTTCCCTTGTTATTTTCTGGTCTTACTTCTTTTATACCATTTCCCATACCCTCAACTATTCAATAATACCTACTTATGCACATGATGCACCATACTGTTTTAATTTATGTTTTCTTTGTTTTTTGGGGTGGTGGTGGTGGTGAGATAGGGCCTCACTATATAGCCCCTGCCTAGCCTGGAATTTGCTATTGCTATGTAAGCCAAACTGGCCTTGAACTCACACAGGTTTGTCTGCCTCTGCCTCCTTAGTACTGGGATTGAAGGCATGCACTACCATCACCAGATTGTTTAACTTCTTCTTCTTCTTCTTCTTCTTCTTCTTCTTCTTCTTCTTCTTCTTCTTCTTCTTCTCCTCCTTCTCCTTCTCCTTCTCCTTCTCCTCCTCCTCCTCCTCCTCCTCCTCCTCCTCCTCCTCCTCCTCCTCCTTCTTCTTGTGCTGTGTGTGTGTGTGTGTGTGTGTGTGTGTGTACATGATTGTAGAGGTCATGTGCTTCCATGTGCACATGGGAAAGCCAGAACAAAACATCAATTGTCCCCCTTACTGCCTTGAGATGGGCTCTCTCACTGACCCAGAACCTTGCCATTTTAGAAAGACTGGCCAACCAAGGACCTCTTTGGACCCACTGTCTTTGATTCCCAATGCTGTTGCAGCAGAAATACACAGCTTTCTATGTGTCTGGCTTTCTATGTGGATGCCGTGGATATAAACTCAGGTCCTCATGCTTGTGGAGGAAGTACTCTTACCCCCTGAGCTATCTTCCTGGTCCTCTACCGTGCTGTCTGTACTGCCAGTATTTCATGCAGTTGCCTGCCTCTCACTGCAATACTCTTCTGTCTCTTCCACCTACTTCTTCATCTAACAGTCTCTTCCTTATAGTTTAGGATGCAGCTAAGACTCTTGTCTTTGGAAGCCTTCCATTAATCCAACTCTCTCACTACACCAGTCCCAATGAATTCTTCCGCGTCTGAATTTTGGTGCTAGCACCAATTGCCATATTGATAATTATCACATTGCATTGCAGTTCCTTATCTTCATTCTCTGCCAGTGTTCCCTGTACCCTTCTCTTCCCTTAATTTCAACTCATTACGGATAGAAACCAAATCTTATCCACAGCCTGGCACTTAATAGAGGCACTGAAAAAGAATAAACAATTAAAAATGAATGAATGCCTTGTATAAAAACACATTATTCTGGCTCTTTGTGACTAAGTCTAAGCCTGCTGAGAATTACAATTACATTTCCATGTAGGCTGATCCGGCTTCCTAAAAGACATACACATGTTCTCTCTCTCTCTCTCTCTCTCTCTCTCTCTCTCTCTCTCTCTCTCTCTCTCTCTCTCTCTCTCTCTCTCTCTCTCTCTCCCTGAACTATTGCTTCTTTTCTAATCACCTGCTGTCTCAATACGGGCTTATAAATGCTTTGAAACCATAGCAGTTCTCTCCCTGGCACAGATAAACCATACCACCATAATTTCTCAGGGCCTCCTGGGGCTGTGACTGGCTTAAGTCACTGGGAACCACTTGCCCAAAGTCTAGTTTTTCAAGGCTCCCTTCCTATCGTCTCTGAGAAGGCACATTCATAGCTTTCTGGACAGGGCGTATTTTTAGACAAGTTTTCTGCATTCTTTGAAAAGGGAATTGAACCTTACCCATCTTATTCCTTTTCTTCTAATTGCCCCAGAATGTACTACCTTGTTTAAATGCAATTGGACAAGGAAAGGCAGGAAGAACCATCCAGCCTTCCTGGTGTTCTAGGAAGACTCTTCATTATCATGGGATCTGAGCCATTTAAAAAGGATGCTCTGTACTCTAATGAAAGACTTCAAATCAAATGGGGGCACCGAATGCAAGTCAGCAGGCATTTAAGTCTCTGCCAATTATTCAGTTCTCAATAGCTAGAGCAGGCAGTGTTTGTTGCAGGCTGGCTGAGATGCCTGATGGGAAGACAGGCAGCCTGGCCTGATACCAATGCTCCTGCGTCTATTCTGGATCCATGTGATACAAGTTGGCAGTCAGCATCCTCCAAAATGTAAGGAACCATGCCCTACTGGTGACCCTCATCACTCAAGTCTGAGATTGGCCTCACATGCAGATTCGGTCACACCATGAGGACAAAGGCCTGGGCCTCTGGAGCAGACAAACAAGGGTGTGACTCTTTAGTGTGATCATCAGGTCTCGAGGGAAACCAGATCTTCTTAATTACTTATAAAGAGTTAGTAGTGTGCATATAAAGAGCTTTCTGTTTTTCATCACAAGGCAAGTAAAAAAAAATGCTTGGGTTTTTATAATCATTGTTTGACACTCTTTGTGGAGCTCTCATCTGAAAAAATCCACATAATTAATGGCTAATGCGGTTATATTAACATTATTACAGAACTTTTTGTTGTCAGCTCTGTGTCCTCCAAGTGTCTAGAACAGTTAGATTCTGTGCAAACAAGGGGCAAGAAGGCTTGCTAGAGTGTGGCTTACACAGACATCCCTTGTGTTTTTGGCTATCTCTTCATCTCTTCATGCTATGAACAGACACTGTTGCTATGGATTGTGTGCAACTCTTGCCTAACAAGTGGTCAAAAATTTGAAAGCATGCCAATAAGCACTGTTAGCCATAGCAGTAAAAGGACCACTGATGACAGGTATAAATTAGTATACCTAGTTCCAGACTTCCTAGATGTCTGTGTTTAAGATCAGCACAGTAATGTTAGCCTTTGTGATATTTATGGTACTATATGATGAAAATTAATGGACTGGGCTGGAGCGATGGCTTAGTAGTTAAGAGCACTGACTGCTTTTCCAGATGACTTGTGTTCAATTCCAAGCACCCACATGTTAGGTCACCACTGTCTGTAATTTCAGTATCCAACACTCTCACACAGTCACACATAATAGGCAAAACACTAACAATAAATAAACATTTACAAAAAGAATGGACTATGGTACATTCATATAACCAATATAATCAACTAAGATTTATATGCAAATTCTATATATTCATCTAGACACACATCTGTTATTTGTTAAAATTAAAAGTATAAAAAATTACATGCATTGCCACTCTCAGACCTCATCAGAGTTTATCTGTGGAGCAAATGGTGGTTGACACAGAAACTCACAACTGCTTATAGTGGACAGAGTAAGTGCCTGTGGTGTCTTCAGCCACAAATGACATCTATATAACACCCTTCTCTGCTCTCCTACAAGGTTCAAGGTCCATTGTGGAAAGAGGTTGGTGTCAGGGGCAGCAAGATTGTACGAGCCAGAGGTCAGGTATGAGTGGAGGGAATCAGTATTTTTTGGATATGACAGGGCCATTACACTCATGATCTCACAACAGCTGTGGTTGCCTACACAAGACCTGCCTAAAATTAAGGCAGTCAACATACAAGTGTGGAGGGGAGATGAGCTCACAAGGCCCCAAGCCTAGCTGAGGAGCAATTGACAACTAATGGATTAATTGATGGTGTTGACCATGTTCCAATGGATGGCCCAGCATCCACAGGTATATAAACAGCACAAATTGGACTCCATGGGTTATTTAAAAAAAAAAACAAGAGGACATGAAGGTGGGAGGAGATGGGTGTAGAGGTGGTGGGGGAGAATTTAAGAGGGTTGATGGATGAATGTGATCAAAATAACATTATACACAACATGGAATTCTCAAAGAACTAATAAGATATCATATTAAAAATAGACACAAAAGCTGGGTGTGGTTGTATACACCTTTAATTCCAGCACTCAGGAGGCAGGGGCAGAGGGATCTTTGAGTTTGAGGTCAGCATTGTCTATATAATAAGTTCTAGGATAGCCAGGGCAATATAAAAATACCCTGTCTCAAAACCAAACCAACAAAACCAACCAAACCAACCAAACCAACCAAGCAAACAAAAAAACATGCACAGTAATTTCATTTTGTAAAATATGAGTTATATATAGTATCATTCCAATATTCTTGAATGGAAGAAAGCATAGGAAAAAAGCACATCAAAATGTTAACGATGGTGCATTGGACAGATTATGGATGACTTTAATTTCCATTTGGATGGTGAGAGAGAGAGAGAGAGAGAGAGAGAGAGAGAGAGAGAGAGAGAGAGAGAGAGAGAGAGAGAGAGGTGGGAAACAGGAAAAGTTATTCACAAGTGTCTACTTTTTTTCTACATCCTTATAACAAAAAGAGTTTTTTAGTTTTGTGTTTTAGAGTCCAGTGAACATAGGTGGAGAAGGCTGCAAAGTGATAATGGAGTAATGTAGGTTGGAAACTACAAATCAGGAACAATAATTTTCAGCCCTGTGTGAGTTCATAAACCTCACATTTACTATTTTTCTACTCATCTGTTCCCTGGACTTGGCTATGGTGTCACTTATGGGGACAGAGGGTCGTTTGAATAGAGCAGAGTCTGAGGAGACAGCATCTTGCTCTATGACCCACCTGATAGGGTTGAGTGCACATGGCAGAGAAACAGAATTAAATGAGTGTGTACCAGAGCACAGAGCAGACAGTCTCTGAGCTGAAAGAAGGTGGAAAGGGTTGGCAGGGTGGAGACAGAGAAGGCCTTCCCCATAGACGTAAGGGCAGATGTCTGGGAATAAGGACTATCCCCAATAATTACTGCTCTGAGAATAGGAGGTTCCCACACATCACCTGACTTTTTGAAAACTTAGAACCACTGCACTCATAGGAATTCAGAAGCCCTGAAAGTCTTTACAAGGAGGAAAGGAAAGGATTCTTCTGAGGAGAAACTGTTTCTAGGTGAAAGTATTGTGTATCCAGTTGTGCTTAGTATGTGATGGAGACTGGCTCCAACAGCCCCTGTAGAGAGCAAAATTTTGAGATTCTGGAGTGTCTCACATGAAATACTATAGTGCTGGCATCTAACCTATACTTCCTCCTATCTATTTAAAGCCATCTTCATATGATTTATAATGTCCATACAAGCTAAATGCTATCTAGATAGCATTGTAAGATTTTGTTTAGAAAATAATAAGACAAATCTATATCTGTTTACTATAGACATATTTTTTCTCCCATTATCTTCAGTCCTCTACTGACTGAGCCATTGAGTATAGACCTTGTAGATGCAGAGGCCAGGCTATCCTGGCATCTACTATGAAGAAAGGAGTTTCAATAACAGCAGAGATCACCATTCAACAAGCCCTATCCATGCAAACACAGATTCCATCGTCTTTTAGTTCCCCATCATTAACCATGACTCTAGTATCACCAAATGTTTAAAGTATGTCCACAACATTAAAAAGTGAGAGAAAAACTAAATAGAGGAGAAGTAATTCAATACATGAAGTCCTAGATTAAAACTTTATAATAATTTCCCAATAAGTAAGAAAACATAGTGGGGCCCTTAAGAGTTCCATGCTCTCATAAAAGACATATAATCACAGACTATGCTAAAGGCCATAAGTACTGTTATGATTTAAATATGAAATGTCCTCTGGTAAGCTCACATTTTGAATGCTTTGTCCCCAATCCATGCTGCAATTCTGGAAAGTTATAGAAACTTTAGGAGGCAATGCCTACATAGAGGAAGTAGGGCATTGGGGGCTGGTCTTCAAGGATATGATGGGTAGTGTTGATTGTAACCTTGGTGGGCTTTAGAATTGCCATAGAATAAACTTCTGGTAATGTCCATGAGGAAGTTTCTAGATTAATCTAACTGAGCTGAGAGGCTCCACCATAATACTGAAATATCATTTGGTATCTGGGGCTGAATGAAAGGGAGAAAGGAGCAGAGCCCCAGCAGTCAGCACTCCCTGCTTCCTAAGTGTGGGTACCAGGTGACAAGTGCTGCAAGCTCCTGTCACCAGGGCGTCTCTAACAGGATAGGCTGTCTCCTTGAACTGCAAGCCAAAATGAATCCTTCTTTTCTTCCTCAAATTGCTCCAGTCCCAGCATGTGATCAGTTTATTTTCTCTATTTCTTATAACACTCTTTCAATCAACCTTTTGACATGTGACACATGCTTTTCCATCATGCCTTCTTGGCCAAGGTTAACTGAGCCCTTTGAAACAGTGAGCCAAAATAAACCTTTATTTTATTTTTTTTTTTCTTCAAGTTGTCTATCTCAGGAAATTTGGTCACCATGGCAAAAAAGACAAATGTTAATACTAAGTGATTTGTATTTGCCTTTTCTCTCTCAACTCTTAACACACAGTCTCTCCCTCTCCCTCTCCCTCTCCCTCTCCCTCTCCCTCTCCCTCTCCCTCTCTCTCACTCTCTCCCTCTCCTTCTCTCTCTCTCTCTCTCTCTCTCTCTCTCTCTCTCTCTCTCTCTCTCTCTCCCTCCCTCCCTCCCTCCCTCCCTCCCTCCCTCCCTCCCTCCCTCCCTCCCTCCCTCCCTCCCTCCCTCTCTCTCTCTCTCTCTCTCTCTCTCTCTCTCTCTCTCTCTCTCTCTCTCTCTCTCTCTCTCTCTCTCTCCAGGAAGCAATGCTTCTAGATCAAAGAGCACAGGACAATGGTGGCAAAGACGTCCAGTTGAATCACTTTGAACACTCATCATCAGACTTTGGCATTATTGGGACCAAAGGTGATTTTGAAAGAGTCAAAAGAGAAATGACAGGGCCAGTTGTATGAGAGCAGGGACACAAAATGTCATTGCCTTACTGTCACCGTCTGTGCACACCAACCTGAGTCATCTAGAAATGAGAAGATGATTCAAAGTCTTGAGGCTCTTCTGAGGGAAAATGTTGTTAGCAAGATCAGTTCATAGGTTATTTATATATCAGTTCTGGACATTTGGAATAGCCTTGAGTTTGCTAAGTCCTAAAGAAGCAATACTATCTATAGGTTGAAGTGCTCTATAGTTGTTAACCTGCTTGCCTTACAAGGTTGAGTTCAATCTTCCAGAACCCATTTTTTCATAAAGCCAGGAATTATCGTGTTTTTGTAATCTCAGTGTTTCTACAGTCTCGGTGCCAGGGAGGCAGAGACAGCAGATCCCTGGGGTTCATTGGCCAACTACACTAACCTTTTAAGCTAGTACCAAGTTAATGAGACACCTTAGTTCAAAAGACAAGGTGGGTGGCTCTTGAGGAACTATAGCCAGATTGCCCTCTACCCTCCACAGACACCTGTACAGATAGAACATGTACATTTATTTACATATTGTTGGGAATCAGCAGTCTGCTGACCCCGTCCCTGATGATGGGCGGGATGCTCATGGCCATGTCATCGCTATGTCAGGCTTTACCTGGCTGTTCAAGCGTTTACCTGCTGCGCAGGGGACTCAGTTATGCATGTGCAAGCCCCCCTTTTAAAGCAAGTACCCCACACCCTGTGTTCCCTCCCCCACTTTCGGTTGGCCACCAGCTACTCCCCTTTCTCTCCCCTCTCTCAATAAACTCCATGTGGGTGCTGAGTCCCATGTTTGTGTTTCTTAGGCAATAGCTGCAGCAAAAGAACAACACATATAAACACACATACAAATGCAAATTATAGTGTGTGTGTGTGTGTGTGTGTGTGTGTGTGTATACTTACAGGGGCCAGTAGAAGGTGTGAGATCCCGTGAAGCTGGAGTAGCAGGCAGTTATAAGCCACCAGATACATGTGCTGGAACAGAACTCAGAATCCCTGGCAAAGCAGTCAATACTCTGAAATGCTGAGGCATCTCTCCAACCCCTATATTTATTTCGTATCTTATGAAATGTGATGATCTATCAACTTTTGTTTAGCCTATCCTGTTACCCTGTTGTTTTTATTCTTAACAGTTTTCAGTAGACTCTTAGCATTCTTTGTATGTAATTTTATTTGGCTTCAGAGAAGTGGATATAAACATACACTTGAATTCTGCTGTGTTTATAAACCAATGGCTGCAACTCCCAGGAGAGTCTGGGCTGTAGTGTGACTTCATTTTATGAAACTAACATTGGAATTTCTCTTATTTTAAAGAAAAGAATTGACTTGGTCAACTATTGGCAGTTTAGAACTTTTTAAAAGAAGTCCTTTTTCAAGGGACTTTAACACTTCAGTGTGCTGCATTAATACTTTTCAGAGGTTGTGGGGTAGTCAAATAGCCTGGGAACCTGAGTTACACTTTCTGCTTTAGAGCTGCCATACAGCTCATGCTGCAGTCCTTGCCTAGAATGTTCATGGCCCTGGGTTTGGCCTCCAGCATTAAAAAAAACAAAAGCAAAACAAACAAACAAACAAAACCCCACAGTGATGGGGAGATGGCTCAGATGGCTCAGAAGTTAAGAACTCTTGTTTCTCCTTCAGACATCTCAAGTTTGGCTCCCGGCACCCACTTTAGCAGCTCACAGCAGCTCTAGGGATCATATTGAGGCTCTCTTCTGGCCTCCACAACCACTACACACACACACACACACACACACGCACACACACACACGCACGCACGCACGCACGCACACGCACAGGCGAGCACACACACATGCACCGGTGGAAACTAACTTGAACACATACATTTTTAAACCAAGGAAATGAAGCCCTTAATTTCCATCTTATTTATCCCCATGGATGCCTTATCTTGAATTATTGAGGATGTGTTCTCAATCCTTCACTTAGCCCATTCACTCTTTAGTTTCTGAGAACTGAGGTAAATCACTCACTAGCTGGATTGACCTCTCTGTAGTCCATGCCATTTGGGGGTCTGGTGACTTCCGCCTGGCAATGGACTGCAGGCCATTCCTGAGGGTTCTTGGTGAAAAGCCCAAGTGAGGGGCAAATTTCAATACAGCAGGCTTATTTTACCTTTTTCTTTGGGAACTGTGATTTATCTCCTTGGTCTTAAATTTCAACTTGTTTCACAGATCATTATTAGAAAATGAATTATTCAGCTGTTTCCTATTCAAGACATCTTTAGCTGTCAAAGTATCAAGAAAACAGGAATAAGTCAGCCACATTTTATAATTTTAGTCTCTCAGATTTATCAGAATGCAATGAGTTTCCACTAGTCTCTATGGCAAAATACATAATGAAATATTTCTTCATCTTGTGGCAAAATATGTATACAACATCAAATTATAATGAAGTATTTTTTGACAGGCAATATATATAAACCTTGTGGAGTCACACCCCATCTGGGTCTTGATTTCATCGGCTCTAAAATGGTATTTGGGAATAGTTTATAATGTTTTCTATGTATTTTCTAAAGCAGCTTTATTAATATATAATTCACCCATTTAATTCACACCATATACTTCACCAATTTAAAGGACAGAATTCAACAGCTTCTTATATACTCCACTTTTTAAGTTAGAATAAACACATTTAACAAAGTCTGCTATTTTAACCACTTCAAGCATACCAACCCATGGGATTAATTTCACTCACAATGTCTCAAAATCATTGCCGCCATTTCTAACACTTTGTCATCACCCTCATGTAGATAGAGACTCTTATCTGTGTAAGTATGACACACTAGGGTTAGTCTATTTGAGACAAAACCCGACAAAGGCCCTCAAGCCTCACAGAAAGGACACTAATTTTAATTTCTGCTCACAGTGCCATTAGGCCTGGTGTGAGCAGTTATTCATTTATACACACTCAAAACATTGTTCTAAGCCCACCACAGGTACACTAATGGCTCTAAAAAAATGTCTGAGACAAGAGGAGAGAATAAAATGTGGGGGGCTTTGTTTGGATCTTGTTATTATGAGCCATCAGGGTTTTTTTATTCCTATCAGCAGACTTCAGTTAACTTTCAAACTAAGCTCAAAATAATAATGATGATGATGATGATGATGATGATGATGATGATAATAATAATAATAATAATAATGTTTCTCAAAAATGTTGATCATCAGTTTGTGGAAGGTGCAGGGTTTGAAGGCTATAGACAAATGCTCTTCCCAGGAAGTAACTAAAAACTGTGATGGACATTCTTCCTCATGAGTCCTCAGAGGCTTTCGGTCACAGTCTGTGTGTGACCCAGGAACTGGCATACCGACTTCTTCTTCCCCAAGACTCTAGTCAACATTAACTTTACACACTGGTATACCTTCTCCGAATTGTTGCCAGCTTGGTATGTCCATGAGAGCTAAGAGAAATAAAACAAGACAGGTGATGGATATATGGGTATTAACCACAGGAGTGGAGCTGGTTGTTGTTGGAGTTGCCATCCTTTCTTCCCTGCTCTTCTCAAGTCCTTCCCAGACACTGCTCCCTGGCAATAAGAGCTTCTAGAAGTAAGTAGAAGGCTTGGGAAGCGAGTTTCGGTAGTCCTAAAATAAGATGAGTTGCTTTTAGAGTTTCTTCCCCTTTGCTACTCAAAGGATGCATCTGTGCGTTGCGGATGTGGGTGGAACTAAAAGCACAAGCAATAAGGTTCCTTAAAGTTCTGGAACCCTGGGCCATCCTGGGTAGCATTTGTGGACATACACACTCACATTAAACATGGTCTTTCCACACATATCTAGATTGAAGTTGGGTCCCTGTGCTTTAACAGAGTTTGACGGTTTGATACATTCCACTACATGTTAGACATTATTGTTATTTCTTCTAAAAATAGCAACTGCCACAATTTTTTTTGCAAAGTGAACAAAAAGTTCTGGGCTCACTCCCAGATCTGCCTCTCCATATCTGTATGACTTTGGCATTTAACCTCTCTAGGACCTTGGCTTACTAATCAAGGATGGTTTAAATGCCTTTGAAAAAAATTTAATATTCTTAGATTTTTCCCCCTCTTCTAATCAAAAGTTTCTTGTGAGATTATTTTTATGGGCTTGCAGTTGCTTAGGAACACTGGAAGGCTGAAAGGCAGCCTGGGTTAGTAGGAGATGTATGAAACCAGACATTCAGCCTCTAAGGTCTAATACACTATTCTACACCACCTTGAAACTGACATGAAGGCCTAGATCACTGTGTGGCTAGGTTTGCCTAATAAAATTAAAGATGTCTATCTATGCCTTCTTTTTGTTATCAAGGAATATGACCCAAGGCACAGTGGAATATGTTTATGAAAGCAATTTTATTTTGCTGAAATAAAGTGGCCTTTACTAAATGGAAGGTCAGGTTATTTTTCTGAGTGATAGAATCATAAGGAAACCCTATAACTGACAAAGTTAAATCATGTCATTTTTCTATCAAAGCTGAGATCTCTGTGGGTATTTGAACTGGGGGTTTATCTTGTACCTGGTTGGGAGTAGGAAAGTAGACTATGAAACATTCTAGTGTTCTTGTCGCTGCACAAAAATTTTCAGAGTGTGTGTTTTGCTTCTCTGGACATGTCACAATTTTTACCCTTGTAACATGGACCTACACAGGTTTTATATCACCCTGTGTGGTTTCTTGACCAACTGAAAAACGTGAAATGCAAAGGACAGAGTAATGGTGGAAGGAATGTCTGCAAGTCTTCTAGAGCCTGGGCAAGAAGAACAAATTACAGAAGCCTTACCAAAGCAATCAGGAGTGAGTCTGCTGGCATCCAAGGAGAGGTGACTGTTATTTAGGTAAGGCCAGGGAGAACACAGATAGGCAGGGAAGAAATAGGTACATAGAGATAAAGAAAGAGCTAGAAAGTGAAAATGAGAGATTAATAAATGATAGATGGTTGATAAATATAGACAGATAATAGGTAGGTAGATAGATAATAGATAGGCAGATGATAGATGACAGACTGATAGATGGTAGATGACAGATACATAGACACATAGAGGCAGACAGATGATAATGTCTATGGGAAGGTCCAAATTTCCATGCATACAGGAGAGATCTAATCTTTCCATCCCATTCTACAGAAAAAAACGCCCCACCTCTGTCACTACCACCCATTTTCTGGTCCATACTTTTGCCCAGAGTTCTAACCTAGATACATAACAGTTACTGGATTCTCCCAGAGACCCCCTAGAGCTCCCCACATCTGAAATGTGGCTCAAGTCCTTTCCCTCCCTTCCAAACAGCTCTTCATCAATTGAACATCTGGTACTGAAGCTAAATAGTCTATAACCAATCCAACAGTTCCCTGGCCTTCTCCCTGCTTGTATCCACTCAGAAATGAATTAGCACTAACCATGTCACTGAGCGATGAATACTATGCCATCAAGAAAGTTGAAGATACTGAAACATGGCCTGGGGCACACACAGCTCAGTTCAGACAAAGAAGCAAACCAGCAACCACAAAGACCTCAGAAAGAAGCCCTCCTTATCCTGTTTCTTCACCAAGTCCAGAAAGCACTTTTCATCTCCAGTCCTTCAATTCAAACTTCTAGTGGTCTGGATAAGTATTATTTTGGGTGAGTACCTCCATATTCTAGCATACTCTACTTATTCCAATAGCAATTATTTTAAAGATAGGATAGGGCTGCCACACAGCACCTCCCTGCATGTCTTCCTTTATAGTTGTCTACACCTGGTTTAGTCACCAGTGTAAGGATTCAGGCATTATGCTGGCCTGCCCTTATCACCTGGCAGAATGCACTCAGGCAGTCCTCTGGTCAACCCAGGGTTCTATGACTACTAGTCTGCAAGCAGGTGCAAAGGACCCCTTTAAAAGACAGACCCTGCCCACTTATGCTCTCTTTCTGCTCTCTTTCCCTCTGTTCTCCTGGGGGCAAACAGGACTTTTGCTGTCTTCCTCTTCTCTTCTGTCCTCTCTCTGTCTGTTTGTCTCTTTACCTAATTTTCTTACCTTCCCTTCAATAAAACTTTCAATATGAGTCACATCTACAGGTCTCTGTTTCCCATCTGCCTGCCATCCATCACCCACCCTGGGACCAAGATCCTCACGGTAGCACCCCAGGACCAGGGACCCACCATCTTCGGTCCTAATCCCCACAGCATTATTCCTAACAACCAGAGCTTTTGTGGCCTTGAGAATATGATTTCTCTGTCTAGAAATGTCTTCTCTAAGTAGTGAATTCCTATTTGTAATTCAAAAGGGCAGTTTAATAGTCATTCTTCCACGAGGCCTTTCTCAAACTCTCAGGTGAGGGTTGATACTGGTGAAGTATATTTTTTGTCTGCTTATATCATCTATCATGTTAAGTACCTGTGCATGCGCGTGCGTGTGCGTGCGTGCGTGCGTGCGTGCGTGCGTGCGTGTGTGTGTGTGTGTGTGGTTTGCTATTTTGTCTGTTTTTTGTATGTAAGCATCCCAGGGCTATAAAGGAACATACTTTGTTGATACTCTAACCCCTAGCTCATACAGATTTAAGAGCATGATGCTGGCATATGGCTTCATGGTGGGTGGCATCAGAATGATAGAGAAGAGATCACACTGAGAGGAGAGAAGAGAAGGAGGAGGGAGAGGAGCAGAGTTGGGGTTGCCAGGCTTGTTTGATGACCCATTCTTGTGAGAGTGAATCAACTCCTTGAGAGCAGCACGAGTCCCTTCTAAGTGCTGTACTCCAATGCGGAGTACACTGGCCTCCATTTCTTAAAAGTGCCACCACTAGGATCGATTTTCTGACATGTATGTGACCCTTTGGAGGCCACACTCAGACTGTAACAGTTGTCATTGTTTCCCTATCTTTAATGTCTAGGTGACTTCATCTACAAAAAAAAAATGTGACCAATCAATAATTGTTATATCTTAATCTATGTAGGGTATGGGAATGCCAGAGTTCTTTACCTACTTTATTAACATTTAAACTTTATTTTATCATTTAGATTATAAAGTTTACATGAAGAATGTCTTTAAAGGTTAGAACTGAGGAGCCTCTGGGTGACACTGTTCACTGACCTGATGTTCATCCAGCATCTATTACATGCTCGGCGCTGTTCTCTTTCCAACATCACCCACTAGAACAGCAAACTATCTGTTTACAGGATGCAGATGAGAGTTTGGCATGAGATTTCCATCTCATGCCATAATATACTTCATCATGAGAGCTATTGTTTCAGGAAGGCTCACTCTTTTCCAGTTACTGTGCAAGGCATCTAAAAGCACTTATCCATAGAAGGGGAACCAGTTTTCTCAATGTACAAATAAAGCAACTGACTCTTAGGTAGCTAAGTGGCCTGTGGAGAGACACATAAATGATAAGCCATGAAACTGAATCCATTCATTCATTCACAAATGTTTGTTTAACACCTACTATGTCCTGGTCATTATTATTCCACAGCTATATTCAAGAGTCATACAAAGGTGATTTAACCAGATAGGAGTCCTTTTCCCACAGGCATAAATAAGTGAACAAAGACAGACACATGCAATTATAAATTGTGACAAGGGCTGTAATAAAATCGATTGAGGGTAATGCTTGAGAGTAGTAGGAGTGTGGTTGGGAGGAGAATGGGTTAAACAGGCAGGCCTTTCAAAGGAGCTGACATTCTGCTGACACCATGAGTTGGGAAGGCTCAGTTCTCCCAGGCACAGCCCACAGCTGCTGGAAGGCTTTGGTGTGTGTGTGTGTGTGTGTGTGTGTGTGTGTGTGTGTGTGTGTGGTGGGGGAGGGATGCTTGGCACACAGAGGAAGTACAGGATGCTAGTGTGTCTGCAGTGAAGCTGTTACAGCAGGGGTGTCTAGTGAGGGCACAAAGAAGGCAGCTCCAGCCCTGCAGGAACACTGGGCACAGATTATATTTGCCACACAGTGGAGCAGCCTTCACGGTCTCAAACAGGGGGCCACATGTTCTTTTATTTTGTTTTACTTTGCTTTTCAGAGGGCTGGTGTAGAACTTGAGATCCTGTTGCCTACCTCCTGAGTGCTAGGAATCCAGGCGTGTCCTTATGCTTGCCTTTAAGTAGTCATTTTGAGTTTTCTGTAAAGAGTTAAAGAAATGATGGAGTAGGGTGGAGTGTTGAGATAGGCTATCTGAACATTTCAATATCTGGTGAGAGATATCCAGGACCTAAATTGAGGAAGCCATATTGAGAAGAAAAGTGTAGATCTCCCTCCCTCTTCTCTTGCCTGTTTTCTTCTTCCCTCCCTCCTATCCTGTCGTCTTCCTCTTCGCTCTCTGCTTGTTTCTTGGTGATATAAATGAAAGTTCAGTGTGATCCCAAGATCTACCTGTCTTCCTGTGTCTGCTGTAGAAAGTCTATCTCACTGTCTGAGAATAGAGATATACTATAGAAAATTGAATTTCTAGAATCTTAAGAGCTCTCTTATGTTAGCTCCTGTAAGTTAAATGCTCTTCTTTCAAAAGACCGGCAGATTTCTTTTGACTTTCATGACATCAGCCACATTTATGGCTCACTGGTAAGACATTCTGCAGATGGGGGCTGTGTGCATTGTTCTGTCTTAGGGGAACATTGCTTATGCTGACTCCTGACTTCATGCATTTTGCAAATGCACAGCTCAGAGATTGTGACTTCCTGCTGTTTGTGGCTTCCAATGCTGCAAGGGATGACTTTCTATGAGGCAAAACCTGATAATGGTCTATTATTTTGAGAAACAAAGAGTTGGGCGGCAGAGGATTAGGGAAGTGAGCCAAAAGGCTTTGAATCAATTGTTGGCATTTATATGCTCCAAAATGGCATTTCCTTTCAGAATGTATTTTTCATTGTTTTCTTCCTTTTCTCAAAACTATGATCCCTTACTTACTACCAGACAATAAGAAACTACAAAGAATGAAACACACAATTCCACTCACCCAAAGATATTCACTGTAATGCCCTGTAATATTTATGACTGTAACTTTTAAACAGTTGGTTTGATTTTCACTAACATTAAAAATCAATCCTGTTCATTATTGATAAATTAGGTACTGTATAAATGAGAAAAAAATAATTCATCATCTGTAGGCAGCTGGTGATAACATTTTAATATTTAAGTCTTTTTAATGTATATTTTATACAATGAGTTCTATACTTCCTACTCATTTTTGTAACTAATATTACCATGAATAATTTTTCCATTATTAACAAACTTCTCATAAGTATTATATTGCATCACTGCATAAAATTGTCATCCGTGTTTGCTACAATGTGCCAGAATTCCTAATCATAAGGTGGTCACTATATGAAGTTAAAAATACTGCCATTGACATTTGCCCTGAAAATGATGTGGGTCCGAAGATATTCATGAAATGGGTCTCATCATTTCCTTCCTGCCAATTCAGCTTATTTTTTCATTACATGTAATTTCTGAATGGAAATGTTTACCTATCTGTATATCTGTGTGGTTAATTTCCCTTTCCAAAGCTGCTTCCATTTAACTCCTCCATCCCAAGCTGGTACTTCCATCTTATCAAAGCTGTCTTTCCCCCTCTCCTTCCTCTTTTCCCTTCTGCCTACTAATGGTGCATAGCACCTTGGCTCCCAGCACACATTCTCTGGGTGGCGCTTACGGCCAATCCAGAGAATTGGACCAATATGGACCAATCAGACTGGTCCATATTTTTAGCCACCATGTTTGGGTCAGGGCAGGCGTGTGAACAATCCAGAGGTTGATTATGGGAGCTATATGTAAAGAGGATTAATTTTCTCCTGAGGTACAAGTCGAATGGATGATTTTTTCACCAGCTTCTTGAAGCTATTGTGGAGACATGGTACATGCATAATACCCAACAAATACACAGAGAAGAAAAGCTGAGGGATATAAAGAACCCTGTCTGGGCTCCCGGCTGTGACTGTAGAATCTGCAGGCTTCTCTTCAATGTCCCTCACCATGTTTTGTCTTGCTGTTCAAAGCAGTAGTTCCCTCAGGAAAGACTGATGATCAAGTAAATATCAGCACTGTGTTCTTCATAACGGGGAACTTTGTTCATTCACACTTAGAACTTCTTAGGGATGGGGACACATGGGCTGGCAAAGTGCATGTCCTCAATATATGTCTAAATAGTAAACCTTACAAGTGAATAAGTTAGCCAGTGGCACAGCATTCTCAACCAACTGTTTTGGAGTCTGGATTTTTTATTTATTTATTTATTTATTTATTTATTTATTTATTTATTTATTTATTTTTAGGTAGCGTCTCTCTAAATAGCCCTGGCTATCCTGGAACTCACTATGTAGATCAGGCTGATATTCACCTGCCTCTACCTACCAAGTGCTCAAGTGCTGGAATTAAAGTCATGCACAACCATTCCTGGCCTTGGATCCAGAACTGTAAAACCCAGACCAGTTACTAAAAGAATAGATAGAGAAGATTGACTCGTGACATTTATTTTACTTTTTGGAAGTGTGTGTGTGTGTGTGTGTGTGTGTGTGTGTGTGTGTGTGAGAGAGAGAGAGAGAGAGAGAGAGAGAGAGAGAGAGGGAGGGAGGATTTTCTTCTTCTACCATGTGGGATCCAGGGATTCAACTAAAGTGATCACTTGGTATCAAGTAATTTACTGAGTCATCTGGCCAGTCTCAGTGCATGGCATTTAATAAGACTGCTATTAAGATTTTTAGTCTTTTGCTTGTGTACTATGGTGTACAAATTTATAATTTTATGTTTTCTTTATTTTTTGATGTATATCTCTGTGTGTATATATGCTTCTTGTGTTCTTCCTTTGTGTTTATTCTGTCTTTTGTTTGTTTCTTTCCTAAAGAGAAGGAAGAACATGTGGAGTTAGGTGGGTGAGGAAGTGGGGAGGACCCAGGGAGAGACGAGGGAGGGGAAACTGTGGTTAGAACATATTGCATGAAAAAAATATTATCAATAATTTTTTTTCTTGGTGGGATCAGGTTCAGTGAGTTAAATGCAATCTTGGTGGAATCGGGTTCAGTGAGTTGAAATGCAAGATCTCATCTAGTGGTGAAAATGGTCACAGCTGTCACTACTGCTTTTCAAAGTATCACCTTTGAATACCCAGCACTGCCCCTGTTGGGATCAAATCTTAGGAAATGTCCTTATTTATACCAACACTGCATCCCCTGACTGGTTCTGTCCTCCCTCCCATTGTTCTGGATAGGGGCTCAAAAGTGGCCCTGACAAGAATGATAACCCCCAAGGCATTTAATTTAAGTCATAAAACCATCAGGTATTACATGTGTGTCTTTCAGAGGAAAACATTTAATTGGGATGGCTTCTAGTTTTAGAGGTTTAGTCCATTATGATCATGGCAGGACATGGGGCATGCAGGCAGACATGGTGCTGGAGAAAGAGCTGAGAGTTACATACATCTGGATCTTCAAGCAACAAGAAGTGAACTGTGCCACTGGGCATAGCTTGAGCATAGGAGACCTCAAAGTCCACCCCTCCCCCAGTGACACACTTCCTCCAACAATGTTATACCTACCCTAACAAAGTCACACCTTCTAATAGTGCCACTCCCTTTGGGAACCATTTTCTTTCAAACTACCACAGTTAGGCTATGTGCCATTAACCTGCCCAAGAAGATAAATTAACTTACCTAAGATCACACAGCCTGGGTACAAACTGAGTATGAACCTCTGTTTCATGCCTATGTAAGATTCTTTCCTCTGTACCTGTGGTCTTGAAACTTGAATGCATGTTTAGCTCTCCTGAAGGAGCAACACTATGCCAGACTCATTAACCTGAAGACTAAAGACAGTTTTTCAAAAAGCCATTTGATGTTAATATGTAATGAAGTTTGGAAACACTGCATATTCTGTTTTGTTCTTAACTATTTAAGCCCCTTTATGACATCAATCCAAAATGTTAGTTTCCAGTTCAGGCAATGCTCTTGATATGGGAACAGCTGTATTTCGCAATACTTTGTGCTTAGACAGACAGACATGATGAAGCATCATATTACTCATAAGCAACTCACCCTAGTATATTAAAGGTTGTTCCAACATTATATTATTGGACTCCATATTTCTCTGAGAAAACAAACTAGAGAAGAAAAGCCACTCATTTGAGATCATTTAGGCAGTGAACCCAGGTTTCTGACTCCAAATTATTTGTCCTAAATTGCATTTTCTTCTTTAAAATATTATCTTATTATATTGAATACATACTCATATGTGAATACAAAATGTAAGAAGTGCAGTGAGTTTGATGGCTAGTTTTAATTGTCAACTTGACATAATGTAAAATCACCTGGACAGAATCTCAACGAAGAACTGCCTAGACTAGGCTGGCTTATGGTCATGTCTGTGTGGAATTGCCTTGATTATATAGGCTGGTAATCGGGAGGCAGAAGCAGGTGGATCTCTGTCAGCTTGAAGTTTGAAGCCAGACTGGTCTATAGAGGGAGTTCCAAGACAGGCTCCATAATATAGAGAAACCCTGCATAGAAAAAAGGAAGGAGGAGGAGAAGGGGGAGGAGAAGGAGGAGGAGGGGGAGGAGAAGGAGGAGGAGGGGGAGGAGGAAGAAGAAGAAAAGAAGGAGGAAGAAGGAAGAAGGAAGGAAGAGGAGGAGGAAAAGGAGGAGGAGAAGGAGGAGGAGGAGGAGGAGAAGGAGGAGGAGGAGGAGAAGGAGAAGGAGAAGGAGGAGGAGGAGGAGGAGGAGGAGGAGGAGGAGAAGAAGAAGAAGAAGAAGAAGAAGAAGAAGAAGAAGAAGAAGAAGAAGAAGAAGAAGAAGAAGAAATCAGCCTACTGCGGGCAGCACCATCCACTGCACTTGATTCTTGGAGTGTGTACTACCCAACAGATGCTAGCTTAGCAGTCATACACCACAGCACCTTGACTGTCTTTGGTATGTTCTCTGTCTCAGACTACACAGGGCTGCAGAGTCTACTATGTTGATATGGTCTCTGTTATTTGGCCAGTTTCATTTTGACTGGTATATTGTTTACAGGTTTTTGGCATTACAAACAATCCTGCAATAAATTTCCTTATGCATGCATCTTTTCTTTGTGTGGCACAATATCTGGGAGCTCAATTACTAGAAATAAACTCATCAGCAAAAGGAACTGTTCATCTAAAATTCTGATAGATCTTGTCAAACTCTGTGCATGAGCTGTGATGTTTCACCCTGCCTGTAGCAATCTATGAAGGTAGTATTTTTCCACATTCCTGGTACAGTGTGTTACTAGTTTTCTTAAAATCTTTACTGACCTAATTGGAATTTTAATTTGCACACAGAACTTTTAAATTTAAGACCTACAGAGGTTTGAACTGCAGTGTAAGATTTAAAGTTTGGAGTGTTTGAACCATCTACTGTGTCCACTTTTGCAAAGTAATTAACACAGTCCTCTTTGTAAATCAGAATTATTTCTAACAGACTGCCTGGTATGTGTGCATTCTAGAAAAAAGTTCTGATGATTATATAGACATTATTCTCTATAGGTGTGATCATATGTGTGTATATAATCTCATTCATAGTCAGTATACCTAACAGCTTGCAAAGTATTGATGGGAGATGTTATTCTGTAAATATGTTTCTCATACTGGTTAATGAATAAAGCACTGTTGGCCAATAGGAAAACAAGATAGGTGGGACTAGGAGACTAGGGGGAAAGAGGAAGGAGGAGTCAACATGGAGAGGTATAACGCCAGCTGCTCTGGCCGGTAAGATGAGCCACATGGAAAGACGTAAAATAGTAGAAATGGGTTAATAATTAAGACAGAGCTAGCCGACAAGAAATGATAGTAACTGGCCAACAGGATTGTATCAAATACAGAGTCCCTGCCTGTTATTTGGGGCTGATGCAGCCGTGGGACCAGGCAGGCTGGAAAAAAACAACTAGCTACAAAGTATATATATCACAGCCTCTGGGTTATAGCTGAAGAATGGGGTCCCAAGTACTTGCACAAAGTCACAGGCATAGTTAGGAGGCATTTATAGCCTTAGCATTCTACTTAGAGCCCGCTCTTTTCTTTTTCTAGTCCATGTTAATTCTACATAGGATATAACAAGATGTGTTTTATACAGATGAACAAATCCCTGAAGTTCAGGCAGCTTATTTTATCAATGGTCACAGTTAAAGAAGAAGTAAGCCTCATCTTCCAAGTTATTAAAACAAATTCAATTTTTAGTTCAGGTCTCCCACAGAATATTGATGGGGACCTAATTTCTTTCCCAGGATTGCACTTCTCACAATGTCCTTCTTGTCCACCCCAATCCTTTCCTACCTAGATGGAAGCCTGGAGCATCTCACAGCACAAGCTCCTAACCACCTCTTTTAAACTAGCAGGATTTCCTTGTAGACTTTCTTCTATATCCTCTGTTGTCTTTTTCCTCACCCCCTTTTCTCTCATCAAACAAACAAACAAAAAACCAAGCAACACATTTGTAATATGCCATCTAAACTCGTAAATATTCATATTCAAGCTGCATTAACTAGAAACACACCATTGCACAGGTCTCAATACCTTTTCCATCTTGCAAACTTTACACAGCAACTTCCCATTATCCCCTCTGCTAGCCCCTCATCTCTGTACAAACTTGCTTGCTTTAGATGTGTAAGTGGAGCCCTGTCATGTTTAGCATCATGTCCTCAAGGTCCATTTTCTTCTGTGTCCTCTGTGTTGCCACTTCCCAATTCTCTTGTAATTAGAATAGATATCTTGTTAAATTTCTGCTTCTTAATTTTATTTATGTACCCAGTGACTCAGCCAAGAAAGAGAGAGAAGCAAAGTGGCTGAGCACAGATTCAGCTCAATGTTTAGCTGTGGGTATCTGCTTCTGCTTCCATCAGCTACTGGATGAAGGCTCTAGGAAGGCATATAGTAGTCATCAATCTCATTATCAGGGAAGGGCATTTAAGGTAGCCTCTCCACTATTACTTAGATTGTTAGTTGGGGTCATTCTTGTAGGTTTTTGGACATTATCATAGTGCCAGATTTTTCTTTATACCTATAATGGCTCCCTCTAGGCTGGAGAAACCCACAGATACTACTGACCTGAATAAGGGGGGAGCACATGAATCCCAGTCTAATAGCTGGAAACCAGCATAGGACCAATCTAGACCCCCTGAATGTGAGTGTTAGTTAGGAGGTCTGGGAAGTCTATGAGGCCTCTGGTAGTGGATCAGTATTTATCTCTAGTATACGAATGAACTTTGGGAGCCCATTCTACATAGAGGGATACTCTCTCAGCCTAGACACATGGGAGAGGGCCTAGGCCCTGCTCCAAATGATATGACAGACTTTGAAGATCCCCCATGAAAGGCTTTACCCTCCCTGGGGAGCAGATAGGGGATGGGATGGGAATTGGAAGGGGGACAGGGGAAGAGGGGAGGGTGAAGGAACTGGGATTGATATGTAAAACAAGCTTGTTGCAAATTTAAATAATTTTTTTAAAAGAAAAAAGTTCAATTTCTGAATTATAAAGACAGAAAGGGGTTGAAAGTTTTTTTCTTTCTTTTTTTTAAAATACAGATTCTAGCCAGGTGTAATAGTTCATATATGTACTCACTTCAGAGGCTGAGGCAGGAGTGGATTACAATGTGAGGCCAGAGTGGATTACAGAGTGAGTTCCAGGCTAGCATAGGTTAAAGAATGAGACTTTGTTTCAAAAAGGTGAGTGAGAAACATATTCCTTTGGCAAAGACATATATAATATAATAAATGCACACTTATTAACACTTAGGACCATCAGTAGTTGTCTTCTTTAAAAAGAATGCTTTACATATACTTTCTGGCACTTTCATATACACATACAATGTTTCTCTGTCTTCCCTATCACTCCCACCCCCAACTCTGCCCAACATGTCCCCCTCCCATCTTCATGTCCTCTCCTACTTTGCTATAACCCACTGATTTCAATCAGTGCAGGCTGCTGAAAATTTGACAGATTTTCTTGTCTTGGTCTTGCTCTTACCTGGGTCTTGTGCAGGCAACTACAGTCATTCTTTTTATTAATATAATAGCCACATCATATCCAGAAGACATGGCCTACCTTAAAGATTTCCAGAAGGTCTGAGGAGAAATGGCTTTGGAGTTGGGTCTTGTGTGTAATTACAGGTTGGCATTCCACAGACTGTGTGGCTTCTGTGGATATAACAGGTGACTTTTTTGTTTAGATCTTGTTTGTGTATGTAAGCACACGTGGGTGTGTATCCGTGTGCTAGAATATGTGCATGGAGGTCATAGGTCAACCCTGGGTATTGAGATAGGGTTTCTTACTGGCCTGGAATTCAGTTAGGCTAGACTAGCTGGTCAGTGAGTCCCTGGGACCCACCTGTCTCTGTCTCCCCAGGGATGACATTAAAATTCTGCCTTTATTTAAAGATTTTTTTTTAACTACATGGGTTCTGGTAATCAACCACAGGCCTTCATATTAGAGAGGGAAGTACTTCACTGACGGCTTTCACCAGCTCCCCAAGTGTCTTTCTAACTCAGGATTTTAACATTGGCACTGAAATGATAAGCCACATTGAGAACTCCTGAATCACTAAATGCCCACATCTCCAAAGTTCTGCAAATTGAAAAGTGCTTTCTTTCTAGTTGGCATAAAATAACAAAACTATCTATTGTCTTCATCTTACTTGGTATAGATTTGCATATATTTTTCTTCAGAAACAATGTTTTTTTGATTATAAGATATTGTTCCTGACCTTTCTAGAGTATTATGTGGTACAATATATATATGATTTTTGTCTTCCATTTGAAAATCTAAATCTAATTTGCTCCCAAGAGTTCATAGGAGAGACTATGGAGTTACACAGAAGGTCCTCCATTTACTGAGTAACTGGATTGAATTACCCCAGCATGTGACATTACATGGAAATGGGCTCTGTGCAAGTATAATTAATTAAAAATATGCCATATTGAATTAGAATGGGTCCTGAATCCAATGACTTGATGCTCTGATGAGGAAGAAAGCCTTGTGACAATGGGGTCAGAAGGAGTGATGTAGCTACCCGCTGAGTAACAGCAACAGTAGTCAAAAATCACAAGATGCTAGAAACGAGGCTGGGGGATTCCCCTCAGCATCTCCAGAAGTTGCTAACTGAGCTGACATTTTGAGTTCAGACTTCTGCACTTTTGCACACATTTCTAGTACTTTAAGACAACTACATTAAATGCTGCTATAGTGGTCCTAGGAAATTAATACCCTACCTGGAATCAACTTGAGTATAGGAATAAAAATAGGAATAGCGTCAAAATGCTGGAAGTATTATTTATTCAGTCAAAAAACCATATTGCAGTTTTAAAATGTCATGTACTTATTTTATTTTAGTGAATGTGTTTGCTGTGTGTGTGTGTGTGTGTGTGTGTGTGTGTGTGTGTGTGTGTGTGTGTGTGTCATGTGTACCACTGAAAATATATGTAGGTCAGGTGACAACTTGTGGAAGTTAGTTTTTTCCTTTCACCATATGGGTCCTGGGACTTGAATTCAGATCATCAGGCATGATGGTGAGAGCCCCTAACTACTGGGCAATCTTGCTAGCCTAGAATATCTCCTTCAGTAAAAGAATGGTTGAAGAGTTATGGCTTACATGGTGATACTATGTTCTTTTTTATTAGCATTAATATAATATTCACTATTATATAGAACAAGTTCCCAATGGAAAACTATATAATGATAAGGAACAGCAGAAATAAATAACAATGCATCCACATTATAGAATAATCACCAAGCCTAAAAATTCATAAGTCAAGCCAAAGAGGTAAGAAGCTACAATGAACACTTTAAAACTCAGAAGAAAGAAATCAAGGAAGATACTAAAAGATGGAAAAATAGATTGGTAGAATTAATATTATGAAAATGACCATCCTTGCAAAAGCAATTAATTTACATATTCAATGCAATCCCAATCAAAATCCTATACCATCCTTCACAAAAGGATTCAATATCATTAGCCATCAGGGAGATGCAAATGAAAACTACTTTAAAAATCCTTCTTCCTAAAGGGCATTGGTCTATAATTGTATACATACTACATAACCAACATTTAAAAAATTGTGTCTGGTATAATATATGCATGGTATGGTATAGACACAATTATCCCACTGTATTTTGAAATGATAGGCAATCTGTTCTGCATAGCAACCTGATTTTCATCATTATAATGAAATCATTGAAATGAGGTACTCATAAAGAAGAGGTTTATTTGGCTTATAGTTAAAGAGGCTGGGCAACATCTCTGCATCACCTCAAGATGCAATAGCCACGGTGGCAAAAGCAGCCGTGGCTCTGCATCACCTCGAGGTGCAGTAACCATGGCAGCAGTGTGCGCTGGGGGTGGCAAGTGGTGTGTCTGGAATCAAGAACACAAAATAGGAGGAGCCAGAGTTGCTTCTTTTGCTGCAACTCTGCTGAAAATTCAAGCTGTGGAAGGACTACCCTTGAAGACTCAACTCTTAAAGGTTCACCTGCCTCCCACAGGGCCACCCTTGGGAATCAAGCCTCCAGTACAGGAACCCTTGATGGGACATAACAATCCTATCTAAACCATAGCACCACAGCTTGACCAACCCGATTCCTAGTCTATGATTAAACTATTAAACTCATGCCTGCCCTCTTCCCTCTCCTTGCTGTCCTCCCTCCCTCCCTTCCTTCCTCCTCTCCACCCCTCCTCTTTAATCTTCTTGCTGGAGTTCAAACTCAGTCCTAACCAAGAACTAGAGCAGTGAGTTACATCCCTAAGCCTCCAAACTCCGTTCTTGGAGCTCTCTTCTTTTTCCCTTTGGGCAACTCCAGGACATCAACAGAAACCAGAGTTCAATCCCCACTTCTTCTTTGCTTACTAGTTCTATGCTTTGGGGTAATTTTCAAGTTCCTGAATGTATGAGCTGTTTTCCCATCAGCAACTAGAAAGAATAGTAGCCCCCCATGGGATTATTGTGAGTCAAGTGGACAGCATGTATGCAGGGGCAGCACCGGCCTGCATAGCTATGTGTGGCCACATGTCAGTCCCCTTTCATACTTGATTTACTGTCCTTTTGAGAAATCCTCATAGGGTCCCCAGCCACCACTAGCTGTTCTACCCTCTGGCCCCAGGAATGTTTTCTTCTTCAGCCTAAAGCAGATTTACAGGGGTGTATTGAGATTTTTTTCTTTCTTTTCTTTTTTTTTTTTTTTTTTAATTTTTCTCTTTTCCAGCTAGATTGAGAGCTTTTCCCTGAACACAAATGTGCCATTCATCTCTGAATCCCCATGCCAGGCAGTCTCGAAGGTGGCAGAACTTAGCAAGTGTTTAGAGAGTGTAGGAATCCTAGTCTGCCCAGGCTCACTCAACTTGCCATATAGCCCAGGGATGACCATAACTCTGCATCCTCCTGCCTCCACCTCCAAAGTTCTGGGCTTGTAGGTGTTGCCACCATGTCCAGCTTTTGGGTGACTACATCATCTTCTAACTACAATTTTTTCTTCTGGTAGGACCTGATCACATTCTTCCTTTAATCATAGTTATTTGCAAGAATTTTTCTTTCTTTTCCTTTTAATTTAGCCATCTCCCATGAAGAACCAGTCACATGATAGCTGGAATGGTATCTCATTCATCTCAAAAGTTCCAGCAGTGTGCTTCACCATTGTTTAAGATCCAATTCTTCTTGAGCAAGAAGCAAGGATATGACTCATGCATACAACACACAATACAGTTTTGACCTTTTTTGCATAGGCCTGCTCAGCAAACCACATCCCCCGTTGCACAATGGGGAGAGCAGGGATACTGTCAAATGCTAAAATCAGTTGGGGTTACTAGAAGTCATCTACCTTCCTCTAGATAAAACACAGTTCAGAACCAGTTATTCATGACACATTTTAAAAATCTGGGCCTTTCTACTTCTTGAAATATCAGAACAAAGAAAAAAATCTCAAGTCATACATGTGCAACATAGAATACAAACTCCGAGCAGGCTGGGAATCAACAGAGCTGATGAAAACATAAAGTAAATTTGGAATCCAGTAAGAGGACTGAATTGTTCCCACACAGACTTTTAGACACTCTCACCTTAACAGCAATTAAATTGGCCTACCACATGTGGCTAAAGATGAATTGCACCATTGATATTACATTACATTAAAGTTACCTTGCAGGCAGGGAACAACTGAATGAAGATTTTTTTTCAGAGTTCAGACGTACATTGGTCAATTTTTCATCTGCTCAAAAAAATGTTTACTGAGCTTCTACCACATCCAGCACCGTGTTAGAATTGGCTGCTGGGTAAACAATATGGGGCCTTGCCCTTGATTTTTCTTTCTTGCTATTAAATACTCCTCATTAGCCTCATTTATCCTGGTCACCAAACATACTACAAAGAATGACTAGAATGTTTCTGAAGCAGTTCAGATGTTTTGATGGGTATTATGTAATATCTATTTGCCAGCTTAATACTAATGTACTAAGAATCAACCATGAAATTGCATTGTGAAAGCCCTCTTGCTTTTGACTTTCAAATTTATTACTAGCCAAATCCACTGAAATAAATTTTATTATTGGTTTTTGAACTTAACTTGTCTGCACCATTTAACAAAGAAAGAGTGTTTTGGTTACTCCGGGCATATACATGTACCACCCAGCACACTGTTTCATGGGAGTTTTAGGAGTGTTTCCTAAATATCCATATCTCCTCCTTGGTCTCAAGGAACAGTAGAATGAGACAGGCATTTAGGTATCTTCTGACTCAAACAGGCCCAACATTTCCTTTCTTTTTATAACCTCTGAAGGTGTTCTTATTTTAGTTTATATTTTTTATATAGTAGGGGGTTTTTAAAAAATGTTTACCAAATAAATTATTAGTTCATAACATTAGTTAGTTCATTAATTATTAGTTCATAACATTTCATTTTCTCATTTTCATTAAAGACTTGCTCTACCAGTCAGAGCATGTGATTATTGTGACATATTGAGATTAACAATAGGCAGTGTGTCTATTGATTTTGGAATCAGATTATCTAAGGTTTAATCTTCTCTACACCACTCACTAGCTACACAACCTTGAACAAATCATGTACCTTGCCATCCCTCAGTTTCGGCATCTGTAGATTAGTGCCAACAGCAGAACCAACCTCACAGGTTCATGAAAGTGCTTGCTTTGTTACAGCCTCCTTTATGATCCTGTCGAACCCAGAGCAGGACAAGTTGTATTTACATTAATATTTCCAAACCTCACGAGCTTAGGAACACTCATTCCTATGATACAAGACTCTTATGTCCTAGGATCTCAGGCCCACTTCTCCTTTAAAGATAAGACTCTTGAAAGGAAAGGAATGAGCTGCCTGAACACCATCAGCTAGTCAGGGCTAGCCAGCACTAGAAACCAGAGCCTGCAGATTAAAAGACTCCACACTTCTTAAATTAGTTCAGAGTCTACCTGTAAAAGTCCCCAATGCACCTTGATCATGGGTATGAACCAGACACAAGAGTCATCGGCTCACAGACACTTTGTATGCAGAAAGCTCTGAGCCCCATTGTTTCCCATAGAACAACTAAAAACTCCAGAATCTGGGGTTGTCAAGTGACTTCCTCAAGAAATAAATAACAGAAGCTGAGCATGGTGGTGCATGCCTGAGATCCCAGCCCTAGGGAGACAGGGACAAAGGGGTGGTGAGCTCAAGAAATAAACAATCAATTAGACCCTTCATAAATCTAGAAACAAACTAAATTTTAAAATAAATTATGACCCAGAAGTATGGTTGGCACTATATTGGAACACCGCTGCTGACATAAGACAACAACAGCAAAACAAAGCCATAAGCTGACCTGGAAGTGTAAACACTGTGATGATGGGTGTGGGCAACAGTTGCTGGCTACAATTACGTAGAGGGATAGGGGTGTTGCTGAAAGGCAGCTATGCTGTGGGAGGAAGCGAACAAGCTCTGCTCCAAGCCCCTGTCCAGACTGCAGACTCCAGGCTCCCAGCTACTGGTGCTAGGTAAACCTCCTCAGACTAGACTAGGCAGCTCCTTAGTCCTACTGCAATCAGTTACTGGGTACACACATCAGGGGCCTTCCATGTGACTTCAAAGCTGTGGAAACCTGGAAATGATAAGTCCCCAAAGACCAGCAGTCAGCTGAACTCAGTATCAGTGAGGAGTAAGTACTTAACAGTCCTTCCTATTGTTGTTGGGATTGTAATACACACCAACTTTGGAGTGGGCTATTAAGGATATATACGTTTTTAAAACTATTTATTTTCTTTGATCAGTGATTCCACAACTAGAAATATATTTTAAGGGAAGAATAAGAGACACATATACAAAGGTCAAGTACCTAACAGTACCATATAATAGCAAAATATAGGAAATTACTCCAATGGCTAAAAACAGGACAGTGACTAAAAATATTATATGTCTATACAGCAGAAAATGAAACAGTTGTTCTAATTAATATTCTGAGAATAAATTCATTGATGATAAGTTAAAAAGTCAGAATACAACCCAGGAATAGTGGTGTAAACCTGTAATCTCAGCACTCAGGAGGCAGAGGCCAGCCTGAGCTATACATTTTTAAAGTAGAATAAAAATTCTATACATGTGACGTGTAAGAATTTTTGTGAAAGATATTCCGCCTTAAAATGGAAGACAACAATGATATTAACCCAAATGTGAGTAATGGTACAAAGCTAAGAGGGCAACTCAAAGACAGCCAAAGGATGAACTACTGATCCAAATCTCTCAGTTGACAGGTGCGACATGCTTTACTGTCTTACCACACTCTCTCCTTCATGGCCCAGGGGAACATCAAACTGCTAAAATGGGCTTAGTTTGGATTCAGACTTTTTCAAAACTCCAACAAAGTTTCCCAGGGACAACTGACTCTGCAAAAGAGAACAACTTTCTGGGAATTAAATGTTCCTATAGACAATGCAGTAGGGTGTATTGGAATGTAAAGGAAGAGGGACACAAAGCAATCAAGGTTAGACCCCAGGCTTTCTTGACACACCTGCATTTCAGACTGGGAAATGCCTCAGAGGCTTGGCTTTCCTCTGTGGTATTGTCCTTGGCTCAAAGAAGCCACAGAGCTCACACTAATTGTTTATGGCAACTTTCCTGGGGACCAGAATCTTCCTCCCTGGGCAGGTTTTAAGATCTCAGTCAGCCCTTCTGCATCTTTACCCCTAGGAGGCTGAGCTCCTAAAAGTTGCCCCTGGGACCAGGGCAAGTCTCAAGGCAAGATATAGACCAGGGAGGGTAATTACAGTCTTCAGACAAATGGGGTTAGGCTTAATTAACAGAGATTTTTTTTTTTCCCCAAGAGGCCAACACTTGGACAAGTCTCTGTGAGTAAGAAGGGAGAAAGCAGACATTTCCAAGTCTAGCAGGAGGCCCCAAAGCTTTTTATTTAGGGTTATATTTTTCTAACAGGCTGTGAGACTAGCTGGGAATGAACGAACCAGACCAACTGAAGTTTGCCCTGTGACTTGGCAATGACTCAGTATGGAAAGAGGAAGAGGCTACCATTTCTCTAGAGCTATACTGGTTTCTTTACCTTCATCCTTCACCCTGTTCGGTCCCTACAAAATGCTGTGAGGAAGGTAAAAAGTCCTGGATTTGATGGTTAGGAGAAGTTGATTAGCCACGCCCACACAGCTGGTAAACAAGTCAAGCCCTGGGCCCTACTTACCCTTCACTTTCCTTTAAGATGACCCAGAGGTACTCCTAGTGTTTTTACCCAAGTGTCTGGGTAAACAAAGAAAGTGTTTCCTTTGATTTGGTCAAAGAGGGATTCCACTCTGTTTGTTTGTCAAAGGTATAAACTCTAAGTCCATGGTTGTTTGTTGAGTCCCAGGAAATTAAGCTCACCTGACCCCTCCTCCCCCCCCCTTGCTCTCTGTGCATCTATCACTTTTTGAGGTAGCATCTCTAGCAGACACACTTCAAACTTACTATGTGCATGCCATGTAGCCCAAGAGTGTGACCTTGGCTTTCTGATCATCCTGATTGTACCTCCAGAGTGTTTGTATTATAGAAATGTACCACCATCCCTGGCTTATGCAGAAGCCAGACCATGGCTTCATCCATGCCAGGCAAGTACTCTACCAATTGAGCTACACCTCAGTTTTTTAATCTTTTCAGGGAATTTCTCATTCCCCAGTGGTAGGTTTCTCTACACTGAAGATTAAAGATCACTCTCTGTCTTAAAATTCACTCCTTGTGTCAGCCCCCCTCTAAAATGTTAGATCTGGCATCCAAGAAACACTTAGTAAATGGTGAGTGTTGTGAATCCACCAGAGGAAGCTAGGCATCTGCAAAGTGAACACCGGGAGACAGGAAAGTCCCCAAACCGATTTCAGAGACCTTCCTTCCTCCCATGGACTTATCTACACATCTATAGCTCAGTATGGGAGAGCCAGAAAGCTGGAAGCTCAGACCTAAAACTCAAGAGGTGCTTGCAGAGTTTTTATACTGCTTTTGTTGAACCCTAATTCGGGTGACAGCAATCTCAAAGAAAGCTGCACACCCCCCAAAGGGTTCAGGCTCCTTTTTTATAGAGACAAACCACATATCAGCATACATGCATGGGGCACAAGGTGATCGATTACAAAGTATAATCTCATGTTTGAGAGATCACCTAGGTATGACCTGTTCTTATTCAAAGGATAAACCATAGAATGACTTGGAAAGTCCCCAGACTGTCCATTGGCCAGGAGTGACCCAAACAGTGCTGTTCATCTGGGACCATTTGTTCCAGGGTTGGGGACCTAATTCCTTGTTGTGGGCCAAGACCTGGGAGAGACTTCACTTCAGTTATTTCACAAAAGATTGATGATTCAGTTACTAGCCCTATTTAACAGAATCAGCCAGCATAACCACTAGCCCCATCACCATAGTAACTTTCTTGTTGTTCTTTCCTCCCATGTCAATGTCCACTCTTTATGATTTTCTATATTCTGCTTGCTAGAACTATTCTCCTTCCCCTTTCCCACATCCTTGCTCTGCAAACTAAAATCTTTCATTCCCCCATTTCTTTTTGTGAGGTTTTAATCTTAAAACTTAAGGTCCCTCTCGTTGCTTGAGGGACTGATATTGGTGGGTACAAGGCCCAAAGGTAAGCAGGGTCCCCAGGATTGTGGAGACTAGGGTAGTGGGTCAAGGGGATCCATTAAACCATCCTTTAAACCAGCCTTGTTCCTGTTAAATCTGTTAGGATATCCCTCATCTCCCTGAGGAGGTCTGGTTTATAATTTTTTTCTGTCTCAGGATTCCTAACCTGGTAGAGACATAAGGAACATGGGAATTAGGAGCTGCACAGAAGCATAAGAGCATGAAAATCATTAAAAAAGTTTTCTTTGAGAGTCTTATCTTGAGTGGGTTTTGGGTGCGTTGAAGCTGCCAGGATTCTGTTGCTTCTGGGTCTGAACAACAGCCAGGTGGGGCTGGCTTAACATGTGAGGTGGGTACCCAGGCAGCAATCCCATCGACTTTCAGGGCCTTTGGGGTGGTCAGAAGCACGGTGTAAAGTCCCTTTCAGCGGGGCTTCAACGTCTATTCCCGATCTGGAGGGGGTAAGGCTTGGCCAGAGGTCTTTTTTCTCGATAGACCGCAGCCAAGGGCCTCCAAATCTGTTTCTGAACTGCTTATAGTGCTTGCAAGTGTGCCTGTAGGGTTGGGGTACTGGCATAAGCAGATATATCAAAATCAAAAAATGCAATGGCTAGAGATGTTCCCCCATATAGGATTTCAAATGGCGTGAGTCCATGGGGGTTGGGGGTATTACTTGCTCTATGGAGAGCCATTGGTAGGAGTTGAACCCAGTCTTTAGTGCCAGTCTCCAGCACTAATTTGGTTAGGGTCTCTTTGATTGTTTATTCTCTCTACCTGTCCTGAACTCTGGGGTCTATAGGCACAATGTAATTTTCAATCAAGCCCCAGTAATTTGGCCACCAGCTGACTTACCTGGGAGACAAAAGCAGGCCCATTGTCCAGCCCTATTACCTTAGGCTGGCCGAACCAGGAAACATTTCTTCCAGTATCTTCTTGACTGGTATTTGAGCCTTTTCTCTCTTGGTGGGGAAAGCTTTAACCCATCCTGAAAATGTGTCTATAAAAACTAGCAAATATCTGTTACTATACATGCCAGGCTTGATCTCTGTGAAGTCAATTTCCCAATATATGCCAGGGCGATGGCCTCTGGCTCTGACACCCTCCCGTAGTTTTTACCTTGGCACAGGCAATGTAATTGCTATATGGGGTGTCCCTTGGAATCTCCATTCCTGGGTTTTTGAGTCATATTTTGCACCTATCTTGCTCAGGATGGCTAGGTCTTCAGCTGAGTACTGGAACTGAGGCTGTTTGGTGGGCCGTTCAGTTTCCTCAGTCTGCAAAGGCAGGATCTGAGGTCCTTAGCAGTCTCATCTGCTAGGCAGTTCCCCTTGGCAATGGGATCGTCTCCTTGTTGATGACCCAGACAATGCGTAATACTCAGTCTCTTAGGCAAGAATAGGGCTTTTTAGCAAATCCAGAATTTTTGTTTTGTTTTTGATCTCCCTTTCTCCAAAAGTCAGTAGTCCCCTCCTTCTGTAAATTTCCCCATATACATGTGTGGTGGTAGCAAAAGCATATCAGCTATCAGTATAATGCCTTGGTGAGTGTGATGAGTTCAGCTCGCTGTGCCAATGTGCGGGGCGGCAGTGTGCTTCTCCCATTACTGCAGCCCCAGCTTTTCGCTCACCTTCTTAGCGAAAACTGCTCCCATCCATCACCAGGTCGAGTCTGGCAGAGGTTGATCAATCAGATCTGGGCATGTTCCATGTGCTTCAGCCAGCACTTGCTAGCAACCATGAGGGACCTTCTCCTCATGACTTGGGTCCAGCAGGAAGGTATCAGGGTTCAAGGAGGTTACTAGCCCAAATTGTATTTTCTCTGGAGGCAAGAGCAGAGTCTGGTAGTGGGCATTTAAGAGCCAGTAGTCGGAAGGCTGGCAGACTATAGTCTCTACTGCATGGGACACCTTCTATCTCCCAGGGGCCTTTCCTGCCTCCCTGTCTCTAATCTGGGCTGTACTACGATGGCCAAGATTCTGCTCAGTTCCTTAGTCTGTTTTTTTTTTTTTTCTGTAATTTTGTAAACCTGTCTCCATTAATCTTTTTAGGTATGCTGCAGGAGTTTCTTTCCCTCCCTGGGTAACTGCTCTTACCTTGGCCAAATTGGTTGGGCATCTCCTGGTCCCTGAGACCGGCAAGGAGAACCTGGCAGTAAAGATGGAGTTGTTCCCTACTGGCAGGAGTAGTGTAGTCCTAATCAGGTCTATTCAGGGGGAAAGCAGCATCAATCTCATTAGGGAATCTGGGGAAGAGGAATTCAGAGGCATTGAAGTGTGGCTCGGCTACAGGCACAGCTCAGTTGGCTGTGCTGCGGGGAGAGAGATCTTGGGTGTATACCTACAGGATGATCAATCATACCAAAAGGACATTTGCTCAACTATGTTCATAACATCATTATTTATAATAGCCAGAAATCTGTCCCCTTATTTTGACCCCTCGGCTGCTCCCCCAGGGTGATGCCCAGCAGGGAGCGAAGTGAGAGGAGGTGGGGGAGGTAGAGGGGGTGACTAAAGGGGCTGGAGATGCTGGGCAAGGAAGGGCCGGACCCAGGGAGATGGTTTTCGGGCTAGAGCCTCCCAGGTGACGATGTAGGCAGGGTACCCGTGAGGTCCGGTGTCAAAACCTCTGTCCTTGGCCTGCAGAATTACAGAGAGATTAAAAGTACCATCCCAAGGCTACCCAATGTTGAAGATGGGCCATTTGGAAATGCAAAGTGTCTGCCACTCTTGCTTCTTGACAGTGACAGATTGGTGACTGGTTTGCTCCCTGACATCCTTCCAATGATCTAAAGTGAGGGTCAAAGCAGTCGTTAGTTGCTGTCCCATAGCAGACTGATGGTGTAAGGCAAAGAACACAAAAGACTGACAATCAGGCCAGAGGCCGTGCGGCTAAAAATTGGCACCAAACTGAAAATAAAATATCAGGCAGGTATGGAGATTGGAATCCACCACTCCCGGGGACAAGAGCTGCCTGTTTACTCTCGCCCCTACCAGACTACCCTTGGAGAATTCTGGTTCAGACTCAGAGGTCTCCTGGCTCATCAGCCCGCTTCTTGAGTCTCTACAGAGCCTGTACAGGTACAGATAAACAGACAAACATGAGACATAAATCTAAATGTGCCGGCCAGACTTACCTCCTTCTGGTCTTGGTAATGGGTCAGGGAACTCTCCGCCCTCATGGCTGGCTCGACAAATGTTGAACCCTAATTCTGGGGTCCTGATGGGCTGGTGGGAGAGCCCTGAGACACAAACACCAAAACCAGAAGATGCAACAAGCAAGAGGTGTTTATTGAACGAGTGCACTCAGGTGACAGCAATCTCGGGGAAATCTGCACACCCCCCAAAGGGTTCAGGCTCCTTTTTATAGAGGCAAACCACAAATCAGCATACATGTGTGGGGCACAAGGTGATTGATTACAAAGTATGATCTCATGTTTGAGAGATCACCCAGGTATGACCTGTTCTTATTCAAAGGATAAACCATAGAATGACTTGGAAAGTCCCCAGACTGTCCCTTAGCCAGGAGTGACCCAAACAGTGCTGTTCATCTGGGACCATTTGTTCCAGGGTTGGGGGCCTAATTCCTTGTTGTGGGCCAAGACCTGGGAGAGACCAGTTATTTCACAAAAGATTGATGATTCAGTTACTAGCCCTATTTAACAGAATCAGCCTAGCATAACCACTAGCTCCATCACCATAGTAACTTTCTTATTGTTCTTTCCTCCCATGTCAGTGTCCACTCTTTATGATTTTCTATATTCTGCTTGCTAGAACTATTTTTCCTTCCCCTTTCCCACATCCTTGCTCTGCAAACTAGAATCTTTCACTTCTAGGCAGTGCAGCTCTCTCCATTATCCCCCATGCTGCCTGGAAACCCTCCCCACCATCTAAGTACATCTCCTGACATCTAAGTACAAAGCTGCTCCTTCCCTCTCACCTGGAGAGGGCTAGGTGTGCTGCCCTGTTAAGACAACACCCCCCACATTCCCTTAGAATTGAAATTAAAAGCATTCTGTATTTCTCAGTCCTTCTTTCCATTCCATATCACATATTATTAGCATGGCTTGTTATCCTTAAAATTATCCTTTCAACGTTATTTTGTAGCCATTTCATATATGAGCAAACAGGACTGCTGAGATTCAGTTTTGTGCTGAAAGATGGTCTCTAAGAAACCCAACTTCTAACTTTGACTTCAAATCTCTCGAGTTTTCTCCTCTTTGGAACAAAGGGTTTTTCTAAAGCCCCAGAGAGAGTATTAGCTTTTAGCTGGGTATGGTGAGCACAGGCTGAAAACTCAAGTTCTTTGGAGGTGGAGACAGGAGGATGAAGAATTCAAGGCCGTCCTGGAGTACACAAAACTCTTAAAAAAAAAAAAAAAGTAGCTTTCAGATGAATGGAGTGAAAGGCCTTTCCCAATGAGAAAGCAGCAGCACAAATCACACATAAAGTACTCATGGAACCCTGGGCTGACCAGAGTATTGCCTGACTGCATTCTACTAGGTGACAGGGGCAGGCCAGCATAATGCCTGAATCCTTACAGTAATTACCTTCTCAGAGCCTCAGTTTTATCCAATTATTGCCCAAGACGCTAGTGGGTCACAGGAGAATTCGGTTACACTGTCCAGCCCTGGGCTCAGTGTGTTCAAGGCTCTCAGAGTGTGAGACTCAACAGAGTAATGATATAAGTCTTCAAGCAGCCATCTTCCTGCCAATGGCAACAGAGGCATCTAACAGCCTCCTCTTCTCCCCTGGTCACCTCAGCAAGGCTTGGAGAGAGGGTTACTTTCGGGCAAGGGCAGCCCAATTGCAGCCTTTGTCTTAATCAGCCTGAGCAGCAACAGAGTGTTGGGGCCAGGAGGCAGTGACATTCCAATTCCCTGAGACACCCAAGGGAGCACATTCTTGGAAAGAGAGGAGAGTGGGAGGAGACTGGGCCACGTCTCCTGCCTTGTATTCCTTTCCTCTGCCTCCAAGGCTCCTTCAGGAGAGGATACCTGCTTCCCCTGCTCTGTGAAGTTCTGAGAAACAGCCCAGCACCAAGGGGTAGACAGAAGTGGGAAAAGTGGGACAGGATCTCTGCCCCCCCCCCCCCCCCCGGTTCCGGACACAGACTACCTATATAGGCATCTCTGATGGAAAGGGAGGGAATGGCTTCCACAAAACCTGACCATGGGCCAACTCCTAGATGTCTCCCACTGCTCCGAACTTACAAGAAAAGACACTACTAGGGCCCTTTCCCCCTCCCTTCTCCTCTTTCTCTTTCTCCCTCTCATTGCTCTTTGAGCATTGGGCAAATTGTCAGCTCCAGAGTTGGGCCAGTACCCTGATCTTGGATTTCCAGGCTCCATATCAACGAGAACTATGGAACTGTGGTGCAGCAGTCTTGGCCGGTTAGACCGGACTGGGTGCAGAATTTCCAGGAGAAACAGGCATTCCCCACCTTCAATGCATTCATTCCTGAAGCCTGATCTCAGCTACAGACACATCCCCGGCTGGATGCTAATCATATCTACTGATGAATGTAAAAGCCCTCCTCTTATCTTTGGGGAGAAAAATCACAAACAAGCAGTCACTTCAGCCTGCCAGACACAGTTGCTCTTGTCTTGAGTAGCTCGGGGTGTTCTTTTATGAGCTCACACTAACAGCAAATTCAACAAGTGTGAGCTGTGTCTGCCCCCAATAAACGAAGAACCCAAATGGTAGCAGGTACTTAACCTCAGAATGGATGGAGTAGCATCTAAAAGGAGGCGTTGCCAAGCACATTATGCGTGGCGGCTACTTATTCTATAGCAGAACTCTACACTCAATCAGGGATCTTTAATGGAAACTACTCTTACCTTAGGCAGGTGATTGGAACGTTCTGGGCCTCAGTTTCCTAGCTAATAAACGAGAGGTCCCATTACCTTTCTCCAAGGGCTCTCTAAATTGAAGAAAATGTGATACTCTCCACATCATGGTAGGCATACAAGTGCTACTCCATACCTGGTTTTCCCCACCCTTCCACAATTCCTGGTCCTCATTTCCTTACAGAGAGCCAGGTGAAAAGACTCCAAATCTCCATCTAGGCATCCTTGTATTAGCCCAGGCATCACCAACAGGAGGAAAAGCTTGCTTAGAGAAACTTGCTGAGTCTGAAAAGGCACAGGACAGGCCCTTCACACGCGTGCCTGGGCTGTTGCCCCAGCTGCGCCTGCTAGTTACCTTTCACCTACTTTGGCTGGGACTGTCTAGTGGGGTAACTCCAGGTCAGACGTGGAACCTCGCGCGCCTGCGCAGAGCTGGCTGCTGGCCGCAGCTAGGCGTCTCGAAGGGAACATTTTTTTTTTTTTTCCTTCTGGTGGTTTCTTTTCCTCTCTGAAATGAAGGCTAAGGGCCTTGAGGGCGTGTTCTGATTTGTCTGGGCATGATCGTAGGCCTGGCGGGGCAATCTGGGGACCCCCTCCCACACAAGTCATAACTTGCTACTGTCAACCCCCCCCCAAGCTTTCCATCCCTCCCTTCCCCCATCGCTGGCCTTCCGGCTCCCCATTGTCCCACAGCGGGGGGCTGCCCATCCTCCCCCAACTCGCTGAGCACTCCCCACCCGGATAAGAACAAGGCTGACTCCTTAGCACACTCGGGCTTGCCACGTGGGCGCAAACTTAACTCGCCAGTTTCTGCCAGAGAGAAGCCGTATCTAACAACTGGGTTGCAAACCAGAAGCAGAGCGCAGGTTGAAGGCAGATTGGCTGCTGCGCGCCTCGCTCCTCGGGGTTACTATCGGGCATCGCGCAGGCGGGTGGGAGCTGGGAGTGACAGCACGTCCTCTACTTCAGGAACCACCATAGCTGAAACACTCTTAGCCAGCTGGAGAGACGGTGTGAGGCTCTCAGCCACATCAGCCTCGATAACCGGATGAAGGAGTCTGTGATAGCCCTTCCTCTCCCAAGACTGCCCTCTTTCCTGGTATCCCACCGGATCTGGTGAGGGTCAAAGAGAAACGGGTTTTCAGAAATTACCCTCCTTCTACCCACCTCTGATCTCTGAAGTCGGACAATGATCCTCAGTGGGTGCAAATAGAATGCCTAGGTTTGGCCAGGCTTTGTCACTGGGTGAGGTTATGGGAATATGCCTTGTCCTTCCCTCTCTAGGATAAGCGCCAGCAGTAGAGCTGGGGAGTTCATCTGATGGTTCCTGGACTTTTCGGCATCGAAGGTCACAAACTACAGTTTTCAGACCGTCATGTCATGTGGCCTCTGTTTCAGACAATACCTTCAGAGAGCAGTGCTAAGTTGAATTAATTACCTTCAAAGTGAGGCGAGTGTTGTACAAGTGGACATTTCGAGGTCTGCTGTGTTTTTTAGAAAGATTGTTTAGCTCTTTCACGACATTAACGTGGAGGCAAAGTGTATGTTCATTTCCCCCAAAGAACCGACAGACTCACTGGCGCATACATATTTATTATTATTATTATTATTCTACCATAGCCTCGATAGAGTGTATAACACAGTCAGATGTTGTCATGTGCCATGTGGATGTTGGGAACTGAACCTGTGTCCTTTGCTCCAGTTTTGATGTGGAGATTTCTAATGGCAGGCCTTCTACTTTAAGAGAGTGCTTTTCAATAATGCATGTGGAGGCTGGGAGTTGGGATGGGGCTGGAAGGAGTCAGATTTGTGGGGATTGATGGAGAGGCTGGACGTTGCTGTTATCACTACAGCTAATTGTTATTACTTCAGCTGTGTCCCGGGTGCTGTGTTAGTGTCTTTCCTGCATTCATTTAATTCTAACCACCCCCCCACCCCCACTCCCCACCCTTTTGGTTTCTTTAACTGGAATTGGCATTATTCTGTATTGTCAAGCCCTGTGTGGGAATTGTGGCCGCAGGTTGACAATGGTCAGAAGTGCCATCAGAGACAACACAGTGAAACATTTGGATGCTGCTGTAAATGAACTTTTAGGAGCCTCAGTTTTCTCAAGTGTAAAATGAGATAATGACACCTATCTCACTGGGATATTTATAAGAGGAAATGAGACAATTTGGGTGAGCAGTGAGCATACTTTGAAAGCAAAAATACATTATACAAGTGTTATTTGCATTGCTGAGGGGAAAAGTTGTTTGGCACATTCTTCTTCATCAGTCCACTCAATTTTCAGCTACATTTTGATAATGAAGATCCAGCCCCATCCCTAAAGAAAAATCAATGTCCTCTCATCAAAATAAGCAACAGCGAGAGAGAGAGAGAGAGAGAGAGAGAGAGAGAGAGAGAGAGAGAGAGAGACAGAGAGAGAGAGAGAGAGAGAGAGAGAGAGAGAGAGAGAACACGTCAATTTATTATTAGTGTGTGTCAGCTGGTTCATATATCCCGTAAGTCCTTATACTGAATATTTCCACTGCATTACAAGCCAAAAAGAGAGGAGAGGAGCCAGCTGGCTACTGGGGAAAGTGCATTCTCATCTGTTAGAGAATATTGCTCATTCATCAGAGGATTTCCCCAGGATTGGATGCTTTTCTCATTTGCTCCCTCTTCCTCCTTCGGGTCCTTCAGTCAGTCGTAAATCATTCCCAACACAGATTACCTCCTCTTGGACCCCTTCCATCCACCCACCAACTCCTTAAGTACTGATACATTTTTATCTCAAAACTGGTAACCCCAAGCTACCAAACAAAGATATTTAATAGCCATTCTTGTTCTGTAACAAGAAATCAATATACTAAAGGAAAGTATGGATTTGGGGGAGGTGTGGAACAAGAAAGGTCTAGAAAGTGGAACATCTGTTACTTTCAGAGACTAGGCCGAAGCTTCTCATGAATGGAGTTTTGCCTTTGATCTCATTCTCTTCATAAACATTAAAAGGGCAAGAGTGAGGATGACTGTCTCTTTTGTGCTCATTTGCTAGAGCCAGAGTTATTAAGTACAGTTATGAGAAATAAAATAATTTAAAAGCCAGTAACTTGAACACATCAGTAAAGAAGACAGCATCATTAGGAGACAAGTTCATTTTAACCAGTGTGTAAAGGCTGTGTGTAAGGGAGAAGGGCTCATTCTCCTTAAAGGTTACATCAATGAAGTCTGTCCTCTGATGACCTCTCAAGGTTGTCAATTCGGTTAATTCTATCTGTGCTTGCTGCTGCTTAGACAGTCATCAACTGCATTTTTCCATCTACAATTAAATTTGCTAAGAGACAAAACTATTGGAAGTGTGTTCAGTTCTGAGAATTAGACTAGTGCCTTGTACACTTTATCTCATCCAGTACTGTAATATTATCCAGTGAAGTATGGCCCTTGAGGCTAAAGAAGCAGATGTGAATGGCTTTGTCCAGCACGATCATTCTTGGCAGAGCCAGCTGCCTAACCCTGTCCAGAAGCCTTTGTGGATTTCCTTCCCTATCTCTGATATAATGTCTTCAAATGTCCTCTCCTCATTTGCCTTCTATACTCTTCACACTAGCAATTACTTCTATAAATATTACTTTCTTGAACAAAACCAGCACTTTGTAATGATAAAAATACCAGTTGCCATCGGAAGTGTCATCATGTGTGTGCCTGTCCCTAGGCTGGGCCTCTCACCCAGTTGAATTCCTGCCTGGTATATCCTATATTTTCTTCCTCACCCTGTGTCAGGGAACTAGGGAACAAAAATTGAAGGAAGAAGAAAATCACTGGGTTGGAGTCAAGCCTTTGGGCTCCTAACTTGCAAGATTAAAGTAACAGCTACTTTGTGGACTCCACAGTCTCTGTGAGGACTGAGACAATGCACAGAATAGAGTTTGGGGAATTTCCAGAACTCTGCAAAATATTGTTGTGAGCTGTGTCAGCAGTTAGCATGTGATCTCGACAAGTCAACAAATCTGGAGTTCAGTTTTAGCACCCAGAGGGCGAATACTAGCTATGACTCAAGGGTATTGTGAGAGTTAAGACAGCTTGCTTTTCTTAATACTGGGTAGTTGCATCAGAATCTAGCCGATACTCATTATCAGTTTGTTTTCAAGACTATATTCTCTCCATGTTTCTCTTTCCTTCCTCCTGTTCCTCATCCTCTCATCCTTGAGCAGTCTGGGCCACTTCTGCATTGCTTCTGTACCAAGGTCATAGACACATGGAACTCCTTCAACCCTCTCTCACTAATACTCCCACACCTCCAATCTCTGCTTCAGTCTCTAACTTTCTCTTCTTTGGAATCATCGATCTAGCCTATGCCAGAGATGCTTGTTAAACTGCAGCTTCTGAGTCAGAGGGCTGGAAGGTGGGGCTGATTTTGCAATTCTAACCACCTTTCAGTCCTTGGGCCACACTTGAGAAGTGACAACATAGCTTCTGTGCTGTACCAGGGGTCACCTCACCAGCATCACTGTCGTGTGTCTTTGCTCGAGGTCCCAGGTCTTTCCTGCAGGTTGTGTATAGGTTTCTCAGGTCCTAGTCCATGAGACAGAGGCTGATGCTGTCTGCCTCGGAAATCTACCCCTTTCTCCATGGTGATAGAGGCAACACTCCTCCAATTCTTTCCTGGATGTTAAGCTACCTGCTATAGAAAATGAAATGTTTTCATCTCTCTGCTAGCTAGCTATGTCTATGTGATAGTTTCCGCTGTAAGGATGAATGGTTTGTGATGCTTTATGGAAGTATCCTTACAATGGCCAGGCGAGCCCTTTTTACTCCCTTTCCTTCTTCCTGTTGGTTGCAATGGAATCATGATGACTAATGTTCAACAGTTGTTTTAGGTAACAAGGTGGGTGTGGCAACCATGCAGAGCAAGCCCATTGTCTTAGTACTTCTTCTGTTGTTATAACTTAATAATATTGGAAAACACTCATACATTTATGCATGCATGCACACACGCAAGTACACATGCATGCATAATCAAGTTTATTCGGCTCATGGTTCAGAAGACTGGTAGGTGAGATCAGGTAGCAATGCCTGGGGAAATCTTTCTTGAGGTGGTGATGCTGCAGAGTCCCAAAGTGGCACACACAGTATCTCACAATAAAACAGCATCCTTACTTAGTTCTTACTTTTTCCTTTCTCTCTTCCTTCCTTCCTTCCTTCCTTCCTTCCTTCCTTCCTTCCTTCCTTCCTTTCTTTTTTTACAAAGCCACAGTCCCACTGGATTAGGGCCCTGGATTAGGGCCCTACCCTTGTTGCCTCATTTAACCTAAATCACTTCCCAAAGGTCCCACCTCTAAATACCATAGTTATTTCTTCCTTTCTTAATACCCCACACAGCTATTACATTTCAATGTGGGTTTTGGTGGAGACATTAAAACCATAGCACCTACCTCCAAACTTTAAGTCACAGGAAGGGGACATGTAAAGCCTGATTGAGACCTCTGGAGGTTCTGTTTCTCTTAGTTCGTATGATCTTCCTGTCTCTGCCTTCTCAACAGTATGGAGAATGGCAAAAGAGAGATTTGGTTTTGGTAAGTTATAGTCACACTGAGATTTTTATGTGGGTACTGAGGGTTTAAACTTAGCTCCTCATGTTTGTGGAGAAAGTGATCTTTGCTCTCTGAAACATCTCTGCAGCTCCAAATTTTAATTCTATTGATCATATGTGAGATGAACATTTTTAATATAGTTCCTTGGGTATACCCGGGAAATTCTAAATCCACCCTTCACAAATTTTATCACTTTCATAACAATTACTCAAGTTGATATTTTAGTTTTCCTCCCCTGACCCTCCTCCCACCACTCTCTTTATGACAGGCTCTCCTGTAGCCCAGGCTAGCCTCTAATTTGCTATGTTGATTAAGATCCTCCTAACTCCATCTCCCAGGTGCTAGGATTACAGACATGTGCTATCAGGCTTAGTTTACACAGTGCTCAGAATCAAACACAGGGATTCACCCATGCTAGGCCTGCACCCTGCCAGTGCAAGGACATTTCCAGCCCTGGTTGTCCCTCTTTTCTAGGGAAGTAAACACAGGCTGAAAAAACGTGCAATGAACTGCCCAATGTCCACCAGTGGGAAAGTAGGAGAACATGGCACCTTGAGTTTGTTCTCCTAAAAGGCCACATTACCTGAAGGGTGGTAACCTCCATGCAAACTCCCAAGGCCAGCTCTTCTTCTGCTCTTTGTTGTAGTCACCAACTGTGGTGGTACGGAAACACCTTCACGTATTTCCATGATTCTCATCTAAAACATCTGAGATAGTATGTATTTTGTTAGGTGCATACACAGTCTTCATTCACTTTCTTCATTATTTCATTTTGTGTGACATGACAATATGCACAATTGTAAATAAGTAAGTAAGTAAATAAATAAACAAACATCAATCAGAAGCCACACCCCTAGAGTCTCACCAGCATGACTGCTCAAATGTGAGTTGAACTAGGATGATATCAATGAACGTGTCAAGCTGGACAGGAAAAAGCCCATGAGGCCTCAACCCTCCACAAAGAACTACAGGCAACTTGAGTAAATCTGAGAGGGGGAGAGTTAGTCTTCCTCAGGGAAGAGTACACCAATTGTCCAGTGCTAAATGGTCAGTCCTGAAAACACTCATACAAGTAACAGCAGGCTGTATTTGGGAATATATATATATATGTATATATATATATATATATATGTATATATACATACATATATGTGTGTGTTAATACACATGTGCATTTGATGGGAGATGTCATTCTGTAAATATATTTCTCTTATTGGTTAATGAATAAAGTACTGTTGGCCAATAGGAAAGCAAGATAGGTGCCACTAGGAGACTAGGAAGAGAGAGGAAGGAGTAGGGAGGAGTCAACATGGAGGACGAAGAGAGCAGAATGCTGGGGCCTCTCTCCGGTAAGATAAGACCACATGGAAATACTTAGATTAATAGAAATGGGTTAATATTTAAGACACGGCTAGCTGATAAGAAACTAGTAACAGGCCAACAGAATTATATCTAATACAGTGTCTCTGTGTGTTATTTGGGGCTGGCATGGGGGTGGGACCAGGCCAACAGGAAAAACCTACTCGTAACATGCATTCAATAGCATTGATGAAAACAGAGGCCATGAATTTGAAGGATAGTGGGAAAGAGTATACGGGAAGGTTTGGAGGAAGGAAAAAGAAGGGAGAAATACTTCAGTTAAAACAATCTGGAAAGGAAATAAAGGAAACACATCACCCTCCACCCCTTTGACTGCTGGGTAGATGTAGGTTGTCACCCTGACCGAATCTGGATCAACTATGAGACAAGCTCATCTGTAAGACTTTTCTTGAGTTGGTTAACTCAGCTCAAGGAGGAAGCCCATTCTAACTGTGGGCAGCACCTTTTGATGGTGGCCCAGATATAAGGAGATTCAAGGGAAAAATTGAATTTTGTCTGCTTGAATTACTATATCACAGGTGAAATTGTATACTATTGGGGAATTCATGGACCCTGTTGCTGTCAACATACTTTGGTCATGTCAGAACTGCCTCCTTTGACCTTCCAGTGTGGACCAAAGATATTTAGCACCAGGTTGGGACCATCAGAGCATCAAGCTTTGTGGGTTCTCAGCCTCTCCACCATGCAGATGGCCAGTTTGGATTATCTAGACTGTATTGTGTCAATATAACAATCCCATTTCAATGAATATTCATTCTACTAATTTCTTTCGCTAGAGAATCCCAGTGCAGTTGGGGGAGGGAGGTCAGGGGGGTAGGGATCTGTAACCCAGATCTGCAGGTACAGCTCATGGAACTCTGCTGGGGAAGGGCTGATGTCTTCCCCCCAACCTGTGTACTCACCTTTTTCCTTAGCATTTTTCTTTTCATCTACAGCACAGATGAAGGCTGGCAGTATTACTTAAGCATTAGACTGAGGCCACAAGAGGAATCTCTTGAAGCAAAAACAAGCTGCATTTGATCACTAGGGCTGTCACAACAATTGCCAAGGTGTGGAGTCCTGCTCACCTGCTTGCAAACAGTCACCTTCTTGCTGTGTCCACACAAGCTCTTTCCTCTTCACATGTTTTTCTTCCTAGTGCCTTGTGTCAACGTTCTTTCTTCTTATAAGGGTACCAGTCAGGGACCCTATCAGAGCTGTTTTAATTCATTATCTTTTCATGTTTACTTTTGTGAATTGCTAAGGATCGGGCAATGATGGGAGATATTATTCTGTAAATATGTTTCTCATACTGGTTAATAAATAAAGCACTGTTGGGCCAATGGGAAAGCAAGATAGGCGGGGCTAGGAGACAAGGAGGAAAGAGGAAGTAGGAAGGAGGAGTCAGCATGTAGAGCCCAGAGGAAGCAAGATGCCGGCCCACTGCGCTTGGATAAGATGACCATGTGGAAATACTTAGATAAGTAGAAATGGGTTAATCATTATTAAGACAGAACTAGCCCATAAACAATAATAGTAACTGGCCAACAGGATTGTATCAAATACAGTCTCTGCATGTTATTGGGTACTGGCATGGCAGCTGGGCAGTAGGACCAGACTGGCGGCAAGGCAGAAAAACCTACTCTTAACAGGGCAAGGGGCCTTGCATATGCTGCAAGAGTTTCTCCCCTAGCTACACACTGATGTGTAGCATCTCACTTCAGCTATTCCCATTTACCTCTTTTGAGTCTGGTATGGAGTGGAGTTCCCACCTCCATTAAAACACACCATTCACTGAGCTGTTCTGTGTATAGTTGATTTGGAATAACTAAAATATGATTGTAAAAGGCAAGTTACAAGCTCTGGCTGGGTGTGTTGGCACATGACTTTAATCCCAGCACTTGGAAGGCAGACAAAGGTGAATCTCTGTGCATTCAAGGCCAACAGAATGAGTTCCAGGACAGCCAGTGCTACATAATAATGCCCTGTCTTGAAGAAACCAAACCAAACCAAAAAAAAAAAAAAAAAAAAAAAAATGAAAGCAAGTTCTGGACAATTTGAAGCCATCTGCCATCTCAAAACTATTTAATTTAGTGATTCCTTACCATAAGGGAATACAAATGAATTATTATGTATAAAATGCTGAGTTTTAAACATTGCCTTCATAAACAAATATCTGTATATGCAATTTTCAAGTAGCAGCATAAACCCTAATATTGTAAGTAAGAACTCATAAAATAATTATTTTCTGAGACTGGGGATTCAAATGAGATGAAGAGGGTTTTGACAGTTCTGCTGCTGTGCATCTATGGGAACTAGAATTTTGAACGTTGTGCATTATCGCTCATTGGCATTTCATTCGGATCCTTTCAGCATCTTCCTGATAAGTGCATACTTATTTTTATGCTTGGCTTCAATACTGCTGAACCACCTCATAAGAGGGCTTTGCAGAAATACTAAGGAGTACGATTGCCATGCATTTTGCAAATCTGAAGTACCACCAAAATGTCCAATGCCAATAGTAATATGGTACCATGGAAGCTAAAATAATGCCATCCTATGCAACTCTAGAAGAGGAGCTGAGGGGATAGAAGAAAGAATCGGCTTTCTTCATAGGCAGCCAGAGCTAGGACTCTGATTCTTTGTACCGGAGGCAGCAGCATAATGTAATAAATAATTCTAACTTTTCATTTTTAATGTTAGTTTTTCACAGTGGTTTGGTATAATATTATTTATATAGAAGAAATAATTCAATTGAGAGTGTCAGGTATAATCAATGTAGTAGTTTGAAAGTAACTGGCTCCCATAATCACATAGGGAGTGACACTATTAGGAGGTATGGCTTTGTTGGAGGAAGTGTGTCACTGTGGGGATGGGCTTTGAGGTCTCCTATGCGCAGGATACCACCCAGTGCATCAGTTAACTTCTGTTGCCTGCAAGATGCAGGGCTCTAAGATACTAATCCAGCACCATGTCTGCTCCCTGCCACAATGGACCATGGACTGAACCTCTGAAACTATAAGCCACCCCAATTAAATATTTTACTTTACAGGAGTTGCCATGGGTGTTTGTTCACTGTAATAAAATCCCAAACTAAGAGAGAATCTGCAAAGAACCAGTTATATACTGTTATAGTGAACAGCCCATTTCCAAACTGTTAATACTAACTATAGTCATTAAAACTTAACAAATTGTAATTTACCTTGTGAAAATAAAAATTAGAACTTTATCCCTCATAAAGCAAGATATCTTTGGCTACCCTTTGCTTCCCTGCCCATTCATGAGCTCAACTGATATTTTGATGGCTACATATGAAAGGCAAGAGAAAGGTAAGGGAAAGTAAGTAGGACTAGAGTTGGCATCAAAATGCAAACAACAGTTCCCTGTTGGTTTCAATGGAAGAGGACTAATGAGAGGCAGCAGAGAAAGAGAAGAGTCAGCCTAGGATGAGGAGCAGACAGGAGTAATGCCAGTCTGTCTTGATACAGACTTGAAATGGGACATGTCGGAGACTGACCCCTATAAAATATTGCAGCCCCTTAGGAAAGTGAGTGAAACCAGGGAGGAATTCAAGTCCCACATTCAATGACATACAGGATTTGGGGTAATGGATGGGAAGGGTGAACCTCTACCATCAATTACCAGAGAACACATGTGTCCAATGACACACTGACCTAATCAAGGACTTTAAACTCCAGAGAAGGAGGAAGGGAAACTGCCTGGAGAAACCTGCTAGACCTGCTATTAAGGAGTAGGTAGAAAACAAAAAGAAGAAACTTGCTGTAGGAATTGCCAGTGAGTCATTAAAAAATAATAAGTAGGAGAGACGGTAGAAACAAGACTTAGAACTCCAGGTGTCCGTATGCCAAAGCCCAGTGCCTAGATAAGAACAATGAACACTTGAAATCTTATCAGAGGACAGAAAGGGCAATCCTGTCTTTGTGATTTCTCCAGGGCTGGGGGTAGAACCTTGGGCTTCATGCATGCTGAGGGAGCATTGTGCCACTGTCTCATATCCCTAGAGGAAAGTGCAGTCTTTTAAAGTTCACTGAATTTGATTGGGTAGGGGGTGAACCTGCTGCCAATGTCTGTTGCATCAGAGATGTGTTTCTCTGATACAGCATGTGAATTATACAGATGGTACCTAAGTCATGGTCACTACTTGAAATGGAAAAACTTGCTCTTAAGCTCTTGTAAAATTCCTGATATGTTACCACCCCTACTCCTGTCTCAACAAATAGGCTTACTCCATTCAGTTTTGGGCTCGGTGTTCTTTTTTGAAGCCAGTACTCAAATCCTATTATCCTATCTCATACGTACTGATGGGACCTACTCATTTTCCTCCTCTACATGCCACCATTTTACCACACTCTTATCATTTCTAGGTTTATTACAGTATATTCCTAGCCACTCTCCCCAATTCCAGTTTCCATTTCGTTGCTGCCATGAAGTTATGCCCAGTCTTTTAAAGCCAAATTTATCGATGCCACTTCCTCTGAGGAATCCATCCACTGTGACACATCTCTCTAGGCCTAGACAAAAAAGAACTCTTAAACACAGCCTATAACACACACAGGTTCTGTCTCCACCTGATGCTTGAGTTTCATTCCCCATTGCTGAAATCCGAAAATATGCCAGGTTCCTTCTCATCTTGAGTCTGGGCATTCACCATTTCACTAGCCTGACACTCTTACGACATCTTTGCTGTGATAATTCCTACTTACCATTCAAATCTGTTTACCTTCTGGTTTTATTGGGAAAACCTTTCCTGATCACCCAAACAACAGAACTGTGCTGAGTACCCTATGGATTACCCCTTCTACATGCTTTCATTGCAATTCATCAATTGTGAAATACTATATATCTGTTAAACAGACAAAACATGTATATCCTATATCTGATTTAAAGCCTAATTCAAAAAAGAAACCTATTATGGTGTTGGAGGTTGGTAAGTGTGGGATGGTTGGCTTGAGTGTATGGGTAGAACTACTTACAAAAATTCTGTCCAATTTTGTTAGGAACCTAAAGCTACTTGAAACATAAAATCTATTACTAACTAAAAAGAAATAAATATGGAAATGCAGAACTTAATTAAAATTAAGGGAAATAGTGTAACAGATACCTGTAGTCCCATCACCTTAGATCAAAATACAACTGGGGGATTTGGAGTGGCTCATGAAATTGTTTTCATATTAACTTCAGATTTCATGACTGGTATTGTAATACAATTATTTGCAGTTGGTGGATACTGAAGAAGTGACTAATGACAATCTCCCTTTAAAAAAAAAAAGCCTTCCATAAGACAACATGATTTGGATTGCCACGTCCGTGGAGGCTCTGTGCGTACTTGCACAGCTCCTTAGGGTCAGTGGAGAAGCAGGCATGCAGTGTTGGCTACTTTCCAGTGGCATTTGACTGTTAGATGCACTGTTTCTCTCAAACCAACATGAAAATATGAATTCCCTTTAATAATATTTTGCCTTTTTTTACTTTAGTACTTTTGGACAAAAACAAAGACAATCACTCAGTGTGAACTATAAACACGAATAAATGAATACTTGGAAAATGGAATGCCACAGCTAGATCTTAAATGTCCCTCATAGGCCTCTGGTGTTCCAGAGATGTGAAGAAACCTTTAGTAGGTAGGCCAAGGAGGAGTTAAGTCCTTGCTGGTGTGCTCCCAAAGGGGACATGGACTCTGGTCCCTTTCTTCTGCTCTGGGTCTTTCTGCTTTCCACACTTCTGTCCAACTTCCAGATGGACAGAATCCTTCCATCTGTCCTTCAATCTTAATTCCAGTGCTGTTTTAGTTGAGAAGCTATGACTGATCCTCAGACTCTCTGTGACATAGAGGACCTTATCTGTATCAGTGTTCACTTTAGGGGGACCATGCAGCTTACTTTGTCATTCTGTGTATAGACTGTGCCACAGAAAAACCTGCTATCTTTAAAGTGAGACACTATAGTTAAGAAGTTAAACAGTGACAAATATGCTTTTTTATTTGTGAGACCTAGGTTCAAATGTGTCCCCAGTTATTGGTTCTGTGGCCTTGGGCAATTTCTTAAATCTATGGTTTGTTACATTTTTCCTCTTTTAAGTTTTGCTTGTTTGAGATGAGGTCTCACTCTATAGGCTGGATTAGTTTTGAGCTCATGTTCCTCTTGCCTCAGCCTCCCAAATACGGCAATGTGTCATATTTTAAGTGAAATTAGGATATACCCATCTCAGAGTTATCTGATAACTTACTTAGAAGAATGTACTGAAAGTGCAGTCAATGTTCAATAAAGATGTGAAGAATGGAAGTCAGAAAGGGAAAAAAGAGAAAAAGGAAAGAATGCTTCCCCATGGACAAAAGCAAACAGAACATTGCCGTGACTGTTAAGGGATACTGGTCTACAGACTACTCTTTTCTATGTGGCTGTGACTGAACTGAAAGGGCACTGACATTCTGTAGTTGAAAGGCTTATATATGTTTACACTGTAGAAGACCCTGAGCTGACTTCCCACTCATCTTCCTGCTGCTCTGTACTGTCTTTGGGCTTATTACCCATGATGGGTTTCAGCAACTTCATTAATTTAAACATACTTACCATGTATCTACGTACAGAACATGTAGTCAACATAAATATGAAATAACAGGATGTTTTCAAGTCCATCTTTCCACCACCTGGGAGTGAGTCACATTAAGCATGCATGAAGCAACTCTGCGTATGAGGAGATGCTGGATATGGAGGTTATGTGAGCAGACATCTCATTACTGGAGTGAGGGATCTGGATGATGGAGAATTTAAACTAAGAAAAATTTAACTTCTAGACTTCCCAGAAAGTTGAACAATCTAGCAGACCCTCAGGAAACCAAAGGGATGTGAAGCCCAGCTTCTGCCCTCAGGGAGCTGACAGTCAAGTCTGGAGGACTCCACAATAAGATGAATACAAGCTAGAGATAAGGACAGAGAAGACATAAGAAAATGCTTGAGGTTTCAAAGTCGTAAATGATAGAGTGGATTGGAGACATTACAGAAGGCACTGGGGCCATAATCAGGTAGTGCACCAGCAAATAGGAATAAGATACAAAAGAGCCACTGTCCTAACCTCAAGGACTTACTTAACTAAAAGGGACATATGTGTAAAGAAACAATATAATCCAGTCATTCAGTGCTTCTTGGGTATATTAGTTTCCAATTAAAGGGTAAAATGTAAGGAAGGGCCTTTTATAGAAGAATCTTAAGTTCAAGAGATTAATGAATAAACAAACCTTTTAATAGAATTTATTACATGTCAGAGTGGGTAAATTTTACATTTCCAGCATTGAAAGATGGAGGGTAAAGGGGCAAAGCTTTCTGAGGTCAAGGAGGCTTCTGAAGGACACACACACACACACACACACAAAAGATGTGGGAGCTTTTCAGCCAATACTAAGAGGTGAAAGAAGAGTTTGTGAAGCAGACTGCATGGTTCAGCTGGGCACAGCTGGAATAAGAAGCAGATGTAGAGATGCTCTGGAGGTGAATGTGCCTTGGTGGAGGGCTTTAAGCCCTGCAACTGACAGCATGGACTGGGAAGCTGCTAAGGCCATGGCAGTTGAACATCCAAATAGATGTGGAGGGAATACGAGAAGAGGCCCCCAGGGGAGAAGCTGTCTCCGAGTCTAGAATGATGGATAGGAATTAACAAAAAGGTAAGGCCATTTAATTCAGAAGCCAAAGCATTCCTGAAGCCAAAGCATTCCTCAGAGACACTGAGGTAGGTGAAACAATGTAGGTGAAACATTGTAGGTGAAAACAATGGAGAAAAGGAACTCCAGAAAGAGAAAACAGCTTATGTCAGAGGGAGCCACCTCACACCCAGGTAGTCAGGAGTTAGCTCTGGAAGCTCTTGTGTGTCCAACCTTAACAAGCTCTCTGGTCAGCCTGACTACCACTATACAAACTAAGAGAGGTATCTTCCAGACAGCCCCTTCTCCTCTTCAAGGCTCGCTCTGGCGTATTGTCTTAGGGTTTCTATTGCTGTGAGGAGACACTGTGACCATGGCAACTCTTACAAAGGAAAACATTGCATTGTGCTTCCCTTACAGTTCAGAGGTTCAGTCCATTATCATCATGGTGGGACACGCAGTCAGATATGGAGCTGGAGAAGGAACTGCCATATGTTGATGTGCAGGCAACAGGAAGTAGACTGAGACACTGGGAGGTATATTGAGCATATAGGAGACCTCCACAGTGACACACCTGCTACAACAAGGCCACACATCCTAATAATGCCACTCCCTTTGGAGCTGATTTTCTTTCAAGCCATCACCGGTATCCAGACCTTTCTGAATTTGGAAGACTATACTTATTTTTAAGCCCTGTAAAGCAGTAGTGGCTGCTTTGGGTCCTGTATGGAAAAATCCTGGGGCTCTGTTCTACTTTTCTTTCCACTGATATAATAATCAGAATGACCAAAAGCATCTTGAGGAAGGAAAGGGTTTATTGGCTTTCACATCCCAGGTCATGGTCCCTCACTGAGGGAAGTAAGAAACCTAGAAGAAGGAACTAAAGAGAGACTGTAGAATACTTCTTACTGGCTTGCTCCTCCTGGCGTATTCATCCTGCTTTCTTATACAATTCAGGACCCAGGGATGGTACCACCCACGGTGGGTTAGGCCCTTCCACATCCGAGTCAATTAACTAAACCCGTAGGCTTGCCCACAAGCCAATGTGATGAGGTATTTTCCCAGCTGAGGTTCCCTCTTTTCAGATGACCTCAGCTTCTGTTAAGTTGACAGAAACTAACTAGTGCAAGCTCCCACTTAGTGGTGACCCCAGGCCCAGCTTCCCCTTCTAGGCTGACCCACCTCAAGATCTTCTTCCCTGGCATGAGATGGGGTGGAGAGGCAAAATCAAAAACAGCAAATCAGCCTGTTTTCTCTTTCAGAGTCTGGAATTTGCTGAGAAGTAAAGCCAGTAGGCAGGCCAGTAAAGTCCACCATTTCAGCTTTACTTATTGATGAAGCTGACCTGGACACTGTAGCTTGATCTGGAGCCAAACATTTTCTGAAAGCTCTCCCCAATCTTTGATTACTCTGCAAAACCTCTGGCTTCCCTATGTGAAACAAAGGCTACTTGGTCTCTCATTATGGGGCTGAAACAATGCCAGTGATCTATGGCCAGGTGACCCCATATGTGACACAGAAAGGAAGGGCAGGGCCATGTTCACTAGTCAGCCTTCCACTGTAGTGGGAGAAGCTCCATGCTTTTGTCGAGAAGCTCCTTGCTTTTGTCTTTCCAACATGAAATTCAGGGACTAATTTCCCACCCCACACCACCCACTCTGCCTCCCAGCCTAGGTAGTTTTAGTTTTTAGCAACTGACTAAGCACTCAGCCATTTGCTTCCTTAAGTGGGAAACCTTGATCTGAAGTTTGTATGCTCCTTGAGATTGAAGAGCATCATTCTGTACTTTTTCTTCTCTCCCACCTCTTACAGACTAGGAGTGGAAAAAGCAGGAGGGAGGGAGGGGAGATTGTAGAAGAAGAGAGGGACAAAGAGTATAGGAACACATTTCTCCTGCGCAGACCTAAAACACCAAAAATTTACTAGTTATGTAGATCCCCTGCGGCAGACTCAGACATGGAAGCAGAGCCAGAATCAGGTGGTGGCCACTATTTTTCACAGACTAAATAAGGAACAACACACATACACAGAAGTTTGTAGCATGCACAACATGAATGCTTTTATGCCTCCAATGGCCGGTACTGAAAAACATGTTGACATTTGCTCTATTTTCAGGACAATCACCAACAAAAGAGAATGTATGTAGCCAGAGGAATATGAATGAGAACAAAAGCACATGTTTTAGGTTGATACTATAAACTATAAACATAAAACTGTGCATGATGTTTGCATACTACTTTATAAATTCATTTTATTTTACGTGTATGAACATTTGTCTGCATATGTGTATGTGCGCTCTGTGTGTGCCTGGTGCCCTTAGAAGCCAGAAGAGGGTGTTGCATTCCAGAAACTGGGACAGTTGCAAACTTTAGACAGTTGCCAATCACCATATGGTGTATAAACTAGGTCCTTTGCAAGAACAGATATGCCCTTGACTGTTGAACCATCTCTCTAGTACCACATAATGCTTTAATCAGATTAAACGTATTTCCTCAAACATTAGCCATTTATCTATGATGAAAATTCTCATGAGATTTTCTTTGAGATTTATCTCATTGAGGTTGAGATAAGGTCTTACTCTGTACAGGCTGGCCTGGAGCTCACTATGTAGCCCAAAATGGCCTTGGATTCATGAAAAGCATCCCCCCTCAGCCTTCCAAGTGCTAGGATTGTATGCATGTGCCACCATGCCCAGATCTCTTCTTACAGTTGCTATCTACACTGATCCTGGTGTGCACCAGTACCCAACGCCTACAGGCTCCTATTTGACTGTAATTAAGTAACCATTGTCCAATGTTTCCTAAATAATTTTAAAAATTGCATGCTAAAATATGAATCTAAAAAATTAACCATATTTATCAATGAAATCTTTACCAATAAACATTTATCGTTAGAAAAAATTGTGAAAGCTTTCAGGAGACAGTAGGAATGAATCCACAGCAATCAGATAGCTTCTAAGCCATTCCCCAACTTCAGAAGGTCACCAGAGTCCTTTCCTTCATGGCCCGAGGCAGAGTCTTTACTGCAGGCTCTGGGACTTATCCTGAAGACATGGTTTCTGGTCTCAAGTTACCCTGCACTCTAGTTCCTAGATTAGGCTCCTGCTAAGTGGGGTTCAGTTTCAGACAAATGGTTCTCTTGCCTGGATTCTGTTTATTCCACTCCATCCTGGATTAAACCTCCGGAGACCAACTCCTCCTCCCTGGCAAGCACTTAGTACTGAGCTCCATCCCTAGCCTCAGAACCGCCACTCAAAGTGAACCACTGCTCTGTCCTCCTATGAAACTTGCCTCAGCTGATGCTCCCTGCTCCAGCAGCATTCTGCTGCTCCTTCCAGATTCCCTCTTATTCCCCAGCCCTTTGTACCATGCTGTGCACAGGAGGGGAGTGTGTATCTCTGTGACCTTGAAAGCCAGCAGACTGACAATCCCTGGAAGGCAGGAAAGCAGCTTGCTTCATCATAGCTAAGTAGATGGTCATTGGTTCAAACATCAGGAGTCTGGCCCCAGGAAATTTATTTTAGACATATTTAAGCACAGCACAAGTTGGTCAAAGCTTTTCGGGTGATAATTAACTCAATCTCATGTGTTTCTTGATCCTAATTAGTTTAACAATAAAAACCTGGAGTCAGATATTGGGGTAAATGCAGAAAGATGGGAGAAGTAAAAGAAGCAGACACTAGAGACTTCTTCTCTCTACTGAATCCTCAGACCAGAGTGGGTGAGTTCCTGTCTCTATGAATCCTCAGACTGAATGGGCAAGATTCTGTCTCACCTTCCTAGTGCTGGGATTCAAGGCATGAGATCCCAAGTGCTGGGATTAAAGGTATGTGCCACCACTGCCTGGCCTCTATGGTTAATAAGTGGCTAGCCCAGCCTTCTCATGGTCAGGAAAGCTTTATTTGTTTGAGCACAAACAAAATATTACCACATCCACGTGCACAATAAAGCATACATAAATTTCTTTGAGGGACAAAGTAAGCTAAATAAAGATCAAACATGATTACATCGGAACTCTTCTTGAAGTACATGTGACATCTTCCATCAGGATAGGCTGTATAGACTAACTGAGAAAAAAGAAGCTTATAATAAGGTCTGGGAAGAAGGTCTTATGTAGCCACACAGTGCAAAGGTCACTAGACTAGAACACTCATCTGCTCCCAGCCTTCTGGGTGGATAACATGTATTACATTCCTTACCTTGAAGGAACAACTCTGTATGCTATTTTAAGGGTTCCTTTAGTGCTTATCTGTGAGCACAATGACTTCTGTGCCTCCTACAGCTCTGGTGTTTAAGCCTCTGCTTCCTCCCTCTGATTAGGCCTGTTTGATGTCTCTAGATTCCTAGTTCCAAAACCAGATGCATAGTAGTCCTAAATCATCCAAATGAAGATTGACATTTGAGAGAGTCACCTGGGAAGGTTGAATTACCTGCTTGACCAAGAGATGTCTGATTTTCAAAAACAAGTTGTTACCTGAAATTTCTCTGCTTGGATCTTCTGGGATTATAGAGTGTGCAGGATAGTTTTATGCCAACTCAACTCAACACAAGCTGAAGTCTTCTGAGAGGAGGGAGCCTCAATTAAGAAAATGCCTCCATAAGATCACTGGGAGGCCTGCTCTTTTCTCAAGGGAAATGGAGGAACAGTGGATCTGGGGGTGAGGGGAGGAAGTAGCAGGGACTGGAAGGTGTGGAGGGTAGGAAGGCAGGCTGAGCAAGCCACAGGGTGCAAGCCAGTAAGCATATTCTTCATGGTCTCTGTATCATCTCCTGCCTCCAGGTTCTTGCTCTGTTTGAGCTCCTGTCCACCATGGTCGTTGTGCTCCAGAAGCTGCATTCTCTGCACTTCTTATGCTCTCAACACAATCCAACAGAGCCAGCCCCTCTTCTTCCTTATAAGGGGTCATGTCTGCACACCTGAAGCCACACCCATAGGATGTGGCTACCACCAAAAGTTCACTGGCAAAGCAAGATGCCACTACAGACTTCCTTCAGTGATGGACTACAATATGGAAGTATGAGCCAAATAATCACTTTCTTCCCAGCTTGCTTTTGGTCATGGTGTTTCGTCACAGCAATAGAAACACTAACTAAAACTCAGAACAACTCAGTATTGAAGATACGGCTTACCAAGTTTGCATGTGAGCACATGGTAGCTTTGGGAATTCTGGAAACTACTGTGACCACACATCAAATTACAGGTGAGACTGCAACCTGCACTCTGCTCTCCTAACCCATGACTTTTCTCCACATCCCACTGGGACAGGACCTTGTGATCACTGATGTTTTTGAGTCACAGAATCATTGGGAGGCTGTAACATCAGCTAAACACATGACCCCCCCCAAAAAAAGTTACACTCAAAATCTTCTCACTCTAAGGTGAGAACCCAAAAACATCACTCAGATTTCAACAGCAGTGATTCTGTAGTGTGATAGTTTTCCTTGTCTTCCAAACGTGCATCCAAATGATTTCTGGCTGTTCCCAAATATCAAATTCCTGAAGGAACAAGATGTTCTAGTGCAGAAGAGGTTCAAAAGAATGTGCCGGTACTCGAAACGCATTTTCACAGAGAGTTCCACAGATGTTTCCAGAAAGCCAGGGTCTCTGCACAGAGCGGTTTCAGCGGGTGACCACCAGGGAGAAGGGAACATTCTGTGGCCATGCTGGCAGGCTAAGCAATCAGCTCCCATTCCTCTCAGGCAGAGCTCATGTGGGGGGCTTGGGGGGGGAGGGTGACACCTTCTTTTCTGATGATAAAGGAGGCACAATTCCAAGCTCAGCAGAGGTTCCCTCATAGCAAATGCTGCTTTTCCAGACAGATTTCTGAGACCCACCCCTCTCCAGGCAGCTCTGTACTCCTTGTCCCCCAATTTTGAACAATCTATGCCTCTACTTTCATCTCCCTGTTTCCTGACACACACTGAATGCAACCAGAAGGGCAGACACAGAATTCCTGCACTTCGTTTTTGTTGTTGCTTGAGAAAGCTTCTCACTGCGTGGCCCTGTCTTGCCTGGAACTCAATATATATATATATATATATATATATATATATATATATATATATATATAGGCCAATTGGAACTCAGCGATCTATTTGCCTGCCTCCCCCATGCTGAGATTAAAGGTATGGGCTATAACATATATGCCAATGTGATGTTTATATTAGCATTGCTGATACAAGGAAGAACAGTGTTGCAGCTGCTGAAGAATGGGAAATAGCAAATATACAGCACAATGTGGCTCACTCTTCCCTTTGAGAAATAAAGGGCACTTTTTTTTAGCATAACCTGAAATGTGAATTGCAGGAAGATGTTACTCTCTTAGTTGAAATCTGATGGTTATCTTTCCAGAGTCTGGCACTATGTATGCGATTGCTCAATCTTAAGCATCTCTTCAGGCAAAACCTTCTGTGTTTGCTGGAAGTAGTCACTCATCAAAGGGCAATTGCTCCCTAATTTAAGGGCGACTGTGGTCTGGATTGGTTATCCAGAAAGGCAGATGCAGCTGGTCACCTTTAGCTCTGTTTATTTTGACGTGATGGAAACGCAGATTCAGAACTCCTATAGCCTTCAGCTCCAGGGCCCTGCTCCAGACTACAGTAGATTCTCACCTGTCCTTTTGTATAATGACCCCACCTTAAAGAACACAGGCAGCTACGAAAGGCCCCTTAAGAATTAAGGACATTTAATCTGCGCATCTACTTATCTATCAGGTATTTATGTGTCTAATCTTCTACCTGGCTGGTTCCAGTTTGCAGGAGGAGTAAGGTAACCACAAATTTGGCGATCTGGCTGTAGCACCTCCTGTAGAGCTTGTGCCTTGAGCCCTTTGCTGCCTGAAATGACTTGGGGCTGGCAAGAAGGGGCAATTTGAATTCCAGGCAGGCTAAAAGGCCTTGCATGCAGATCTCTAGTGGATTTCACAACCTCAGGGAAAACCTTCCCACGGAGAGATGAAAGGGTGGGGATGGGGGAAACTGCAATTCCGCAAATTGGGAAAAGAGACAAGGTGGGGCTGTCCTGGAAGTCAGAATTGGGTGCAAAAATTTTTTCTAATCACTGTCTGCCTTCCTCAATTAACTTCGCGACCTGCTAGTCATACTATCACAAACTGGGACCATAGGGTCTAAGTCCCCTGCGCCACAGCCATGGGAGAATCAGAAGCGGAGCTGCAGCCGGGAAAGGTATCCACGCGCACGCGCATCTCTTTGCTCTCCCTCCAAACACTTTGTAAGCATCATCCGCGGTGCGCAGATCCTCCGATTAAAGATATTTCTCTCAGTTTATACCTCTAAGTGACCAATACTTAATCTGAAGCAGTTTCAGGGTCTGTGGTCTGCAGGGCGGCAGTGAAAGGGAAAGGGGCGAGGGGGAGGGGAGTGGACAAGTCAAAAGTGCTACGACTTGGAACTACAACTCCCGGCAGACCCCGCGTGGTCGGGTTTTCTGATGGGCGGGCCCAAGGCCTTAAAGCGGCGAGAGCTGCTGGGCCAGATCTCCGCAGAGTTTGGCAGGTCGCTTCAGGCTTGCCAGGTACTTCATGCAGGTCCGGGAGGCCTGTGAACAGAATCCTTCTGAGTTCTGTTGTCAGTGAACTAGCAATCAGTGCAATGGAAAGAACACTATTTAAGCATTCCTGGACTGTTCATTAGCTCCTCCCTCCAGCTCCACATATTCTAACTTGCCCATTCAACAAATGAGAGCCTGGAAAATCCCATCTTTAAAACGAGTTATTTACCCTACATTGTCGAAACAATTGTTTTTCTGTTACAGGTATCCGTAGGATCTGTATAGTGTCACTTAATTAAGACTCAGTGTGGCACTCGAGATGGAAATCTTTAAAGAGATCCTGCAGTCAATTATGCCAATAAAGTAAAAATTTGATTTAATTTTTAAATTTAGTTTTCTACTTTTTTTTAATGGCGTGTCTTTAAAACATTCTTGAAATTCCCTATTAAAGTGTAGATTTTTTTAAAAAAACGGGACTTAAATTTTAATGTACTCTTCGAATAGTGGGCAGAGCTTTATACTGTTTTGCTTCTTGTTATAGGGAAACAACATAAACGTTCTCTGGCAGCATATTCTAGAAGATGCCATTGGTTCTAACAAATCAATGATAGTGGTTTTCTTGAGCCGGGTAGTTACTGTGATAAGAGCCTCCTTGGCATTTTACTGGCTCATGGCACCAAAAGCTTCCCAGCTCTCTATCTACTCCAGCACCTAACACCGATTTCTTACTGCCACTCATGAACAATCTCTCCATGCTTCTGAGTCCCCCTTTTTAATTTTGCAGACAAAATGTAAGAAACTCAAAGACAAGCAAGTTAGGACCCAAATGCAGAATAGTTTTAGAATTGTGCTTTCCCCTTTGCTTCTGGATTTCTCTGCCACAGTCTGTTGCATTTGATGACGGTGTGTGCATTTGTTCTGTTCCTTGTGACATTTGTGAATAACATGAATTAATAAGATATATTTTACTTTTTCTTTGTGGGCAGCAGCCCAGCAATGAGCATGCTGGAAAATGGAAATAATAAATGACGTATATTGATTTTCGAGATGACTAGAACGGCTATTGTACTCAAAACAAACCCTCCATACATTCTATATGAGGCAAAAGTAAACCTCATGATATTTGGTAACACTTAGACTTTCCAAAATTTCTTAACCTCTTTATAGTCACAGACAGTGGCAGTTTTCTGACTATCAACTTTTATATTAAATATTCATTTTATCCAATCCCAGCTAGCACAGCAAAATAAAAGTGGAAGGTAAAAGACAATGATGTTGTGCATAGGAAAATTGCAGGAACACTCTGAAGACAGGAGAGGTAAGTGAAAAGTGCGACACTTAATTTTTCCTTCTATCACCAACAGCCAGAGGCATACATTAATTGAACAAAAGAGGCTACTTACAGTTGAAGAAAAGAATCATTAGGAATGTAGAATAAATCTGTTTTCAAAGTTCTACAACAGGGACATATGTTCATAGCAGCATTGTTTGTAGTAGCTAGAACCTAGAAACAACCTAGATGCCCCTCAGCATCAATAAAGAAAATGTAGTACATTTACACAATGGATTATTACTCAGTGGGGGGTGGGGGGTGGGGATGGGGGGAATGAAATCTTAAAATTTGCAGACAAATGGATGGAACTGGAAGAACCCATCCTGAGTGAGGTAACCCAGTCACAGAAAGATAAGCATGATATGTACTCACTCGTATATGAATATTAAAAATAGAGCAAAGAAACTAGGAAATAAGGAGGCCCCTAATAGAAAATTTCTTGGCCCCCTGAAAAGGGGAAAAGGGACAAAAACTCCTGAGCAAATTGGGAGCACAGGGGGAGAGGGAAGGGAGTTAGGAGAAAGAGAAGGGAAGAAGAGGAGTGGGGAGGAGAACATGAATGATCAGAAAGACTGAGTCAGCAGAGGAATAGAGAAGAGCAAGAAAAGAGATACCTTAATAGAGGGAGCCAGTATAGATCTGAAGAGAAATCTGACACTGCGGAAATGTTCAGAGATCCACAAAGATGACCCCAACTAAGAATCTAGGCAGTAGTGGAGAGGCTACCTAAAATGCCCAATGCCCTTCCCCTATAATGAGATTGATGACTATCCAGTTAGCTTATGGAAGCACAGCTAAACACTGAGCCAAACTCCTGTAATCCAGTTGTAGAGAGGGAGGAGAGATGAGCAAAGGAGTCAAGACCATGCTGGAGAAACCCACAGAGACCGCTGACCTGACCTAGTGAAAGCACAGGGACCCCAGTCATAAAGCTAGGGAACCAGCATTGGATTGAAACAAACCCTCTGAATGTGGGTAACAGTTAGGAGGCCTGGGCAGTCTATAGGAACTCTAACAGTGGAACCAATATTTATCCTTAGTGCACAAATGGACTTCTGGAGCCCATTCCCTATGGGGGGGGATGCTATTTCAGCCCAGATACATGGAGGAGGGCCTAGGCCCTCCCCCAAATGATGTGACAGAATTTGATGATTCCCTCATGGAAGGCCTCTCCATCCTTGGGGAGCGGGTGGGTTATGGGGGTTGGTATGGGGCATGGGAGGGTGGGAGGGAGAGGGAACGGGGGGGATTTATATGTAAAGTGATTGTTTCTAAATAAAAAAGAAAAGAAATGGAAAAAAATAAAAATTCAAGACCTTTATGAAGATTGGCAAAAGCTTTATATGGTTGTGTTTTATATGGTGTTCTAATATGAAATTTGCACATTCCCTGCAACAAGACTCAAATAGTCACAGTGGCACGTGTGTGTCCACATATGGCCTATCTTGCAATATGTAGATAATCTCTCATGGAGCACATTTTGAAAGGGTGAGATAGGCTTCCTCAGAGATAGCTGGTAGTGTGACAATGTGGTATTGTTCTGGGAGGGTAAGGAGAGGACAGGGCTGGCCTGTACACTGTGGGAACTTACATCCCTAAGAAGAGGTAGACTGTTCAGTCAGTGGTGTTAGAACAGTTGACAAGACACTTTAAAATGTCACATAAAATTAATAAATTGATAAAAAAATACAATTTAAATTTAATTAGATCATTAAATATGAAAAACAAAACTTGTAGGTCAGTTTGTAGATTCCTTTGAGCTTGGTGTTAAGAAAGCTTTTCTTTTCCCTTTTCTGTCTATTTTTTTTTCTTTTTAAGTCACGGTCTCTCTTTATAGTCCAGACACTCTGACTTTACTGAGTCCAGGCTGTCCTGGAACTCATGACTATCCAGTGTCAGCCTCAGGAATCCTGGGATTACAGGAATGCACCATGCCTGGCCAGAGATTTCAGTTTTATGTTTTGTTTTTAACCACTGAATAACAACTCTAGCCTCAGAGACATTTGTTAAATAGGCATAGGATGCTCAAATTATGAAAGAAAAGATAAGTGAACCTGATCATCCTGAGAACAAGCAAGTACCTAAACAAATAAATTTATAACAATACAGAAAACAGGAGTCAAAGGCAAGGCCTGACAATACACAAAATAGAAGCCAAAGGCAAGGCTTGGGATGGGAAGACATGTATGACACAGACAGACAAAGTATTAGTATTCATTCCTTAGAACACTCAATTCCTATTAATCAGTGAAACAAACAGAAAAAAGATGTAATAACAAATATAAAATAAACCAGATATGAAATGGTAATTCCCAGAAGATGAAAACTGAACAGTTAATATGGAAAAGATGTTCAGTCTCATGGATAATCAGGGAGATGCCAATTAAAACAACAAAGAGACATTGTTTCTCCCTAGCTGATTGGAAAGGTTTTGAAAGCCCACACTAGTTGGTGGTGGTGAACAGCAGAGATTCTCATATACTGCCAATGTCAATGAAAGTCAGTTATGGGCAGGGCCATGATGAAAGCAAATACACTCTGGACATTCACTCTAGAGAATTTCTCATATCCATGCATACAGGGACCTGTCAAAATGCATGTGGCAGCAAGGCTACTAGCCTAAAGTGGAAAGGATTGACACGGTCCCTCCAAAGAATGGCTAATTTGCCGATTCGATGGAACACTACAAAACAGTAACAATAAACAAGACTGTCATCTGTACACATCTCTAAAACAGTTTTTATAACAAGTATAATTTTCAAATTGACACGTCAATGCCAGTGTGATCCCACTTAAAGTTTGAGGTATATAAGCCTACACTATTACTGACATTCGTAAGTAGAGAAAGGATACAAAATACACATGGTACCAATCAACACCAAATTCAGGAAGAAGAAAGGGAGGAAATGGAAAGGAGCAGAACTGTTCATTAAAAGGCAAAGACAACTGGCTGCCAGAGGAACTGAAGGTGCACTTATGTGTTTAAATACCTCCCTTTATAATTTAGTTTAAATACTTTCCCTTATAATTTAGTTCAGTGAGCCATCATCACTCTAAGCCCTGCTTGGCATGGAACACTCAGGCATGTAGGTGCTTGCTGATGGGTATCTGCCTGACTTTCTATCTCTATCCCTGAAGCCCAGTGGGACTGGTGCAGATAACATGGGTAGCTGGCACCAAGGAGACTAAATCAGGCCAAGAATTCTTGTTGTAATAGCAGGGCTGGTGCAGGTGGGAGCATGGCTCTCTACTACTGATTTGGGTGGGTACAGATAGATAAAAAGTACAGTTTTAAGCCCTTAAACATCTCTCCTATCTGTTGGCATCTTCCAATCAAAATGAATAGTAGGTTATCCTATCTGAGTCCCACATACCAGTGGGTTGGTAGTTGCTTCACATTTTGGAATATGGGTCTTTTATTGCTTGTGCAGTCAGTATTGTGTTAGAAAATACATTTTACTTAAGGACTGGGACATCAAGAGATTCACCTACTGAGACCATATTTTGCTTTATTAATGATACGTAATTGAAGCCCCGCATGATGGTACATGCCTTGTAATCCCACCACTGAAGAGGCTGCAGCAGGGGAATTGGGAATTTGAAGTCATCCTGGGTTACATCTTAAAACATCATCTCAACAAAACAAAACAAAGACACTAGTTGTGAAAAAAAAAACTAACTCTGCTAAAAAATAAATTGTTCAGTTTTGTTTTCTTATTATTTTGTAGCCTACCATCACGATTATAATCAGCTATTTTTAAAAGTCTGATTTTTATTTATAACAAAGGCACAAAGGGCTACTGACACTTTATCACTATAAACTTTATACCTTGGCTCACAGGTCCTGCTGGATTCCCCAGTGATGTGTATGTCTTTGGAATGTTTTCCTGCTATCAGCATAGTTAGTTCATTGATTGGGTAGCCATGATGACACACTGATCATCTAACAAAGACATTTTAAAAAGACACCATCCTTGGTGGACAGAGCACTGATAGCAATGTATGGGTGTTCATAGTCTCTGGCTATAGCATCATTGGTACCTCTGTGTGAGTGTTTATAACCTCTGGCTAAAGTATCATTGGTTACCCTTTTTTATAATCCTCAGAGGATGGGAGGACTGTTGTCCTCTATGTGCTGAGTGTTCATTTTGTGCTTTGGCTAAAGATAATAGGAAGGGGTTTCTCTGTCCCTACAGAGCATCTATAAAGCTGTTGCCATGGGTAACTGGCTTTTTTACCTGGCTCAAATGCGCAGTTTTCCATGAAGCAAAGATAGATAGAGCCTGTCTCAGTTGACTCCACCTAGGGAAAACGGAGTAGGCCAAGCTCAAACAGTATACAGCTCCAGCAAGCAAACTCACCAAGGCACCACCAGTAGTTAATAACACCCACCTACCCACTCCACCCCCCACACACACTTGAATCTGTTTTATGGGACATAGCCCATCAGTAGAGCCAAAAACACTCACCTGTATAAACATGATAAAGGTCTATTGTCACATCACTGGCAATAAATAGTAACAGGTGAGAAAAAAATTATTAACTGAAAGAACTATGAACAACAGAGGTTAATGTGAGCAGATTCAAATTCTATTTCTACCAAGAGCGGTGATTTTACAAGTGTCTCTCCCGAAACTTGTTATTTTAGACTGTGTACTCATTCACAAGCCAGGATGCCTCTGACTCAGGAGCAGGATTTTTAAGGGTTTTAGACTCGAAGCAGGTGAAAACCTAGGCTCTGGAAGAAATGATCTGGGAGGATTTCTAATTTGAAAGATCAGGGTTTTACAGAGAAGCTTGTGCAAAGGGAACAAGGGGGTTTCTTATAAAAGGCTCTTGGTGTCTCAGTACCTTTCCAGAGGAACATGGAGAATTCAATTTGTTTTTCCTCTTTGGTTGAAGGATATTGTTTCTTTTAAAGATTTATTTATTTGTATATATATGTGTATATATATGATTATACACATGAATATATATGTATATATATATATATGACTATTTTACCTGCATGCATGTATGTGTACTGTGCGTGCCTGACATCCAGTGTCAGATACTCTGAAACTGGAGCTACAGATGGTTGTGAACTTCCATAGGGTTACTGAGAACCAAACTGAGGTCCTCTTCAAAAGCTGTTAAGTCTTCTTAACTGCTGAGCAGGATATTAAATACTGCTAATCGTCAAATATTGACTATCCTTATGGCTAGTGGGGTGCCTGGAGATTGGGGGAGGAGACAGTTTATTGTTTGGATTCCCTATCCTACCTAAAGAGTTAGGTATTTAAATGTTTTGGAGCATGCCATTTCTGATTTGTAAATGCCCTGCCCATAGGATATTAAAAATAACTACACCATCATCTCCTTTCTCTCTTATTTCCATTCTCTTCTTTCTTCTCTCTCCAACTTCCTTTCCATCCACTCACCCTTCCAGCGTTTACTGAGTAGTTTTCATGGCCAAACTCCTAAGGCTGTGGTCCTGCTTAGTTTTACTGTCCACTTGACCCTGCCAAGAGTCACCTGGGAAAAGGGAATCTCAGTTGAGGAACTGTCATGGTTAGCTTAGCCTTTGACAATGTCATGAAGAATCGTCTTCATTGTTGATTGACAGGGAAAGCCTCAATCCATTGTGGGTGGTCCCACCACTAGACATGTAGTCTGAGCTAGCCCACAGAGTGGTCCTACATGGTTTCTGATTTTACTCCTATTTGAGATCCTGCCTTGACCTTCCTCAATCATGAACTGCTACCTGGACGTACAAGCCAAATAAACCCTTTCCTTCCCCAAGCTGCTTTTGGTGATGGTGTTTATCATAGCAACATCAAAGGAAAGTAAAACAAGAGGGTAGAAGTGTGCTTAAGGGGACAGCGAGGGTGGGACTAGAGATAAGGGCAACGAAAGGAGAGTGTCTGCCATTAGTAGGAGATGAAGTTCATTGAAAGAGAGAGGAGCCACATCTACTTTCTAGGCCAAAGCCCCTTTTCTTGCTTATAGAAGTCTACAGTCATTGCCAGAGACAGTGAAACTTGAGTTACACCAAAAGAAAGGAAAACGTGATCAGTTTTCGCTGTACGCTTGAAATCCTCAGACATGTCATTGCAAGGTTCTCTCAGGGAGTTTTTGCTGGGTAATTGTAGTCAGCCAAATGCCACCATCCAATCAGATTTACCCCTTTGCATAATCAAGCTTAGAAAACCTTAAGTAGCTAAACCAAACGAATGAGCCTAAAGCAACATAAGAAATATAAAGTGCAGACAAATCTGACAGTCCACAGAACTGCCATGAAGCCAGGGAAAAGCATCGAAGAAGGAGAATAGGAGTTAGAGGTGAGACATATGAAAACAGCCAATCCTAATCATATACTAATGCTAAGGATAAATGGTGAACAGATCTGGAAAACAGAATGTACTAATTGGGTTTCTCTTTTTTTCTGTGACAAAACACTGACCAAAGCCAAGTGGAAGGAAAGGGTTTATTTCATCTCACACTCTATCACTGAGGGAAGTCAAGATAGGAACTTCAAGCAGGAACCTGGGGGCAGGAACTGAAGCAGAGGCCAGGAGGGAATGTTGCTTCTTAGCTTGTTTTCCATGGTTTGCTCAGTCTGCTTTCTAATACAACCCAAGACTCCCCCCCATCTAGAATGGCACACTCCAAGTAGGCTGGGCCCTTCCCCCATCAACCATTAATCAAGAAAATGCTTCACAGAGACTCAAAGAGGTCAGTCTGAGAGAGGTATTTTCTCAATTGAAGGTCCCTTTCCTTAGGTGACTCTAGTTATTATAAAGTGGGCAAAACTAACCAGTACACAGAATCAACATTTTTATATTAAATGCCTTGGTACATAATGAGGAGGCATGACCTACACAATTGGAGGGTTTCCCTTGATGCTCCATTGGAAACATATGTCCTCCACACAGGCTGTTTGTAGGGGGCATAGCTGAGAGCTGGAGGTGATATACACAGGAGGACAATGCACCATAGCCATCTCTGTGTTGCGGAATCCTGTCACAGAATCATCTGCTGCTTTTTCAAGACCTTGATTATTGCATTTATTAACAGTCTCTAGGAATTTAACTGTGAAATTTGCTTATCATGAAATGTATGAATAAGTAAATGCACCAATACATTAATAATGCCTACTAAAATACAGTATTTTGGATATGGGTACTAGGGCAAGCTGGAAATGGGGAAGGATTCATCTAGCTTACAGTTCTGTGTTCTGGAATGTTCTACTGAGATCTCAAGGACATTTAACACTGGACATTTGGACATATGGGTTAGAACCCATAGGAGTTTCTAACTCCTAAGGCAGTTATACATCTTAAAGTCATTTTACAGTTATTTCAATAATGGGAATAATAATGCTTAATAATAATAATAAAGCAAAAATAATGCTTACCAATAATTCTAGGAAGGAAAATGGAGCTGGCAGAAAAGGTAGCCTGGTCACCAGAACACCACCTTCAGACATCACACTAAAACTCATTCATTTTAAAATTTATTATAGGGAAATTAGTCTTTTAATATAAAGTTCCATCGATGCAATCTCCACCGAAATTCTGTTGCTTAATAGTTCTAACTACCAAAAAGCAAAACAAAACCAAAATCAACCTTTGTAGTCACCTCTGCCTGTCACCCTCAGCCCCCGGACACAGCTGTTGTCTGCTTTTACAGCTTGGCCTTTTTTCCAGTAATGTAAAAAAACTGGAATCATACAGCCACACGGGGAACTCTTTAGTTAAGGAATCCACAACAAAAACAAACAAAGGGAAACAAAAGACATAGCTTCATTTCCTAAGCATTTTAGAGAAGTGAAATTCACCATGTCAGATAATTCACAACTTCTTAGAGCGTCTGTTTCCTGATCAAGGTGTCTTGGGCATTGCTTTTGGTGATTCTCACCCTAGATTGCGCAGAACACAGAAGGTTACTGCACTTGCTTCCTGTGTGAACACAAGAGAGTATGCACTGAGGATATTGTCTTGTGGTATGCTGTCTGGGAGAGAGCCACTGTGGTGTTTTCCTAGCAAAATTTGTAAATATCGTCTAAACCAGTGAGGAAAAGGCATTCCCTGGGGTTCATTTAGGATTTGCCTGAAGATAGCATATAAATCACAGAACTCCAAAGACCTCACATGGGAAGGTCAGCTCCCTGAAGAAGGGAATCTATAATTCCTGAAGCACGAAATCACAAGGGACATAAGAGGAAAACCAAAGTTGTGGAAGTGCTGTGTGTGGCAAGGGCTCAGCTACTTCAGCTGTGAGGCGAACAGACCTGTCCTGGACACAGAGTGGATCAGTCATGCCACTTTGTGGTCCACTTTTGGTCCTTGTCTTCAAGATCTGAAGTATTTTTCTGGGCCTTCTGCCTCCACTTCCCAATAGCTGGGATTACAGATGTGTTAAGTGGAGCCCTCCACACATTCCTGCTGGTGTTTGTACTATATCCGTGCCAGACTAGAATAGTTGCTCTCTGGCTGTATACTATCTTGATGCATTTTCTTTCTGAAATGTCATCATTTTAGTTTGTTTTTGTTGCTTCCATGGAATACTATGGATTGAATAATTTATAAGGACTATCTTACCTGACCCTGGAGGCTGGAAACCACAAGAGTATGGTGCTAGAACCTAGCAAGGTCTTTTGTGCAATGTCTTAATGTGGCAGAAAGACAAGTGAGTGTGTAGGAACACAGAGGGGAGAAGCTGAGAGTTATGGTTTTATCAGAAGCCCACACTCAGGTCATAGCATTGGTCCATTCATGAGACCAGAGTCCTCATGGTCTAACCACCCCTTAGCAGTTCTACTGCCTAGTACTAATGCACTGGGGATTAAATGTTCAGGACACAGACTTGGGAAGACATATTCAAGCCATATCACTCATCTAGCCTTTCCTTCCAGTGCATGGCTCATTTGCATCAAACCACTGAGTGCAACTGGTGGTTTGGACTCTTGCTCTGTTTTTATTACCAACGTCAGCAGTAAGGGTACCAAGGGAAATACCATCGAACACAGTAATGGACTCATGACACAGTGTCTCTGAAGTAGCATCTTCACATTTTCTTACTTCTCAAGTTATGGCACACTTGGGGCCCTGGCAAACCATAAACATTCCTTGTTCTTGTTTTAGATTGTGTTTTATGTAGCTTGGGCTGGCCTAACACTTGGTGTTTATTTATCTGAGGATAAACTTGGACTCCTGTGGTGGCTCTACTTGCCAAGGGGATCACTACCAGAGTCTATATCTCTGTGCCCAGTTTAAACATGTGTATTTATTTATGAGTGTATCCACATTGAAAGATTTACCAGAATCTATCATGCATTATTAAAAATAAAAGAAAATTCACTTTCCCGTGCAATAAATCTTACTTGTTTGAAAGTAAAAGGTAAATTCTCAAAACTGGTGAGCATGGTGTTTTAGCCTTTGCATCAGGTGAGGAACAGATGGCTTGCAGACACCTCACAAGGTAGCTTTGCTGACAACAAACAATGTTGAGCTAACCTTGTTTCTTTATGACAGGATTGACCTGGGCAGGGAAGGGATTTCTTAAAATCAGCGTGTCTTGATCGTAGTGTTTCCTTGGGGACAAGGTGAATAACTGTAACTGAATGGCAATGTGGCAGATTTTCTGCTGGTTGAATAAGTGGTTAAGGCATGCATGCATTTGGGGATCAGAGGTTGACACTGATGTCTTCCTCAACAGCTGCTCCAACTTATCTTTTGAGATGGAGTCTCTCACTGAACCTGGAGTTTGCCAACTTGTATAGACTATCTTAAAACACAATTAATAAAAGACCCAGATATTGATGTTGGGGTTCAAACTTGAAGCTGAAGACCAGAAAAGCCACTAGCTCTTACCTCTATCTCAGGCTGAAAGGGCTGATACTGCTGCCTCTCTCAGTGTGGCTGGAGAATCCTGAGACTGAATGTTTTCCTATCCTCAACTTTGTTGGAGAATGAATGCCTCCTATCCTCAATATGGCTGGATAATGAAGGCCTGATACTGACACCTTGCTCCTGTCTTCCATACCTCTGAGTATGTCTTCCATAACACTGAGATTAAAGGCATGTGATCCCAGGTGCTGAAATCATCTTTGTGTGAGCTTTTTCTCTTTAGGATTGGATCAATCTTGTGTAGATCTCCGTGGCCTTGGACTCAAAGAGATCCATCAATATTTTACTCTTGAGCCCTGTGATTAAAGGTGTGTACCATCGCCTCCTAGCTTCTGGCGGCTGGGATTAAAGGTGTGTGCCTGACTTTTATGGCTTGTGGCTAACTTTTCTTTCTGAATACCTCAGGCAAATTTTAATAAATCATAAATAATATATCACCACCCTGGCTGACCATAAAGCTTCAGGAATCCTCTTGCCTCTACTTCCCGGTGCTGGGCTCACAGATACATTGCAGTGCCCATTTTATCATGGCGTTAAGAATTAAAATGAAGGTCCTTATACTTGTGCAGCAAGCTCTGTACTCCATGAGCCACCTCTCCAGCTCCCCCAATTAGCAATCCTGTGTGTGTGTGTGTGTGTGTGTGTGTGTGTGTGTGTGTGTTGGGATGTGTGCAGATGCATGTGCAAGTACTCACTCTTTGCAGAGGCCAGAGCTGGATGTTGGGTGTCTCCCACCCCACATGATTGTTCTGAGGCAGTCTCTCACTGAAGTGAAAGCTGGCCATTTCAGCAAGGCGGGATGGCCAACAAGCTCTGGGGATCTGCTTGCTTCTGACCTCCAGTGCCGAGGTTACAGGCACATACAGCTATGCTCAACTTTTCACACCTGTGCTTGTATAACATGAGCTGTCTCCCCAGCTCAAAAGCCAACATTGTAATGAAATGTGTGTGCCTGCGTGCATGCGTGCGTGCGTGAGTGTGTGCGTGCCTGCGTGGTGTATCAGTGCACATGGGAAAATCAGACGACATCTTGCTGGACTCAGTTCTTTGCTTCCACAATGTGGGTTGTGGGGATACAACTCAGGCCCTCAGGCTTGGTGGCAAGTGCCTTAACCTGCTGAGCCATCTCACCAGCCATGTCTCTCATTCTCAACTGTGAATCTGTAGTCATCAATACCACAGCAGCAGAATGGGTCATGTGCTTCAACAAGGTTTCTGGCTACAGCACAGACCACAGACATCCACACAGCCTCTAGCTGCAGCACAGACCAAGGACATTGACATGGATTCTGATGACAGCACAGATCCAGGACATCGTCAACATGGTCTCTGGCACCAACACAGCCCCAAATCAACATCTTCCAAAGAAGAAAAAATATCAAGCTGCAGCATCATTGATTTTTGGTGAAGACATTCAGACTTTTGGTGAACTGTTCAACATCAAGCCTGTATTGTTTTTTATTGTTTATGTTTATGTGCAAGTCCAGTAGAGGGAAAATTCACTTCACACTTGTTCATGGAAGAAGATGAAGACATTTTGATCCGTTTCATCTGTAATGAGAGAACTGTGTGACAGCATTGCTGAGTGGTAAAGCATTATCCATATCTGGTGGTGATCCCTGTTCCCTGCCCTTCCTAATTCACTTTTTGTATTCGCAGTAGCACTGTTTTTAGTGCCACAGGCCTGACTTCAGGAAAGACACTAGCAAAGTGGAGCAAATCTGCAGAGAGCAGATCAAGTTAGTGGAGGCATAAGTTTATCTTGTCTTCTGCTTCAGAGAACTGTAAAGGGACAAGAGCTCCTGAGCAAATTGAGAGCGCGGCGGGAGGGCAGGAGGAGGAAGAGGAGGGGAGAAGGGGAATGGGGAGGAGAACATGAGGGAGCAGAAAGATTGAGTCAGAGGAAGAATAGAGGAGAGCAAGAAAAGAGATACACTAGTAGAGGGAGCCACTATAGGTTTAAAGAGAAATCTGGCACTAGGGAAATGTCCAGAGATCCACAAGCATGACCCCAACTAAGAATCTAAGCAATAGTGGAGAGGCTACCTTAAATGCCCTTCCCAGATAATGAGACTGATAACTACCTTATATGCCATCCTAGAGCCTTCATCCAATAGCTGATGGAAGCAGAAGCAGGCATCCACAGCTAAACACTGAGCCGAACTCCTGGAATCCAGTTGTAGAGACGGAGGACTGATGAGCAAAGAGGTCAAGATCATCTTGGAGAAACCCACAGGAACAGCTGATCTGAGCAAGTGGGAGCTCAGGAACCCCAGACTGACTGCTGGGAAACCAGCATAGGATGAACCAGGCCCCCTGAACATGGGTGTCAGTTAGGGGGCCTGAGTGGTCTGTCTGTGGGGCTTCTGGCAGTAGAACCAGTATTTATCTCTAGTGCACAAATGGACTTTGGGAGCCCATTCCCTATGGAGGGATACTCTCTCAGTCTAGACACACAGGGGAGGACCTAGACTCTGCCCCAAATGATGTGACAGATTTTGATGATCCTCCCTGGAAAGCCTCGCCCTCCCTGGGGAGTGCGTGGGGATGGGATGGGGGGTAGATGGTGGAGCATGGGGAGGTGGGAGGGAGAGGAAACTGGGATTGATATGTAAAATAAGAAAGTTTCTAATTTAAGTAAAAATTTATAAAAAACAATAAAAGTTTATCTTGTGAAGAACACGCAAGGTGGAGATGGGTATGTGGTGGCCTGACTAAGAAAGACCCCCATAGGCTCATATATGTGAGTGCTCTCAGAGTTCACTGCTCAGGAAGACTGATGACTACTTTCATTCTCTTGTATCCTGCATAGCACTTCCCAGCACTATGATAGCCAAGCTGCTAGGCAAGGACCAGGTTGTTTATCCCTTCTTGAATTCCCACCATTACCTTGCCCTTCTTTGCCAGTTTTGGATAGTGCTTAGTATATGTTTTTCAAATGGTGCCTTGTGAATGCAGGGTATTTGCCCAGCTTCCTTGTGGAGTGCTGGGTAGCCTATGGGTCAGATCAAATCAAAAGAAATCTGGGATCTCTTCTACTCATACTTCAAGCAGAGAAGCTCTGCTTCTCTCTGTATGACTTGTTCTTTATAATGACATTACAATTATGAAAATTAGCTTTAAAGTGATGTCCTGCCACTGCTTAGCACTGAGTCATGATAGTGGATGTCATGGAGGAGGCTGAAGAGGGGCTAAATAAAAGACACCATGCTTTGCCTGACTTGGTTAAAGAAATGTCACCGCTATGTTCCTGAGTGTGCTCATTAAAGACAATGAAATCCATTCATTTTGTGCTTTATTAAAACATCAAATCAGCAAAAAAAGAAATCCCATGCACTCTCTCACCATTTTATCCTTCAGAGTTCAACATTTTAAACTTCCCACAGATGAGAACTTCACCCTGATCATTTTTGTTTCTCAGGGGTCCAGCACAGTGCTAGTCTATACCAGCTTTTCAGATGATTGCAGAGTATGTAAAGAAGGAAGAAAAAAAAATCAAAACTCACTGATCCAGGGACCTATCTTCTGATTGATTAGGGAAAACCAAATAACCATATTAATCCAGCGAGCTGAAGGTAAAGACTATAGACATCCAAGTACAATCATGTGTCACTTTCTGATGGGGATGCATTTTAAAACATGCCTCATTGAGCAGTTTGGTCATTATGTGAATACCGTAGAGGGAACCTGAGTGAACGGTAGAGGTCAATCAGTAGATGTGGCCTCTTGAGCAAATCAAGAGATGTGCTAAGTAAAAAAATATGTAAGGCTGTTGCTGCATCACCTAGGGTGCAGAATGTAGCATACATGTTTATAATAGAGTAGAAATACCTCTGCCTTAGCTAGCGTTACCATTGCTGTGATGAAACACCATGAGCAAAGAACTTGTGGAGGAGAGAGTTTATTCAGCAAATGCTTCCACAGCACTGATTGTTACTTAAGGAAGGTAGGAGCCTGGAGGCAGGAGCCAAGGCATAGGCCATGGAGGAATGTTACTTACTGGCTTCCTCCTCAAGGTGTATTCAGCCTGCTTTCTTATAGAACCCAGGACCACCAGCCCAAAGTTGGCACCACCCACAATGGCTGACCCTCCCCCACTGGTCACAAATTAAGAAAATGTCAGAAGACCCACACAGGTGGCTTCCAGGAAGCAGGCTGACCAACTCGGCTGCCATCTGGCAGCACTTCCAGTAAGTCTACCCCAATGTTTACAAGTTGTTGAAGTACATGGAAGAGCCTGTCCTGCAGAACCAGATCCTGGAGCACGTGAGCACCATCAAAGATGAAAACCTGAAGCGTGGCTGGGATCAAAGATGGCAGTGGCTTCTGGCACCAGTAGAGCATCCCTGAGGAGCTTGAGAGATCCACGGAGGCTCTGAGAGATCAGAAGGAGGTGATGTTGCAGAGCCCGGGGACCGTGTGTGGCAGCCTGGGGCTAGCGTAGGCTCTGCCCCTGAACATGTTGCTCCACAACATTATCACCTCAGCTTGGAACAGTGACACGATGTCTGAGATGGAGAACAGTCTGGGCCTCCTTGAAAGCTCTCCATGGTCCATGCTGCCCCTGGAGGTTGTGTTAGCATCCATGATCCATGCTACAGCCAGGGGATGTGCTGGTATCTGCAGTCCTTGCTGCTGCCCTAGGCTGTGTTGATGATGCTCGAGACGCATGTGGGTGTTCATGGTCTGTGCTGATGCAGGGGTCCAAGTCAATGTCCAAGGCCAACACTGCTGCTGCTGGCCATGTTAGTGTCTGTGGTTCACATTGCCACTGGAGACCATGTTGCTGTCCATGGCCCAAGCTGCCACTGAAGGCCGTGAGGATGCCTGTGATCTGTGATGCCACCTGAAGCCATGTTGATGCCTGTGGACTGTGATCCTGACAGAGACCATGTTGATGTTCTGGATCTGTGCTGCCACCAGAATCCATGTCAGTGTCCATGGTCTATGCTGCAACTAGAGTCTATATGGAAGTCTGTGGTCCCTGCTGTAGCCAGAAACCATATTGAAGTCTATAACCCACATTGCTACTGACTATAAAGGGCAAGGAAGCTTCATTTACCGTGGTATTGATGACTGCAGACACACAGTTGAATTGAGAGACTTAGAAGGCTTCTGTGACACCTCTCCCCCCAAATAAAAGAAACAGTCTAGATAAGTAGCCGTCAAAGAGAACGATAAAAATTTGAAGTGTAGTCTTTTCAGACTGGTAGGGGTTGGGAGTGGCAGTGGGGAAGGACTCAGTTTTCTTTAAGGGCCTGGCCACTGGGACTTTGATCATGCTCCAGAGAGTATATGGGTAACACAAACTAGACTTGATATTTCTATTTTCTTTTTATTTCTTTTTCTTCTCCTTTTATTATGAGGGAGGTCACAGGGTAGGAGGTGAGCCTGGAAAGTGAAAGTGATCAGGGTGCATTATGTGAAATTTCCAAATAATTAATAAAAATATTATTTTTTTTTAAAGAAAATACCATACAATCAGATCCTATGGAGGCATTTTTTTCTCAACTGAAGTTCCTTCCTCACTGATGACTTTAGCTTTTGCCAAGTTGGCATAAAACTAGCCGGTATAAACTCTAAAACAATTGTGCAAAGCATAGTTTGGTTGTTTTAGTAACTGTTTATTGCTGTGATGTACCACCATGACCAAGGTAACTCTTAAATCATTTTGTGGAGGGCTCGCTTACAGTTCCAGAGGGTTAACCCATCATCATATGAACTGTGCAGCAGACAAGCCGGCACAGTGCTAGAGACGTAGCTGAGGGTTCACACCTTAATCTGAAGGCAGCAGGTAGAGAGACCTTTGGCTTCTGAAATCTCAATGCCCACCTCCAGTGACACACCTCCTTCAATAAGACCACACCTTCTAATCTTTCTCAAACAGTTCTACTAACTGGTGATGAAGCTTTCAACTATATGAACCTATGTGGGCCATTCATTCAAAATACCACAAAAGTAAGTGAATTGGCCAATAACAGTCTTTTTTTTTTTTTTTTTGATCTTCATCAAATGTTATGTCCTGTACATGATCATGTGATTCTGTATCACCAGTAGCACAGTAGGTATGACATCATTCCCACAAATGTATGAGTAATGCCTTGTGTGATCCTGTTTACCATCCTCTAAGTGGAAACAGCTCTTTAAACAGTCGTGACAACAATAATAATCATATTATATTATAATAATAATATTGATTGGTACTGAAGGGCTGAACACTTGGCTCTGATGCAGTGTTGTTTCTTCCACATACAAACACTCAGTCTCCCATCCCTCCTCAGTGGATCCTGGAATCTGAGTCACAAATGATGATAGAATTCTGCCAAAGTTATTTCTCAGAGGAGGGATGTGCAGCTCCTCCTTCCTGCAATGCACTGACTCACTGAACAGCTACCCTCATGGATTCCAATCAGCAACATTTTTTTTTTCTTCTTAGTCTTCTAGACAAAGCTCTAACTTTAGGAATTTTTTGCAGCCATTTCTAGATATGGAAGGGAGCTCAAACTTACCCCCACCCCAGCATCATTCACTAGCCAATCCAGATTGGGCTTGACCCCAGTGAAAACCAGACATTGTGACTCTCCCTAGAGACAATGTTTTTGTTTGTGTGACAAAGATAATAGAAATATATATTTCACCTATAAGGTGTGGTTTTAGTTTTACTGAAAGTGTTAGCATGTACATATTCCACCTGCACACATATATGGATACTCCCTGGCGTGACCATGAGAAACAGTCTTTGGTAAAGAACAGAAGCCAATATTTTATGCAGCAGGGGATGGGTAGTATTCTTGGAAGGGAGTTGATAAGAAAAAGCCATAAATTAACTTAACAAAACCAAGCAAAGGCCCAGAAATCTGAGTGGTTAGGGAATCTTGCGTTTGATTAGCAAGGTATACTTCTTAATTTTCATAGTTCATAAATGGTGCCCCGCCTTAGCTAGGAAAGATTGTGAAAGGAGAACATTACAAAGTATTCCTCAGACCCAGGTCTGTTCATACTGACACCACAAGTTTAAAGGGCAGTGTGATTGTTGGACAATTGAGTTCAGTGGGTAACGACACCCAGAAAAGCGCTTGGTCTTATCCATATTAAACACTTATCTTCTCTCGCATGAATGTCAAAGAGTTCAAGGAAGGAAAGCTGCTGTTAGCTATGTGATCTGTGCTGTTCATCCTATGGAGGATACAATAGCAAGGAGCCATCTTGGGAGCAAGGAAGAACCCTCACCAGACAACTGTGTCTGGGATAAGGGACTTCTCTGCCTCCAATTCTTTAAAATCATGGGTTTTTCTATTATTCATGTGGAGAAAGGAAGATGGGACTCTCTAAGTTCGGCATACTGCAGGCTGAGAGAGAAGATGCCGGGATACAGTGGACCTCAGCTCTCCAGTACAGCTCCTTAGCCTTCCTGAGCTGGACCTCATTGGCCTCCACTTCCCACCAAGTGACCTTCCTGAACCACAGTAAGCAGTGCTGCCTGTGCCTACCTTATTTTCCTTGCTTCTCTGCTTTCACACTTCCTGGAAAGTGTTTCTAGGTTTGGAAAACTTCTCAGCTGCCTGGGCTGAGCACGGGCAGCTTCTTCCTTTCAGGCTGAGTTATAGTTTGTTTGTGCTTCCTGTGTGTGTGTGTCAGTGCCATGGTCGCTTGATTCAGGTAACAGCAATTCTTGTCTTTCTGTCCTCATGTGGTGAAAGGGACAGAAATGGGACTAGCTTCTTACTGAGCACACTTGCAATGATTTTAACCCTTGCATGAGGGCAGAACCTTCATTGTTTAAGTCCTTGCCTTACAGCATTGTCACACTGGGGGTTAGGTTTCCAACACACGTATGCAGGACATATTCAGACCACAGCGATGGCTTTTCCTGGTGCTTTTAATCTTCTCACCTCACCCACTGCTGCACTCTGGAGTTACCATTGCATAGGGTACTCATACCCATTCCTTTTCAGCTCCTGCTTCTGGGAGGCACCAAAGGAAGGCAGGTATTGCTTAGAGATTATATGGCCCCAAAGCACACCATGGCGATTTACATAAGCCTGTCATACTGCAGGTCATGGTTTAAACATGCAGTTGTGAAGACTGGAGCTCAGAGGCCCAAGGTTTATGCAATTTTTTTTCCTCCCAAAGACATCTTTTGCAAGTTCAGACATACAGATGTGAGTATTGGGGAGTGGGTAACCAAGGAATAAGATACTAAGTGCATTAAGTGTGTGTGTGTGTGTGTGTGTGTGTGTGTGTGTGTGTGTGTGTGTGTGTGTGTGTAGGAGGTAGGAGGGGAAATGAAGATTATGGGAAGATAGGAAGGCAAGGCTAATCTAGATAGTTACTCCAAACTTTTCCCATTCTAGGCTCACTTCAGTTCCGGGGCTCTGGGTCTGCTTGTGAATCTCTATGGATATGTTGCTGGGCAAGTAGCAGAGGTGTGGTGTCCTTGAGAACTAGTGAACCTCAGAAAGTCCTGCTTCCCGATCAACATGGCCACAGGCAACCCTGAGTCAATGGCAAGAGCTCTGTGCCCTCCTTTCCTAGCACAACCTCTTCGTTGCTCCACACACCAAAGCACCTGTCTAGTTCAGAGCCCAGGTCAGGACCACACAGGGCTTGCTGATTCATTAGGAAGACTTAGCAGGATGAAGGGCAGCTTGGCTGAAGGGGTCCGTAGCTGCCACCTGACCTCTTTGGCTGCAGATGTCCCTGAATAGCACAAAACAGGAGGCCATGGGGAAGGAAGTCTTTAGGGAGGGGAAAATTTCTTAGTAAAGGAATTTCCTGAGGAGGTAGAGACACAGAACTAACTTTTCCATAATCTGTAGCCTCAGGCCGATGAACCTGGGCTGCTTAGCAAGGCACTGTTTGCTATAAGCTTGTAGGCTTTTGCATGACTTGATAGCCCTGTTGGGCAGATGACTTGGCAACCAAAGGTTCTGAGCTCTACCTGTCACGGAAAGTAATGTTGGACTAGCTGCTTGGTTCCTCAGTGCCTCAGTTTCCTTCATCTTAATTATGTTCTCCTCATGCAAGGTGAGAGTCAAGGTTCTTCTTAATGCCAAGGTTATCAAAGTTCTTTTACCAGCAAATGCTTTAGGGGAAAAATGGAGCGTTGTCATCCCATGGGCCTGAAATCATCTTTAAAATCATTTTTAAAAACTGTGCTTGAGGGTGAAATGTCCAGTGACACTTGAATTCTAGGAGAGGCATTAATGACAACTATTCTATGAATGTCAGCATTGAGTGTTAGTATCCAGACATCTGACAGGGTATGTCCTCAGCTGCAGCCACTAAGAGTACCATCTGTGGACATTCACCATGTTCCCTTTTAATAGGCCTCTGCCCACCTCCCATCTGCCCCCCCCCGCTTCTCTGTCTGTCTCTGTCTCTCCTTTCTCTCTCCCTCTTTCTGCCTCTCTCTTCTCTTCTGCACTCCTGTCCCCAGAGGCCAGTCTCCCCTCTTCTCTCCACTTTTCCCCAATAGAAAAGCCCTCCACCCTCTGTCGCACAGCGCCTTTCTCTTGCATGCCCCCCCTTTTAAAATTACGACATCAAAACTTTATCTTAAATATAGAAGTGACAGCTCTTATGTTTGTTTATTGTTCTTGAGCCACCATGCCTTAATTGAGTTCACTCTAAGTCATACATTTTAGCATTAAGCAGTTTGCCAAATTGAGCAACCCCCATTTGTGGTTAGTTTGGAAGGAACTTGAAAGTGTACCTTGCAGCTGAGCTTATTATTATTATTATTATTATTATTATTATTATTATTATTATTATTATCTTTACACAGAATTGGCAGATTGCTGTGTTGGAAGGTCTAACAGATGCCTCCTGGGCAGGTGTGATATTGGAGTGCCCAACTTTCTAGAGTGTGATAGTCTACCTCTGGACTGGCATTATCTGGGAACCCTAGTGCTGACTCCTGGTGCCCAGGCTATGCTCTGGGTGGTCCAGTTGGACTGGCTGTACCCTTGTTTCTGAATAGCAGCCAGCCTGAATGCAGATAACTCCACACCAACCAGACAATTATTTTTAAGAAAGAACGTTATCTTCCAGAGAAAGAAAAACAAAGATCTCACCTGACCAAATCGGAGAGCCAGTGGGGTAAAGAACATGGTGAAAAAAAGAATTTCTGTTTTTAAAAAAAGTGATTGCATTTCTTTAGTGTGTGCATGCATACACTCACATATACATTGCCATGGCCAACATATAGCAGAGAACAACTTGAAGAACTCGGTTCTCTCTTTTTATCACCGTGGGTTCCAAGCACGGAGATAAGTGGATAACTTGGAGGAGCCAGTTGCTTGCTTCCTTCCATCTCCCAGTCCTGGGTATTGAACTCGGATCATCAGGTTTGGCAGCCAGCACTTTTACCCACTGAGCCACCTCATCAGCCTTGTATAGAAAGTTTTAAGTATATTATTAATTTTGGAATATTCTAATACACTATGATAAGGTCTAATACCTAATTGATTGTCAACTAAATCAGCAGTGAGTTAGGTCTTTCTGCATACATTAGGTTGATAATTCTAAACATAAAGCTACAGGGAAGATTCCGTTATTATCTTTGCTTTGTGACAGGAAAAACTGAGACAGAGAGGTGGTAAATAGATTGCCCAGAGTCGTTCAGCTTAAAGGTCAAGTTCGGGATTAGAAACACGACCACCCAGTTTCAGAACACTGGCACCTAGCTCGTCCACTGCCTCATAAACTGTTTCCACTCATGTGAGAAAGGAAGGACTCTTTGAGTTCAGTCATATTGCAGACTGAGAGGGATAAGGTGGGGGTACTGTAGAACTCAGCTCTCTAGCAAAGCTCTTCTGCATTCCTGAGCTGGAGCTTCTCTGTCTCCACTTCCCACTGAGTGACCTTCCTGAGCTACAGCCACAGTAAACAATGTGGCCTGTGACCACCTTGTTTTATTCAACGCTTTGCTTTTCTGCCTTAACACTTCCTGGAAAAGTACTTCTAAGTTTGGGGAAATTCTCCGCCGCCTAGACTGAGCACACTGGCAGCTTTGTCTTGGAATATTCTCAGACCTTTCAGGTTAAGTTGTTGCTCATCTGGAGGCATGTAGATAGCATGGTTCTGGTAACAGTCTATCTGGATTTCTTTCCTGCACCTCCAAGGTGTGAGTTAACTCAAATCATCTGTTATATGTTATTGGGTCCCCATAAATACTTTCTGGGAAAAGTAAATATCCACTAGACAATTATAAACATTCACAGGTTCTGACTTCAGACTTAGGTAAATGATTTGACTTTGGCTGTAAGTATCCTGATAATTTTCTTAATCCTTTTGCTTACCTTGGCTATTTCAAAACTTATCAATACTTAATAAATATTTCATTACTTTGATTGATAACAATAACAATAGCATATGAATTAAGCAACCATTATGAATGAAGATAACGATGTGGCTAAGGAGCCGGTCATACTTTTATTGTCAGGACCACGGACTCCTCCCTGTAACTTCTCCCTGGTAGGCTATTTGCAGATGGAGCCTGTAAAAGAATATGATTCTCATTCCTATCAGGGTTATGACAGAAGTTTGGAAATTTCCATGCCTAGAGCTCTTGGGAAGCCTTTAAAATTGGAATAGGTTTGGAAATACTGATTTATAGCACATAGTCAGCCAACTAGCTGAATTTATTAAAGAGTTACAATTATGAAGCATGTTCTGTAGCCTAATCTGCCCTTTAACAGCTGACTTAGTAAAGTCATCAACTTCTTTTTCTTTCCTCCTTCTTCACCATGTGGTGCCATCATCTCCTCCTGCAGCGAATTAATACCCAGTCCTTTTCTTTGTAGAGCATTCTATCTCACTCGCAGGGGCTTTATTCCCCGTACTTTGTGTGTGGTGTGGGGTGTATACATATGAATGTGTGTATGGAAGTCAGAGGTGAACCTTGGATTGGGTTCCCTGGTAATCTTCCAACTGCCATTTGAGACACTGTTGTATTGGCCTGGAACTTGGTGGATTAAGCCCTCAAACCTTAGGGAACCACAGGGATCTGCCTGTCTCTACCTATTCAGTGACAGACAATAAGCACTACCTACCACACTATGCTTTTTCACATGGGTGCTGGGGATGATCTCATGGTTGCTCAGCAAACTTGATACCAGCCAAGCTACCTTCCCAGCTCATGTTGTCTCTCTACTGTGCTCTTTTTTTCTTGTGTTGATCCCTATCCTGTATGTTAGCACTTGATTTGTCATTAATTTCCTTGTTCTTCCCAACACTGACCTCACTGTGGAGCATCCATCTCCTCCTTTGTCCTGACCATCACTTTGGATCCAGTCTCTGCTTAGCTCAGCATTAGTACCATTTATTCACTGAACTGGTTTGTGGATATATGATATCACTTGTTTATTGGAAAGGCTATTTTCTTCATCCTCTGGGGTGGGGGATAAAATACTTGGCAGTACTTCTCACACTACTCCCATGATGCACAGTAACAGTCTCCCTACCCATGATGTATCTCAGTTTCCTTTACATCTCTGCAGCTCAGTTTAGATGATGTTTTGATGTGGTATGTGAATCACTGCCTATTATATAGAAACACAGTTTGCAAAAGTTCTCACCAGTGATGCATATAGCCAAGTACACAAACACTAGCTTGGATGAGGGCAGGCAACTGGTAATAATAATGTAGAACGTTGAATCATTTTTTTTTAGTTCTTGAAGAAATTTGGTCAAATATTTCTATAACCTTGAAATGTCGATGGAACCTGTTAACATCAAAGCCAATAACTCCAAAGGAAGAGATTTTCAGATTAATAAAAAAAAATAGCAAGCTAGGGAAACTATTTACACCATATGTAAAAGTTAAAAATTAAAATGCTTGACTTAACAAGAGCTTTATATAGCAAAAGGATGAACAGTGGATTAAAAGCAGCTTTGCAAAGATGATCCATCCTATCAGAAATGGAAAGGAAATGAATCAAAGTGATTTCTGTTGAACATAATTTGAAGACTAGTGAGAACAAGGATATAGAGATGGGGATCAAGGGATACATCTACATATCTACTAGAATTACAAAACAGGGAAATAATGAAAATAAAAAGTGCTGAGTGGATGGACAGCATTTGAAATCTCCCTCACAGCCAGCAAGAGTACAAAATGGTGCAACCACTTATAACTGCCAGATACTTGTATGTGTGTGTGGGGGGGTCTTTTTAGTGAGTGAGCATGCAAACTCTAGTACACTCATACAGTGAAACTAAAACTGTCAAACCAACCCAGAACTGTTGAGATATGCAATGATATGGATGAATTTCAAAGCTGTGCTGAATGGAAGAAACTGTTGTCAAAATGTGCTGACCACATTTCTCTATCTATTTAGTAGTCCTAAACAACAAGGACAACAAAAATGATGAAGGCAGAGAACAGTTGAGAACTGGCTGGATTTGAGGTATGTGGGATGCATGACCTTAAGGGCAGATGGCACAAGGGCTTTTCTGAAAGGTGACACTCTTTATCTTGATTGTGGTGACAACAGCACAAATATTTAAGATGCACAGAACTGTGTGCCATAAGAGACGAAGGATATCTATTCTGGGACAATTAAATCTCTCTTCCACATGCCCCATTCTCACACTTGGTAAGTGAGAGGACACCCTGATGCCAACTTTCATGGAAGAAATTTAGCTATATGTATAAAATGTAAAGTTTAAAGAGTCTTTGGTACAGGAAGGTACTCTGTACAGTACCAAACACCAACCCAGCTACCAGCCGTTTGATCTACAAAGCTGTCCTGCCAGTGAGATGAGCTAGTGCAATGGTGGCCCACAGCTTGTGGGTGTATCCAACTATTATCTGCTTTGACTTAAGGCTCACTCCATGAGATGGAACCTATCTATACCCAAGCCTCTGAGACTAGATAGTCCAAAGACTGATAGTAAAACAAGTAACTACTGTTCTAAACAGCAACAACAACACAAGAAGAGGAGGCAGAAAGAGAATAAGAACCAGAGGGGATGGAGGACACCAAGGAAACAAGAGCCCCTAAATTAATAGACTGGAAGCACATATGAACTCACAGAGACTGAGGCAGTATGCACAGGGCTTGTAGGAATCTGCACCAGATGGGGTCCTAGAGCTGAAAAGGGAATTGGACACATACTCCCGTCCCTATCCCAGAAGCTATTTCCAATTGACAACCACTTGCAAATGAAAGTTTAGTTTTCTCCAAGAGAGTCTCACTGGGAAAACAAACTACTTTAAAGGGAAAGCTGCATGCCCAGCAAAAAGCAAACTCAATGATCTTTAGAGATTCCTTGTCTCATAAAGTATTGTCAAGACTGGTTTGTTTAAAATCTAATTTTTCTTTTATGAATATTTCTTTTTCCCTACCTCTTTTTAATCCTACAAGTCCTTTGGTTATATATTATGGCTTCCAGTTTAGTGTTTTTATGGGATTCGTAAGTGCACAAACTAGTGGGTCTCTGTGTCTACATCTGTTTCTTGTGCCTTTTTTGAACTCTTTTCTTCCTGTTTGTTTTGTTCTATTCTGATGTATTTGATTTTATTTTTGGTTTATCTTTTCTTCTCTCTCTCTCTCTCTCTCCCTCTCTCCCTCTCTCTCTCTCTCTCTCTCTCTCTCTCTCTCTCTCTCTCTCTCTCTCTCTCTCTCTCTCTCTGTGTGTGTCTCCTACCCCCCTCTAAGTTGCCTGTTTGTTTTCTAATGAAAACAAAAACCAGTGTTGATTTTAGTGGGTGGGGAGGTGGGAAAGATCTGGAAGGAGTAGAGTAAAGGGAAAAAGATAATCAGACTATATAGTATAAAAAGCAAATCTATATTCAATACAAAATAAAGGTAAGACTACTGGACTAGGAAAAAAACCTAAATGTTAAGTTTACCTATTCAACTGCTTAGCAATCCCACTTTTCACAAATATTTTAAGGAATCTTTGACTATCTGTGCCAAGGTTAGACCATGTCTGCATTTTCATGAGTGTGTGAGAAAAGACACAAATTTCGGGGAATGCCCTTAGAGCATTATACAGTTAAAAGAATGACAAAAATTTAGATTTGTTTACAGAGAAAAAATTGGTGTATTTTACAGAAAAGAAATAGGTTACCAAGAGCATATATGTAGCATGGATTTTAAAACAAGAATATTTCCAAGCCCATCCATTTTATTTCAGGTGAGGGACTGAATGCCAGAGACTGACTGCAGTCATCACTAGATAGAGCCTAGACATGTTTCCTATTTCCTTTTTTCTTAAAAAAAAAAAAAAATGAATCCTTTTATTTTATACCCTTGTTATAATCTGAACATTTGACCATGAGCATCTAGTACTGATATGTATTTAAAACCTACTCTGGCTTGGTGAGGTGATTCAGTGGATAAAGGTGCTTGCTGCCGAGCCACTGCATGATCTGATTTGGAACCTTGGAACCATATAGTAGAAGGAGAGAACAGAATTGTCTTCTGACCTCCACATTCATGCTGTGTCATGTATATGTTCCCCCCCACACATAAATAAATAAACAAACAAATAAATAAATGAATGAAAAAAGCCTTAAAGTTTTGTTTCCATTTTTACAAGATTTGTGTAGTTTGAAGACTTGAGTTTTAGTCAGTGTTAAAAATTTTCCAAGTCAAAATAGATTGATTTAAATGTCATATCTCCCTAAAAATAATTGTGCTTGAATATACTATGAAATGTCACTTTAACTACATACCGAACTAAACATTATTTCTGCTTAACTATTTAGCTCTCCACCTTTTAATGTGTGTGGTTTATAAACACTTTATGAGCCCATTTTTAAGTAGTTGCCTTTGATATGCAAGGTGAAAATTCTTGGGTTGGAGAAAATTAACTGCAAAATGCTTATGTGGTTGAAAATCAAATATTGAACCCTTGTTAAGTATAAAGTATAATTTTATACATAGGGTGACTGAGAAAATCTCATGAAAAGGCCATTTCTTACTCAATTTAGAAATTATGCTGAGATAAGTTGATGGTTGATTTAAAAAGCACTTCTTTTCAAGCATCCATTTTTACAGTTAAGTCACTATGACTCTATAGTTCCAATGAAATTGCATTATCTCATTTGGGTTTGCCATTGCATGGTTTTAAGAAGATGAAGAGTGGGAACTGCAAGTTTGGTTTTCATTGTGTAGTACTGTATATGAATGACACATTGCTCATTTCTCAGAACATCAGATGACAACTTGCCTGCAGAACAAATCATTACCGTATCTCATGGACTTTCAAGTCATTGTAAGAGCTCCCAGTCACACACCGAGGGTTCACCCAGGGTAATTTGTCTCCATAGCTGTTGGCATATTGTCCTAATCTATGGCCTCTCTACCTTCACCTCACGGCCCCCCACTGCCACTCTAATCCCTGTAGTGCTGGCTTTCCTCTTGCATCTTTTGTTTACCTTCATGCTTCAGCTCAATAAACAAAGCGACTTAGATCAAATCTGGGGTTCTTATGGGTTTCTACATGCTCTTTGGTCTCATTTGAGTCCCGGAAACAGAGGATTGTTTCTGACCTCTCTGAATCCTCCCTGTTGACTTTACTAGGCCTTTGATGGTGGTGAAAAGGTGAGATATTTGAAGATATTGCCTTATGCCGCTTTGTGACTTGATTGGGTACAATACCAAGCCTATTCATCCACATCTATAGAACTCAAGCTCAAGTTGGCCACAGTAAAGACCCAGAGTGCTGTGGGATCTTCAAGGAAAGACGGGTCCCTGAAAAATAATGTAGTAATCAAAATTAATTTATAATGTAGGGTTCTCGGCTATATGCTGCTCAATAGAGATGTAAGCTAATTTACTGTCTACCATACTCACATGCTTCCAGGGCATCCTCAGAGGAGAAGATACACTGCTGAAGGCCATCTTGTTTCCCCTCCCCATTCTACCCTCTAAGAGCCTCTACACTAAGGGACTACCAATGCAGAAGACTGGAGAGGTCAAGTGTGAGATTTCGAGAGGGTTTGGGAAGGTAGAAAGAGCATCTCCATTGAGAGCCCTGGTCAACACCCCCTTGTTGATTGTATTATAACATTCTCCACCTTTTTAACATAAGAGATAGAGATGTTTGGTTGATGTTACCATTTGTGTTGACTATTTCAGATAAAAAGTTCAATACTCTTCAGTCCCAACCTTGTGTCAAAAGCCTGGATGTAGTCTGAGGACCCTCAGAGTTCAACTTCTGATAGAGATTAAAGTGGTATACTATTAAGAGGCACAATAGAGGTATTCTGTATCAAGATCAGCATGGACATCATTCCTAAAAGTGACAAGGATATGTAGGGCTTGGTGGGGCCAATCTTGAGACATGCTGCTTTGTAAAAGTTACAACACAGGTCACTAAGGCCAACAGCCTCTCCTCTCGAAATCTCTAGCACCACAGAACATTATATGGGGAGTTTTGAGTAGAAAGAGGGGCATCTCAAGAGAGATCCTAGACTTCTTACTAACAGAAAATATGTGAGTGACTAATGAAAATGATCACATTTGCTCCTCAGGTTGATGAGGTAGTGCACTTCATATAGACTCATTTAATAGAAAACATCATTTTTTTTTTTTTAAAAAAAGTCCATACATAAAATATTTAGAAAGGACCCACATTTAACAAGTTCTTATCATTGGATATTGAGGAATATTTCCATTGTATTTTAAGGTAATAATAACATTAAAGGAACTCAATGGCAACAACAATGATAACTCTCATTTATTGAACAGGGCATATTCCAAGCAGTCCCAACAATTTACATGACCAAATCATCAACACCCAGAGCAGGTGAATAAACAGAAACACAGACATAGATACACAGGACACACAGATAGGCTCTGCAAATATGAGGGAGAAACATCATTAGACAAGGTTAAGTTTAAAAAAAAAAAAAAAAAAAAAAAAAGGCTTACCATGTTTGGTTGTTACCCCTGGGAGGCCTGTCCTTTTCTGAAGAGAAAGGAGGAGGGAGGAAAATATATATGAGAGGATTTTTTAAAAGGCTTAAATATATTGGGCTTTTCTTCCCCCCACCCAGTTTATTTATTTAATGTGCATTGATGTTTGATCGACTTGTTTGTCTGTGTAAGGGTGTTGGCTTGCTCTCTAGAACTGGATGGAATTACAGACAGCTGTGAAGTGCCATGTGGGTGATGAGAATTGAAACCAGGTCCTCTGGAAGAGTATCCAGAGGATCTCTCAAGTAGGCTTTTTATTTAGCTGATAGAGGCCTAGGATTAGTTCAAAATTTCTATATACTTTGGCAACTCATAGAGCCGCCCCACTGAAGATGTCTAGCTGTCTTCTGTAACAAGTCTTTTTCTATCCTGCCAGCCAGCTCCCATATAATGGCAACAAGTCTTTTTCTATCCTGCCAGCCAGCTCCCATATAATGGCAAGGAGACTTCTTATTAATTATGAAAGCTCAGCCTTAGCTTGGGCTAATTCCTAACTAGATCTTATAACTCAAATTAACCCATTTATATTAATCTATGTTCTATCATGTAGTGTTACCTCTCTTTCATCTTGTAACTCCTGTTTCTTCTCTGTGTTGCCTCATCTTGCAAGCCTAGATTCCTCCTCCTCTTCCATTCTCTCCTGGAAATCCCTCCTGTGCCTCCTGCTTAGCTATTAGCCATTCAGCTCTTTATTAAACCAATCACAGCAATACATATTCACACATTGTACAAATATCCCACAACAGTCATAACGACCTTTATCTCTTCAGATTCTCTCTGCTTCTTGTCAGTGTACACACATGCTTATAAATACGCTAGGTAGCTGTTTTCATGTACTAAATTACAATTTTTCCTTCCGTAGTTGTAAACTCTCTCTTCCCACTACTTATCTACAAACTGTTTTTAGTGTTTTTTCTTAGCTAAAAATTGTGCATGGCTATCCCAAAAAAACTGAAAACTACAGATATGTGTGAAAATATTATTCATAGTCTCACCACCCACAGAAAACGGCTGCTAACATATAGGTAGGAGTCTTCAGTGTTTTCTGTGCAAATATTAAAAACCTTCTGAATATGAATCACATATGCATATGATGTGATTGAAAAGACAAAGCTATATAGAACTATAGCTTTGTCTTTTCAATTAACATTTATCATGAAGTTTCCCGTGTCCGTAATTTTTGAATATAATTTTTAAAAAATAATTTACTTTATTTTATGTGCATTGGTGTGAAGGTTTCAGATCCTGTGGAACTAGAGTTTCAGACTCTTGTAAGCTGTCATGTGGGTGCTGGGAATTGAACCCAGGTCCTGTGGAAGAGCACCTAGTGCTCTTAACCCCTGAGCCATTTCTCTAGCTCCTTGAATATAATTTTAATTTCTCATGGCTGTGTAATATTCTATCTTGTGAATTTAGCAGAGTTTATGTAGAATCTTTATGAAGTTAAATGATTTATTCTATTTATTCTATTTATTTATTTATTTATTTATTTATTTATTTATTTATTTATTTATGTGGATTCCTCAGTGTCAGGAAAGGTCTCTGAATAAGGAAAGAAATGCAGATGCAAAAATTCAGCTGTAATAAAAGTCCCCAAGTCCAATTATTTTCATCTCACATGTGTGTACTCATGTGTAGGTGACCTCTGTGACTCTATTGGGGAGCACATTGATAGATTTGAGTTGGGGTAAATTTTGATTACGATTTGACTACTTTAAAGGTCTCCCTCTTACCTACTCTTAATGCTACAACTGACTACCCCTTCTATATTCTAGGGTAACAACAGTGTGATAGGCCAGCTGAGGTAGAGAGGATAGGAAGGGTTTCCAAAACCTTGAAAGCAGTCTGTGGGATGGCAGCAGGCAGCTGGAAGACTGGATGGAGAGGATGAAACCTGGAGGAGGTCATACAATCAATCAGCTTGAAAGGCTTTCAAATGCTACAGGTCCAAAATGTTTCCTAGGTCATCTTAGGAGACTCAGAGTGCAGTTCTTTGTTTTTTTGGAAACTTAGGACAACAATAGGAAGTGTGTGTGTCTGTGGTAGGGGGCTGTGTGGGTGATTAATTTTGTCTGTGTGATTGAATTACTTCCCATCTTCCCTCCTCCCCAAGTGAAGAGTTTCCTTCTAGGGAAGAGAGATAGAAAGAGGAGGGAGCAGCCTTTTGCAGGGTACTGCAATACAGAAGGCCATATCTTGGACTTGAAATCGACAGTGGGAATGGAGAAGAACCAAAACCTTTAATAGGTTTGGAAGCATTACTCCGGCCTCCGTGTTCTTTCAAATGAGAAGACAAAGATGGAGACAGAGACAAAAATGTTAAAGAAGATTGTGATTTCCCATTCCCAGAGTAGATGGCTGGATGGTGTTTTTAAGTGAAGCTTTTTCTTTTCTTTTTTTCTTTTCTTTTTTTTTTTTTTTAGAAGAAAGATATTTAAAGGGAAGATAAGAATTTTTGGGTTAGGGGTTAGCTTGTAATGTGCAGAATGTCCTTATTACTGATGCTGACAAATGTTAATAAGTTGCTTTCTCAAGGAAAACAAAACAAAGCAAAAACAATATTAAAGCTGGGAAGAAAGACCAAGAAAATTCAAGCAAAAAACCTCTGATTTATAATTTCCAGTGGTATAAATCTTCATGAAACTGACCATTTCAAGTTAGCCCTAGGAGTGCCATTTGCTGAAGGGCACAGCCAGCCCTTCTGAGCTGGTATGCACTGGCTGCAGCACACCTAGACAGGGTTCAGGTGAAAGGAAAGGGTGGGGAAAGGCTTAGAGGAACTTGTAGAAACAGAAAGAAGAAAACCTGTGAGTGTCTGTTCAAGTGCCTGTACAAGCATGTGTGCATGGGGTGGGGGAAGGTAGAGAGAAAGAGAGGTTAGATAAAGTGTGGTTAAAGTAACGGACCAGACAGAAGAGAAACAGATTCATGCAATTTAAGAACTAGCTACAAGAAGACAGGTGTGGCCAACAGTGTCAAATACCAGAGATCAAATAGCCTAAGGACCTAAAAGAGGTCATCAATGTTACCAGTTATAAACTGTCTGTCTGAGTTTTAGATATTTTTTGTGTAATTTCTGCAATAACTTTTTTTTTATATAATAAGAAAAGAGATTCTTAATGTTACTGACTTGGACAGAATAGCCTTGGCACCATGGAGAAGTTAATGAAAAGATAAGAAATAGACATTAATGTTTTCCTGTAGTAAGGGAAGGGGAGTTTGGAAGGTAGGTTGGTATTGTGTATATCCCCCACCCTCCACAGGGTTTCTTTAACAGTCCTGGCTGTCCTAGAACTAACTCTGTAGATCAGGTTGGCTTTGAACTCAGAGATTTGTCTACTTCTGCCTTCTGAGTGCTGGGATTAAAGGTGTTCACCACCATTGTCCAGCAGAACTGTGACTTTTAAGAAAAACAAAAACAAATAACAACTGCAAATGTATCTTTTTCAAAGCCTGAAGTAGCAACAGTTTTTCTTCTTGCTTGGGTGTTAATAGAATTCACATTACTGCAGAAGAGATCACATTGATCCATTTAAAAAGAATCACTGCATTCAGAATCTACGTGGATTAGGGCCTGTTCCACCTATACAAGGTGACACCTTGCATTTTGTCATTTGATCACTGATGTCTTGAAGATTTGTTTCAGTGTCTAAACATGGACTGGAATTAAGCCAACTCAAATTTGAACTGGAAGTGTTTTCCTCTCTCTTTATTAAAGGTGATTTATCAATCTTTTGGAAAGAAAAGTGTGTGTGTGTGTGTGTGTGTGTGTGTGTGTGTGTGTGTGTGTGTGTGTGTGCATGCTCACACATTTGGAAGCTAGAGATCACCATCAGGTGTCTTCCTCAATTTCACTCCACCTTATTTATTTGAGGCAGAGTCTCTCACTGATCTTGTTCTCATTGATTCTTCTAGGTTGGCTGACCAGTTAGCTCTATCCACCTTCCATCTCCACCTCTCCAGTGCTGGGATTACTGGTATACCACACCTGCCTTTTGGGTGGCTTCTGGGGATATGAACTCAGGTCATCACGTTTGCATGCTAAGTACTTTGCTGACTGAACCATCTCTAGTTCTCTTTTTGAAAATTTGAACTACTTCATTTGCTAATGTTCTGATCAGTAGGTTTTCTTAATTGCTACAAATTTTTGAAAGATCATTTTGTTTTTGTTTTTAGAAATTCTTCGCTGAATTTCTGCAATGTTCTATTTTTTTTTCAGCTGCTGGGAACCATATAATAGTAGGTGTACCAGTCAAGAAACACACACGTGGCAGACAAAATATATTTTAAAAGTCTCTATTTTAAACAAGGTGTATATAGACTTGCTGTTAGGTATGTATTAAAGGCACTCTCCAAGCATGTCCTTTGAGAAATCTTGATTTAAAAACGTTCATGGAATGATAAAATTGAGCTTCTTGTATCTTTTTGACCTCCAACAAGGTCTGTACAGTCACAGCTGCCTGAAGGTTAAGTCTGTAATTAGAAGATCCCAGGGTCATCTCAGAATAGAACCTCAAGCCACTCTGGGCACATTTATGGAACCTACTACTTCAGAGCAACAGCAATCGAGAAACGCCTTCCCATTTATGTAGAAAGGGCTTCCTAGGATGAGGTTTGGATTTTTGGTGAAAATGTTATAGGTTTCAGAAGATGTGGTGGGAAAGCTCTTGGAAGCATGCTCAGGAACAAAACATCCAGAGACACACAAAGGCTGGAAGGGAGAGATTCCTGCTTTGAAATGTCCTTCTTTCAGAAATGTGATCTAAGTTCTAAATACTAAATCCAGCCGTTGTGTCACATGATGCGGTCCCACTGGCAGAGCATCCCATCTAGTATCAACAGACTAATGTCATATGTAACTTGGAAGAAACATTTGATCTCTGCAGGGATTTAAGGATAGAGATTTACAAACCACACATGTACACACAATCTTAACATTGCAAGTGTGTCCGTGTATTCATTGCAGCGAGAGGTGAGTGGAGAAGCAGATTCTGAACCCCACAGGGGTTCTCAGTTAAAGGGTTCAAGTTTGGCTTCCGGGCCATTGCTGTCACATGGCCAGGGATGCTCTGCCTGGGGCTTTCTTCCTAATCTTTCTTCTTTCTCTTTCATCCTAACTCTCTGATTTGTGAGGTGCTTAACAGTTGTCCAATCCCCAGTAGAGGACCCCAAAAGGTTAACTTTTATTTTTAAGATCAAAAAAGGGTTTACATACATGAGTGTTTTGCTTGTGTGCATGTAAATGTCCTATACATATCCAGTGAGTGTGGAGGCCAGGAAGGTGTCAGAGCTCCTGGAACTGGAGTTACAGATGGTTGTGAGCCATTATGTGGGTGCAGGGAATGGAATTTAATAGGAGTACTCTTGGGCCCTTCCAAGCAAAAAATAAACTGTGTGTATGTGATGTGTTATGATTTGAACATTATAAGGTACAGGGAAGAAGGGGAAAGACACACAGACCCAATCTCTTCCTAAAATCTTGTGATGAATAATAGTTTTTCCCTTTAGGCATTTTTCTTTGTACACAGATGGTCACAGACAATATTTTAAATTCTTTGCTGGTACTGGACTCTTGAAAGCCTGGCACAGGAAATAGTTTATAGGCCATGGATGTCACTAAAAAATGTCACTGATGCTCAGTCAGAAAGATTCTGTTTATGATGCCCTTCTTCCAAGGACTTCAAAGGTTTCAACAAATTCATTTTCAGAAAACTCCTCAGACACAAAGAGGCCATTCTCTTCTCTTGTATGACGAGGAAACACAAGGGCTGATGATGTGGCTCAGTTGGCAGGGTGCTGGCCTAGCATGCAAGAAACTGGGTTCACCTCCCTGCACAGTACCCAGCTCTTGTAATTTTAGGCCTAGAGAGGTGGAGTCAAGAAGGTCAGGATTCAAGGTTATGGGGTTTATGGCCAGACTACATGAGACTCTATCTCAATTAAAATAAATAAAATAAAATGGAGGCAGAAAAACTTTGTCTAATTTTGGTCCAGTTTGACATCAAAACCCACTCTTGTGATCACAGCTGCCCTTGGTTGTGACTTACAAGTATTTATTGTCAGTGGAGGGTGTGTGGGTGTGTGGGGAGGGTGGGGGTGTGTGTGTAGGAGGTGCAGACCGGGGCTTTGGAAGGTAACAGGGCTTTTGAAAAACCAAAGTCAAGGTTTGAAGCTGAAACCAAAATCAGGCTGATAATCACTCTGTCCACCCCTCCCACCCCCTCCATCTAGGGCTTTACAAAGAAGAGACAAGAAATGATAGGCATCTGTATGGGGCAACCTTCCTTCCCAACCTGGGGGCTAGGAAACTAACAAAAGGAGAGAGAGGGAGGAAGAGGGAGGAAAGGATAGGTGAGGGGAGGGACACAAAAATACATACACCAACCAACCCACTCACTTACTCCAAACTAAGGCAGAAAGCCAGAGTTTAGAGGAAGCTCCTGTCCTAACCCCATTCCCTCTACTGCTGGGAACGCGGAATCCCTGGCTCAGCTCAGGCCAGGAGTTTCCCGCTGGCCCGAGGCAGGCAGGTCAGGGCTGGGCAAGAGGAAGGACCCCGCGAAGCCTGCAGCGTGCGCCCCGGGTGTCAGCCGCCGCGCACTGTCGCCCGTTTAAGGGGCGGGCCGCGGCTCCACGTGCTTTCTGCTGAGTGACTGAACTACATAAACAGAGGCCGGGAAGGGGGCGGGGGAAAGAGGGAAAGAACAGCATTTGACCGGTAGTAACCCCGGCGCTCGGCACAGCCGAATCTATAAAAGGAACTAGTCGCGGCAAAACCCAGTAATTCCGAGGGCGAGCGAGCGGGCCGGGACCGGCCGAGCCCACATCTCTCTACATAGCGCAGGGCTGGGCAAGGGCGCCGCGGGACCCACTCATCCACAGCCGGTTTGGGGGGCTGCTCTGCCCCCTGTTTATCCCTATTCCCGTCCCCCGCCTCCCATTTCTGGAAGGGTTTGTGCAGGGTGAGAGAAACAGACGCAAACACCAAAGTGGAAAACAGGTAAGAGGTTCTTCAGTGACTTGGGCGTTTTGTTTCGGGGCCAAGGAAGCTTTAGGAAGCTCTCCGTTTCCGGGACTTTGGTCCTCGAACGCCCATATCCCCTACCTCCAGGGATGCAAATAGGGCAGGGATGGCATAAGTGGAGGGGAGGGTGGCGGTCTGTCTGGGAAGGGTCGTCTTGAGTCTAGGACGCAGAACTGCAGCGCTCGGGTCTTCCCGAGCTGGAGACCAGGGAGAGCATCTCTGGCCTGGGAGATCGGCATCGGGAGCCAGGGTTCTCGGGCGCACTAGGGTGCAGCCACAGCCACCGGGATGGGGAGACGAGGATCCTCTGCGAAGCGTCTCCCTTTGTCTGGCTCCGGTTGGCCGTCGCCCACAAGTGTCACATCAGACTCCCAACTCCATTATTAAAGTGGTCAGTGTTGGTCTCTGACTTGGAGATCCGCTCCTCGGACTGGGGCGGCGGCGTGTCCTTGTTTCCAAAGAACACGAGTAGCAAGTGTCCCAAACCGAATCTTTTGTGTCATTACGTGCTCCAGGCCTTAGGGCTTTGTTTGACCTGGGGGCGGGGGTCCTACCCACAAGCTTACTGTGTTCTGGAGAGCTGCAGCCCCTTGCGCAAAGTGGAAGACGAGTATGGTGCCTCTTAAAGACAGGAAACTTAAAAGAGAGCCCACAGAAACTTTAAACCTAGGTGTCCATTTTCCTTCACCCCCTGACCCATCTTCCTGCTTTTTGCTGCTCGTCCCTTGGGACGATTTAGGACCAAGCACCCATAGAGAAGCTGGGGCTAGGTAGTGCAGCCGAATGACCGCGAGTAACCCCGGCGGGCGGCGCAGAACTCGCGGCTTGGGTGCTGGGCCCGGCTCCGCCGCCAGGGGGTGGGGGCTGGGCGGCCTGCGGGTGGCCCCAGGAGACTGGCCCGCAGCGCCTCCTGGCCGGGTGGCCTAGGTATGGCCCGATGCAAGACCGAGTCTGTAGCCCGTGCACTTCACTGTAAATCTGGTCAAAATTGGTGGCTCCAAACCGGGAGGAACCCTGGGTGCCAGGGAAGCCAGTCTCTCTCTCTCTCTCTCTCTCTCTCTCTCTCTCTCTCTCTCTCTCTCTCTCTCTCTCTCTCTCTCTCTCTCTCTCTCTCTCTCTCTCTCTCTCTCTCTCTCTCTCTGTCTGTCTCTGTCTCTCCCCCCCCCCCTGTTTCTTGCTGTCTCTGTTTCCCTCTGTCTTGCTCACTCTGTCTCTGTCTCTCTCTGTCTCTCATTGCATTTTCTGGCTCCCAGACTTTGCGTATCTGACACTAAAAATAATTGGTTTCCCTCATTTGCTGCCTTGGTACAACAATTTAACAAACAAACAAATCCAATACTTTTCAGTGGCATCCCTCAAAGGGAGTGAGTGGGCAGAATAAATACACAATAGAGGACAGACTGATAGTTACACAGAAGTAAACTTCTTGGCTTGGCATGTAGGTCAGTGGTAGTGTTTATCTAGCTTGTACAAGACCTTGGGTTCTAGCCCCATTACTGCAAAAACAAAACAAAACAAAAACACAAAACTTCCTCGAAGAGAATTGGCACATCACTTTCTATCTGTGTCTCAATCCTTACCTCCCACAAAGCACACCTGACCCAGGGCTCAAAATCACACCTTTAATGGTTCTCTTACAGTCATACATTGCAACCACGCCCCAAGTATTGATATGCCAGTTAAAAAGTGCTTGGTCTCTTGGCCAGGCGGCGGTGGTGGTACACGCCTTTTAGTCCCAGCACTTGGGAGGCAGAGGCAGCCAGGTCTCTGTAGTTCGAGACCAGCCTGGTATACAAGAGCAAATTCCAGGACAGCCTCCAAAATCACAGAGAAACCCTGTCTTGAAAAACAAGGGGAAAAAAAGTGCTTGGTTTTTCTTTCAGCCTGGTTTTCATATTCTAAATACAAACATAAGGTCAACATAGTTTTGTTCCTATCTTTGCAAAAACTTCTCCCACATTACAGAAAGTATGACAGTATAGAGAATATACAGAATAATAAAGATAAATTACAGTTTCTTTTGCAAGCATGTTTTTTCCTTGGTGCTGTCATAAGTCACTAAAGTAGGTAAGGATTTTTTTTTTTTTTTTGGAAAACATGATGATGTACAGAATTATTATCTATGTGAAGACAAATTGAATTAGAGGGGCCAGAGAAGACAATTTCCAACCAGCATAATGCCCATAGTTCATTTTTAGAGCAAACTTTGCTGCCATAGAATAATTCATGTGTCTCCTTGTAAAATTCACTGGTGTTCTGGGCTGACTCACTGGTGCTGACTTGGAGATCGGTGATGTGTGTTTCTCTGTAGATGAGTATTTGAAAATCCAGCCTCTTAAAAGTATTTCTATTAGCACCTAAAGGCAGGCCTGTAATGAACCCTGGATGTATCTTGATTTGGAATATGCTGTGTTTTGTATTAGGCAGTATTAGTCTGGAATTGGAAAAGGGTGATTAGAGCTTGTTTTCCACCTCTGTTCATGGAAGCCCCAGTGCAAAAACTATTAATAATGAATGAAACTTAGCACCTCAGCTGTGTGCTATCTTACCCTGTTTGGGGAGGAGGTGGAATATTTTTACATTAAATTTTTTTTCTTTTTAGATTTTGTTTTTCCACCTCATAAGCCAGGATGCTTGTGTCTGTATTGTAATGACTGAAAATGGTTTGATCTGTGTTTTTCTTGCAAATTAGTTTCAGTTTCTAAAATAGCTAAATTGACATTTCTTTAAAGTGTTGTTAAATTAGGAACTTTCTGGATTTTTAGAAAATCCCAAAAACATTGCTTTGGCAGTCTTAAAACATTCAAGTATAAATACATCTTTATGTATAGTCTAGATATTAAATAAATAATGGGATTACAATGTTCTTCTGGTCCCTTCTCCAGCATAAAGTTTTCAAAGATCATTCTCAGTACTTGTTTGATTTAGTTGCACTGGGAGAATGCCTGCACTAAAAAAATACTTAGAGCCGGGTTTTACACATGCAAATGAAACATCTTGAATACCAAAGTTATAGTAGGGTTTATGTCTTAGTAATAGATACATGTTGCTCTTTGCCAAGTGCTGTTCCAAGTGTTTCTCCAACACAGAATTAAGCTTCGAAACAAGCTTATTTATCAAATATACTCTGCAGATTAAAAGCATAGGAGGCTAGCTGGTCCTTGGTTCTCAACTTTGCAAATAACTGGTTTTTAGACAGTTCCAGAAGTCTTGAACTATCCATAGTAACTGAGCCACCTGCCTAATTTCAGATGTGGTGAAATGGAATTTTCTGTGTATTTATTTGATGTCATTCTTATCAGAAACTATAATCTATATCGTGGTTCTGTTGTTGTTCAGGGGTAGCCAGCCAAATTCTCTTCTGGGAGAGAGACCTTGGTGGCAAAGCAATGAAAAGTCCAGGCAGTAATATTTGCCCAAACTCATTTAAAAAAAAAAAAGAAAGAAAGAAAGAAATCTATGTTTTAAATGAACAAACACATGCCTCAATCAGTTATTTATAAGTAGTGTGTGACCTCAATCAAAGTAGTTTCCTATAGCTACTAGGGCCAGGTAGTACATTTTAAAAATACAAGAAGTCAGGAAGTTAAAGTCCCAGAAATAAAATGGCATTCATAGACAGCTCTCTGGCTACACTGTGTTCTACCCTACATGAACTGTAAAAAAGTGGTGTGTTTGTGCTTATTGTTGGCAGTCATGGAACATTGCATTTGTTTTCTTTTTCTTTTTTCTTTTCTTTCTTTTGTTTTTGTTTTTGCTTTTTTTTTTTTTTTTGGTTTTGTTTGTTTGTTTTTTGAGACAGGGTTTCTCTGTGTAGTCCTAGCTGTCCTGGAACTTGCTGTTGTAGACCAGGCTGGCCTCGAACTCATAGAGCCTCTTGAGTGCTGTGATTTGAGACAATAGTCTGTGATGGTCCACATTCAAGTATTTTGCTCCATGCATTACTTTACTTTTATGGATAAGCAAAACTCATTAGATGTTTAAATACTTTAAAAATAGCAGTAGCTTCATGCATTATTTCATACTTTTTTGGTTTGTTTGAAATACACAGTACTTTGTCATTTCCATGGATTTGAGAACACGCAGTAGTCAGGTATGGAATCCATCTAGGTGTCTATTAACAGATGAATACGTAGATGAGGGTGGGATAAAGGGGACCTACAGAGTGACTAGGCCAGGCTCTGCATCTGCAGTGTCCCACTACCACCTAATTACAACACCAAAACTGAACCTTTAACACATGCGCCTTTAAAAGACATTCAAGAAGACCACTACAGGGACATTTTTCTTGTTGTTGCCTCCAGGGACATTGTTCCTTGAAATAGTTAGGAAAACTCCCTTTCCTCTGTGCTCCTGCAAGCATTTTCATGTTAATTCCCAGCGTGAATGCTGTGTGTCCTTTCTCTCTCCCAGTGCATGAAGAAGCAGATGAACCCCCTCCTTCCTTTAATGTTGGGAGTAGGAGCAGGGTCATGGTTTCTCATGATGGATGATTTATATTTTCTGTGGCTTCTGCGTACATTAGGCCCTGACAGTGTTGTTGTTTTGTTTATTTTTTAAATCTTTATTGCATTTTTAAAATTTAGAATTATTTGTTTTATGTGTGTTTTACCTGCGTGTATATGCTGTGCATCAAGCGAATGAGTTGTCAGGTCAGAAGAGGGCATTGTGTCTTGTGGGGCTGGAGTTATGGGTGGTTGTGAGCCACCGCTTGGGTTCCTTTTGGGAACTGAACCTGCTCCTCTGCAAGAGCAACAAGTGCTCTTAACCCCCGAGCGGTCTCTCCAGCCTCTTCTTGTTTTTAACATCATCTGCTCTAGTCTCTTTTTCTGTGTGTCCTGAAATGGTAGGATGCCTTGCCTAAATTCACTCTCTAAGCAGTCATGAATTGGGAATTGATTCTTTTGCTTCTTTAATCTGGGCTTCTTTTTCTTCTTTCAGAATTTGGAGAGTCACAGTGTCCTTTAGGAGAGAAAAGAGAAATTGTGTACATAAATGGCTAAGTGTATGGCTTAGATGGACACTGAATTCTTAAATATTGGCCCGACCTCATTTGTTTATTGTCTCTGTTGGACCAATTTTAATCATAAGGAGTTTTCCAAGTGACTCTTCTTGCTCTCTCAAACACAAAGTGTCCTTTAGCTTTAAGTCCAAACCAGAAGAACATTTCTACAGAAACCCTGGCTGTTGAGGGATTTCTTTCTCTGTGCTGTTTTCTTTATGCAGAAGTATGAAATCTTGGTACTAAGTCTGGTTAGTTAGTGGTAATTGATATTTGAGGCAGGTATATTTTTTTTGAAAGTGTTAATGATGGTGTTAATTGTAGTAAGATGATGAATTAAAAATAAAGCAATTTATTCAGTAGTTAGTCTTAGGAAACTTGCAGATTTAATGGCAACTTTGCCTTTTCCCAGTTTGCAGGGCTGGTCACATTTCACATGACCAGAGTGTGGCTCTCTTGCTGCTGAGGAGTGGATTTGGTGGTTTCTGTTAAGCAGAGTTAGTGGATGTGCCTGCAGAGGCCAGCAGGGCAATGTGTCCTCAGACAGCTCCATTTGGGGACACTGGCTCTCACCTGATATAGCCACTTAGTATATTGTTGCTCCGGAGACTGGGGTGTGTGAGTTTTTAAATGGCACGGTAAAATCACAGTCTTTTTCTTTCTCTCCCTCTCTCTCTCCCCCTTTCCCTCTCTCTCCTCCTCTTCCTCATTTCCTCTCCCCCTTCCCCCCCTTCTCTGAGCCTAGCAGAAGTCCCACCCAGCAGTTTATTTCCATTTTCCCCTGACTATTCCCTTGGTACTCTGAATATTTGATATGTGGAGTCTTAATAGCAGAGTCATTTTTAAAAGAAACAAATGCATAGAGTCTTGATAATACTGGACTCAGTTCAGATGGATTTCTTTTTGCACTATCCTCTGATACCTCAAATAGCAGTATTTGCATTGTCAAATACTAAAAAATAAAAAGTGAACACACCCTTAAGGTTTTGCTTTTCAGAACCAGCTGTAGACTTATTCCTCTTTTTACTCTTCATCTAGTTAGGTAGCCCCCAAAGTAGCTTGGGCTTTTTGTAAGAGAAGGTGTCTGTAGGTTTGGAAGGAAGAAGTGTGCGTCTGTGTCTGATCTGACAACCCAATGAAATTCTCACTTATCTAGTTAGTTGGCGCTTGATCTGCTGTGAAACTGACTGACATGTTTGGGACACAGTGCATCTGTTTACACTGCTTGGGAGCTGCCTGGGGAAAGGGCAGTCTGGAGGAAGGTCCTGGTGTCACTCACCTGCTCTCCAAGCTGGCCCTGGATAAAAACTCAGTTTGGATGCCAGACAGGCGGTGGCGCACACCTTCAGTCCTAGCACTCGGAAACAGAGACAAGTAGATCCAAGTTCCAGGCAAGAATGGTCTACAGAACGAGTTCCAGGATAACCAGGGCTGCACAGAGAAACCCTGTTTTGAAAAACTAAAACAAACCAAAAGGCTCAGTTGGTAAACGTGAAGGCAGTAAAGTGTGGAAGTGGGAAAGCTGTGTTCAGCTGTTGAAAAGGTTTTTTGAGTCCTTGAACCTTTGGCCTTAGACCTCCAGGCTCCTGAGCAGTTCTGAGATAAGCAGGTTTTGGGATAAGACCCCAGGGAAAGTGTCATTTTCAGCTAGTTTGGTCACACAGGTCCTGGAACCTCACCCTGGCCAGTTGCAGACTGTATGGCTCTTTTCAGAGTAATGTAATTCTTGATAAATGAGAGACGCATTGAGGAAAATCAAGTGAAATGCTGTCCCATTTGAACTTAGGTTTGTTGTTTGTTTGTTTGTTTGTTTGTTTGTTTTTAACACAGCTGGCAATGTTGAGGTGACTTAGAGCAGTGTAAACAACTTACAGTTTAGCCGGGCCCACTTGATAAGTCCCCAGGGAGGACCCAAGCAATGGGACAGAGAAGCCCTATGCAGGACTCAAGCAAGACTTGTTGGAAAGCAGCACGAGGCTACAGAAATAGCTGAATGATGAGACAGTGTGGAGATAGTAGGGAACTTCATTCGGGGATTTTATGGTAAAACCTGGGTATCCTGAAGTGCCACCAGGGTTACCAAGGTAAGTTTCATTTCTTCTGGTGCTCTGGGCACTGGAGAGAGCTCCACTGTTCTCTGGAAAGGCCCTTGAAGGAAATGGTACACTCTGTGGACCAAGAGAGGAGAGGGATCCCCTTAATGGCCTGCACACTCTCAGCCTTACCCTGGATGAGAGCCTCACGCTGTGAAGTGGGTAGCACTCATCATCGTAATAACAGTGTGCACTGTACTCACTTTGTTCCAGGAACTGGATAAATGTTTTATATACATTGCTAGCACTGTTTTATGCAGGGCCTCAGAGTCTCCAGGGTCCCAGAGTCAGTGAATGTTCTCACACTCCAACACCTCTTTTGCTGCTGCATCAGAGCATCCTCCAGATGCTAATATGCCCCCGAGCCACACCTCCCAAGATGTTTGTGGAAAACCATCTTAGAACAACAGGGGACATTATCCAGTCAAATTTGTCGGCAAATCTGGGCTTGCAGGTAGCTTGTAGATGGGAGTTAAGGAATGCAAATATTCTCTTGCCTAAGTCCCACTTATGCTGACACTATGATCACAGTTTTTACATTTCACCTTATGACGAATCAGGCATGCTGATAGATTGAGCTCTTGACAGAGAGAAGGTTCATCTCTCTATGTGCTACATACTCTGACCAGGGAAAAAGCAAACACTTGCTTTATTTGCTAAATTCTTCCTTTGAAGTTTGCTCTGTGTTGTTTTTAGTGGAAATCAGTGGGAGGTGAAGGGCACTCTTAACATTTCCGTTAGAATATTTCCCTAATTTTACCACAGAGGAATAAGGATTTTGATAGGATACAGATCTGCTGGCAGAAAAGCTTGGCTCTTAAGTATTTTTAAAACTACTGAGACCATTTATTTAGGTCTCAGTTTAGACCAATATTTAGTAACACTGGAATGCTGAGGGTGGTGAGTAGAACCATTGACTAACGATCAGAGACATGATGGCAGTAGCTTTAGACTTTTAGGGTCTCTTATGGAATAGAATTGTCAAAAACACGAGGAATTTCTTCTCAAAGGTCCTTACAGATTGGCACAACATTCATATCTTACTTACTTCAGCTTTTAATTTTCATTTTTTTATTTCATAGTTCTTGTTTTGCAAATTAAGCTATTAGCAAAGAATTTTCTCTTGGAAGTTGGATATGTGTTCTAGGTTGGAAAAAATGTGTGCAGCTGTTTGTAATCTTACTGTTATGAAGAAGGAATTATGTATGATGAATTTGGTATTTGGAACCACTCTACCTTCCTAGTTATAATTGTCGGGGTTGAAAGCATCCATGGATTCTGTATTTTTAATTGGGTGGCTGTTAGCGCTGTTAGCGGAGCACCTTCTGAAATAGTGAAACTCTTTTGTAATGACAGGTTGAATTCATTTTGAGGTTGATTTTTATCTTGAAGACTTCTTTTTTTAAAAAAAATTATTTATTTTATGCTGGACATAATTATACATGCCTTTTTTAATGAAAACAAACATTTATAAACAATATTTGGGAATTTGGGCATCATTCTTTCCAAACTGCTTCCTGCTGGTAGGAGGCGCTGTCATGGGGGAATCCTAAGAAGACGCAGAAATCCTGGCTGTAGTGGTCTGCAAGGTTGCATTGTCCCATTGACATTGCTTCAGCGGGGTCTTGCTTGATCAAACCACATTAGTCTGGAAGGGATCCACAGCTTATCTTGAAGACTTCTTGCCTGTTTTGTTTTCACATATTTCAGTGTTAAAATATTGCCTGTAGGTAGCAACATCATTTCTGGCATAGCTTAGTGTCAGCTTGTGGTCCATCTGTAGGTCTCCGTAACTCAGGCCTGGTCCATGAAGACTGTAGGTTTATGATATGGTTGGAGGGCTCAGGATGGGGGTGGCAATTAAGGGACCACTAATGAGGATGGCTTCAGGAGATAGTGAGCCAGTGACTGGAGGCCAGGAAAGCTACATCAAGGCAGTCAGCTTAGCTTCAGGTATGTATTAAACTGGTGGGTTATCCTTGGAGAAATTACAGGATGTCTCACAATCCCTCCCACTCCACAGCAGCCTTGATTTAAGTCTGGTCTTAAATCATGGGTGCAGAGAGCCTGTGTAAGCCAGGTCTCCTGGCCTCACATAACTTCGTTAGGCTTCTGCTGGAACCTGGATACTGATACAGAGATGTAGCTTTGAGAGGCTATTAAAGAATAGGCCTTTTCTAAAGCAAGCAGATTCTGTTGAGCTTCCAGGGTTGGTTCAATACCCAATTTTACAGGACCTTGCACAACTCTCTGGGGATGAGGCAGGAGCCTCATTTGTATTTTTTGTTTTTGCATCAGTATCTCATGAATAGGCAATCAATGGTGCCTTTGCATATCTGCTACAGTTGAACCTACCTTCTGCTTTGTAGTTTACTGCCTCACCATTTCTTGATATGAAACAACACAGATACACAGTTTTAATTTGTGCATTTTACCTCATCTAAGAAAAAGAAATCTACAGATATCTGTATTAAGACATACCTGCAGCTATGGTCAGAAATTTCACCTAGCATCTTGTTTCTGTGAGGTGGTGGTAATCTGTCTTAAGAAAGCAGAACATATACCCATGCATAGAGTAGCACACTCATTTTTATTTATTGAAAGTTTGGGACAATAACTCATATAACCATTGTTCTCTGAAAATGAAAATCAGTTGCTGGGTGTGCATTTGGATGGAACTGGCAAGAGAAATGCATTCAGAAGAATAAACAGTCATAAGAGAAACAGCTTAGTGGGAAAGGGCATGAGACTGTTCTCTAAAAGGTGATTTAAGAGCTGTCTGGGTGCCAGCTTCAAGTGGAAGTTCAGGGGGCCCTCAACACCTCAGCCTGTAAGGTTGCAGGAGATTATGATGGGGTGTCTCCTAAATCCCGAAGCACTTGGTCTGCAAGCACAGAGATCAAGTAGAACGCACACTTGGGAGACCTCACCCCTTTCCTGTCCCAAAGGACTGACTTCGCAGTCCCATGACATGACAACTTTTTGTGGTTTCTACTTGGGGACTTTTGCTATTAGGAAACAGGCACTGGCTAGGGCATTGCAAGGCATGACTTGAGTGACTCTCTCTCTCTCATGGAGCCTAGCACTGGAATCCTGGTTGTATTCTTGCAGTTCAAATTTTTTGTTTCCATACAGAAGTATTTTCTAGTAACAGTGTAGACACACAGCACACAGTCTCTCTCTCTCTCTCTCTCTCTCTCTCTCTCTCTCTCTCTCTCTCTCTCTCTCTCTCTCTCTCCCTCCCTTCCTCCCTTCTCCCCCTCCTCTCTCTTCTCTCCTGCATTTCCATCAAGAGACTGAATGCTTCAGGGTAGAGATGGTCTTGGAAAGGAGTTCTTATTTTTCTTTAGATGATGCCAACTGAGGGGGATACATTCTTCTACTTTGTGCCTTTTTTTATGTGTCTTCCTTCTGCTTTTTGGTAGTTCTCTTGTCCCATCTTGCTTTGAAGTACACATGGCAAGTTCAAAAGGTCAGAATGTCCTGGTCAGAAAGAGGGTACAAAGTGATGAGTGCCATTGTTTTCCCTTCCTGCCAAGTTTCCTATAAAGTTTGTCTGTTCACCCTTCCTTTCTCCCTCCCTCCCTCCCTCCCTTCCTCCCTCCCTCCCTCCCTCCCTCCCTCCCTCCCTCCCTCCCTCCCTCCCTCCCTCCACCCTCCTTCCTTCCTTCCTTCCTTCCTGTGTTTCCTTTTGCTAGTGTCATAGAGTTTGTCTGTCTTTCCAGTCTGTTTTAGCGAAAAGTAGAAAAACATTTGTTCGTTGATACTTAGGTGACCCTTGGTGGGCAGTGGACCCTTGGCCCAGTAGAGATGCTTCATTAGTGGTGAACTTTTTCTCATATTCTCTGATAAAATAGAGGGTCCCCAAGGATAGGATCTATGCAATTCAGGGTCTGGAGCAGCACATGACATGTGATAGGCATCCACTAAATACTTGTTGGTTAGTGGGAGCTTGGCAGAGTTGTGGCTGAGTTGTCTGGCAGAATCACTAAGTAATGATTGCATGTTTACTGACAGTATCCCCTATCAGAGAATCCTACTATAATCAGGCTTCGTATTATGCAGTCCTTAGATCTAAGGCATAGTTGGACTCGTGGGTTATGTTAGTTACTATACTAGAAATACTGTCTGGTGTTGGGTTTATTGATGTGTGATTCCCTTTAAATGTACTCCTTTAAAGTATACCGTTGGATCTTTCACAGATGTACACAATGGTGTAACTTCAACCATTTTCCCAGTATTGAGTAGTTCGAGCTCCCTTGTGGTCTTATCTCCTCACCACATATAACCTCTCATAAGCAGAGACCTGGGTTCAGTCTTATTTCACTTTTTTCGGAGTGTCTTTTTTTTTTTTTTTTTTTTTCTCTGAAGCAGAGTTTCTCAGTGTAGCCTGGCTGTCCTGGAACTAGCTCTGTAGATCAGGCTGGTCTTGAACTCACAGAGATCTGCCTGCCTCTGTCTCTCAAGTGCTCGGATTAAAGGTGTGTGTCATCATGTCTGGCCTTACAGAGTCTTATCAATCGAATCAGATAGTCTGTAGTTGTTGTGTGTCAGCTTTATTTCTCTAAGAGTGCAGCTGCTGAGATTTGTCTGTGTTGTTGTGTGTGTTCTTTTATGTTGTTGAATAATACTCCATTTTCATTCCAACTGGCTTTTCTGCATAAGGCTTCTGTAAACATTTACATATGTCTTTGTGTACATTTTCCCTGTCGTCTATTTGGGGAAATACCAAAGTGGCACTTACATCTTATATTGAAGTTGGTGTGTTGAGTTTGATTACTTCATACATTTGCTAGTGCTTTTAAGTTTAGTGTGTGCATAGTGATATCTCATTGTGTTTTTAATTTGCATTTCCCTATAAGTAATGAAGTAAACATTTTCGCATAGTTAGGAAGGTTATGTTTTAGCAGACTTTTGTATTCTGTAGATTATAAAAACTTCAACATGCCAGAGTCATTTGAAGTGAAAAGTGCTAAAAAAATTAGCAAAAGGTTAGAGCTGTCACTTTGTCCAGATATATCTTGCCAACACATCAGGGTTGGTGTGTGGAAATTACCAGGTTAATAAGTGGGACTAATGAAGAGAACCTGAGAGATTGCTCCAAAGACTTGAGCACAAGGCTTGGCAGGAAGCCAGTTCCATGACCACAGTGGTCTTGGGAGGTCTACTTGGTTCTTAGCTAAACCTGACATTCATGCAAAGTAGACTTAGATTCACTTATATTTCCCAGGATGCTTGAGGAGTTTACCAGGGGTGCTCGGCAGTCCTTTGTGACAAGACTATGCCATAAAAGCAACT